>CP054668.1:37295716-38495716 GCA_013348765.1 Carpinus viminea | reverse complement strand
CATCTCCCAAACATGAGCACTTTCCCTCTTGTTTAAAATAGGCTCATCTTGCCCTGAAGTCGAAAGGCGACGAGCCTCCAATGAAACTCTCGGGTCTGTAGTTACCTCTGTGGCCGAAAATTCCCAATCACCTTGGGCAAAGAAGAACTTCTCTTTCCAATGCTTGTTGCTGGAATATCCGGACAGAATGATGAATTTGATCTTTTGATGTAACGACCCAGGGAAAAGCGCTAGCCATATCTATGCTATCACCCCAAAAGGACTAGTCAATTTGAAGCTTTCCTAGAATTCATTATAAAGTCCAGTTTTACCTAGTAACTAGGCAATGTGGGACTTAGCACTCATGACTCTCTTTATAAATCACCCACTCTATATGGGCTTTTCTCTTATCTTCCTAATATGGGACCGGAGTGTTACAAACTCCCCCTCTTAAACTCCTGACGTCCTCGTCAGGGCTATGTCATGTAGTGCTCTAATACCACATGACCTGGCGTTACTAGGTGGCTTTGATACCATTTGTAACGACCTAGGGAAAAGCTCTAGCCACATCTGCGCTGTCACCCCAAAAGGATTAGTCAATTTGAAGCTTCCCTAGAATTCATTATAAAGCCTAGTTTCACCTAGTAACTAGGTAATGTGGGACTTAGCACTCATGACTCTCTTTATAAATCACCCACTCTATATGAGCTTTTCCCTTATCTTCCCAATATGGGACCGGAGTGTTACATTTGACAACCTTGAAAATTAAAAGTATACTAGGACTTGGGATTCCTCGTTGGTTTATGTATCTTTAGAAACTCTCGAACCGAGAGTTTGTGTCCTTCTTCGAGGACCTTCAGCCAAAGGATCACATAAGCAAAGAAGGTTCGCCAAGCGTTTGGAGCCAGTTGATTAGGAGCTATCTGAAGATAATGGAGCATCTACCTCACTACTCTCGGGAACGGAAATCGGGAACTTGCCTTGAGCATATCTTCATATAAAAAAATTTCGTGTTCATTTTCACGAACCATTACGCCCTTATTCTTTGTATCAAAACGCAGCTTCACAAAAGGCGGAATGGAATATGCTTCACGGAGTCGAGGCTCATCTGCATAAGATATTTTGGTTCTCCAAAGCCCCAAATAAGAAGTGTCTGTATCTTCGGTAGCATCGGATTCTTTTCGGCCCATTCTTGGGGAAGGTTCAGAATCAAGACTATGAAGATTAGGAAAATTTCGAGATTGAAGTGGAAGATAGGAAAAGCCCACAGGCGAATTTGATCCAAGGAAGGTTCGAGGACAGGAATGAGAAAATCTAGGTATTTCAAAAAGGGTTTTCAAGATTAATAAAATATTCCACGGAAGGAATAATCTCTACGGAAGTTGGGAAATATACTCACTACAAAGTCGACACTAATACTCCAAAAGTCGACGCTAATAGTATTAGCGTCGACTTTTGGACGTTAATAGGGTCGACGTTATAAGTCCGACTCTAATAGTATCATCAGCGTCGACCTCAAGTGTGGACGCTAATATTCGACTATTATGTCGACGCTAAAAGTCCTTATATTTCAATGCTAAAACTTGAATGGACAGAGGCAAACGTCGATGCTAATAGTGAGACTATCAGCGTCGACGCTAATAGTGCACTATTAGCGTCGACTTGGGTCGACGCTAATGGTCTCAAAATTTTTTTAAAAAAAAAAAATTAACTATCAGCATCCAAAACACAGTGGAAGCTGATAGTTAAATTTTTTTTAAGAAAATAACCATTAGCGTCCACTTCCTAAAAACTTTTTTTTTAAAAAAAATAAAACAATCCTAATATTTTTAAAAAAAAAAAAACAATTTTAGCGTCCACTCCCGCTCCATGAACGTCGCTATCGTGACGTTTACTATGCTCCCGTCTACTTGGCCTTCCATTGGTGTTAATATAAGCCACTAATTAACTCCAACATAAATACTATGATACAAAGAAATAATATAATTATTTATGCTAAATTAATAACAAAATTTATCTAGTCATTGGGTAATGAATAGTATTATTCATTCACGATCAACAAAACAAGAAAGCAAATAGTATACATGGAATGCTTGAAAACAGAAGCTATTAATCCTCCTCTATGAAGTATCATAATCTCTACATCACTAATTAAGTTGGCAACCTTGTCCCCTAGAGCTCGAATCCACATTATCAAAAAGACATCAAGATTAAAGTAGGACACTAGAGGTCATTAATATGATAGCCTACTTCTTAACATTGAAGTAGGACACTAGAGGACACAAAACTAAGAAGCAAGTTTTAAGCAAGGCACAAAACAAGCATAATATTCAAAATTTACTAATACAGATGAAAGGTGATCAGAATTTTGGGGAAAGGAAGAAAACTAAAGGAAAAAAAAAATTATGACCTGCCATTGATAAAAGCATCCTTTGTTGTTCATTTTGATCTTTCCTTTCAATTGCCTTGAATGTAGAGTACACAAGTAAAGCAATCCCAATAGAACAGCTGCACAAGCAAAAAGCTAAATGTTATGTTGACACCAAAAACAAGTAATTTGCTTCTAGTTTGCAGTGAAAGAAGCACATTTCAGCAAGTAAAACATCAATGAGTATGATTAGAGTTTATATGATGATGAAAAATGCCCATTGAAAGACTGAAATTCTGCATGCTAAGTATACATATTTGAAGTCAAAATGACCTCCACAATAATTATCAACTGTTACTAGATGCCCATAATGTGTATGTTTAAAAATGAAAAATAAATTGAGCAAGGATCTGCAGAAAATACATTAACAAACGGTCAAAACAAAATTAATCAAAAGCTTACCATGCTGTTCGAATTACAATGTTAGAACCAAGAGGACAAAGAAGCAGCCGCAGCCCAACCTGCATCAAATATGTTTAATATAAATTTAAGCATGTACCATTGGGAGAAGCAAGTGAGTTAAAATACTGTACGCTACAATGGAGACAAGCCAACCTCCTCAGAAAGATAGAACTACCCTGTCCAGTGAGCAATCCCAAATGGTAGAAAACTTCAAGCATGCATTCTTGAACTCCAAAAGATTAAACAGCAGAAGAGTTAATGACATTTTCCAGACACTAATTTTTATATGACAGACCAACGTACATAGTAAATAGAAACCTACAGAAAAGCTATACCCATAAAAATCCACAAAATGAATAGCAGGCCTATATTTGGAAAAATAGAAACCAAAAACATCAAACAACAAATATTTTGTTGTTCGTAAAAATCTCATAATCCACTAAGTAAATACAATTTACCATATATTGATTGCTAACCATTTTCTTTGATGAATTTCATTGTTTGAAGATTATCCAAAATTTGCTTCATGAATAAATTGAATAAAAGCATTAGGGTAAAGAATATTTACAGAAAAGGAGATTAAAGAAACACATGTCATGAATACACACACATCAAGCACATTCCATCCTCAGTTGTTCCATCCACTGATCATCTTCCCCCAAACATCCAAACATGTCTTGTTGCCAGACCATAATAATCTTACCGTCCAAGCAGTCAGAACCCATTCAAGTTAAAAGAATTCCTAAAAAAACTTAAGTTAAAAGTATGCCATGAGCTTATGTCTTGACCAACAAAAGAAAAAAGATGACAAAGACCATAGAAAACTTGAGCTTAGGGCATTAGGCAGTTGAATCATTGAAATTCCAATATAGTCAAGTGTAATGGTTTGTCATTGCAACAATATATGAAACACAACCATCAGTAAAGTGCATACAACATGGTCCTAATGTAGTATAAGACTAAGTTCTAAAATCAAATAACTGTAAAAATATATGACAGAAGTTTTCAACATAACAATTTCAACAAATGACAGCCAGGCTACATTGGAAATCATATGCAAACATGAACAAAAGCAATTAGAAACACTGCAAACCAAATGGGTTCTCATCTGCAGCCAAACCAATGGTAGCTATCTGAAAAGACGGTTAGGTACTATATTGTTGACGAAGTAATGATGATTCACAAACACACCCAACATGCTTTTCCTGGGCAATGCTTACCTGGCTCTTGTCACTCCATTCACCAAAAAAAGTAATAGAAAATGCCTGCAGTATGATCATGATGAAACTGGTAAGGCATTAGTTACCCATGCTGATTTTTACATTTAATAATCCATTGAAAAATAGTTGCCTGTGAGAAAAAGAAAAGGAAAGAAAAATAGCAATATTAGTTAGATAAAACCATGGATCAAAATTGAAGACACTAATTGTGATATTATAGAGAAACCCTGAAGATTTTTAAACGAAAGGAACCTTTCCTCCCTTCCCCCAAAGCCAACAAAAAAAAAGAAGGCAGTGAGGGGGTTACACAAAAGAAAACATACCAAAAATTGATGCATGTAATAATAGCATTGCATCTTTCTACTACAGATCCAACATATAACTTGTAATTGGAATAAATTAGCAATCTAAACAAACAAATGTGCAATAATTCATTATAGAAGAAGATCAAGGAAGCAACAGGGCTCCCATTCTACTGATGTGAAAAATCAACAATATAGTGTGGTATGCAAGCGTAATCTCTCAAGATAGGCTACAGCAGAATTTCAGGAACAATAGAAACAACATATGAGAGATTTCTCATCTATCAGTGATGGTAAGTTTAATACCCGATGGGCCAATTGATTTGTCTCTCTTACTGTGTACTAGCTTATCTTCAGCTATCAGTCAAAATTTAGAGGCACCTCATAGAGACTTAGAGAAACATAATAGATGCAAAAAGGTGATTTTTTTGAGCCAATTGAGGAAGTTAAAGAGGAAATGGTTCTGTTCAATGGCCTTTGGGATATGCCATTACTGGTTATACTACAATAATTCAAGGAGGATTTTGAAAAACAGGGTCAAACCTTGGAGCTTATATATTGAAAATTAGACGGCTTATAAGACCTTCCGGATGACCACACAATGCAAATAAGCATAAATCAACACTTCACCAAAGAAAAACTACAATGTTGGAAGATCTGTATTCCACCAATTACAATCAAATTCCATACAGAAAAAAGAATGACCAACACTTAATATAAGAAACATTACGACTAGAAGTGCATATGGCAGACACTTGTCATTCAACTTGAAGGGGCTATCAGAAAAGGCCATCTCTATCTATCTCCCGTTCAGATAGAATCTCCCATTAATCTATTTTAGCTTCACCAAGTATCTTATTTGTCTCTCTAAGCTACTTTCTCGGCATTCAAGCTACTAGAAATTTTGCAGGTCATCTTAGGCAGTCCAAATATATTCTTGACCTCTTGGATCGCACACAAATGTCTAAATCAAAACAATACCTAGCTCCATGCCTCACTGGTTCAAAAATGTCCAGATTTGATGGAGAACTTCTAGACAATCCTACTACCTACAGACACATTGTGGGAGCACTCCAATATGCTACCCTCACAAGGCTAGACATTGCATATTCAATGAACCAACTCTGCTAGCACATGCAATCACCCACCTCCACTAATCTCAAAGCAGCAAAGAGGGTCCTTAGATATTCTAAAGGTTTTGTTGACTATGGACTCCAATACCACAAAGGCCTTCTTGCCATCACCACCTACTGTGATTCAGATTGGGCAGAGAACCCTGATGATAGAAGGTCCACCACTGGTTTTGGCATTTATCTTGGCTCCAATTTGATATCTTTGTCAACCAAGAAATAGCACACAGTCTCCAAATCAAGCACAGAAGCAAAATATAGAGCTTTGTCCTTAGCTACAGCTGAAATATTTTGGCTCCGAATGCTTCTCAAAGAACACCAAGTCTTTCTTCCCTCACCTCCTATCCTCAGGTGTGATAATTCAAGAGCCCTAGCTCTTGCCTCCAACCCAGTTCATCATGCACAGACAAAGCACATTGAGGTTGGCATTCATTTTGTTAGAGAAAAGGTGAAGAATCGAGACATTGAACTCAAACATTTGTCCACACTTGACCAAGTGGCTGACATCTTCACCAAAGGGCACACTGCTACCAAATTTTGCTACCTCCGAGACAAACTCATGGTTGTTCCTCCCATGAGTTTGCAACGGGGTGATAAGGGAAAAGCATCATATGAGCTGCACACATAGCAGCAGGCTGTGCATAGTGCAACACAGGCCAACCAACCCATTCATTCACAACCAAGAGAAGACATCCTAGCTCACCCATAACCAGAAGAAAGTAACTGTATTTCCCCTGCAACCAACAGCCCAAGTAGCAGTGTCTCTTCTGCAAACAGTAGCCCATACAATAACTCTCTCAAAGCAGCAGGCTAAAGGCTGCATGTCAAGCTGCTTGGGCCCTTTTCTGTCTACTTGTCTCCTCTCTCTCAGCTGTCTTAAAGTAGCCTTGTCTCCTCTTTCTCAGCTGCCTTGGAGCAGCCTGCATTCTTGGCCTTTGTAAAAAGTTATTATTTTTTTTTTTCTTGTAAAAAGTCATTGAGCCAATTGGCTATCTAAATACACAAGTGTCTTGCTGTTTTTTGTCATGCAATTGAACCAAAACAGCTTACTTAAATTTTCACTAACAACACATGACAACATTTAGGCAGCATAATGACGTAAAAACAAGCCAAATAAAGTGACGCTAACTTTTTGAAGTGAAACTTCAAGAACTTCCTTTATGATAGCACCAAACTCATAACACCTCACAAACACACTCAAAGGAAGAATTTTTGCAGCCTAGGGGCCTGAGAGAACATGAGAATTAATGAGGGTTAGGGGGTATTTATAGCTGAAGGGTTCTACTAGCTCTCCAAAAAAGCAGCTAACATTTGCCAATCCTAGCGTGTATGTCTGGTACTATTTACACAGCAGTCCAATGAATGTTTTGTATGTCTAGGTATTAACCAAATGGTATATCACAAAGTAACGTATGTCCATATGGTCTTGCATACATCTGTGTACTATTTACAAAGTGTACGTATGGTAGTCCCCACGCGTATGTTCTCACTAAAGACAGAAGCATACGTCTGCTAGACCTGTTCGGTCCAAAAGTTCAAATTGCCCCTCTTGTGTCCTTAGTGACCCAAAGCCCAAATTAACCCCTAACTAAGCTACCTAATACTAGTTAATTATTTGGGTCACTATAACCCTATACATCCACAGGAATTCTCGAACGGTGAGTGGGTGCTCCTTTCCAAGAACTATTGGCCACAACACGGTACAAGCGAGGAACACCCTCCAGGCATTGGGAATAATCTGATGTGGAGCTAGGCCTAAATGGCTTAGTAGTTCCCATATGACTTGTGGAAAGGGTAGCCTAAACCTGCTCGAAACATGGCCTCATACAAGCAGATCTCATGAATATTAGAACGCACCATTGTGTCCTGCTTCCCATCATGAAAGCATAGTTTGACTAACTTTGACTAACTTTGGGATGTAAAAATTGAGTTTGTTCTTTTTCTTATGCAGTCTGACTCCTTGTCCAACACTCGATCTTGACTCGGTAGGTGTGCCACGTCATTATCGGAAACTGCACATCAACATTTTATATGTTTTTTTATCTTTATTTTCGATGCTTATGTTCTTTCATTTTTGTTTTTGTCCCTTTCCCTTATATTTTTTTTTTCTATTTTATTTTTTTATTCTTTTACTTTCAATTTATATCAATCAATTCTTGAAAAAAGACAAGAGAGAGAGAGTTTCTATTTGTTGTTTCTCAATGAAAATTATCTTTGAAGTTATTTTCTTTCTTTATATTTTTTTCTATAAGTTATTTTCAAATTTCCAATCATTATTTCTCAATAAAATTATACTAAAGTTTTATTTTATTTTATTATTATTTTGCTAGAATAGTTACTTTCAATTATATTAATATTTTCATTTTTCCTTTTTTTTTAATTTTATTTCCGATGCTTATGTTCTTCAATTTTTTGTCTTTGACACTTATTTTTTTCTAATTTATATATTATTTTTTATTCAAATTATTACTTTTCTTTTGTAAATTTTACATTGAATTCAAGAAATAATAGTGAGAGTTTCTTTTCGTAGAAACTCAATTTCCAATATATTTCATACTCAATTTTCCATTCATAGATTCTTTTTTTGTCTTTGTTCTCCTGTATGTTTTAAAATTAGTTTATTTTACTTTTATGTATGTGAAGGATTGATGAAAAAAAAAAAATTTATTTGACAACTCGTTTTCTTATATTTGTGGATTTAATTGGAATTGAGAAAAATATACCAAAAATATAGTTCTTTTTTATTACGTTAGTATTTTTCATTTGTTTACATTTTTTTTTGTCCTTAATTTCTATTCTAATTTATCTATTATTTTTCATTCAAATTTTTTTAATTTTATTTAATACAAGTTAAAAATTTTCTTTTGCAAATTTAATTAACTTTTGTTGTTAATTTTTGTTTTTGGGTGTTCCAATATTTTTGCCACTAGTTTTCATCTCTTTCTTTTTTAAAAGAAAAAATTAAACTACCAACATTCTTTTGTTTACAAAATTAGTGATCA
The DNA here is from genome assembly GCA_013348765.1 of Carpinus viminea. Lineage (NCBI taxonomy): Eukaryota > Viridiplantae > Streptophyta > Magnoliopsida > Fagales > Betulaceae > Carpinus > Carpinus viminea. Next base: position 38,487,253 of record CP054668.1, on the reverse strand, counting down.
TAAATGTAATCAAATATCAACATGCTCATATTTTTTATAAGACTACCAAAAACCAAAGTTGTTTTGACCCGCCATTTTTGAGGTGGCCTTTTTTATGTGTTTCGAATGTTAAAATTTATGGGGTCAAAAAAGTCAATATTTTGACGTTGCAATTTCCGAAATGTAAAAAAATTTTGATGTGGCAAAACTAGCACGTCAATTTTTTTTTTGACACGCCATTTTTGCCATGTCAAATAATTTTTTGACATGGCACTATTGCCACGTCTAAAAAAGTTCTGACATGGCAATATTGCCACGTCAAAAAATATTGCAACGTTAGAACTTTTTTGACGTGACAGAAAAAATAATTATTTGAGGTTTTTGAATTGAATTATTTGGGGTTTTAAACATTTTATTTTATTTTATTTTATTTTATTTCTTATTTTTCTTTTTTTAAATTTTTTTTGGAATTTTTTTTTCTCAATTAGAAATTTATTAATTTAATTTATTTTCCATTTCCCTCTAGATCTACAACCCCTGCTTCTCTCAATATCTCTCCATGACCGTCTCTCTTTCTCTCGATCTCTACAGCCCCAACCACTACTTCTCTCTTTCACTTCCTCTTCCAAACTCTAGATCTCTGCATCTCTTTCTTTCACTTCTGTTGATGCACAATTTCCGATTGGTGACATGGCACGCTTGTTGAATCCCTAGTTCAAGTGCTCCAAATGTGAATTGGCCCACACAATGAAAGAGACCAGGGGTGAGACGACGGGGCCACTCTGATGCCTAAGTTAGTGTTTGTTGGATAGAGTAATGAGAAAGCAACAAAAGCATAAAGAGTGCAAGAGTTGCGTTACCAGAATGTGAGGTTGTGACTTGTATTATATAGGCATGGAATGGTAGTCCCTTAACCAGTGATTAACTCTTTCCTGATTTTTTGCAAGTTAGTTTGTTATCGAGGGGGTTGAGTAGTTATTCGTCTCTTGATCTTAGGAGATCAAGATAGGATTTGGTTGTTATGGCGTTTGAATTCCAAATTCCTACAAATAATGTATCTAATTCCGTGTTTCCAGTTGCTCAACATTTGAATTGGATGGATAAGATCACATCTCATGTTATTCAAATTAATTCAAATACTCGACCTCCAAATTCCAGGGTCTCAGATACAATGGCCTCAGATTCGGAGGTCTCGAACTCAGAGGTCTCAGAGGCCTCTGATGCATGGGTCTTGAAGGTCTCGGACATGAGTATTGGGTCTCAAATCCAAGTCCTAGGTCGAGGATCCTTTAGTCTCAGATCTGAGACTTGGTCTTGGAGGCTAGGGCCTGAGACGTTCTCGGGCTTTGACTTGGGATAGTGAACTATTGGGCCTGTGTAAGGTTGATCCATGACCCAACAACTACCCCCCAATTTCCTTGTTAGGAGGACTAAGGAAATTCCAATGTTCCTGAAGAATGGATCAAGCTTTCGAGGCCTACCCTAATTACAGGTATAGATGACAATCGAGGCTTGGTCGAATTCAAGGCCTAGTCGAAGAAATAAATTTCGGCTCGACAAAGGCGGGAAATTTCAAAAAATTTCCCGCCCAAATCTTCCAAGACACTTGGGTTGCTCGAGGAAGCGCCGATCATTTATAGCATCGATTCCAGTATTCGAGGCTTTGCTACGTGTCGGTCTCGGAGTGGTTGCACGAACGATTGTCGGCTGTCAGTCATAATGACTGACTAGTTGTCGAGGTTTCGAGGCACGTCTCTTCGATGTCCTCTTTAATCCCACTCCTAACGCCTCGAATTCCCCTGATTCCTTATAAAACCCAAACATGGACCATTTAGCCTGCACACTTCTCTTCCTGCGCGATTCTCTTTGCTTCTTCAAGCATCCTTCTTAGATTTCCTATTTTTTCCAATCTTACCAAGAATGACCAAAGATGGAAATGATTTTGACAGGTTGGGCAATGCCCACCCTGCCTTGTGGGAAGTGAAGTTATCCAAAACCAATGAGCGTCGGATCAGAGCAGAGTGTTACATTTTGAAGTTCATCAAGATTCGATTTGATGAAGAGAAGTCAGGCATTGTGGTTCGTTTAGATTGCCATGAGGTCTACCTGTATGAGACTATGTTCAAGGATGGCTTTTGACTCCCTTTCCTACCGATTGTTTGAGTGCTATTTCATTATCTCGACTTGGCCCCCCACCAAATCATGCCCAACGTGTGGAGGGTTCTTCATGGTTGTATGGTGTTGTGGCCACTTGCGCTGGGCAAGGAGCACCAGTTAACCATAAAGGAGTTCCTGCATTTACACCGGGTCCACAAGAATCTCGGAGGCTTTGAGGTGTATAACTTCTAGACTAGACAGGGCAGACTTATACAGATGGAGCCTAGGTACTCCAGCAATCGAGGATGGAAGAACAAGTTCTTCTTCACATCGGGGCAATGGGAGTTTGCCCCTTCAAAGCAAGCCAGAGCCTATCGGGTTTCGCGCGAGGTAAACATGCTTTCCCAAAGGGGCAACCAGGAGCCTGTCTTGACTCCGGGTAAGCTATCCTGGGTTAACAAGGTCCTTAAATGGGTCCAAAGGCATGATGCATGCACGTTTTATGGTGTCTTAGTCTCGGTTTCGAGGCTCATAGAGTTCGCCTATGGCCCTGCTGTGCACATGGCGGTTAAGATGAGAGAGGAAGCTCTCGAGGTTCCAGTAAATCCAGGACCTCCTGCCACCTATACACGGGGTGCTACCCCTCGAAAGGACCAAGCTTGATCTACCAATAAGGGCAAGTCCAAGGTAGACAAGGGCAAGTGAAAAATGATCGAGCTCGAGAAGCCTGAGAAGGCTATGCCCTTTCCCTTTACAAACTGGTGGGGCTTTCAAGATTCTTGAGTAGAAGGCTCCGACTCCTCCATCATCTCCAGCTGCACCACTGGCCAAGAAAAGTTCAGTGTTGAAGAAGAAGCCTGTCGAAACTCATCCTTGAGTGGTTAAGGCACTCAAACTGGTTGATGAGGAAGACGTAGAGGCAAAGCAGCCTATCGAGGCTGCCTTGAGAACAGCCACTCAAGTCCCGGTTCCAACAAAGGAGTTTGAGGTCAAGGTGATAGAGGTTCCTCTTGTGAAGAAGAGGAAGCTAAAGAAGGCAATTGAGCCTGTAGCCCTAGTAGCTGAGCCTGCAGCCCCAGTGATCAAGACTACTGCCCTGGTGTTTGAGGCAATAAATGTGGCCGACTTCTTGGCGGCTCGGAGGAAGCAGGTACCTCCACCTTTTGTGCCATGTATGGTGGATGTCGAGGCCTTCTTGGCCAACGAGCCGGTCTTGGCGGTTCGGGTGAATGTGGTAGAGTCAGTTGAAGAACCTTTACGAGCACCAGAGGGTTCAATTTCAGCCATGTTGAATCACCCATTGGGTTGGAACATCCAGCGCATTCTGGAGGATCTCGACATGGAGTCAGAGGAATCTATTGGAATGGTTGATGATAACATGGGGCCTTCTATCGCTGCAGCTACGAAGACCTCTCAAAAGCCGTTGTCCCCAATTCTGGAGACGAGGGCTTCTTCTCGAGCTTCGACCCCGAAGAGGCCTCGGAGTCTAATTCCTGCTGGAGTCAACGTGGTGTCAAGGTTGAAGAGGCCTAGGGCTTCCGAGGCTATCGAGGCTTCCAACTCCAAAAGTTTAGCTGAAATACAGCCATAGGGGGCCAACTGGACAATTTGAGGGAGGTTGGCCAAGCTCGGAGGAGATTTGAAGGGCAACCCCTTCAAGGCCATGGTGGACCTGGTCGACCACGAGAAGCTTCAAATGAAGAGTGATGTCTTTGCCCGAGGCTAGGGGTGTTAAATGAGCGAAGCGCTTCGCGAGCAAGCTCGGGCTTGGCTCGCATAAGCTCGGCTCGGGCTTGACTCGAATATTAAATGAAGCGCTTCGTGAACACAAATCTTAGCTCGAATAATAAACGAAACAAGCTCGGCTCGACTCATATATATATATAAAATATATATTTATATTATATATATATTTTTCATAAAATTGAATCAGTTTATTATTGTAGCCTAATGGTTAATATGTGCCTCACACGCTTGCTAGTCCCGAGTTCGAGTCCCCATACAGTCCTAGTTTCAGTTTTGTTAAGATTTTATATTTTTATTATATATAGAAGTGCAAAACGACATCGTTTTGCACTTCTATATATTCATCCTTAAGTCCCTGACCTAGCCGTCTGCTCCTTATTTCCCCCAAATCCTGACCTAGCCGTCTCACGGTCTCACCCGTTTGCGCCTCACTCTCCTCTCAATCTCTCATCTCCGTCCCTCTCTCTCTCTCGTCTCTTGATGCAGCCGTCCTCACAGGCCTCACCTCATCATCCTGGTCCCCGACGACGATCATCTGCTCCCAAATCAAAAGCTAGATCGACGACCAGCTCCTCTTCAGCTGATGGTGAAAATAGCCTTAGAGGAGTCCCCATGATGAGAGGGATGGATAGATGAGGAGGACGAGTCTCAGAGAAGTAAAGGAAGAAATGGGTCTTGGACAAGGAGGAATCCTAAAGCAATGGGTCTCAGCTGGTTGTTTCGGATGAGTCTCAAGGTAAGATTTTGATTTATTTTTGATTATTAAGATGATTGATTGTTTGTTTGTTTATTTTTTGATTGTTTTTCGATTAATGTTTTGATTGTTTGTTTGATTTTTTTTATATGTTAATGATAAGTCTTGAATGTTACATTCAAGCCCTTAACTCACATTTGTTAATTCCTTAGCATTGTTATTTGTTTGATTTGTGTTGTTTTGTGTTTTCGGTATTTAATAAAGATGCAAGAAAAAACCATTAAATTTGGGTTTAAAGCACAATTTGAGTGGACCTAGAAGATATGATTAAGCAATCAATCACAATAGAGGATAGATATGATGTGGTTAAGTTTAATCATAACAAGAAAAGGATAAAATCAGAATTTCTCCACTTTGAGTCAAAATCGGATCGGATAGAATTTCAGATTTTGAACACGTCTCAATATTTTGGCCATAACTTTCAGCTCAAATATCGGATTGAGGTGATTCAGCGGCATTGGAAAGATAATTCAATTTTCTACAAATCATGCTGAAATAGGATTTTCCTAAATCGGACTCCGCTATGCCAAAATCGCCCGCAAGTGAAGGAGGCAAATCTGGACGAATCCTTTTCCTACTTGTACATGGATTGACTCCTAATTCAACTAGGAGAATGAATTCCGAATTTTCTAGGTTTACTAGGGCTTCTAGGACTTGTTGCTCCCTATAAATAAGCCTCTATGCTTCAGAGAAGATATAGTTTTATACTTAGTTTTAGGTAGAAAATATTCTTGGAGGCTTAAGCGGAGTCATGGCGGCTAACCCCTTTGTGGGGTGTTGATGTAACCCTATCCAAGCACAATGGTTTGATTGTATTTAATTTCAGACTTTCAATTTATATATTGATTATATAACTGTGAGAATTGCTACAATTGAATTATGTTCTTAATTATTAAATGCAATTGTTCTTAAATTCCAAAATCAATATTTGTGAAATTCTTATCTTGTCTTAGAAAGTATTTTACTTTTATTGAACTCAAATCATTCCTATTTTCTGTGATTATGGGGATGATGGTTATATAATGGGTTTAATAGGCATATGATTAATAGGATTAAGATAGGCCATGCTAGGGAAGGCGTGTACTACACCTAGTTTAGTGTAATTTAGGTAGGCGATCCGTGCCAAGAAGATGGGTTATGCTATTCCATTAATTGTATGAAACTTATTAAAGGGTTTTATAGTTTATGCCTAGGAAAGGCGGGTGCGTGCCACATCTTAGTGGTTAGGTGGGCGATCCGTGCCAACGAAGATAGATTATCATTACTCTTTAATCAAGTAGTTTCTTGTTTAATTATAATATGCATAGAATGAATTTACGGAATTAAATCGATTGACCATTGTTGTGCGGATAGAGGTGAAGTCAATACCCTACACTCCTTTTATTTTAATTATCTTTTATTTTATGCATTTAGTTTTAGAAAATAAAATCAAAACAATTCTCTTTTTAATTAATTAGGTTAAATTTAGTCTTTGAATTTAAGAAACCCTCTGATCCTTGAGGTTGACACCCTCAATATAGCCCTATCTCAGTTCATTCTATTGCAGTGGTTAATTTTTATTATTGATAAATTTGGTCACAAATTACCACATCAATTTTTGCTAATTGCTTGAGAAGGCTAGCTTGGTGAGATGCTCGACTGTGTCGAGCTCGATGCTCTGATTTTGTTGGGGTTCTTTCTTCCGAGCTTGGGGCTCTCAGCTCGAGCCAAGCTCGAGCTCGAGACGAGCTCGAGCTCGCAATCGAGGCCGATCGAATCGAAGTTCGACTCGAGCTTCGAGCCCAGCTCCTAATAATAAACAGGCCGAGCCCGAATAGCCTAGGCTCGGGCTGGCTCGCTTGCTTAACACCCCTACCCAAGGCAATGAGAGGAGATGTTGACCATGCAGTTTTTGGTAAGTATTCTTCATTTCGTCTTTTTTCCTTTTCGTATTCACTTCTCATCTAACACTGTGTTTTCTCGTTTGCAGGGCTTTCTCAAATCGATGCTCCTCTATTGCTACTTCCGAAAGGTCTCAACCACCGAGGAAGCCGAGACCTCGAGAACAAGGCTCGAGGAAGTTGAAGGGGAGAATGTCAAGCTTAAGAGGCTATGGCTAAGATGGAGGAGGATCTCCGGGTTCTCGGCCAGCACTCAGCCATGATGGAGTGTGAGGCTTTTAATGCCTCCAAGGCTTGAGATCGAGCAGAGGAGGGACTAGCAAAGCTTTCTGAGGAGTTCAATGGTTTGCAATCCAAACAAACCGGGCTTCAGGAAAGTTATGCCGCTCTGCAGGTGATGAGTGCTGTTTAGTGCTTAATCGAACCCCTTTATTTATGTTTGTTAAGCCTTTAGCCGTGTTATTATCTAACATTTGTGTTGTTTTATTGTCTTGTTGATGTTTCAGGTCCTTACGGTCAAACCTTGATCAAAAGGGGTGAAAAAAGGCAAAAGAAGAGAAGTATGCTCCTTGCCCCTACGCTCAAGCGCACAAGGAGCAATCGAGCGTATTGCGGTCGATCGCAAAGCCTACGATCGAGTGTAGGCCTAGTCAGTCTGTGTCTCACATGGTTGCCCTAGCCAGCCCTATGTTCCATCACTTTCCCTTTGCGTTGTGGAAGTTTCAGAAGTAGTTATTTGCGTTCGAGTGTAGCCTCACGATCGGCGATACATAGTGCTCAGTGTACCGCTCTGATCGAGCATCTTTGACCTAGTAGCAACTTAGTTTTCTATAAATACATGCCTTGTGTAATTTTTCTTTGGTAACATTTTTTGGAGCGCAGTGGAGAGCAAAAACCCTCTGTTTGGGTCTGCCCCTGCCCTCTTTAACCTCAAACCTTAATTCCTTTATATTTAGTGTTTACCTTCACTTTATTGTCATTTACTCTTATGGGTAGCTAAATCTTCAACTAAGATTGAAGATGAAGCCTCACCCTTAGCATTTATTTATTGCTTTTACATTAAATGCATTACATTCCGTCATTTAATTATTGTATTCATTTCATTTTCAATTTAAGTGACATAAGTTGTGAGTGATTGCAGTTTGTGATACATCAAAAGTTCAACCCTTGTTGTGTTCCAAGCTGGGTGCACAACGGATGATTGAAACTCAATTAAATATCCACTGTAACCCATGGATACAGTGGATGATTCTATTGAAAATTAATATCCGTTGTGGCTCCTTAACGGTAAACACACCAAGTCGGTTTGACTAGTGTCACAAACGCAATAGAGTATGATTAAGGGTTAACTCGATAGACGGAAGTGTGAGTTTTACATTTAAGCAAGCATTTTAATATTGGATGAGGTTGAGTCTTTAACCTTAGTTACTTTTCTTTATTCGGTTAAGCTTTTTAGAGTAGTTTACATTTTTGCAAGTTTTATGTTTGATCAAACAACCAAATTTGGAACTAGATTAAAATAGGGTTAATCTAGATGTAGTATTATTTTCAAACAAACGCCTATCTCTGTGGATACGATCTCGTACTTGCGCAAACGCTATATGAACCACGGTTCATTCTCTTGCGAGTACTTAATTTAGTACGATCAGCAGGCTGAACACACTAGACTCCAAGAGGATCATTCCATCCTCAAGGAGGATCTGGGATAGCTAAAGGAGAGGCATTCTGAGACCCTAGAGCATCTGAAGGAAAGCCAGGCCTCAGTAGATCAAGCAGTGAAGGGCAAGCTCATGGTTGAGGAAAGGTACAAGCACTTTCAGGGCAAGCACAGGAAGGCAATGTTTGAACTAAAGGAGGCTCGAGCAAAGGCGGTCGATTAGCTCCACCAACTGTCCTTTGCTTCTCGGGTCCGAGACTTTGCCTGGGCATTAACTCTAATTATGGAAAGTTTAGGGTTTCTTAACATATTTTAATTAAATATGGAAACTACCTAATTAATTAGCAAATTAAATATAGAAAGTTTAGGGTTTCTTAAATTATTTTTATAGATATATATGGTATAGCTAAATTAATTAAGGGTTAAATATCTAATTTTTGACCATTAGTTAACCTAACGGACTGATAAGTGGAAGAATGAAAAATTGACACTTGGCACTAGTGGCCATGTCATGGCTACTTTATTTGATTTTGCATAATATTATGTATTAATGGAATTAACATAAGTAATATTATTAATTTTATAATTATATTAATTTTGAAATTTTTGACGTGACACTATGCCCGGTCAAAAAATTTTGACGTGGTGAAAAGCCACCACGTAAAAAATTTCGAAATGGAATGTAATTTTTGTTTTTTAAAAATCAATTTAAATTTTTTTATGTGGCAATATTGACACATCAAAAATTACTTTTTTGACGTGTTACTTAATGCCATGTCAAAAAATTTTGACATGGCATTTTTGACCAATCACATAACACATCAAAAACACCTTTTTTTTTTCTTTTTTTTTTGTAGTGCTTTATTTTTGTTAGCGTAATAGTAAAATTTCTCAAAAAAATTGTTTATGAGAAGAAAGTTCAACTCTTGAAAGACAAAAGTTTACCATAATGGATGGTGTAGTAGAGGAGAAGTAGTATCATTGTTTTTTTTTTTTTTTTTGACATGTCCATACAAGAGGGGGGATTCGAACTAGTGACCTCCGCTTCATTAGGTGTGATCCTAACTGATTGAGCTACCTCTTGGGGACAAGTAGTATCATTGTTAGAATATAATGATTAATCAATCATTTTCTATAGTTAATTAATCTAGGTCTTTATTTTGAATTTTTTCCTTTATATTTCATTTTAAACTACATATATGGGAGCAAAATTTATGAATTTTTAAATTTATTGGGTATGTGAGTTTATGCTATTAAATAAAACTATAGTTGAAAATGATGTTATGAACATTTGTCATTTTTTGTAGCAAATTTGTTAATTAAGAGAAGAAAATAAAATTTGTTGTTGATAATCTTTTAAAGACATTTTGACTTAATTATATATATATATATAAAAAAAAATAAAAAAAAAAAACCTAGTGCATAGCACGGGCTCTAAGGTAATTTAGTTTAAGATTAGAGTTCATTACTTCATCCTATCGATCTTACATTCTAACAAGTATTGCCTGAAATGAATGCCTTCAAGGCTTCAAGCCTTTCAAAATTTTCTTTTCAGCCACCAAATCAAGTAATTAATTAATCATAGAAATTAGAAACACAACCAATGAATTATATACAGACATCTATTCCACCACAGACAATACAGTTTTCTTCAATACAACCTCACGGATTCATGCTTTCACAAACAATGACAAAAAAGTAAAAACACAATATGTTAATATGACAAATGCAAACAAACCCAAAACCTACAATTTGTTAATACCACAATCTCTTATCCAGATGCAAACAAACCCAGCAGATCCATTAATATCACAAACAATCTATACAAAAAAAAAAATTCTCATAAGAGAGAAAGAGCTACCTGGAGGCTTGAAGTAGTGGTAGCCGTAGCGCCGCTATGCCGCGAACCAAGAGAGATGAAGTGACCGACGGAGGGTGAGTAGGTGAGGCCCGTGAGGGGCTGACTACTGTGGGTGCAAGAGAGATAGGGAGGAGAGAGTCGAGAGTCGAGAGACCGAGAGAGAGAGAGAGAGAGAGAGATAAATGGGAGCTGAGGCCGTGAGGGTGTCGGTGTTGATTGTCGAGTGGAGTTTGAGACCATGTCATAAATGGAAGGGGCTTGAGGCTTCCGGTGAGACCGTTTTTTAAATAGAAGAGCCGTGGGGCTTCGTGAGAGACTATATAGAAAGTTTAGGGTTTCTTAAATTATTTTATAGATATATATGGTATAGCTAAATTAATTAAGGGTTAAATACCTAATTTTTGACCGTTAGTAAACCTAACGATGATAAGATTTGAATGAAAAATTGACACTTAGCAAGTGGCTACATCATGGCTACTCTATTTGATTTTGCATAATATTATGTATTAATGCAATTAACATAAGTAATATTATTAATTTTGAAATTTTGATGTGACACTATGCCGGTCAAATTTTGACGTGGTGGCCACCACATCAAAAATTTTGAAATGGATTTGAAAAAATTAATTTAAATTTTTACATGACAATATTGACACATCAAAATTACTTTTTGACGTGTTACTTAATGTCATGTCAAAAATTTGACATAACATTTTGACCAACCATAACACATCAAAAACACCCTTTTTTTTTGTAGTGCTTCTTTATTTTATCATGTAATAGTAAAATTTCTCAAAAAATTGTTTATGAGGAGAAAGTTCAACTCTTGAAAGACAAAAGTTTACCATAATGGAATGTGTAGTGGAGGAGAAGTAGTATCATTGTTGGAATATAATAATTAATCAATCATTTTCTATAGTTGATTAATCTAGGTTTTTATTTTGAATTTGTTCCTTTATATTTCATTTAAACTACATGGATGGGAGCAAAATTTATGAATTTTTAAATTTATTGGATATGTGAGTTTATGCTATTAAATAAAACTATAGTTGAAAATGATGTTATGAACATTTGTCATTTTTGTAGAAAATTTGTTAATTAAAAGAAGAAAATAAAATTTGTTGTTGATAATCTTTTAAAGACGTTTTGACTTAATTATATATATATATAAAAAAAAACGTGGTGCATAGCACGAGCCTTAAGATAATTTAGTTTAAGATTAGAGTTCATTACTTCCTCCTATCGATCTTACATTCTAACAAGTATTGCCTGAAATGAATGCGCGCCTTCAAGGCTTCAAACCTTTCAAAATTTTCTTTTCGGCCACCAAATCAAGTAATTAATTAATCATAGAAAATTAGAAACACAACCAATGAATTATATACAGACATCTATTCCACCACAGACAATACAGTTTTCTGCAATACAACCTCACGGATTCATGCTTTCACAAACAATGACAAAAAAGTAAAAACACAATCTATTAATATGACAAATGCAAACAAACCCAAAACCTACAATTTGTTAATACCACAATCTCTTACCCAGATGCAAACAAAACAAACCTAGCAAATCCGTTAATATCACAAACAATCTATTCCAAAAAAAATCCCATAAGAGAAAGATCGAGCTACCTAGAGGCTAGAAGTAGTGGTAGCCGTAGCACTGCCGAACCAAGAGAGACGAAGAGACCCGGAGGGTGAGTTGGTGAGGCCGTGAGGGGCTGACTGTTGACAGTCGAGAGAGATAGGAAGGAGATAGGAAGGACAGTCGACTATAGTCGAGAGTCGAGAGACCGAGAGAGAGAGAGAGAGAGAGAGAGAGATCAATGGGAGCTAAGGCCGTGAGGGTGTCGTGTCAATTGTCGAATGGAGTTTGAGACCATGTTGTAAATGCAAGGGCTTGAGGCTTCCGGTGAGACAGTTTTGTAAACGGAAGATGAGGCTTCGATGAGAGACTATGAGACAAAGAGAGGGGTTTGAGAGCTTGGAACTTGGAAGGGCTTCTGTAATCCTATGTGCAATGGGCTGCAAGAGGCAAGGAGGTCAAGGCTTTTAGGTTTAGATGTTTAATGAAAAAAAGGGTCAAACGTGTCAACCCATGAACCCGGTGGGTTGACATGACATGACCCGCTTACTAACATGTCGTAAATAACAGGTGATTTGAACCCATTTAAGCCCAACCCTAACCTGAATTTTATGTGTCGTGTTCTTGTCGGATTTTGCGTGTCACGAGTTAAATTGACAACCCTAACTTATAGCATTAGCCAACTACATACAAAATTCTAATGCCATGATAGTTGGTAGAGGCATATTATGCAGGTGACAATTCATATTCATATGTAGGGCTTGGATTGTATTAATGCAATGAATATAATAAGATTATGTAGGTCAATTGATTTCATTTAACTAAATAGGAAAAATTACCAATCTTAATTTTCTAATTTTTCTACTAGATTTGTATCGTATTAGATGTCAACAAAATTGGTGTTACTATGTCCCATGTAAATCATGGGTATAAGACAATATAAATCAAGTATATGCGACTCATTTAATTAAACGAATTAAGATCTTTAACATTATTAACTATCTAATTAAACATGTTAACTTTTTAATTCAATACCCAAAAAATTTCTTATCTAAGTTCGGATAATTAAAATTATAATTTTGGCTTAGATTTCATCAATCATAAAGCTTCCATTCCATTTTCTATAATAATAGGTAATACTACTTAAACAGAAATTAAATCATTAGCAATGAATTACGGATATCATTAAACTATATCCAATAAGTTCCACTGAGTTATTATTAGGACACTTAATAACTATCGTCCACTTATTTGGAATGCGATAGTTTTTAAAAAATTAAAAACCATTAGCGTCCACTACAGGGTAATGGTCCTAAAAAAAATCCTAATAATTAAAAAAATCCTAATAATTATTAAAAAAAAAAAAACAATTTTAAAACCTCAATATGGATGCACTAGGCAATACACTTATGCGGACACATTAGGAAAATCCCTAAAATACCACCATAACCCCAACCTAATCCTATTAATATAAGCCATTAATTAACTCCAAACATAAATACTATGCTACAAGGAAATAATAAAATTATTTATGCTAAATTAATAACAAAATTTATCTAGTCATTGAGTAATGAAGAGTAATATTATTCATTCGATCAACAAACACAAGAAAGCAAAAAGTATACATGGAATGCTTGAAAACAAAAGCTATTAATCCAGTAATCCTCCTCTGTGAAGCATCATAATCTTTGCATCACTAAGTAAGTTGGCAACCTTGTCCCCTAGAGCTCAAAATCCACATTATCAAAAAGACAACAAGAGAGAGCATGGTAACCAATTGATCAAAAAGTTGCTCTGAAAAAAATCTAGGTAAGAGAAAATCTTAGCCAATAGATCAAAGAGTAAGGTAATAAAATAACCATTAGCAGAAGAAATATTTATGCAACATATGAGAGATGAGAAGAATGTGGAATATGGGACTGAACTCACTTGAACATGTGGTTGGTTTTTGGTGTCCGGATAAGCTTCAGGAGGTTAAAAACAAACCACCGTCTACTCCACCCATTTGTTTTGGCACTTTTCTTCAATAAAAAGCCTAAAAATACAGAGCACATATCAATGATAAAAAATAATAATAATAATAATAATAATAAAAAAAAAGTAGTAGGACCTCCCTAATCAATAGAAGGTTGTTACCCTTAATTAGCAGACGCAAACTAATTAAAGTTCCATAATCAGACATCCATCAAGCTTGTGCAACTTATTTAACAAACCACAAAGAGAAGATTACAAGCACCAAACATATAAACTACTAGCAACACCAAATTCACTTGATTGCTATGAAGGATCACTAAACATATGTCAAAGCCAACTACTACCCTAAAGGAATTCCTTCACTTTAGAAAGTAGAAGAAAAAGAACTACCACACTATTCATATATTTCAATCTCACTATGCATATATTTCGATGCAAGCATATTTCAATCTCAAAAGAACTACCACACTATTTCACCATATAGGAGGACCACCTTAGCTGAAGCCATTAAATCCATAATGCTAATGCTCATATATAAGGCTGCAATTAGAATTCATTACTCTTGTTGTAAACTGGTATAAGGACCACTAGACTTTTGCAACAATGAGCAAAATACAAAAAATTTAGAGATTTTCATCGCCTTGCTTCATCTCAGGTAAATTGTACAGCACATACTTGGCAAGATTTTCATCTCCTTGCTTCCCTTACAAAAGCTTCCCATTCCATTTCTATAATAAGCTTAGGTAATTACTACTTAAACAGAAACATAAACTCATTAAAGGAATATGACTACCGATATCATTAAACTATATCCCATAAGTTCATGTCACTGAGTTATTATAGGACACTTGTGTTTTTAACATTAACATTAATAAAGATATCATTAATCATTAATTTTAACATTGGCCATAAATTATGCTTTACATGTATATGGGTTAATGTTTCATGTTCTTATGTGTTAGGTCTATCGAGATGCAATCTTTCTAATCTTTATATGAGATAAAAAAGGTCATAAAAGAGTGAAGAATCACGTGTTAAGCATTTCCATAGAATAGAACTTAATATTGGTTTCAGATATCTAGCACTTAAAATAGAATTTGAAGGTCAAATAATCCTCTTTCCTCTGCATTCATGACTCTAGACTGAGAATTTTAACAAATGTCATGCTCAGCAATGACAGTTAGGTCCAGTTTTCAGCAAGTTCCCTTAAATAGTCACATGGTTATGATGTTAAACTTCTGGCTGTGATCACTAGAAAATGAGTTTCATTCTTGTTGCGTCTCCAAGATACTCTTGGGAAAGTATGTGAGAAAATTGGACAATTTTACACCCCTAGGCTCCATGATCTCTCTCTTTCACACATGCACATGCATTATTACCCTGGGGTTGTTCCTTTTGGATTTGGTCATAACCTTTAGCATTTTTGCATTGAGTGGCACCAAAACATGAACAACTCACAACATTAGCCTCATATAAAAGAATATTTTAAGAATATCGTCTTTCATACCCGTGCCATTACAATAGCCATCTCCATATTGAGAGATTGCTTTACAAATAGCTCATAATTGCAAGGCTTGTAAAAGAAACTTGAAAGCCATGTCTCATTCCAAATCCGGCTGACAATACCACAAACAACAGGCAAGAAAGATAAATAACTAAAAGAAACAAATATCTTAAGAACAATTAAAAAGAGGCGGTATAAGAAATATATCAACGAACTAAAAATAAATATCTTGTATTAAATGCTGGAAATTTGAAGTTACAAACCTCTTAGCCTGTTGCTCCTCCAGCTCTTTTGTTCTATATATCCTTTTACTCCCTGAGAAATCAACAAAAAAATCATGCTTAAAGAGGTTTCGAAAATAAACATGTATAAATCAGAGTAGAGCAACTCCAAAAAATATGCAAGAGAAACATATTGACTTAAACGAACTCAAGCAGCTAGAGCAGTGGTACATATTGACTTACTGAGATTGATTCCAGAACTTTTGACACATCCGGAGATGCAGCCTTTCCTTCCACAGAAAGCAAGAAGGTCGAAACTCCAATAACCTTATAATAAAACATCATGGCAAGATCTGAAATCTAGCAGTAATTCACTAAAATCCAATCCACAAGGCAAAACACAGAAACACCCATCCAAAATCCAAAATATTACCAAATACCAAGAACCAAACTTTGCCTCAAAAATCCGAATCACAAAAATCAAAATCCTGAAATAGACCAACCCCAAAACCCAGAATATCACTAAGAGTCAAACTTTTGGTCTTCGATTAGAGCATAAAAAGCAAAACCAATAAATGCATCAACCTCAAAAACGAAGAATTTCACCCAAAAAATAATTCCGAACCTTGGGCTTCAGATTCTGCATCAGGTACCTAACTACCTATAATTCCACAATCTATCTCGCATTTCAGGAGATCAAAATCAATATACAAAAAGACCCTAAAATGTGGGCCAAATTCTCATCTGATCCACCTGCATGCAAATGCTAGAATCACAATACCATAAAAATAATAACAATAATAAAAAAAATAAAAAATAAAAAAAACCTCAACAGAGTAAACATGAACAAATATGAATAAATAGGCATACTGAAAATTTATAAGAAAGAGCTCCTACATAACACAGGTAACGAGAGAAACTTCCTGGAACCAAAAAAAAAAAAGTGTCAGAGATTCTTACTCTACTAAGATACAGAAATGGCAATATAATCAATAGATCGAATCTCAAATCCCTGAACATTAGTAAAGAAACAGCGACAGCTAGCATACCAAGAACCCAAATTCATCCGAAGGCTTCAACAAATCCCTTTCTTCTTATTTTTCATACTCTTTCTCCATAGTTTTTTTTTCTCTCCTCCCTAAAATAAAATTAGGGAACGGAGAGGAAAACCAAGCAGCAGGGGGCGATGTAGTACAGGGAGATAATGGGGTTCAAGGTGATACCTTTGGAGGTGAGGAGGATTTGGATCAAGACGAGCCTTGTGGCCTCGAAAGCGACGGCACCCAGTTGGAGAATAACCCCCCAGGAGTCGAATTTGGCCTCGCCGTAGGCAGCGATGGCGATACCCATCGAGATGGAGAGCATGTTGGCCATAATTTCTGACTTGAAGGCCTCCTTGAAGGCGACGCCGATGGAGTAGACGGCGACGGGCATGAGGGCCTTGAGCATCTGGATGAAGGAGACGGAGAGGTAGATGTAGGCGGAGTTGGAAAGCCAGAGGGAAAGAGCGTAGAGAGCGCCGATGGGTACGACGGAGGATAGGTAGACTTCACGGGACATGGCGAAGAAGAAAATTTTAAATCTCTCTCTAGCTCTAGCTCTCTCCTAATGGTCCGAACTGCAGAAGGATAAGAGAAGAATGGGTGAGGCGAAGAAGAAAAAGGGAGATACAAAAAAATTTCATCAACCGCGCCAATTTATCCCGCCTTTTAATTTGGGCGCCTTTGTTATTTTTCTTAGAGTATTAGCGTCCACTTTATGTGGACGCTGATGATAATCCTATACTTTTTTTTTCCTATACTTTTAGGTACTATATATATTAACTTTAGGTTATAGTAATTAATATATATTATATATTAATTTGGTTATATATATAGTAACCCTAGATACATATTAATTAACCCTATAAATACATATGTAATATATATGTATATATATTACTACTATTAAACTACTAGTTAGTTACTTAGTATTTAGTAAGTTAGTATGTTATATATTTAATGGTGTTAATGTGTTATGTATTGACAAGTGAACATATTAATTAAAATTGTAAATAATGCTACATATAATATGGTAAGTTGGTAATAGTTACTACATTTAAATTATATAATATGATGATATGATGATATGATGGTAATTGGTAAAATAGTAAATTGTAAATAATACTAATAAGTAATGTAGGATGTTCCTAGAATAAATTTTTAATTTATCATATGATATATCACATAAAATGATATGATAGACTACTAGTTAGTCTAGTTTCTTAGTTAGTTAGTAAATAGTAACATATATAGGATAAGTTGATAACTAAATAATCTAACATGATTGAATGATCCTATCAAGCTTAATCGGATTAAAGCACTAAGATTGTTCGACGATCGATTGGATGTTCAATTGATTAAATGATCTTATCATGAACAATCATATTGATGTACTAGGATCGATCGATTGATCTTATCACAGTCAATCGAACTAATTCATTATGATCAATCGGATGATCAATCGATCATTTGATTATATCACGATTAATCAAACTAATTCATTGGGATCAATCGGATGTTTGATTGAACATTTGACTTATTACGACCAATCGAACTAATTCACTAGGATTGATCGAATAATCGATTGATCATTTAATCATATCACGATCAATTATCTCAATTTACTAGGATCGATCAGATGATTAATTGATCATTTGATCATATCACGATCAATCGACCTAATTCACTAGGATCGATCAGATGTTTGATTGAACATTTGATCTTACCACGATCAACCGAACTGATTCATCGGGATCAATTGGATATTAGTCTATTTAAATTAAGTCCTATATTAAAATTTGTACTTTTTTTTTTTTGTTCTTTCACTTAAAACAATTATTTATTTTTATTTTTTAATTTCTCATTTTTTTTTATCATATCATGATCAATTGAACTATTTCACAAGGATCAATCGGATATTCGATTGAACCTTCAATTTCAATTGTATCAAGCTTGATCGATCATAACTTGACAAGTCATCAATGCTAATGGTAATGGAGAGGATCCTTATTCAATTAATTAAAGAAAAGGTAATAATTAATTAATTATATAACCCTAGATATAAATATTAATTACTACATATATAACCCTAGATATATATCTTAATTACTATATTAGTCTATTAATTAATTATACTAGTCTATTAAAATAAAGTCTTAATTTTTTTTTTATAATAGGACTATGCTAATAGTCTTAATTTTATTTTATTTTATTTTAATAAAGGACTATTAGCGTCGACATTTAGTGGACACTAATAATCTTTTTTTTTTTAATTTTAATTTTATTTTTTTTATATAGGACTATTAGAGTCGACATGTAGTGGACACTAATAGTCTTATTTTTTAAATTTTTTTTATTTTTTATATAGGACTATTAGCGTCCACTATAGTGGACGCTAATAGTCTTAATATTTCTTTTTTAACATTAAGTATTACATTTTTAAAAATAACGCTAATAGTTTAAGTATTACATTTTAATAACAACGCTAATAGTTTAAGTATTACATTTTAAAAAAAATTGTTAGCAATTTATATTAGTCTATTAAAATTAAGTCCTATAGAAAAAAAATTGTTGGGTTATAATTATAATTATATATTTTTTTTCTATTTTTAATTTTTTTAATATATATGTATATATACCATTTTTTTTAATTTTTAGATATACATTATTTATTTTCAATTGAACTTGATGATTTTTTTTTAATTATTGTTGCCCATTAAAAAATCATATAAGCCTATCAATTTTTTTGTTAGCCTCTAAAAACTTTTTTTATTTTTTTATTTTTTTATTGTTAAGAGTATTAGTGTCCACAACAAGTGGACGCTAAATGTCTTATAATTATTTTTTAAATTTTTTATAAAGGACTATTAGCGTCCACCTCTTGTGGACGCTAATAGTCTTATTTTTATTTTTTTATATATGACCATTAGCGTCCACAAAAAGTGGACGCTAATAGCCCTAATATTTTTAATTTTTTTTATTTGACTATTAGCGTCCACTTATTATGGACGCTAATAGTCCTAATTTATTTTATTTTTTAATATTTTTATATAGGACTATTAGCGTCCACTATAGTGGACGCTAATAGTCTTATTATTTTTATATATATGACTATTAGCGTCCACAAGAAAGTGGACGCTAATAACCTAATATTTTTTTTTTATTTGACTATTAGCGTCCACTTCTTGTGGACGCTAATAGTGCTAATTTATTTTATTTTTTAATATTTTTATATAGGAGTATTAGCGTCCACTATAGTGGACGCTAATAGTCTTATTATTATTTTTATATATATGACTATTAGCGTCCACAAGAAAGTGGACGCTAATAGCCCTAATATTTTTTTTTTTTATTTGACTATTAGCGTCCACTTCTTGTGGACACTAATAGTGCTAATTTATTTTATTTTTTAATATTTTTATATAGGAGTATTAGCGTCCACTATAGTGGACGCTAATAGTCTTATTTTTTTTATTTTTATGTTTTACTATTAGCGTCGACAAATGTCGACGCTAATAGTAATTTTGTTGACGCTAATAATTTTACCGAGTATTAGGGTCGACTTATTAGCGTCCACTTTAGAGTCGACGCTAATAGTCATATTTTGGTACGACTATTAGCGTTGACCCTAAAGTCGACGCTGATAGTCGACTATTAGCATCGACTCTAGGGTCGACGCTAATAAGTCGCCGCTGATGAGCTTAAATCTTGTAGTGTCAGCATTTGCCTCTTCTTTCTTTTAATTAATATTGATGGTGTTTGAGTAGGGCCGTGGGCGTGGGTACCTTTTAAGTCTTCAAAGTTTACTTTGTTTTGTCTCTATTTGTTTTATCTGAAGATATACTATCCAATATTGCGCACTTCTTTTTCCAGATTCTCTCTTTTTTTCAAATGCAACGTTCATGAAATTTCTCTCTCTCTCTCTCTCTCTCTCTCTCTCTCTCTCTCTTTCTTTCACATTTGGTCGCTTTCACATTTGTTGGTCCCTTTTTTCAAAAGCTGAAAGCACTGAAGCAGTCCAAACTCGCTCCTTAGCCGTTCATCTACCTTGTCGATCTGTTTTAGAATTTGATCACAGTATAGGCAGTCATCTCCAAAGTCAACTTAAAAAAAAAAAGAAGATTGTTTATATATAAAATTTCCAATTCACCGGTGGTGAGTTGGTCCACTTTCACTATCCGTTCTCTGTCTCTCATAATCATTACAATATCAAAGAATAGTCTTTTACCCGTCCTCCAGCTGTGTAGGCCGTTTCAATTATTTGCTGTTTCCTTCGCTCTTTGCAACTACCTTCCTTCATTTCCTTTGATTTGCAAACATGGCTGACCTTGCACTTGCAGCTGCAGGCATAGTTCTCTCTCCCTTCCTCCAAGTGTTTTTTGAAAGAATGGCATCTCGCGAGTTTGATGAGTACTTCTCTTGGGAACAAAAACTCAGTGACAAACTCCTAACAAAGTTGAAGATAGCATTGTTGTCTGTGAATTCAGTGCTCGATGACGCGGAGGATAGACAATTTACGGAGACCAGTGTGAAAGAGTGGCTCACTGAGTTGAAACATACTGTCTATGATGCAGAGGATATCTTGGACGAGATTGCTACGAAAGACTTGCAACGCAAGTTGGATTCTGAATTTGGAACCATTGCAAGTAAGGTACGACACTCCATCTCTACCTCTCATTTTGTTGATAAGATAGAAAGAAAGATAAAAGATGCAGTTGACAAATTGGAAGATCTAGCAAAACAAATAGGTGTTTTTGGTTTGAGAGCAGGTGTTGGAGGGAAACCATTAGAAAGATTACCCACAACTTCTTTGATTGAAGAATCTAGTATTTGTGGTAGGGACTATGATAAGAAGGTGATAATTAACTTGTTGCTCTCTGATGGTGCAAGTGGTAGTAAGATAGGTGTGATTGCCATAGTTGGCATGGGGGGAATTGGCAAGACCACTCTTGCTCAGCTTGTATACAATGACAAGAGGCTGAACGAGCATTTTGACCTTAAAACATGGGTTTGTGTTTCAGATCCATTTGACTTGGTCATGGTAATGAAAACAATTATGAAGGAAGTTGGTTCGTCTGCTATTGTTGATAGTAAAAATTTAAATCGGCTTCAAATTGAACTCATTGAGACGTTGAAAACAAAGAAATTCCTACTTGTTCTAGACGATGTTTGGGATACAGATCCTGCTAAATGGGAGGCCTTAAGTAATGCTTTTATGTTTGGGGCACAAGGAAGTAAGGTCATCGTAACAACACGTGATTCTGAAGTTGCAAGAGTCATGCATGCTGGTTCAACTCATCGTATAATGAAGTTATCAAAAAAATATTGCTGGTCACTATTTGCAAAATTTGCCTTCCACGATGGTAACTCCGATGCATATCCAGAACTAGAAGCAATAGGAAGACAAATAGTAGAAAAGTGCAAAGGCCTACCTTTAGCAATAAAGGCAATTGGAGCTCTCTTATGGTCTAAACTAGATGTTGATGAATGGGATAAGGTATTGAGAAGTGAATTATGGGATTTATCAGTTAAGGAGATTGGCATCCTTCCTGCTTTAGGATTAAGTTATAAATATCTTTCATCACATCTAAAGCGATGCTTTGCATACTGTTCCATATTTCAAAGGATTATGCTTTTAAAAAAGATAAATTAGTCTTATTATGGATGGCAGAAGGTTTATTGCCACAATCCAAAAATAAAACAATGCAAGAAGTTGGTGATGATTACTTCGTTGCTCTTGTATCAAGATCATTATTCCAACGCTCAAATCCCAATGAATATATAATGCATGATCTTGTCAGGGATTTAGCAAAATTTATATCTGAACAATTCACTTTAGTCCTTGAAGATGATCGTTCTCGTGAAATTGGAAGCAAGACTTGCCATTTGTCGTATTTCTATACAAAATTTCATGTTAGGAAGTTTGCAACCTTTCATGAGGCTAAGAGATTGCGCACTATCCTAGAATTAAATTTCTTTAGGGATGATTGGTACTACATATCTAGAACAGATTATTTATTACCAATGATAAGATGTCTGGTCCTCATTTTATCTCACGACATATAACTAAGTTGCGATTCAATTGGTAAACTTATACATCTCGTTATTTGGACCTTTCTACACTAATATTAAAAGGTTGCCTAATTCCATTTGTAAGTTGTGCAATTTGCAAATATTGAATTTATCAAATTGTTGGTTTCTTGTTGCCTTTCCAAGAGACATGCATAAACTCATTAATTTGCTTCATCTTGATTTTTGAAACTAAGATAATGGAGATGCCGACAAATGGGTAAACTAAAATGTCTTCAACATTAACGAAATTTATCGTCGCAAACACGGTGGATATGGTATTGAAGAGTTGAAACTTACAAATCTTCGGGGATCGCTTCCTATTTTTGACCTTCAAAATGTTGAATCTTGCATGGATACTAAGGATGGATGCTTGAGGGATTTGAAGCACCTTAAGGAGTTGGTAATGGAGTGGAAAGTTGATACTAATGCTTCAGAGAGTCATATAATTGTACTTGATAGTCTCCAGCCTCATTCGAACTTGAAAAGCCTCACTATCAAAGGCTATGGTGGTCAAAGTTTTCCAGACTGGGTAGGACATTCTTCATTCTCTAATATATCCTCTCTTCATCTAGAAAATTGTAACCACTGTTGCAGCTTGCCACCGCTTGGGAAACTACCCTCGCTGCAGGAACTCTTTATTTTTGGGTTCCATGGAATTGTTAAAGTGGGTGGTGAGTTTTATGGCAATGTAGATTCTTCAATGAAGCCATTTGGAGCCTTGAAAGTTCTAAGGTTCAAGTATATGTTGAACTGGGAGGAATGGTGTTGTTTTGACGATGCTGCTTTTCCTAAACTGGAAGTGCTTGAATTTATGAATGTCCTCTAAGCTAGCAAGAGGGTTGCCTGTCCATCTTCCTTCTTTAGTCGAACTTGAGGTTTATGATTGTTCCGAGCTTGTGGCTCCTCCCTAGGGCTTCTTCTCAATGTAAACTGATGCTCGTAAATTGCAAGATAGTGGTTCTATTAAATGAATTACCTACTGGAACGCAAGAGCTCGAAATTCGACAATTTGACGCACTAGAGCTTACCATCCAATGGTGTACGAAGTTAGATCTCCCAATGCACCTGGACTGTTCATCCCTTGAATATTTGGAGTTGAGCGGCTGTGATTCTTTCAAGTCCTTGCCATTAGATTTATTCCGACAACTTCGTAGACTTGAAATCAGGGATTGTGGGGATCTAGAATCTCTTACAGTTAGGGAACAACATGAACATGATTTACTCTCACTGATACACATAGACATCCATCGGTGCCCTAATTTTGCATATTTTCCAAAAGGAGGATTGCGTGCCCCTAGCCTTAAATTGTTTCGGATCAAGGATTGTACGAGTCTTCAGTCACTACCTGACAAGATGAACATATTTCTTCCATCTCTCGACAAATTGTCTATAGAATATTGTGATAAACTCTTTGCGAGGCGAATGGGGTGGGGTTTGCAAGAAGTCCCGTGCGTTAGAAGCTTCTCAATCGGTGACAAATCTGAAAATGTGGAGTCCTTTCCAGATGAGGGGTTGCTACCTGCCAGTCTTACGAATCTTATCATCGTAGGCTTTCCGAATTTGAAATCTTTGGACAAGAAAGAGCTTCAACACCTCACTGCTCTTAAAGAATTGGTCATCAAAAACTGCCCTAAGCTCGAGTGCATGCCAGAAGATGGGCTGCCTGCCTCCCTTTCTACTCTACATATCTATAGAGGTCCTTTATTGAAGGAAGGGTGGAAAAGGAAAGAAGGAGAAGAATGGTGCGAGATTGCTCACGTTCCCCGCATGATATATTGATTAATTAGGCACAAAGGTACTTTCTCTCTTCAACCAACTAATTTCTCGATGCATGGAACATAATGCTTTTCCCAATTGTTTATTCTTCGTTTATTTCCTTTTAATAATTATGTTTTGATTTGAAGTCAATTGTCTAATTTAATCCATTAATTAAAAACCAAAAAAGACTTAAATCAGCTGGACTCTGAGAGGTGCTTAGCTTTCAAGCAGGTCATCTAGAATGAAATACAAACTCTACTTTGTCTGCACACGATCCGATTGCAGATGGTCAACAGTTGCTACTCACTTCTTCTCAACGGGTGCTGCCTCTTCATCTTTGTCGGACATAATGCCCAATTCACTTAACATTCTACAAGCTCGATATTGATTCTGCCATTTTGAGTTCAGTACAAGGGTATACTTTACATGCATTTCATTTCAATTTCGTGCTTCTTGTTCTTTCATTTCTTCTTTCTTTCTTCCTTTCTGGGTGCTTGCTTTAATTAGACGGTCGTGTTTAATTGCAGAGTGGTGCCATTTCTGTCCATAAAAATCAGAAAGATGTTATTGAAGGAGAGCTTGATTTTAAAGGTTAGTAATCTTGTTGCTTGTGATATCAATTAGAACTACATTAGAGAAACTACCATTGGCACACCCATCAAATACTTTAGATTTTGATTTATGTTTTATACCGAGTCATGTTTAGTTTCAGATTGGGTGCAAATTTTGTCCATAAAAATCACCTAAAGACCTCTTTTTAAACTGTGAATCTTTTCTATTAATGCCAAGTGTTGGACACATATAAATCAAAACTGAATGATTTGCAGACTCTCTAATTTGTTTCACGCCTAAATTTCCTTGTTCTTCATTGATTGGGAGTCAAGTATCATTGTTTCAATTAATGCTAATGCCTCTAGTATTTTATTATGTTTCCCATGTGCAGTGTGGATGAAGTTTTGAATGTTTTGATGGAATGAGAAGCTCCCAACCAGCTTTGTTGAATTGTCGGTATGTGCACTTCTCCCAATCTTATGGCACAAATATATAAAGAGCCAAATTAGTTTATGCAATTGTGTATTAATATTTTTGCTTTGGTGGCAAACCTCTGCTGCAGGTGACAATTGGTGGTTCAAAGGTGTATTTATTGGGCAGCGTCTCTTTGTGCTCTTAAGATCAATTTGTGTGATCATTTTTTCCCTCTTTGTCCGGATTCTTGCACATAACTTGGTTACTGAAGACAATTTATGAAGTCAATTCTATTCAGCACAAATGGATTTAGAGTTGATTGTTAAAAGTCTCCACTTTACTATCAGGTACTTTCTCTCTATGTTAAGGATAGAATACTTTCACCAACTTTTATTCTTCCATTATTTTCGTTTAATATGTAGCTCAAGGATTCGGTTGCAGATGGTCAACTGCTCATACTCACTTCTTCTCAACTGGTGCTCCTATTCATCTTTGTCAAACTAGCTTAAAGACAACTGATGTTTTTGACATTTTGAGTTTAGAAAAAAATTCAATTAACATTGGACAACCACAATCTTGATTCTGCCATTTTGAGTTCTACAATGTTTTTGGTAGGTGAAAAGCGTTTTTGGGGTTTATTATTCAACTTAGTTACTGTTAAGCTCTGTACTAAAGCATCTTCTTTGCAGAAGGTTGCTAAAGCAAACTGGAGATGGTTACTTTGTGGAGATATTGCCACTATTGAGTCACTTTTTGTGTACAAACATATTGGATTGCTATGGATGCTATCCCCAACCCATCAAAAGAGCAACTAGTTGATGTTGTTCAGAGGCATTTCACGCAGGTACTTAAAACTGGTTGCTGCTCCCTTTTCCATGTACTTACATTGTTAGTTCAAGCAGTGATGTCTGTAACATATTTATCAGTGGCTTGTTTATGTCTACGTTTTCTGTTACAGTGGTTCTTACTTTTTGGTAATGTAGTTATGTAGATATATGTAAGCTAGTTGCTTTGTTTGGATGAATGTGCTACTGACTTGAGGAAGGGGGGGTTATAAAGACCTCTTCATGTGTGTCGGATTGGCTTAAGGGTAACTGATGTTTGTTGACATTTTAAATTTAAAATCAATTCAATTAACATCAACTCATTCTTGTGAAACTACATAAATGCTAAGTTTTTGTTTCAGAACATATTGAGGTTTTGAAATTTTGACATGATCTTGGCCTTTGTGCAATTGCCCCAAGTCAGACAATCCAAGTCAAACCTGTTTGTTCCTTTACTCTACCATGATCACGATCCCCATAGTAGTTTATTATAACAAAAGGTTCATGCATGTATTGATCATGAATTTACTGCATTTACTATAATCTATTTATGCCTTCTTTTTAATAATCATGGATGAATAGATTGCAGAGAGAAAGGAATGGACTTTGCTCTTTGAAAATCTTGCTTCTTCTATTCACTGGCATACTGAGAACTTGGTAAAAGAAGAAGAAGAAGAAGTTCAGTCTTGGGTCTTAGAGCACAAGCTGACCAGAATTGGTGATCCTCTTTCTCAATTATATGTTCATGTTTTTTTTTTGGTTTTACTGGTAGCTAATAATTAGTGTCATGAAATGGCTGTTATAGGGGTGCTCTGTTGGGGTATCACTGGCTTACTCACGTCTATGATCTCCCCTGAAGCCAAGCTTTAGCCTTATTCATGCAAGGTAACTTCCATCTCTTCAAGGCCAGAACTTCTTGAGCTATTCATCTGAAAAAACTGAGAAGTGAGTTTGTGTGTGAGATGGTAAAATGTGTCAACTTCTTGTGGCTAGGATGCACGCAAGCCTTGACATTGGTGGGTGCTTTTGGCAGCCGCCTACCATGGAGAAGTGTACAGTGAAGCAAGGAGAGAGTCCTTCCAAGTGATTAGAGAGAGATCTTAGACATGTATATTCTTTAACAGAAGGCAAAAATTTTGGTGTTTGATTAGGATTTGATGGAAAAGACTATTGTTCTTGCCTTAAAAGCAATTCGGTTCATCTTTGTGTAAGCTTGTTGAGACATATACTGAAACTTCAACTAGTCGTGGGCTTTAAACAACAGCAATGGAGTACCTTAAGCTTTGGGCTCTCATTAGCTGTCACGCTTGAACTTGTGATCTTAAGGGATGGCATTGCCCTATGATGTACTTTTTCCCCTCTATTTGACTTGTGTTAATGAATTTGTCGTGTGTTTTCTGCAAAGATTGTTGTTTCAGGTGCTTTCAATTGCCAACTTTGTTGCATTTCTCGAGGATTCTTGTGCGTTTTCATTTCTCGAGGAAACAGAACCATCACATATGCAGCCATGTGTTCGTAGCAGTCCATTTGGTGGAAACTATCAACATCCTTCCAGTTCTCTTTAGGTAGGAGGATAAGGATGCTACCCTATATCATCTAGTCCTGTAACTTTTTACTTGGTATTTGGTATATAAAGCTTCATATTAACTCTAGAATATTTTTTTTTTTGACTGTATTTGTCTACTGCCCAAGCGTTACATTAATTAATTAGTTCAACACCCTTAGAGCTAGAATTAGTACGTTCACTTATAAATCTTCTGAATCAAACTTCATTCATCCAGTATCTGTATATCATTTGTAAAGCTTTTTTCGTTTGATAAATTTCTGTCATTTAACATGGTGATGCTGTTTGATTATCAAACTCCAAACAATATTTTTCCACAGATCGATCTTACTTTAAGATTTATCCTGCCACTAACTTTTGAATAATCCTGTTGGATTTGAGTTGTACGACTTCTTTTCCTCTCCCTTCTATTGCAATTAGGTCCTTTACTGTACTCCTCATGGGCTGAAATATACAAAGCTATCATATATTGTTGAAGTGGCTTTTGATTTAATTGGGATTTGCCCCATTGTTTTATATTTGCTATTTTGTAAATTGATGTGCTTTTGTGCTTAATATGAGATTTGCTAAATATGTCACCTTTAACATTGACAAGACTGTTGTGCTTTTATTAGTCAGTGTGCTATTTCTATTGATAAGATTTGGCTTCATAGTCACTACTAAGCCTTTAGAAAATTTTAGGTGTAACAAACTTTAAGCCGATAATAGATTTATATATGTTAGTCTTGAAGATGGGTTAGAATCTATAGATAGGCTTGACTGGTTCACCTAAGATACCTTAGTAAAATGGATCAAATGCCCAAGAATGAATCAATAAAATTTTATTTGTTATCATAATTTTCAAATATTTTTGTTTGCTAATTTAATTTTAGATAATTACAAAAATTTAAAATATTCCACAAATCATTCAAATTGTCGGCAATGCAATTTGTTGACAACTTCTCGTTTTAAATGAGTTTAAATCTAAAGATATAAAACAAAACTGCATCATCTCTTCGAATTCAAATTTTATCTCCTAAGACTTAATAAACGCACGTTTGTTTATCGCACACGCACGTTTGAAAATGTATTATCCTTATTATCTTATGTATTAACCACTTGATTTTAAATTTAAATTCCTAGAAGTTATCCAAATGAATTAAACCACCTACAAAACAACGTACAAGCTCTCTCATTTACCAAAACACACATTCTCCCTTAGCTTAGAGAAATCCTAACCCTAGTGTGAGAAGTGACTTGGTGAGAGAGAAGGAATAAAGTTTGGTGTTTTTGTCATCTTCTAAGGTAATCTCCTTACTCATTCCATGGTCTTTTTCTTATTATTATTATTATTATTTTAGGTTTACAAATGTTTTGGCAAGCCCTCACACCTATTTCTTTACAAGAGCCAAGTATGTTTTAGAAGAGCTTTAAACCCTCATTTTATCGCTTTGAGTTGCATGATAACATGATATGTACTTTGCACGTGCCTACTTAGTAGCCTAGAATGAGATATATGAACCCTTAGTTTGGATAGAAGCCTGAAAACATAGTTTGGAGCTTTTGGTCTAGACACCTAACTCACTAGTCGCACATTCCCTCTCAAGTGTTCGACCATGAAGTAAGGCATCCACCCCTTAGCTCCAAATGTGCAATATTAGGCTTCAGCGGCCCTTCTTGTTAGATAGGACTTAGTACCATACTTATAGGAGTTCTCTAGTACTGGGCATAACGATGTGTCGTATTTCGTTATAGCAAGGGATTGTGATGTCAAAGGACTCAAGTGAGTGCGCGAGGTAAGTAAACACTTATGAACACTTTCCTTAAAAATGTGCGACATGTCAGCTAACTGAGCACATGTATGATATGAGCATACCTATATTTTTGTACAACTTAGTAACTTCTTTAATAATTGGTTAAGAAGATACATTGTATGACATGGTACATTGGTAAGTGCGGTATAATGACCATGGGCTTACTATATAGATTTGATTCTACGGTCAAATGTGTGTCATATGGGTCTTGGATCCAATGGTTATTTCGTGATCAAGCAACCATGCCTAGTGCCTAGTGGTTGGTCACTACAAGACGACATCACTAGTAGCGTGGGTCACCCGAGGTCAAACTTGGTTAGGATGCTAGTGCTATGGACGATAGTGTACAATGGTTGGGACACCGACATTTTATTACAAGTCCCTTGGAATAGTGCATACCCTATTGAGAAGGGGTAAAATTTGAGGTAGGCCATATATGATAGTACGACCTATAAGCATTAATTTTCTGCATTAAAATGCTTAGGTGATTGCCGCCAGGAGTAAACCACCATTTTCTAACCAAACCATACTTTTATAGTGCATTAACAAAGACAACACCTCTTTTAAATGTTTACCACAACTGTACATTTACTTCTGCTTAATAATAATGGGCTCATGTCATACTTCATAGTGAGGTTTACTTACTAAGTTGTAAGACTTACGCGGTTATTACTCTTATAGGAAACCTATTTCTAGAACCCAAGAGTATCACAGTTTCCACTACAAAACTTGTTTAAGAAAGATCTTCATACTATTATCAGGTTTGCTTATATTATTGCTAGTCGGTCAATGTCTTTAAATTGAGAATTATACTCGTCCATGAAATTATTAATAGACTTCTTAGATTTATTTTACCTTCCTATGTATTAACGCTAATAATGCTTAGAGGGGCGGTTTTCCATCTAGCCACTAGTTGGTTAAACTGGGTTAATTGCTAGTAACCCTACCAGGCTGGCCTTTGCTAGTTTTGGGGGTGTTACACACAAAGTTCTTTAATCCAAGTAATAATTATTGGATATTCTTACTTTCTTTTTGTAGCGCCCCAGATTTTAATAGTCTTATTTTTGATGTATTTATTTGATAACATTATTTTCTTTAAGGAGTTTATGGTATTATGGAGGGTAATTAGATAATGGTAGTTATTGATTAATGTGATAGTAAATGGTAGATGAAATAGTAATGTTGGTAGGTGTATGGGTAGGTGAAATAGTAATGTTGGTAGGTGTATGGGTAGGTGTAATAGTATGGTAGGTGTAATAGTATGGGTAGGTGAAATAGTAAAATGAGGTAGAATTGTAAATGAAAGGTAGAATAGTATCTTAAAATTTTCCTATAAATAGAGCTTCTCCTTCACAAATTCACCACTCTTCTCCTTCTCTTCTTATTATATTCTTCCTTCTTCCGCTTTCTACTCGGTCTTTCTTCTTTGGAAGTGTTTACGAAAAAGAGAGAAAGGCGAGACAAGGCGCCTAAGAAAGGAAGAACTTGAGAGAAAGCGGTCTTAAGAAATTAGTTCAAATAAAGTAGTGGGTGATAGTCAAATTGAGCAAACTAGATTCTTTTGGAAACTTAAGCCTTGGTCTAAAGGTAAGTACATTCACTACCCTTCTAAAGTTATCATGTCATGCAATTTATGTACAACTGTAAATGTTTATGTATTTTTATTTACATATTATAAAGTTATGTGGCATGCATGAAAGATTGAGAAAGATGAATTTCTTTGTGAACATGATGATTATAAAATGATAATAAAACCCTCATACATGTTGCCCTAAGATGCATCAAAAGAAGTACAATGAAAGTATAAGAAATGTTATGAATGTTTATGAAATGAGGGCACATGTATAGAGGAGTATTTTGGCCCCAAGAAAGAAAGAATGAGAGGAGTTGATGCGATACTCGGATGGAGGCGAAACCACTAAAAGAAAGCTATATAAGAAAGGTGGTATTCCATCAGAACCGTTGAGTGCACCAAGTAAAAGAGTTAATTGATCGGGCATGGCTGAGGCGATTCGGTGCCATGGTCACAGGACCCGCAACCCTCGTGCCGGGGGTAATAGTGTACATGGGCCTTAAAATGAGAAATGACAAGATAATTTGCATCAATGATTTACTATGATGATTTACAAAGATGATTTATAATGATGATTTATAATGATGTTTTACAATGATGATTTAATGATGATTTATGCGATGTTTTACAATGATGATTTATGACGATGTTTTACAAGAATGATTTATGCGATTATTATTACTAGATGATATATTATTTATTTACGAAAATAGTTTTCAAAAACCGAGAACAAGGAGTAAAACTATTTATGGTTGTGGATTTTACTTGCTTTGGGCCCCTTTGGGCTCATTCATTTTATTTCTTGTTTTCGGTAGAGCTTGCTTTGGAATAGGAGGCGGAATGGGGAGGGATAACTATTAAATTTTCATAGTCTTTTAAGTTATTGTAATAAAATAATCTTCCATAATTAAAGTTTATGTTTTCTAATTTTGCTTGTAATAAAAGCTCTTGATAAATGTTTTATACATTTATCGTACTCTTTGAAAATCAAGTACTGATAGACCTTATGGATCTTTGCAAAGATTTTATTATAAAAGAAGAAAGGTGACAAACCTAGCCTTAGGGGGGTGTTACAATTTTGGTATCGAGCAAAGGTTATAAGGTTCGCAGACTTTTCAAAATATATATATACTTATCATTAAATTTGGGGATAATGGGAAGCCACATTCCGGCCAAGTAGAGTATGTATTTAGTAGATGATACATGAACATTTTTCTAATGGTTAATTTTTGTTATGATAAAGGGTTACAATCAAGTTAGTGTGAGTAGTATAGAGAATTTTAATATTATGGTTAGGTTGATGATGGATATGAAATTTCAAGAATGATAGACAATTTTTATCTATAGTACCTGCCTATTTGGAATGGCAACAATTTTTGGAGTATTGGTCGGTAAAAGTATATTGTGAGATGTCTAGAGGATTTAGAGATTACTGATTATGAGTGTTAAAAAAAAAAAAATCGTATTATGAATTTAGGTGGTGAGATGATTGGCGTAATCAACTTGGTGACAAAGTGATTTTGTGGATTTTAGGTTATGAAGTGAGTTGTGTAAATGACTTGGTGACACAATGATCTAGGGATGTAAGTTGTGAAATGATTCTTGTAAGTAAATTGGTGATATAAGAGTTTAAATAAGTTTTTATCATGGTTAAGGTTTGATTGATAACGGTAATGACACTGTGATCTAGATTATAATATATGGATTGGTGAATAAGGATTTCGTAGTGACATGAAGTGAATACCTAAGTATTGTATGGATAAACAAAATGAGGGATACCCTAGAATCTATAAGATATTTTGATAATTTCAATTATGATTTAAGGATTTGATAATTTAGGATGATTGTGAAGACTTTAAAGTATAATTCATGATATCTTGGAGGTGATTCCTAGAATTAAGGTGATAAGTTTCTATACTTGAGGTAAACTATATTGAGGTGGCGTTTCAAGTTTTGAAGATGAATTGGTGTTCCTAAGTTGTGAATATATTTAAATTTTGAGGCGTTAGTAGATATGATATTATGAGCATTTTGTTATATGCCAAGGCTCTTAATATAATTTTCTTTCACTAAGTGATAATGATTGATTCTTATCCTTGAGGTAATTTGAAGTATGGAGGAAACAATTGGACAAAGTATATATAGTAATATGATCTAAATCTCCTTACAAAATATATGTGATGATATTGAGGTATTTTAAAGGATGACATCATGTGTTGGTACATGCTTAAAGGTCTCATTAAATGATTAGGAAATCCTATTGATATGGTTGATGTTAAGCAGTTGTTGTTTAAAAGAAGTCATTGCGATGACAAGCGATTATAAGATATTATGAGTCTTGAACAAGTACATAATGACTATAGAATGAAATGTTGAGTGCAAACTCCTCATGATATTAAGGACATATGTTCATGGCATTTTAGATATATGATTGTGTACTTTGATGCCTTGTTGAAATGTTATTTATCAAGATGATTAACATGATGAATAGAGAGTATGCATGAAGCTACTACGATTATGGAATGAATCAAAATCATAAAGAGAATGTTTGGAGATGAAACTCCTTATATATTACAGACCAAAATGTTCATTAATCTGAATAAAAAAAATGTTTGCATAAGAGCCGGTCATAAGGGTGAGCAGATGCTATTCCAAGAGATTACTTCTGCACAAAGAAAGCTTAGTATGAGTAGAATCATAAATAAATGCATTATAGTGGAGTAATCTAAAGGGCACTAGTTCAAATAAAGTACACAGGCTAGAGCTTGGGCGGAGAGATGTGTGATATTTATGGACATCAACTTGGAGTTTTCGTCTCTGTCGATGGAGGCATTTGGTATCATTCTCCATTTCTTGTATCTTTGGTCCCAAGTCATCGATATGATAATACCAACTTTTTAGGTGAGTATTTTCTGCTTCAATTCCATGTGCTTTTGCTTGTAGTATTTGAGCAATCGTTGTAATATACAGTTTGATTTCTCAAGGACTTCATCTCTTCATTTCGAACAAGAAGGCGTCGTGCCAAATCGGAGGTTGAAACACCTGAATCATTTGACGCGAATCTAATAACGTCGATGTCGGTTATCAATCAATGTGCGGTCACGTGGTAGTATGAAACCTTTAGCTACTGCCACGGCGGTAGAATCATGTAATAGGACAGAGAATCATGAAGTGTGATAGACGATTGTCAAAAGTGAGTGATAGGTTAGGGCATATAGCAGGCACTGCAGGGTGGGCATCAAGCACGTCAAGCCGTACATTGGGCATAACATTAGATTGGGTTGTAGGAGCTAAGTTTAAGTCGAGATTAACAGATGGAGATGAGGTTACCATATTCGTAGGGTAAGGAAAATATTTGAGAATACAAAGGAGTTGGGAGAGATGAAGTTTTTAGGAACAAGTGTGCTGAGAGACTGAGCGTCGCAAGGAGGACGGATCACTAAGCTTCTCGAAGCAGTAGATTTCTAGCTTTTAAAGGAAAATTTTCACTTCAATTAAAGCTACAGTAGACAACAAACGACAAAAAGACCTCGGGCGACGATTGGTTAGAGTCAAAAGTTTTCGAAATTTTCGGATCTTGTTTCCCTCATAATGATGACAACACTCTTGACTTTTAACGCTCGGTTGTCAAACTTCTTGTTCAATCAATGACTTTGAAATCCACACGTGAATGGTCGAATGAATCATCATGCCAGCACCACAGCGCTTGTCATCTCCCGAGCTTTGTCCTATAAATTCATGCCTCTCTTCGTTATTGGAGCAAGCCTTGATCAAATTTTTTTCATGTTTTCTTAATATTTTCTCATAACTCAGATTTTCTTGAGTTTGAGTTTCTTCTCACTTATAGAAATGCAACATCACAAATTGATTCATGAAACCCAACCTTCTATACTTTCTATACTAAACCATTGAAGCAAGATTATTGATCATGTCACGAGGAAGCAAGATTATCATTGATCATGCTTTCCGACTAATAGCTTTCTCTTTGGCAGCAACCCCACACGAGAGAGAGAGAGAGCACTTGGTATGTATGCACCGAAGTGGTAGGGAGAAGCGCATACATATCATGTCTTGAGTTGTTCACCATGCACTTATGGTAGCAGTAATACTTTTTTCTCTTCCTTCTATTGGCGTTGTAAACCTCGAGAAAGATTTTATAATCTAAGTGTTTTGGGCCTTCTAGCTTAGAAACTTACCCATAGCGCTTAGATCTTTTTATCAATTATCCATTTTGCAACTCATCAAGACGCACATGAGTGTCAATAGTGAATGAGAATCTTACTCTTATAAAATAGTGTATTTTTCGATTGCGTCGGAATGATCGTTATGAATTTCTTTTGGCAAGTTATGATTAAAGATGTAATGCGAAAAGTTTTCATTAATATCTTGATACCGACACAAGATTTGAGACAAGAAATGGACATGATTGTATATTTAGAGAGAAGTGATTTATGATGTTACTTTTGAGGTATATTGATGTAATGAAATTTTTGGGAGATATAAATTGTAGAACATTGAGGCTATTCACTTTTGCGATTACGATGATAATGTAGATGCTTAATTAATGCATTTTATTAATATTTTCTATATGATTTGGAATATGGGGTTACTAAAGAAATATATGAGAGATGATTTTGCTACACTCTTTGATAAGAACAATTAATTTAGATCAAGGAAACTGTTGTGATCTTACAAATAAGAAGATGATATTTTGATATATGAAATAGTGAATAATTGTTATCGAGATGTTTAGGACTTATTAAGAAAGTTAAGACATGAGGCGACAAGGGAACAATTTCGGAAAATATTTGGAGATAAGCTTCGATAATAATTGAGGATAAGTAGGGATTATCATAAAACTTGAAATATTAGGAATCGTACAACTACATGGAGTTCTTATCCATTGTGTCGGATCAGATACAAAATTTACCTCAAGTTTTTTATGGAGTTTATAAGAGGCAATGAATATAAGGTTAACTTTCAACACCACTTCATCCTCAAACCGGGCAAATGGAACAAATTATTCAAACTTTGGAAGACATTGTGATTGTTTGTTTTGGATTTTAAAGGAAGCTAGATCCAATATCTTACATTGATAAAATTTTCCTACAACAATAATTATTATGAGTCTCTTGATTCAACCCAATATGACATATAAGGAGACCGATGAGAATCTTAGATAGAAAGGATCAAGTCCTTAGAAACAAGAGTATCTCATTGGTGAAAGTTTTATGGAACAATCACTCAATAGAAGAGGTTTCATGGGAACTGGAAGAAAGCATGCGTAACAAATACCCCATCTATTTGTGTAAGTTTATGATAGAAGTTTATTTATGGTTGTAGTATATATGATAACGTAGTATGAAGAATTATATTTCTTATTATGTGATGATGCATGTAAAGGTATAAAGGTGCAACCATATTGCATGTGAGAATATAGATAATACCTAAGAGATTATGTTAAACAACATTATTTTCTTAAGGTATATAGGCTATGATGAATAATTGATGTCTATTATAGAATCTGAATTCAAGGATGAGTTATAATTGAAACTTTAAATTTCGAGGACGAAATTCCAATAAGGAGGAAGATTATGGCCCATTTTAATAGTCTTATTTTTGATATATTTATTTGATAACATTATTCAATTATTTTCTTTAAGGAGTTTATGGTATTATGGAGGGTGGTAATTAGATAATGGTAGTTATTGAATAATGTGATAGTAAATGGTAGATGAAATAATAATGTTGGTAGGTGTATGGTAGGTGAAATAGTAATGTTGGTAGGTGTATGGGTAGGTGTAATAGTATGGGTAGGTGTAATAGTATGGGTAGGTGAAATAGTAAAATGAGGGTAGAATTGTAAATGAAAGGTAGAATAGTATCTTAAATTTTCCTATAAATAGAGCTTCTCCTTCACAAATTCACCACTCCTCTCCCTTCTCTTCTTATTATATTCTTCCTTCTTCCGCTTTCTACTCGGTCTTTCTTCTTCAAGTGTTTACACGAAAAGAGAGAGAAAGAGACAAGCAAGAAAGGAAGAACTTGAGAAAAGCGGTCTTAAGAAATTAGTTCAAATAAAGTAGTGGGTGATAGTCAAATTGGAGCAGCTAGATTCTTGTGGAAACTTAAGCCTTGGTCTAAAGGTAAGTACATTCACTACCCCTTCTAAAGTTATCATGTCATGCAATTTATGTACAACTGTAAATGTTTATGTATTTTTATTTACATATTATAAAGTTATGTGGCATGCATGAAAGATTGAGAAAGATGAATTTCTTTGTGAACATGATGATTATAAAATGATAATAAAACCCTCATACATGTTGCCCTAAGATGCATCAAAAGAAGTACAATGAAAGTATGAGAAATGTTATGAATGTTTATGAAATGAGGGCACATGTATAGAGGAGTATTTTGGCCCCAAGAAAGAAAGAATGAGAGGAGTTCGGTACCGATACTCGGATGGAGGCGAAACCACTAAAGAAAGCTATATAAGAAAGTGGTATTCCATCAACAGACCGTTGAGTGCACCAAGTAAAAGAGTTAATTGACGGTCGGGCATGGCTGAGGCCACAGTTCAGTGCCATGGTCACAAGGACCCGCAACCCTCGTGCACAGGGGTAATAGTGTACATGGGCCTTAAAATGAGAAAATGACAAGATAATTGCATCAATGATTTACTATGGTGATTTACAAAGATGATTTATAATGATGATTTATGACGATGTTTTACAATGATGATTTATGACGACGTTTTACAATGATGATTTATGACGATGTTTTACAAGAATGATTTATGACGATTATTATTACTAGATGATATATTATTTATTTATGAAAACAGTTTTCGAAAACTGAGAACAAGGAGTAAAACTATTTATGGTTGTGGATTTTACTTGCTGGGCCCCCTTTGGGCTCATTCAGTTTTATTTCTTGTTTTCAGGTAGAGAGCTTGCTGGAATAGGAGGCGGAATAGAGGTAGGGATAACTATTAAATTTTCATAGTCTTTTTAAGTCAGTTATTGTAATAAAATGATCTTCCGCAATTAAAATTTATGTTTTCTAATTTTGCTTGTAATAAAAGCTCTTGATAAATGTTTTATACATTTATCGTACTCTTTGAAATATCAAGTACTCTGATAGACCTTATGGATCTTTGCAAAGATTTTATTGTAAAAGAAGAAAAGTGACAAACCTAGCCTTAACGGGCTGGGGGTGTTACACTTTTGTTCTTTAGATCTACCAACTAATGTAATTTTGAACATTATTCTTGTTAATCATAGAAAAGTTAAATGTATTAAACTTTACAAAAATATTTCTTAATGGCCGAAGCATTTATATAAAGTTGAAATTTCTTAATCAACATACTCTTTTAGATATTTTGTGATTTTTAAACTTACATAGTTAGTATACTTGAGCATACCAAATTTATGGAAAAAGCGTATATCGGATTTTTAGAATAAAAGATATTTATGGGATAGGAATCATGAAGTTTGTTGGTTATGGGTTATCAACATTTCTTTCAGAAAACATGTGATAACCGAATTTGTAATTGAGGAAATATGAGCTGTTTTTGAAATGCCCTAAGTTCTAGAGGTAGAGCAACTGTGAGCAATTGTAACATATTCTTATTAAAATTTTATTTCTCCTGTCATATGTTCACTGCAGAAGCATAACATCACCAGAGCACTAAAAACTCCCATTATTAAGAAATCACAAACTCATTGTGAGCTAGTATTCAATAACCTCGTAAGCAATAAGTCCAAGTTTAGTGACCCAAATAATTAAGTAAGCTTAGGTAGCTTGGTTAAAGGATTAATTTTGATTTTGGGTCACTAGGATTAGCTAGAAGGACATTTTGGGAAAATTGGACTTTTGGACCAGACGTACACTGGGGTTGGTGGACGTACGCTCTTGTCTGTAGTGCGAACATACGCTTGGATTGGCGGATGTACGCTCTTATTTTTAGAGTAGATGTATGCGCGGGGGGGGGAGGACCACCGGATGTACACCGACAATAGTACAATGTACTTTGTGAATAGTATGCGGATGTATGCTCCAAAGTACTGAAAGTACGCTACTTTTGGAATACCACTTGGATAATACCCATACGTATAATGCAAACTTTGGACCGCTAGTGAATAGTACGCGTATGTACGCCCCTAGGACTAGACGTACACTTCTTTTGTCACCTATAAATACCCCCTCACCATTTCACACCTATTCCGCCCTTGAACCCATTGGAACCCCTGTGCGAGAGTATTTGTGAGTTGTGAGTGTTCTTGGTGGAGGAGGAGAGATTTCTTGGAGGTTTCGCTTCAAGGAGGTAATCTTCTAAGCTTAGCTCGTTTCCTTAGTCGTCATGTTGCTTAAATACTTTTCATAGTTAGCTTAGTCATTAGCTTGTAGATTTTAGTTATGTTGTTGCCCTTATTATTGGTTTAAGCATGATTTAGCGTTGAGCATATTTCCTTTTGCATGGAGGTATTGTTTTGAGATAGGACGTCCTAGGAAAGCCTTTCGGTAACCTTAGAATCAATTTGGGAGGATAGAAGGATGGTTGAACCAAATGAGGTTCTACCAAAAACCCTCTGAGCGGACGTACGGCCACGGAACCGAACATACGAGCCTTCTGGGCAAACCTACAGCCACGAACCCAAATGTACGGTCAGAAGTATTCTAGGGAACACCACTTGGGCCAGTCATCCGATAGCCTCTGTTTCATGTTCTAGGTTCGTTTTAGTTGGATTTAGAACTAATGATAGGTCTTTTTCTCAATGTTTGAGGTTATAGAGCCTTAAGGAAATTTTATGGAGCAGCCTTACGACCCGAGTGAGTACAAACTCACATGGGTGCTTGTTGTTACTTTTCCTGTATTGCACGTCTATTTTATATATATATCAAACATGTATATTTTGCAACTCTCATGAAATACATTTTGGAACCACAATAAACTCTCTTTTGTGAAAACGTATGTTCAGTAATAAGATAATAATGAGACTTGTAAAACCATGCATATAAAGACTGATAAGATTAACTGTATCGTATGCCATGGTACACCCGTACGTGTGGGATAATAGCTATGGGCTTACTATACAAGTTAACTTTATCGTCAAATGTGTCTTTGTATGGGCTTTGGATCCAATGATTTTTTTACCAAGGTGCAGCCATTCCCAATGGATAATCACTATAGGACAAACATCATTAGCAGTGTGGGCCACCCGTGGTCGAACTTGGCCATGCCGCTAGTATTATGTATGGTAGCGTACAATATCCGAGGCACCAATTTTGTACTACAGGTCCCTCAGGATAGCGTCAACCCTGCTGAGAAGGGGTAATATCTCGGGTAGACCATATAGTTGAAATTTTATTGTTACTCATGATTATAAGCATATATTATATTTATATCACATTCATGATAAGCCGTCATCTTATAATGTTGCATGTGTTTTATGAATAACAGAATTCATCATTTAATGATGGGTACGTCATATGCATTTATACTCACTAAGTCATCAGGCTTATCCTTGTATTACTTCCCTTTTTCTCCATAGGGCTATAATAGTGTTAAATACAAGGGAAAAAAGGATTACCCCGAAGCTGAGCATGGACATGGTCACCCTCTCTTGGAAACTCCTCTTTGAAGTACTATTTTCTCACAAAACTCTCTCTCAAACGTGGAAAGGGGTTCTGGCAACCCAGGGGCACACTTGAGGGTGGAAATGGGTGTGAGAAATGAGAGGTGGGGGTGGGTATTTATAGGTAAAGTCCGCAACCAACTCTCTGTCAGACCAATGGACATCTGTAACCCTAGCGTACATCTAGGTATTACCCAGAGGGTATTTAAAAAGTAGCGTACATCCAGTGGTTCCATGTACGTCTGCTAGTACAGTTTGCAGAGCGTATGTCTAGTGGTCCCCCCACGTACGTCTGCACTATAGACAGTAGTGTAAGTCCACCTCCTAAGGATTAGTGTTTGGCTTCTATTTTATAAAGGTTCAAAGTGTGTTTAGGTTAACACTAAGGGTCTTAGGTCTCGTCTAATCAGTTTTATCAAAGGCTCTTGTTGAACGCTCTAGTGGAAAGGATCTCCTCAAATAAAACGGTTTGTTTTTATCGGGGTATTATAAAAACACAACGAATATACAATGTTTTACAATTCTGTAAACAACAATCAATACAAGTTTTGTCACATAACTAGATTGAAACGAAAATGCTTCATATTAAAGTCGGAATTGTACGAGCAAAAACATGAGAAATATAAATCTAATCAATGATGAGGCTTCATCTTTAACCTTAGTTGAAGATTTTAGTCTCTCATGATAGCAAAAGACATAACTGAATCAATTGAAATCATAATAAAACTAAAACTTACAAAGGAAATCATTCGAAAAGCTCAAGAACGACAAAAAGTCGTGTTTTTCCTCTAAACGGCGCCTCCCAACGTTTCGTTTAAAAAAAGAAAAGAATGCTATATATGTAACACCCCAATCCCATATTGGAAAGATAAGAAGAATCCCACATAGAGTGGGTGGTTTATAAAGATAGTCATGAGTGCTAAGTCCCACATTGCCTAGTTACTAGGTGAAACTGGGCTTTATAATGAATTCTAGGGAAGCTCCAAATCGACTAGTCCTTTTGGGGTAATAGTGCAGATGTGGCTAGCACTTTTTCTTGGGTCATTAGAAGTGGTATCAAAGCCACCTAGTAACGCCAGGTCATGTGGTATTGAAGCACTGCATGACGTAGCCCTGATGAGGATGTCAGAAATTTAAGAGGGGGAATTTGTAATACCCCGGTCCCATATTGAGAAGATAAGAAGAAGCCCATATAGAGTGAGGCAAGGGGGTGTTCGATTCGCGGTGGTCGCTATGGATTATTTTACTAAGTGGGTGGAAGTCGAGCCCCTAGTAAACATAACTTCCAAAAGCATTGAGCGGTTCCTATGGAAGAATGTCATCTGCTGCTATGGTGTGCCACATGCATTTGTCACTGACACCGGGAAACAATTCGACTGTGAACCGTTTTGGAAGTGGTGTGCTGAGCTCCATATAAAAAATTACTTCTCATCCCCCAGACATCCTTAGGCAAACGGGCAAGTAGAAGCCACCAACAAGACCATCTTCAAAATTTTGAAGAAGAAGTTGGGGGACAGGAAAGGGGATTGGGTAGACGATCTCCCAGAAGTCCTTTGGGCATACCGGACTACAAGAAGGACTCCGACAGAGGAAACCCCCTACGCTCTAGCTTTTGGAATTGAGGCAATCATTCCAGCAGAGTTGGGGTTGGGAAGCCTTAGGGTGGAATCATACAAAGCAGAGACCAACAATGAAGGACTCAAGCTTCACTTAGACTTGCTGCAGGAAAAGCATGATCATGCTTGGATCACTATCTCGGCTTACCAGGAAAGAATGGCAAGGTACTTTAACAGGAAGGTGAAGCCACAGAACTTCAAGGTTGGAGATCTGGTCTTGCGCAAGGTTACCCTTATCACCAAAGATTCAACAGAAGGAAAGCTTGCTCCAAGCTGGGAGGGTCCCTACAAGGTGATCAAAAAAAAAAAAATTAGACTTAGCTGCCTCGGGGTATGTTGGTGCTGACTGCTGTGATGCGCTCGAGTGCAGGTACCATGCGATCGAGCATACAAGAAAGATGTGGCAGTCTGATACAAGTGCGCTCGATCACCACAAGAGTGAGATCGATCGCACAAGTGTACCGTGCCTAGTCAGAAGGCTGCGCTCGCACGCAACTGCGTAATATTCGAGCACAAGCATGCAATTGTGCTCTGAATGGTGCAACTACACCCGATCACAGAAGATGTGCGATCGAGCACACTTATAGGGTGTGATTTTCCAGAATCCTTGAACAGACTACGAAACAGCCACAGTAAACACTACTCTAAATTTTTTTTTTTTTTTTCTACACAAAAGCATGAAACAAATAAAATAATTGCTGAAATTAAATAACTAGTAGAAAGATAAAATTAGTCTAAGCAACAAAGTTAATTCTAACAAAACACCAAATCCCCGGCAATGGCCCCAAAATTTGATCGTACCAAAAATAGTACTCGCCAATTGCACGAGTCGATTGTAATAGAGTGGATGTGCAAGTGCAGTGTCGAACCCTGAAGAATCGGTTTTGCTAAAAATCAATTTCAAATGCCTAAACTAAAATACCTTAACCTAGTCCCAACATCAAACAGTAACGCAGAAAATAAACTAAGCTAAAAATGCAATAAAATAAAGAAATAAAAATAACTAAATCCCAAATCAACCTCACAATAAATTAATTAATATATAAACATGCTAATTCACATCCATCATTCAATTAGGCTAAAATGCATGTTCTATTCTCACAATAGTGCACACATCCGTCAGACGTGGCCTAGCTCGCATGTTCTTTTGCCCTTTACGAAATCTAGTCTAATCATTTGATGTATTAACCCATAAGCGGTCCAGGATGTTGAGCCAGATCGAATCATCCGATGTGTCGTTAACATATTGACACTCGGTTGAACCATCCGATGTAACCGGATAAATCACAACAAATATTGGACGGAAAGCGATCCATAAACAACAACCAATCACAATCTTGTCACGAGATTGTGATTGAACCAATAACGTTAAATTAAAAGACAAAAATATAAACTAAACATGAAAATATATAAACAAATCTATAGTGAGGGAAATAAGAGATAAAAGTGAAACAAATGAAAACATTTAAATAAAATTGGCGTTTAGGAGTGTTTACAATGAAGAAACGGTGAGGTTTTGAGCCTGAGGCGCCTCAACCCATCTCCCAAGCGTAAAAATAAAATTCTATACAAAATGTTCTATTTATATGAAAAGATTAGGGTTCTTTGCCCGGTCATGTGCTTCGATCGCATAAATTGATCGTCTGCACTTCGATCATGAGGTGTGTGATCGAGCACATCTTAACGCTCTTGGAATTCCACGGCGAGGCATGAAGCGATGGCGGCTAGGCGTAGCGTGAAACACGATCTCACGTGGAGTGCGCTCGATCGTATAATGCGCTCGATCGCATAAGTGTTCAATCTTCCCGTGTTCAGCTTGAGTTCAATTCTTCCCTTTAAGCCACGTCTTCACAACAAGGACCTACAACACAACAAAACACTAAAATAAACTAAAACATTAGATATTAACAAAACTAAGAGCCTAACGAATATATATGAAGGGGTCCAAATAGGCAATTTTAGGCACTCATCACATACTATCTGGAAGACTTTGCAAGGAAGGTCCTTCCGAGGCCATGGAATGCGGAACATCTTAAAAGATATTTATTTTAAGACGATGTAATTTCTTTTTATTTATTTTATGCTTTGATTATTTTCATTTCAGCATGAATTAATTCAATAAAGGAACTCTTGGAGTTTATGTTCATAAACTTTTCAAATTGATCGGAACAAATACTAGGAATTGGACAGTGCAAATCGAGACTTGGTCTTCACCAGGCCGATTGATCCAAGACTAATTCTTAGATTAGGAAACTAAGTGATCAGAGGATCAACCCAAGCCTCGGTCTTCACTAGGACGGTTGACCCAAGACCTAACACTTAGACGAGAATACACTTCTCAAGTTTTCGGATAGATCGATATCGAGTCCAACCTGGTCTTCACTAGGTAGTTTTGATCCGAGACCCAACACCTGAGCAGGAATACATGTGTACTAAGCACCTAGCCAGACCAATTCGAGACTTGATCTTCATCAAGCCGATTGGCTCGAAACCTAGCGCTTAATC
The DNA here is from genome assembly GCA_013348765.1 of Carpinus viminea. Taxonomy (NCBI): domain Eukaryota; kingdom Viridiplantae; phylum Streptophyta; class Magnoliopsida; order Fagales; family Betulaceae; genus Carpinus; species Carpinus viminea. The sequence goes on along the minus strand of CP054668.1, from coordinate 38,442,641 downwards.
AAGAATATGCATATTAAGTGTTGGTTAGGTCGGTCCACCACCTGATCTTCATCAGGCAGACTGATTTGACAACCAACACTTAACAGGAATACATGCATATTAAGTGTTGGTTAGGTCAGTCCACCACCTGATCTTCATCAAGCAGACTAATTTGACAACCAACACTTAACAAGAATACATGCATACTAAGTAGTTGGATAGGTCAGTCCACCACCTGATCTTCATCAGGCAGACTGATTTGACAACCAACACTTAACAGGAATACATGCATACTAAGTAGTTGGATAGGTCAGTCCACCACCTGGTCTTCATTAGGCAAACTGATCTAAAACCCAACACTTAACAAGAAATACAGACATACTAAGTAGTTGGATGGATCACTCCTCCACCTGGTCTTCACCAGACAGGCTAATCTGAAACCCAACAATTAACAGTAAAACAAGAATCAGGAAATCAAGGACTGGGACTCGAGACGTCCAAGACCCATGTTCGAGATGTCCGAGACATTTGAGACCCATGTCTGAGATGTCCGAGACCTCCGAGACCCTTCATGTCTGAGGCCTCTGAAACCATGGATTCCGAGACGCACTCTCGAAATCAAGACCCAACGCTTAGAAAAGTTTCTAAGTGTTGGGAAAAGATTGTACTCACAATCTTAAATGGAAAATCATATGGAAATAACATGAAATAAAGGAAAACATTGACTGAAATTCGATATTTTATTAATGTTTGAATGTTTGTACAGGGAAATGACTATGAAGTTATACAATTTTTTTTTTTTTTACTTATTCCCCTGAGGAGCGACAGGGGGTCTTCTACAGTAGGAGTAACCTCGGCATTCCCAGATGCCTCCCTAGCTTCTTCGCCTTCCTCAGCGGCCTCGGGCTTAGGGGCTAGTGGACAGTAGTCAAACTCGGCTATCACCACAGTGTCCGGCATTTCTTCTCGCCCCAAGGAGAGCAGACGCCAAATAGCCTCGTTGGTGCAGGGAATGTCCTTGATGTTCACCGAGTTGAGATCCACTCTCTGGGCTGGGTCTCTCCACCAAGTCCTAAACGTCTTGAATCTGAGATGGATCTTGTCAGCCCAAGCGACGTCTCTGACCCTCAATGCAAAAGACAGTCGATGGAGATAGTCAGCTACCTTCACTTGGGCTTCCCCCAACTCGAGTGTTGCCTTCTTGTGCTCACCCTGGAAGTGCTTGTACCTCTCCTCAGCAACAAGCTTGCCCTTTGAGATCCTCTCGACTGAGGTCTGGCTCTCCTTCAACTGCTCGAGGGTCTCGGTGTGCTTCTCCTCGAGCTGCCTCAATTCCTCCTTGAGGATGGAGTGGTCTTCCTAGAGCTCCACGTGCTCAGCCTGCAGAGCAGCATGACTCTCTTTGAGAGCAAAATGCTTAGCTCGCATGCCCTCGAACTCCTCAGACAGTGTGGCAAGCTCCGCCCTGGCTCGATCTCTAGCCTTTGAGGCATCAGAAGCCTTGTACTCCATCATCACCGAGTGCTCCCTGAGAACTCGAAGGTCGTCTTCATGTTTGGTGACAACCACTTTGAGCTTGGCGTTTTCCTCCTCTGCCTCTGCCAGCTTCTTTCTCAGACCCTCTGCTCCGTCATCGGTGGCTGAGACCTTCCTGAAGTAGTAGTAGATGATGGCTGATCTAAGGAAGGCCTACAAGTAGAAAACACAGTATTAGATAAGAACAAACATTACAGGAATGGTAACCAAATGTTGGAGTACTTACCAAGAAATGCATGGTCAGCATCTCTTCTGCCATGCCTTGGGCCGAGATGTCATGCTTCTTCAGTTGAAGCTTGTCGTGGTCGACCAGGTCTACCACGGCCTTGAAGGGATTTCCCTTTAAGTCCCTTCCAAGCTTGGCCAACCTCCCCTCGAAGGTCCAGTTGGCCCTCCAGTGTATATCTCGTATTCTGAGTCGAGGCCTCGGGCACGAAGCGAGGCCTCTTCAACTGAAGGCCTATCAACTCTGTCAAGAGTCGGACTCTGAGGCCTTTTCGGGGCCAGGGCCCGAGAAGAGACTCTTGTTTTTGGAATAGTGGACAACGATTTTCGAGGAGTCTGTGCGGTAGTAGCCGTAGAAGGCCCTAGATTGTCATATGCCATCCCAATGGAGTCCTCGGATCCCATGTCAAGATCCTCCAAGATGTGCTAGATGTTCGAGCCTTGGGGATGGTTCAGCATGGAGGGAATCGGCCCCTCTAATGCTCGCAAAGGCTTTTCAACCTGCCCCACGACAATCACAGGGACCGCTAAGATTGGCTCATTGGCCAGGAATGCTGCAACATCCTCCACTTTCAGCACGGATGGAGGAGGTGCCTGCCGTGTTCGTGCCGCCAAGAAGCCGGCCACACCTATTGCCTTGACTGCTAGGACAGAAGGCTCGACCACCAGAGTAGCAGGTTTAGTCACAGGGACCATAGGTTCGGCCCCCTTTTTCAGCCTCCTCTTCTTCACAAGAGGAGCCTCGATCACCTGCACGTCCGACTCCTCGATGGGAACTGTGACCAGGGGGGTTGGCTCGGGCATAGCCTTGGTAGGCTTCTCAATCTCTAACTCCTCCTTGTCAGCCAGCTTCAGCGCCTTGGCCACTTGAGGAGGGATTTTTACCTTCTCCACCATGGGGCTCTTCTTTATCTGTGGCACCATGGGGGAGGTGATCGGTGCCTAAACGTACTTATTTGGACCCCTTAATTTATATTCGTTAGGCCTTTAGCATTGTTAATATCTAATTATTTTAGTGTTTTTAGTATTTTGTGTTGTGCAGACATTGCATTAAAACATGGCTAGCAAAAGGCAAAATGCACCAAGTGAAGAAGTCGATTCTCGCCAAGTGCTCGAACGCACTTGGTGCGGTCAACGCACCACGGTCGCACGCATGAGCAGTGGGTCAACGCATGCCCAGCCGGCCCTAGCGGTTATCTGCGTTCGAACGCAAGGGACTGCGGCTCTAACGCACTCCCATCAGCCCTAGCCACACAAAGAGTTATTCATTGAACGCACGCCGTGCTCGACCTACAAATAATTGTGCGTTCAACGAGGTAGTGCGCTCAACGCACTCGTGACCGCCACCTATAAATAGGACCTTGTGTATTCTTTTGTTTTTCACGCTTGGGAGGTGCCTCTAGGGCCCAAAGCCCTCTGCTTTCCAAAATCCTCTCCTAAATTGTCTTTTATTTAATTTATGTTTTATTTTACTTTTAATTTAGTCTCTTTTTCCCTTCACTTTAATTTATTTATATACATTTATGTTTAGTTCGTATTATTCTGTCTTTTAAGATTCATGTTTATTCGCTTCAATGCATTTTAGTGACAAAGTGTATTGATTGTTGTTTACAATCGCTAAACGTCAACACTGCTGTAACCGGAGATACATCGGATATTCGCTCTGGACCATTATCCGCTGTGACCTCTTGTAACAGTTGTTTGCCTTGAGTAGTTTGACAAGATTGTGTAGCAACAATAGGATATACATATGTACTTTATCGATACGGAAATATGAACAATGTGTTAACGCCGTAGTATGCCTTGTAGCATAACTGCTTAATAAATATGAGCTAAGCATGTTTATATGTGAATTAATTAATTGTGAGGTGGATTAGGACTTTAGTTATTTTATTTCTTTATTTTAATGCATTTTTAGTTTAGTTTATTTTCTGCACGCTAATTGCTCGATATTGGGACTAGGTTAAGATATTATTTAATTTAGGCATTTAAATTGGTTTTTGACAAACATGATTCTCTGTGGGTTAAACCTCGCACTTGCACGCCCGCTATATTACAATCGACTCGTGCAATTTGCGAGTACTATTTTTGGTACGATCAGGAGGCTGGAGGAGTCGGGGCCTTCCATTCTTGGATCTTGAAAGCCCCACCGGTCATGATAGGATAGAAGACGTTCTTGGGCTTCTCGGGCTCGATCATTTTGCCCTTACCCTTGTCTACCTTCTCGGGCTTGCCCTTATTGGTGACTTGGGCTTGGTCCCTTTGAGGGGTAGCACCTTGTGTATTCGTAGCTGGAGGACTTGGGTTGAAAGGAACCCAGAGGATTTCCTTCCTCAACTCAACTACCACGTGGCCAGCAGGCACGTAGATGAGTTCCATGAGTCTCGAAACTGAGCTGAGCACAGCAAAGTTCAGGCATGACTCGTGCTTTCGAGCCCATTGGTGGACCTCGTTAACTCGAGCCAGCTCATTCGGGGTCAGATGGGGTTCTTGGCCACCCTTCTCGGAAAGTGTATTGACTTCACGAGGGACCCTAACCTCTGTAGCCTTCTCCGTAGGGGCAAACTCCCACTGCCCCGAGGCGAAGAAATACTTGGTCTTCCATTGTTGGAGTATTTGGTCTCCAGGGTTATCAATTTGCCCTGCCGGGTCTGGATATTGTACACTCCAGAGCCTCTTGGGTTCTTGTGAACCCAATGTAAGTGTAGAAATTCCCTTACAGTTAGCTGGTGCTCCTTACCTAAGGCAAGAGGCCACAACACCATATAGCCGAAGAGGTACCTCCATACATTAGGAGCGAGTTGGTGGGGTGCCAAATCGAGATAGTTGAGCAGCTCTAGAACCATTGGGAGGAAGGGGAGACGAAAGCTTGCTCGAAACATAGCCTTGTACACGTAAACCTCATGACGGTCTGAGCGTACAATGGTGCCAGATTTCTCCTCGTCAAATCATAGTTTGATGAATCGAGGAATGAAACATTCCTGTCGGATCTGATGTTCGTTGGCCTTTGACAACTTGCTTTCCCATGTAGCAGGGTGGGCGTCACCGAGACCATCAGAAACATCACCACCCCTTGGCATCTTTGGAAAGCTTGAGGTGAGGTGTTACAAAGAAAAAACAAAGCAAGGAAGATGAGAAAATAGAGGGCTCCAAAGAAGCGCAGACGTTTGCAGGAAATAAGAATAAGCAGCGAAAGGGTTCAGAATATAGAATTTATAGGGGAAGCAGGGAAGATGAGACGTCGACGTGGTTTAAAGAAAGGGCAGTGAAGAGATGCGCGTCGAAATCCCGGAAAGACGCCTCGAATTCTTGATAGCTTGCCAGTCATTATGACTGATAGCCGACAGCAGCTTGAGTAGCCACTCCGAGGCCGACATGTGGCGTAGCCTTGAAAAACTAAATCGGCGCATTAAATGCTTGGCGCCTCCTCAAGCAACCCAAGCATCTCGGACGATTTTGGCGGGAAATTTCAAAAATTTTCCCGCCCAAAATGTTTTTGAAATTCAACTGTTTCCCACCTCGGCCAAGCCGAGATTTATTTTCTCGACTAGGCCTCGAATTCGGTCATGACTCGAGGACCATCTATGCCCCAGAGGTAGAATATGGCTCGAAAGCTTGATCCATTCTTCTGGAACACTGGAATTTCCATAGTCCTTCAGACAAGGAAATTGGGGGGTAATTGTTGGGTCATGGATCAACCTTACAGAATAGGCCCAATAGCTTACTGGGCCAAGTCAAAGTCCACCCATGTCAAAGCCCGAGAACGTCTCAGGCCTCAAGCCTCCGAGGCCAAGGACTCGGATTCAAGACGTCTGAGACCTATGTCTAAGACCTCCGAGACCCTTCGTGTCTGAGGCCTCTAAGACCACCGAGTCTGAGACCTCTAAATTCGAGACCCTTGTATCCGAGACCCTGGAATTTAGGGATCGGGGATACGAATCTATTCTGATAATATGCGAGGTGATCTTGTCCATCCAATTCAAATGTCGAGCACCTAGAAACTCGAAATCAGATATTCTATCTATAGGAGTTCAAAATTGAAATGCCAACAACCAAATCTTATCTTGATCTCCGAAGATCAAGAGACAGATAACTACTCAAATACCTCGATAACAGACTACCTTGCAGAAAATTAGGGAAGATTCAGTCACTAGTTAGGGGACTACTACTCTATGCCTATATAATACAAGTCTCTACCACACATTCCGATAATGCAATTCTTGCTCTCTCTACGCATTATTGCTTCCTTATTCTCTCTATAGCAAACATTGACTTAGGCATCAGAGTGGCCTCACTGGCTCAGCCCCAGTCTCTCTTCGATCCTATTATCTTCCTCACTGTGCAGGGCAATTCACATTGGGAGCATTCAAACTAAATGTAACTCTTCTAGATTGACATCTTGCAAGCTCCTGCACTCCACACGTAGAAGCTTCCTACAATATGTGTTGAACCATTTCTGCCCTAAATTACACAAATTGTAATACGATATTTGAACTAGCAAATATCGAAGCCATTACACTGCAGCTTTAGAAATACAATTTTACAATGGAATATGTATATATTTTTTCTTTTTCTATGACCTAGGAATAACTTGCACAACACAATTGAGCTGATTGAAATACCTTGAGGTGATATATTATTTAATGAAAATAGAAATATGGTTTCATTATAACATATGTACACACTAGGTGTACCAAATATATGTCATAGACGGCAATAAATTAATATAGTAATATTTGTCAAGTTCTCATACATCACAATATATAATAAAAACGATTAACATAAATGAGACTTGCTTCATAGAGTAAGCATTAGTCTTACAGCAAATGATCTATCAACCATCAAAACCAATAATAGGACCATCATCCTCGCTCTCTATTCCTGTATCAAGGTCTATGTAAATATGACGTTATCATGTTTACATAGACAAACAAGTGAGTAATCTATTTTCCTAGAAATAAAGACTAAAAGACTAGTTTGAGACAAAGTAAGATTAAGGAATAAAATATATAATGATGCATGAGATGCGAATGCATCATAGTGACATATTAGTTTGTATTTTATGATAATCTTTTTTTAGACCTCTTGTCATGAGCTCTCAGCCTGTTCACGTCCGTTATGTCCCTCACACTTCATCGTTTTATCTGTTTGGTGTTGGCGACTACACCATCCCAATTGAGTTATATATTAAACATGTTGGACGGTTATATACCCCCATCCACTGAGATACCGACAGTTCCTCGCGGCAATCCACCTAGCTTGTTCTTAAGGTAGCTATCTTATTAGCCCATATTAGACACGTTATGCAATAGTTGTAATGCAAAATTATATCAATAAGACAAAATAAGAATTCCTATGACAATAAAACAAAGCTAATACTCAGTAAGTATATCCATACTTACACTCCTTAGTGTGGAATTCTGCTCCATTTCTGCATACAAATACATAAATACAAATAATATTTACATATTAGTTCATTCTCAAATAATATCATTGTTAAAGACCCTCATTTTTTTATATTTATTTATTATCCGTCACTTCATCTTTATTTACTCATTTTATTATATAAATGAGATAGTTTTATAAATAGTTTTATTCATTTTTTGTGTGGATGATGGCCAATATCACTAAATAAAAACTAAATAATATATATATAAAGCATGACTCATATTTCGGGGATGAGACCGATGGTCCGTACTGCAAAAAATATGAATTAAAATCTAAATGACGATAAAAGAAATTACTGAATATAAATACTGAATTCATATTTCGGGATTTGAGACCAATGATCTGTGCCTCCAAAAATATGAATTAAAATTTAAATGACAATAAAATAAATGACTGAATATAAATACTTAATTCATATTTCGGGGTTGATACCAATGATCCGTATCGCCAAAAATATAAATTAAAATTTAAATGACAATAAAATAAATGACTAAATATAAAAGCTATAAAGTAAATAATATATGTAATAAATATAGATAATAAGCCTTTAATCAAATTGTCTATGAACTCTTATCATTAATTCATTTATTACTTTATTTTACATCCAAAGCATTGGCATACTGATTTATTATATGAGCATGATTAGCGGTGGAAATCAAAGCCCTACCTCTTTCTTATTGCTTAATCAAACTCACTTTTTTTTATCTCTTTTACTTTATATTGCGAATTTAATTTTAAGCATAATTTACCAATCCTGTGGGATCGATCTTGCACTTACACTCTTTACTACATTTTTGACCTTGTGCACTTGCAAGTAAACTGATTATTTGCTTATTAATTTAGGTAGATAATTTCACAACAAGTTTTTGGCGCGTTGGGATTGTGTTAAATTGCTTAGAATTACTTTCGCTTAGTTTTATTTTGTTTTTATTTTTATTGTAGTTTGAATTCTACTTTTGTTTAATTTAGTTTTATTTTAGTCCTGTTTTTAATATTCTCGAAAAAAAAAAAAAAAAATTTTTTTTGCTTTTCTCGTTTTTTTTTTTTGCAAACCTAGTCTCTCGATGTTTAACGATCGAGACCAAGTGCGATCGAAAGTAGCAATCGAACGACACTCTCCAGCGATCGATCGCCCAGATATCTACACAGCAAAGATCAAGTCAGAACTTCAAAATTGTCAAATTCATGCAAGGACTTCGATCCAAGAATCCACCATCCTTCCACTTGATACGTAAATTGAGCGACCATTCGATGTGAGGCCCGGAGACAACATTGAGGAAGAAGAAGAAGAACTTCGAGAAGAGAAAGCTATGGCGGAACAACATGTCAACCAACCGCAGCTTGGGAACCAACCGCCACCAGAGCGAAGGCCCATGAAACAAGCTTTCATCCCTGACAATCCCAACCAGACATCATGCATTGCCTATCAACCTGAGGCAGAAGGCAACTACTATATATCTCCACAGATACTCAATGCATTGACCCACTTCAGAGGCACACCTACTGAGGATCCAAACTTGCATCTAAGGGAATTCACTGATCTTTGCAAGTTCCAGCATGTTCAAGGCTTGGATCAAGACGGAATAAGGATGATTCTCTTCCCTTTCTCTTTGAAGGACAATGCAAGACTGTGGTACAACTCAATGCCTTCAAACACCATCCACACTTGGGAAGCACTGTCCAGTAAATTCTTGAAGAAATTCTTTCCAGCTCAGAAGACAAGGCAGATGAGGAAGGAAATTCAAGCATGGCAGCAGAAAGATGGCGACTTATTCTTTGAAGCTTGGGGTCAATTCAATGACTTGCTCCTGAAATGCCCACATCACAAGCTACCTCAAGATGAATTGGTACATGCATTTGGCGAAGGCTTGAATGACGCCAATAAAGGAGTAGTTGATTCTGGTTGTGGAGGAGTGCTGATGGAAAAGAGTAGTGAAGAAGCCATGGAATTGTTTGAAACGTTAAGTGAGCACTCCCAACAATTCTCATCAAGAGGAAGACAAGGAGTAAAGAGTAAGGGCTATATGAAGTAAACTCAAATGGTGGATCTTCAAGTCACATGGTTGTTGTGGAGAAAGCTAGACATGATTGTCAAGGCCATGGCCTTACAAAACATCTCACCTAGTCAACAAACCACACCACCCTGTGTATGTGCTAATTGTTCTCAGTTTGATCACACTACTGACACTTGTCCTTTGTATTCTTCTGCAGATCAAGAGCAAGCAAATTATGTGGGATAGAACAATTATCCTCCCAAGAACAACCCATACTCCAACACATACAATCCAGGATGGCGAAACCACCCCAACTTCTCTTGGAGCAACAATCAAACTGCCTTGAACCCTCAAGGGCAGCAAAGGAATTCCCAACAAGCAGCCCAACCAGTTCAAGAGTCAAACAAGAGTGACCTAGAGAGTATGGTAAGGCAAATGGCAACTCAACAACAAGCTTTTCAACAACAACTGCTGACGACACAAGAAAAGTTTATGGCAGACCAACAACAATTTCGGATAGAGCAAAGACAAATCAATGCAAAGCATGAGCAAGCCATTCAAAGATTGGATGTAACAAGCGTTGGCTAAGGAGATGAGTAACAAAAGCAAGGTGAGTTTCAGCCCAGACCATACCTAATCCAGGAGGTCACCAACAAGTGCAGGTATCACGGTTCTCGTGGCAAGGTGATAGGAACAAGAGACAAAGACAATCGTAAATAAGTAAGATGAGAGTGTATCCACCACCACCCTTCCTCGAGATTAGTAAAGCTAAAGATGAAGAAAAATCACAAGTACCTCCACAAGCCTCCACATCCAAGGTAAGTGAAATGGAGAAGGTGAATGCACCACCCTTCCCTCAAAGGTTAGTAAAGCTGAAGAAAGAAAATAAGATGTTTGATATCTTTGAAATCTTGAGAAAAGTGCAAATTAATATTCCTTTATTAGATGCAATTAAACAAATTCCATCTTATGCTAAATTTCTTAAAGATTGTTGCACTAACAAAAGGAGATTTGAGCATGAAACAAAGGACTTTGATTTGAAGAGGTAAGTGCGGTGTTGTTAAGGAAATTGCCACCTAAGCTTAAGGATCCAGGGAGTTTTACTATTCCTTGCAGGATTGGTGATCATAATTGTGAGCGGTCATTACTGGACTTAGGAGCTGGTGTCAATTTGATGCCATACACGGTGTATGAAAAGCTAGGTTTGGGGGAGCTGCAACCAACTTCTATTACTTTGCAACCGCGATGTAAGCATAAAAGACCAAGAGGTATACTTGAGGATGTCTTGGTAATGGTAGGTAAATTTATTTTACCTGTTGATTTTATTGTCTTGGATATGGAAGAAGGCCCAATGCCATCACCTCTACCACTTATCTTAGGGAGACCCTTCATGAGAATTGCAAATATGAAAATCTGTGTGAAAAAGGGTATTGTGAGTATGAAAGTAAATGGTGAAAAGATAAAATTTAAAGTTTTTTCACAATTGCCCCAAGATGATTTTGAATGTTTTAATGCTTGTATGATCCAAGAGGTTGTTGAGAATGTTGTTCAGGACCATCAAATAAATCCATTGCAAGCTACCCTTACTCACAGTGGCACAAGGAAGGACAAGGAGCCAGTTGTTGACAATGTTACTAAAGACATCAGGGAAGTTGTGAAACCCTGGGAGAATCCTCCATCACATCCAGAGGCTAAAAAGCAACAGCTGAAGGAACTTGAAGAGTTGAGGCAACAGGTAGATAAACATAGCAAACAGTGCAAAGGAAGAACCAAGAATAATCATGACAAGCACCATGCCAAGAAGGAGTTTCAAGTGGGCCAGAAAGTGTGGACTTATAAATCAAGATTTCGGCTCATCCCTAGTAAGTTCAAGTATCAATGGTTTGGTCCTTGTATTATCACAAGTGTGCTTCCTCAGGGAACTTTGGAGGTTCATAGTCCACAGCACAAGCAAACATTCAAAGTGAATGGACACCGAGTGAAGCCATATGTTGAAGTGAATTCTACACCAAGAGCACTTGAGCCACATCTGGTGGATTTCAAGTGCACCCGTCCAAAGAATCGTAGGGACGGGCGACAGAGAGATGGAGACCTATTCTTTGAAGTGTGCTTGAGTCACAAATTGATGTGGTAAATTTGTGACCAAATTTATCAATAATAAAAATACCACTCGCAATAGGATGAATCCCGTAGGATAGGGCTATATTGAGGGTGTCGAACCTCAAGGACTATAAGGGTTTTGCTATTAAATTCAAAGAACTAATTTTAACCTAATTAACAAAAGATGTTTGATTGTTTGTGAAATTGAGTGCATGAAAGTAAATGCAGAATTAAAGTAAATATATGAGAGAGAGAAAGTAAGGTACCAATTTCACCACAATCCGCACAACAATGGCAACCGTATTTAATTCCAAAACTCAGAATATGTATGTTATAAAAGAACAAGAAAATACAATATCAAGGGATAAGGATATATCTTGGATCGTCCACCTAACCACTAAGATGCGGTACGACCCGTCTTCCCTAGGCATAAACTATAAAATCCTTAATAAGTTTTCATACAATCGGTGGAATAGCATAACCCATCTTGGTTGTACGGATCGTCTACCTAAATTACATTAAACTAGGTGTAGTACGACGTCTTCCCTAAGCATGGCCTATCTTAATCCTATTAATCATATGCCTATTAAACCCATTATATAACCATCATCCCCATAATCACGAAAATAAGAATGATTTGAGTTCAATAAAAGTAAAATACTTTCAATAATATAAATACCACTCACAATAGGATTTAATTTGGTAAATTTGTGACCAAATTTATCAATAATATAAATACCACTCGAATAGGACTAATCCCGAGGATAGGCTATATTGAGGGTGTCGAACCTCAAGGACTGTAAGGGTTTTGCTATTAAATTCAAAGAACTAATTTTAACCTAATTAACAAAAGATGTTTGATTGTTTGTGAAATTGAGTGCATGAAAGTAAATGAATTAAAAGTAAATATATGAGAGAGAGAAAAGTAAGGTACCGATTTCACCACAATCCGCATAAACAATGGCAACCAGATTTAATTCCAAAACTCGTAATATGTATGTTATAAAAGAACAAGAAAATACAATATCAAGGGATAAGGATAATCTATCTTCGGTTGGCACGGATTGTCCACCTAACCACTAAGATGCGGTACGACCCATCTTCCTAGGCATAAACTATAAAATCCCTTAATAAGTTTTCATACAATCAATGGAATAGCATAACCCATCTTCGGTTGGCACGGATCGCCTACCTAAATTACATAAACTAGGGTGTAGTACAACCGTCTTCCTAGGCATGGCCTATCTTAATCCTATTAATCATATGTCTATTAAAATCCATTGCATAACCATCAATCTTATAATCACAAAATAAGGTTGATTTGAGTTCAATACAGCAAAATAATTTCTAAGACAAGAATAGAATTTTGCAAATATTGAAATTGAATTGAATAACAATTGCATTGAATATTAAGAACAGAAATCTAAAGATGCAATCCTCACAGTTATGCAATCAACATACATAAATTGAATTAAATGAAATACAATCACCATTGTGCTTGGAAAGGGTTTACATCGATACCCCACTAAGGGGTTTAGCCATCATGATCTTCTAAGCTCCACTAAGCCTCCAAGAAATATTTTCTGTCTAAAACTAAGTCTTCTCTTGAAGCATAGAGGCTTATTTATAGGGAGTAACAAGTCCTAGAAGCCCTAGTAAACCTAGAAAATTCGGAATTCATTCTCCTAGTTGAATTAGGAGTCAATCCATGTACAAGTAGGAAAAGGATTCGTCCAGATTTGTCTTCTTCACTTGCGAGGCAATTTTGGCGTAGCGGGAGTCCGATTTAGGAAAATCCTATTTCAGCATGATTTGTAGAAAATTGAATTAGCTTTCCAATGCCGCTGGAATCACCTCAATCCGATATTTGAGCTGAAAGTTATAGCCAAAATATTGAGACGTGTTCAAAATCTGAAATTCTATCCGATCCGATTTTGACTCAAAGTGGAGAAATTCCGATTTTATCCTTTTCTTGTTATGATTAAACTTAACCACATCATATCTATCCTCTATTGTGATTGGTTGCTTAATCATGTCTTCTAGGTCCACTCAAGTTGTGCTTTAAACCCAAATTTAATGGTTTTTCTTGCATCTTTATTAAATACCTGAAAACACAAAAACAACACAAAATCAAACAAATAACAATGCTAAGGAATTAACAAATGTGAGTTAAGGGGCTTGAATGTGCAACATTCAGCACTTATCACACCCCCAAACCTACATATTGCTAGTCCCTTAGCAATACAAAACAGAAAATAAACTAAAAAAACATAAAGATAAATCCAGCTTTCGTGGGATGTACGGTTGCATTTAGCATATGCAACAAGCCTTTTAAACCCCTAGGAATTCTAGAGGACGAGTGGAGTCTCGTGAGGGTTTTCCAGAAATGATACCCACAAACATTATGCACAGTTCATGTTATCTAAAAATTAAAGCATCACTCAAAACCATGATTTTCATTCATTAACAAGCTTAAAAGATTAAACTCCATCTTCACAATGAATTGGAAATTATAGTCTAATACTTACAACAAGCAAACTGAGGCATCACAAGTTAAAACAATGTAAAGTGAACTAGCACAAGACTATGAAGCTTCCAAACAAATTCAATGTGCAAAGTCTCAATATCTCAAGATTCACCGGAAGTCCTATCGTAATGAACGACAATGGCATACTTTTCTTATTTTATTTATTTATTTATTTTATTAGGCTCTGCAATGCTTAGTTCCCTTAAGCTTTCTAATTGACCTATGTAGCGAGTGTTGAGCCAATGACTCCCAAACCAAATGGTTTTAGGGCATTAGGTGTAGAGACACCCTAAGGACTTATTAACTCAAGTCAAAAGGCTAAAACTAAACTAGCCATAATGTTAACCACATCAAAACTCCTCACCTTTTGACGTGAACGCTCAATGCTTAATGAGGCAAGAGGTCCAGTTACTTAGTGAACAATTCATCAATGATTATCATCATTTCATTTTTTTTTTTAATAAATTTAACCACATCAAAGCTCCTCATCTTTTGACGTGAGCACTCACTGCTTTGAGGCAAGAGGCCCAGTTACTCAATGAAGAATTCCTCAATGGTCAAACCTTTTTTTTTTTTGATGCCAATGTACCCACTCAATAAGTCACCCAAAGGTCACACAAACATAGAAACATACACATTAAACCCTTATGTCATACCCCACCAGTCATGTGCTAATGTGCTTGTGTCAGAGTAGATCAAACATGTGATTTCTCAATTGCCTAAAGCAAGTAACAAACTGAAAAATCCAACATCAGATCATGTGTTCAAAATTTTAAGCTCACTGATGAAATCAATCACAAATTTTAGGTCAACCAAAATTTAAGGACAACATGAACATGCAATTTTTTTTTTTTTTCTTCTAAAAAAAAAGTGTGTGAAATTGTGTTCCCATACCCCCAAACTTAATGTACACATTGTCCCCAATGTGTAATTACATGGAAAGAGCTGACCTGGATTGGGAGTTAGAGAACTGTCTGGACTGGCATGGCTAATAGCACACCCCCAAACTTGAACTGAAATACCCTTTTTGTCTCTGAAAAGAAAACACAAAAGTAATACGGAAAAATAAAATAAAAGTAAAAATAAAGGTAAAAACCATGACAATAAAAATAAATGGATATACTATGGGGTGCCTCCCATGAGCGCTAAGTTTAACGTCTTCAGCCAGACGGTGCAACTGCTCACTGCTTTTTAAAACGAATAGATGGGATTCGTCAACTTGACAGATTCCACGTCTGTACTTGGCTTGGAATTCTGAATGTAGGGCTTTAGTCTTTGACCATTCACCTTGAAAATGTTGCCGTCCTTTGGGTCCCTCAACTCAACTGCACCATGTGGAGATACTGAAATAACCGTGAACGGGCCATCCCATCTGGAGCGGAGCTTGCCAGGAAAGAGCCGGAGTTTGGAGTTGAAAAGCCATACTTTTTGGTCTGGCTCAAATGTCTTAGGCCTGATGTGCCGGTCATGAAAAGCCTTTGTCTTCTCTTTGTAAATTTTGGAGCTGTCATATGCATCGTTTCGCAGCTCTTCCAACTCTGTCAACTGAAGCTTTCGGTGGGAGCCGGCTGCTTGCATATCAAAGTTGAACTGCTTGATTGCCCACAAAGCCTTGTGCTCCAATTCCACAGGGAGGTGACATGCCTTTCCATAAACCAGCCGGTATGGTGACATACCAATCGGCGTTTTGTAAGCTGTACGGTAGGCCCATAATGCATCATTGAGGCGCAAGGACCAATCCTTGCGGTCTGGCCTAACCGACTTCTCCAGAATATGCTTGATCTCCCGGTTGGAAACTTCTACTTGGCCACTGGTCTGAGGATGGTAAGGAGTGGCTACCTTATGAGTAACGGAGTACTTGAGAAGCAGGGTTTTAAGAAACCGATTGCAAAAGTGCTTGCCTCCGTCACTGATAATGGCCCTGGGAGTACCAAATCTGCTGAAGATGTTGGCTTGGATGAATTTCACTACCACTTTGTGATCATTGGTCTTGGTGGCCACGGCTTCAACCCATTTGGAGACATAGTCTACCCCTACCAAAATGTACTCATACCCAAAAGATGGTGGAAAGGGGCCCATGAAATCAATACCCCAAATGTCAAAAATTTCGACTATGAGGATGGGGTTTAATGGCATCATATCTCTCCGGGACATAGCTCCTAGCCGCTGACATCTCTCACAAGCCCGACAAAAGTCATAGGCATCCTTGAACAAAGTTGGCCAAGTGAATCCACATTGTAGAACCTTGGCTGCGGTTTTCTTGGCACTGAAGTGACCCCCACAGGCTAGAGAATGACAAAATGTGAGGATACTGTGGAACTCACTCTCCGGGATGCAGCGTCTTATTATCTGATCAGCACAGTACTTGAACAATTCTGGATCTTCCCAAAAGTAGAATCGGACTTGCTTGAAGAAGCGGTCCTTGTCTTGCTTAGACCAATGGGAAGGGATCTGACCTGTGGCTAAGTAGTTGATGATGTCAGCATACCACGGTGGTTCTCTTGGAGTGATCTCAAACAGTTGCTCATCTGGGAAGGAATCATGAAGTGAAAGTGGTTGAACTGTCTCAAACTGAATTCGTGATAGATGGTCGAACAACATTTTGGTGCCCTTCTTGTCCCAATTTCGATGTCAAATTCTTGTAATAGAAGTATCCATCGAATCAGACGGGGTTTTGTTTCCTTCTTTGCCAACAAGTGTCGCAAGGCAGCATGATCAGAGTAGATGATTACCTTGGATCCCAAGAGGTATGATCTGAATTTGTCCAAGGCAAATACCACAGCCTAGCAACTCCTTCTCCGTTGTGGTGTAATTGACTTGAGCATCCATCGTGGTCTTGCTAGCATAGTAAATGGCGTGAGGTAGCTTGCCCACAGTCCCAAAACTGCACCCACAGCAAAGTCGATGCATCACACATGATCTCAAATGGCAAGGACCAACAGAGGTTTCATGATGGGAGCGGAGGATAGCGAGACCGAGCTTCAAATGCCTTATGACAGCTTCATCAAAGTTGAATGGAATGTCCTTGGCAAGCACTGCACAAGGGCCTTGAGATTTTGCTAAAGTCTTTGATGAAGGCCGGTAAAACCCAAAGATGCCCTAAGAATGAGCGGATCTGCTTCACTGAAGTAGGCGGCGGCAGATTTTCAATCAACTCCACTTTTGCTCTATCCACCTCAATGCCTCTCTTGGATACAATATGTCCCAGAACTATACCCTCCTGCACCATAAAATGACTCTTCTCCCAACTTAAAATTAGGTTAGTCTCTTTGCAACGTTTTAACACAAGTGCAAGATTATGGAGACAATTATCAAAGGAAGACCCAAAAACAGAGAAGTCGTCCATAAATACCTCCAAAAACTTTTCTACCATGTCAGAAAAGATTGACATCATACATCTCTGGAACGTGGCAGGTGCATTGCATAGGCCAAAGGGCATGCGTCTGTAAGCAAAGGTGCCAAAGGGGCAGGTGAATGTCGTCATCTCCTGGTCTTGGGGGTCAACAGCAACCTGGTTGTAACCAGAGTAGCCATCAAGGAAGCGATATAACTCCGCCAGCTAGACGCTTTAGGATCCGATCAATGAAAGGAGTGGAAAGTGATCCTTCCTAGTGTGTGAGTTGAGCTTTCGGTAGTCAATGCAAACACGCCATCCGGTGGTTGTGCGTTGAGGAATCAACTTTTCAGCTGCATTTTCCACTACTGTAAGGCTGGATTTATTTGGTACAACTTGAGTGGGACTGATCCATTTGCTGTCTGAGATGGGGTAGATGATACCAGCATCAAGCAGCTTGACTACTTCTTTCATCACAACCTCTTTCATGTTAGGATTCAGCCGACGTTGTGCCTCACGGGAGGGTCTGGCTCCTTCTTCTAGATGGATCCGGTGCATACATATGGATGGATCAATTCCCTTTAGGTCTGCCACAGTCCACCCAATAGCTTCTTTGTGCTCCTTCAGCACTTCTAACAGATTATCTTCTTGGTCTTTCTGTAAGTCTGAAGCAATTATGACAGGAAGAGTATCGTTGGCACCAAGGAAGGCATATTTAAGTTTGTCTGGCAGGGGCTTCAACTCAAGCTTCGGTGGGGACTCAAGAGAGGGAACAGGAGGAGTGCTTGCTGTCATAGGTAGGGGTTCTTTCGGCAGTCTCCATAGGTGAAAATCTGCACTGGTTGCCGTCTTTAGCAAATTATGGACCTCTTCAATGTACTGGTCTGTGTTGAAATCTTCAAACCCAAAATGAGTTAAACAAGCTTCCAACGGATCATCGGCCAAGAGACTAGGGAGTGAGTCTTCTACATACTCTTCAATGTGGCCCACAAAGAAACACTCATTCTGATCCGGGGCGTGCTGGAATGCATTGAAGATGTTCAGTCTCACCTTCATATTTCCAAAGGAGATTTCCATAACCCCAGTCTGGCAGTTGATACATGCATTGGCCGTGGCTAAGAAGGGATGCCCAAGGATGACCGGGATCAGCCTCTCAGGATGTGGAATGTGCTCGATGTCAAGAACAATGAAGTCCACTGGGAAGAAAAACTTGTCTACCTTGATGATGGCATCCTCTATAATCCCTCTGGGTTTCTTGATAGACCGGTCAGCTAACTGCAGAATCACTGTAGTAGGCTTCAACTCCCCTAGACCAAGTTCGATACGAGTATGGTAATAGATTTACCCACTCCTAGATCAAGGAGTGCCTTGTCAATCTCTTTCTGCCCTATAATGCATGAAATGGTAGGAGCCCTGGGGTCCTTGAACTTCGGAGGGGTATTGTGTTAAATCAAGGAACTTACTTGCTCAGTAAGGAGGACCTTCTTAGGAATGTGATTTCTAGACTTCCTCTTCTGAGTACTGAGATCCTTCAAGAATTTGGCGTATGCAGGTACTTACTGAATGGCATCAAGAAGAGGAATGTTGACCTTCACTTGTTTGAACACCTCCATCATTGCTTGTATTTTCTCTCCTTGTTTTCCAAAGTGAGAAGGTGCCTTGAGCTATTCTGGGAATGGGGCTCGGGGTACATATGGTATCTCTGAACTAGGGTCAGCTGAAGTAATGTTTCAGTGGTCACTTGCTTGCCCTTGTCGTTCTGTAGAGTCTCTGGAACCTCAGTATGCTCTTCTTTCTTCTTTCCCACTTGATTGTCAACCAGTTTCCCGCTTCTTAAAGTGGTGATGGATTGCACATGCTGATGTGAGGTTTCTTCATCTGTCATGTAGAGCCCTTTAGGATTCATCACTGGTTGACTTGGAAGCTTCTTCTTCCTCCTGTGAGGGTGTTGCCATTTGCCCCATTTGAGTCTCTAATTTGGCAATGGATTGGGAATGAATTCTTGTCGATGTATCTCACCCACTATTTGAGTTATCTCCAATCAATCGCCATCTACCTTACCCACTCTATCGACATGTCATTCATCATCTTGACATCCGGTCTTCAAAATTTGAGTCGAGAAGGTGGTGCGCTTGGTATTGCTTATGTGGAGGTTGGTATGTGACGACGAGTTGTAGTGTCATTGATGAGCTTGATTGTGTGGTCCCGGTGATAAGTTTCGATGTTGGATTCTTCCATGAGAAATTGGATGATTTCTCCACCCGGGTTATAAGTGTTGGAGTATGGATCATTACCCGATCGGAGAAAGCATTGACTTTGTTCATTAGAAGCATTAGTATAATTTACAGGATAGGACAGTTATTTACGGTGCATTGTGCTAGAATGTAATGAGCATTGTTCAGGTTGTGAGTTATGTGAGCAGCATTAGGAGCAAAACCACCATCAATTGGTCCAGCTTCTTGGTGATAGCATCAACTACTTGGTGGCTATGTCCGCAGGAGGTTCTACTTTGCAAAGACTCTCCGCCTTTGGTGCTTTAGTGAGGGTTCTCTCCGTCTATTTGAAGCTTAACGAGAGTTGTTACTCAAGTTTTCTATCATAGCCCATGCTTCATCTTCACTTTTAACATGAATGTCCCCCACAGATGCATCCACCGTGCTCTACAAGACTCGGTTAGACCATCATAAAAACTTTGCACTAGATGCCATTTGGGGACAGACATGGTGTGGACATGATCTAAGTAAGTCTTAAGCCTCACCCAAGTTTCATGTAGTGGTTCTCACCTTGGTATTGGGTGATACTAGTGATGGCTCGCCTAGTGTCATTGGTCCTTCCTATGGGGAAATATTGCTTGAGAAAAACTTGTTGCAGTTGATCCCAAGAAGTGATAGAATCAGGCTCTAAGGACTGGAACCAATGTTTGGCTCTTTCTTTAAGGGCAAAGACAAACAAACGCATCTTTAAGGCATCCTCAGTGAATCCCGTCAATTGAATGGTGGAACAGATTGACTGAAATTCGCTGAGGAACTCATAAGGATTCTCATGGGTAAACCCTAGGAAAGTCGGTAGACTTTGTATGGTGCTAGGTTTGATCTCATAGTGGGTTGCCGTTACTGCCGGCAACCTGAGACATGAGGGAGTAGTGTATGTGGGTGGAATGTAGTGATCCTGCAAAGCTATGTGAGGGATGCCAGCCATGGTGTCAGTGATGTTTTCCTTAGACAAATTGGCTTTCCTTTCGGCTCTAAGTTGTCTAAGAGTGTGTTCAATGTCGGGGTCACAAGAAATTAAAGGCAAAGACAATGATCGACGACCCAACATAAACTAGACTAGAAAATAAAAACAAAATAGGAAATAACAAGACAGAAAATTAAAATTAAAAAGAAAAAGCTCACAAACGACCCTTAGGTGCACTTGAAAGGGGCTGCAGCAAAATTGTCCAGAGGGCGAACGATCGCCACAGGAGGTGTGCACGTTCGCACTTCAGAAAGGCAAATGGAAGCTGCAATGAAACCGCGAAACGATTGCACACAAGTGTGATCGTTCAGAAGTTACAGAGAGAGGACCAGATAATGTGAACTTGAGACGAAAAGTTAGCCTACAGAAATTGAAAATACTGAAACAAAAAAAAAAAATTAAAGATTAAGCTAAACGTAATCCCTAAAATTTAATAACTAAACCGCTACATCAAGAACGGCGCCAAAATTGATGTGGTAAATTTGTGACCAAATTTATCAATAATAAATACCACCACTGAATAGGACGAATCCCGTAGGATAGGGCTATATTGAGGGTGTTGAACCTCAAGGACTGTAAGGGTTTTGCTATTAAATTCAAAGAACTAATTTTAACCTAATTAACAAAAGAGATTTTTGATTGTTTGTGAATTTGAAATGCATAAAAGTAAACGTAAGATTAAAAGTAAGTATATGAGAGAGAAAAGTAAGCTACCGACTTCACCACGATCCGCACAACAATGGTAACCATATCTAATTCCAGAAACTCAGAATATGCATGTTATAAAGAACAAGAAAATACAATATCAAGGGATAAGGATAATCTATCTTCGGTTGGCACGGATCGTCCACCTAACCACTAAGATGCGGCACGACCCGTCTTCCCTAGGCATAAACTATAAAATCCCTTAATAAGTTTTCATACAATCAATGGAATAGCATAACCCATCTTCGGTTAGCACGGATCGTCTACCTAAATTACATTAAACTAGGGTGTAGTACGACCCGTCTTCCCTAAGCATGGCCTATCTTAATCCTATTAATCATATGCCTATTAAAATCCATTGCATAACCATCAATCTTATAATCACAGAAAATAAGGTTGATTTGAGTTCAATACAGCAAAATAATTTCTAAGACAAGAATAGAATTTTGCAAATATTGAAATTGAATTGAATAACAATTGCATTGAATATTAAGAACAGAAATCTAAAGATGCAATTCTCACAGTTATATAATCAACATACATAAATTGAATTAAATGAAATCAAATACAATCACCATTGTGCTTGGAAAGGGTTTACATCGATACCCCACTAAGGGGTTTAGCCGCTCATGATCTTCTAAGCTCCACTAAGCCTCCAAGAAATATTTTCTGTCTAAAACTAAGTATATCTTTTCTTAAAGCATAGAGGCTTATTTATAGGGAGTAACAAGTCCTAGAAGCCCTAGTAAACCTAGAAAATTCGGAATTCATTCTCCTAGTTGAATTAGGAGTCAATCCATGTACAAGTAGGAAAAGGATTCGTCCAGATTTGTCTTCTTCACTTGCGAGGCAATTTTGGTGTAGCGGGAGTCCGATTTAGGAAAATCCTATTTCATCTTGATTTGTAGAAAATTGAATTAGCTTTCCAATGCCGCTGGAATCACCTCAATCCGATATTTGAGCTGAAAGTTATAGCCAAAATACTGAGACGTATTCAAAATCTGAAATTCTATCCGATCCGATTTTGACTCAAAGTGGAGAAATTCCGATTTTATCCTTTTCTTGTTATGATTAAACTTAACCACATCATATCTATCCTCTATTGTGATTGGTTAAGCTTAATCATGTCTTCTAGGTGCACTCAAGTTGTGCTTTAAACCCAAATTTAATGGTTTTTCTTGCATCTTTATTAAATACCTGAAAACACAAAAACAATACAAAATCAAACAAATAACAATGTTAAGGATTTAACAAATGTGAGTTAAGGGGCTTAAATGTGCAACATTCAGCACTTATCAATAGGCTTATTGGGTCTTAAACAATTAGATGAGAATAAATAATACAAACAATAAATCATTATAATTACACAAGAAACACTTACCCAATAAAGCTTGAAGTAGAACTCTACCAAATCTTCTCTAGGTAACTAGTTTAGAAATGCAAGGACATTTGAACACTATAGAAAGATTTAGGCTATATGATTTTTGACTTTAGAGCTAAGGAAGAGAATGAAAGGAGGAGTGAGCTATCTTTACTCACTAAGAATCTAAAAGAGTTCAAGTGAAAAATGAATTTACTTAGGCTTCTATTTATAAGAGAATGGATGGCTAGGATTCATCTTAACACTTTTGATCCAAGGGTTAATTACAAGCTTCTATCTATAAGAGAATGAATGGCTAGGATTCATTTTCATACTTTTAATCTAAGGGTTAAATACAAGCTTCTATCTATAAGAGAATGAATGGTTAGGATCAATTTTCATACTTTTGATCAAAGGGTTGAGATGTATTCAACCAAGAGAAAGAACCTAGTCCACTTTAGCATTTTCGTCCAAAATGAGGGCAGTGTACTCCGATCCATTTTTTGATGTCCAAACGTACTCCAATTGACATGAAATTTTGAGGGTAGATAGAGGACTCTGATACAAACATTTTGTATTTTTGGTTCAACTTCATCTGAGTTTGTTTGACTAAGTTTTTGGCCTGTACAAAGTTTCCAACTTAATTAGACTTTATCTACTTGCATTCACACTTGGCCACTTGCTTCATTAAATTTTCATGACATTTTCTCATGATCATTCTTACTAGAAGACTACAAGTTTTCAACAAAAGTGGCTAGCCTACCTTCCTTAGTAGTTTTAATCTTTATTAGACAGTATGAAAATTAAGACACTGCTTTTTAGGCCCAAAACTAAAAAGTTTCAAATTATTATTATTATTATTTTTTTGTAATGAACCAAACTTTCATTCAAGCAAATAAAAAGCGGTACAGAAGGAGAAACAAGTTTGCTAAAGTCCTAACTAGATAGTTTTCAGATGCCAAGAGTGAAAAAGAATGGTACGAATGCAGCCCGAGAAGAACCCCGTGTGAAAGCAGCCGGAGAAAAACTCTTGCTGCGGCGCACACTATGATGGGTACAACCATCTGGAATCCGAAGACGCCATTCAAACATCTAAAAAGGCGTCCAAAGAGGCCATGGAGGTTTAGATGTGAAGTAACTGTGGAAAAAAAACTTCCAAAAGGAAGCCAAAAATAAAGGAAAATAAAATCAACTCCAAAGCATCTGAAGACTAAACAGAAAGAGCAAACAACAATGCAAGAAAGCAACAGAAAATAACAAAAGGTTACACAACATATAAGGAAAAAAATCAAAACACAGCAGCTGCTACGGAGAGGGACGATGGTGGACTCTGGACAGCGAGTGGCCACCACGCGCCAGTGCGTTAGATCCACTCACAGGAGCTTGCGGACCACGCTCCGGCGCATGGTGATCAAAAGACCACTGAGGAGATCACCGGGGAGCTGGAGCGTCGATGGTGATGGATGATCGGTGCGTGTCTGGCTTGGGCTGATGGAGAGGAGCAGATCGGACTTGGAAAAAACCAGTCTTCAAGCCTACACAGATCCAGCTAGTTTGGAGATGGAGGAGACGCTCCAAGGCAGGGGAACGGCGAAGGAGGGCGATCCATAGTTTATGTTGTATTTTGAGGGTTAGGGATAGATCTAGAACTAGATCTAGAGAGGGATCTAGAGAAAACTCTAGATAAGAAGGAGTTCTCTCAAAAAGAGAGAAACTCAGTAGAGAAAGATGGTCGTTACAACAAAAGGAGGGGGGAGGAGGAGAGAAACTAGGAGGTTTTCCCTCCTCCTCAAGCTTGGTTGAAGATGGTGTCTTCAGGAGAGAGAAGGGAGAGTTTTTTAATTACTGGCTTTTTTTTCCTACTTCAAATTAATTTTTGATTTCACCAAACACTAACATAAATAATTTATCCACTAAATTGTGTTTAATTATGCCCATAAACATACTTATGAAGCTAAATTTGAGAATTAAAGTGATGCTAAAAAGAAGTCAATAATCAATGTAACATATACCCTTAACACCAAATAGCTATTTAATATCATTAATCCATATATCATTGCTCTAATTCATTTATTATTATTATTATTATTATTTTAATTTTTTAAATATTATTTGAATAAGAGTTTTAAAATCTAGGTCATTACACAAATTATTGTTGGTAACCCCCTTCCTCAACAAATTCTCCTTTGTTGGCAAAATGTTACTAGAAGCCCTCCAAAGAAAGACTTTGGTAGCATTAGGAACCTTTATACCCCAAAGAGTTTTCCTGTAAGTATCACCTCCAGACTGATTAGAAATTTCTCCTCTTTCTCTTGCCATCCTGATGCAGCATGATTCAGTGGGCTGCAGCGAAGAATAACAAATACACACCAAATTCTAGATCTTGAGATTATCAATGATCTAAAAACTCTTCTTAAAAATCTAGATACTCTCTAGCATTTTGAAGGAAAAAGAGGAATAAACTCAACTCTGAGTATTCTCATTAATAAAAATTAATAATTAATAACAACTGCATTCTTAGGGTTCTAAGCATTTATTTATAGCCCCAAGACTCCTAGTCCTAAGATAACAATGAAATAAAGTCAGTTTAGAAGTCTACGAAAGAAAACTAAATCAAATAAAAGATTAAGAAAAAAACCTAATTCAAATAAAAGGCTGAAAGATAAGATAGAATAAAAGATTAACAAATAAACCTAACTCAAATAAAAGAT
This sequence comes from Carpinus viminea, assembly GCA_013348765.1. Classification (NCBI taxonomy): domain Eukaryota; kingdom Viridiplantae; phylum Streptophyta; class Magnoliopsida; order Fagales; family Betulaceae; genus Carpinus; species Carpinus viminea. The sequence continues at coordinate 38,417,485 of CP054668.1, read as the reverse complement.
TAAAAGATAAGATATGCCATCCTGATCTACATCATCCTCCCCAGGTTGGAGAGAATTTGCCCTGAATTAAAACTATCTTTTCCATGGTCCTTCGGGCGTCTAATCAACTCGTTCCATTCTCTATTCCTCAAGATCACAACAAGGCCACATCCCATAATAAATGTGACACTCTTCATCATCGACATACCTCGATGTTTGTCGTGAAAGCCCCACACACCACTTTTCCGTGTAAACTTGATGTGCTTCTCTTGTGCTTCGCCCTTCCTATAAGTCATGAGAATTCCCAAAGAATTCACAAAGACCCCTTCACTCTTTGATAGAAAAGTCATCTCCGCCCCATAGATCTCATCAATACTTTGGTTAAAAGTTCTTGACAAGATAGCATCTACTCCAAGGAAATCAACTTGATGTATAAAACTCACCTTTTCATCATGATAGGTGTCATAGATTGGTGGAGAGGCCCAATCTACTGAGCAATCTTCCTCAATAAATCTATCTTCCTCCTCCACAATCGATTGACTCCTAATCTCTACTGCCCCTTTAGGCACCTTCTTTTTGTCGATTTTTTCTAATTTTTCTATTACAAAGAACTCTTCAGGTTGCAAGCAACCTTGGAATTCTGGTTTATCGAGTTTGAACCTGTTCACCCACCGATGGGCATGAGTTTGCGCATGGTGTTGACGTCTGTGCATTCCATGCTCTACAAACGGGATTCTAGATCCACTCCCATTGTGACCAAACATGTTGGATATTTTGGTAGCGAGGGCTTTGATTTGATTCCCCAAAACCTTGAATTGCTCCATGTGTCGTCAATGTTCAACGATCAATTTGTCTTCTACCCTCGTGTACCACGGTCTTGGTTAACGACAACGAATGTTTGAACCATCCATGTCGGCTAAGTGATTGGTAGGGACCCCATGTTGGGTGCGTGCACGCCCCTTCTTAGGCATGGTTAGACCACCAAACTTCTCCTCTATGTGCTGCAAGCAAATCATTGGTTGCTTCTTATGTGCTGTCTTCGTGTGCATGTACACCTCGTTCATGTCTGCCAGACAGTTGCTCCTCCCCATTCATGGAAAGTAGCCTGAGCACTGATACCAACTGATGTAGTGTGACTTAGTGGGCTGTAGTAAAGAATAACAAATATGCAGCGGATAGGGAATTCTAGATATTGAGACTATCAATGATCTAAGAACTCTTCTTGAAAATCTAAATACTCTCTAGCATTTTGAAGGAAAAAGAGGAATAAACTCAACTCTGAGTATTCTCATTAATAAAAATCAATAATCAATAACAACTGCATTCTTAGGGCTCTAAGCATTTATTTATAGCCCCAAGACTTCTAGTCCTAAGATAACAATGACATAAAGTCTGTTTAGAAGTCTACGAAAGAAAATTAAATCAAATAAAAGACTAACAAAGAAATCTAATTCAAATAAAAAAACTGAAAGATAAGATACAATAAAAGACTAACAAATAAACCTAATTTAAATAAAGGACTAAAAGATAAGATAGGACGTCCTGATCTACATCACCATCCTCTCTTTTTCCAAAAAATAAGCACTCCTAATAGTAAATTCACCTATTTTTGTAACCTTCCAAATCAGTCTATCTAGACAATGGTATTGACTCAGAGGAAGACTGCAAATAGTATCAGCTTCATGACATAGAAATATGTTCCTAATGAGAGGTACATTCCAGCCACCCATTCTTACGTCCATGATTTTACTCACAGTATCATTCTCCCCCAAAACAGACATAGGAGATTGTATTGAGAAAGAAATAGGGTAAGGAATCCATTTTTCTCCCCAAATTCGCACCAATTTCCCATCCCCAATATGCCAAATCAGCCCTTCCTAAACTAGTTCCTTTGCTGCCAAAATACTGCGCCACGCCAATGAAGGGTGACTCCTCACCTTCGCTCCAATGATGGACCCCCTCGAATAGTATTTTGCCTTTAAAACTTTCCCAACCAAGCTTTTTGGTTGTTGCATTAGTCTCCAAAGTTGCTTAGCTAGAAGGGCTTTGTTGAAAGAGATAAGGTCTCGGAAACTGTAACACCCCCAAAATTAGCCTCAGCTAATCTGGTGGAGTCACTGGCAATTTATCCGTTTAAGCCAACTTGTGACCAAACAGGAAATCACCCTTATAAAAACGTTAGAGTAAATGCAAGGGAAGGTGAATAAATCTGAGTCACTATAATTCATCAAGTAAGAACATGGAGCTGCTAAACAGTAAAGATAAACCTGTAATTATAAGTAAAGCCTAACTAATCTAGCAGTAGCATCTTTTGTCACTTCCATATAAGTAAATCAGGAGAGAATAAAAATCACGTAAGTCTAACGACTTAGTAAGTAAACAGTAAACTTAGGTATGACATGAGCCTAATTAATGAAAGTAAACATGCAATTTGAGTAAATACCAAAAAGAAGGCATTACCTCCGCTAATACATCATTTAGTAGGTTTAGGATTTTCAAAGTTTATGGTATAGAACTGGCTATAATTACCTAATTGTTTTGATGCAGAAAAAGGCTAAAGCATTATAAGTCATAACTCTCATACATGGTCTACCCGAGATATTACCTCTACTCAGCAGGGTTGGCACTGTCCCGAGAGACCTATAGTACAATGCCAATGCCCCAGCCATTGCACAGCATACCGTACGTAATATTAGTAGCAAACTCGAGTCCAACCTTGAGTGGCCCACACCAACTAATGACGTCCGTCCTGTAGTGACCGAACCATTGGGAATGGTTACTGATCGGACCAAATTTAGGTACTCGCAATTGAACGAACCGAAGTTCATATAACGGTTGCGCAAGTACCGAGTCGAACCCACAAGGAACCGTAAATTGCTTTGTGCGAAAATAACCTTGAGTCTAGGTTAGTGCTATTTTAACCTAGCTCCGCAGTGGGTGTTTGTGACAACTTGAAAGTAAATAAAAGCGGAAATGTAAATGAAATGTAAACACCAAGGTTAAGGTTTTCACCTCACCATTTCAACTATTAATTGGAAACGCTAAGCTAAAACATCCGCTCATCGTTTGAGATAAACTAAATCTCTTGCACCTATCGAAGGATTAAAGGAATCATTCCCTTTGAAAAGACAAACCATAAAACGGTTTAAGGCCCAAAGGATCCAATGTGAAAGCGATTTAACACTAACTACAATGGATAAATGAGCGTAAAACCAAGGATGGAATGTATCCATCGACGAAAACCAAAAATAAACAACTACGGTAATCTCACTTGGTTTTGTCACCAAACCAAGTGAGAGACGATTTAAGTAAATAAAGAAATAACGGAATGAAATAACTTAAACGTAAGTAATTAATATAGCATTCATGGTGAGGCTACATCCTCAACCTTAGTTGGGATCTAGCCTCCCATAAGCAAAGGAAGCGTAAATAAGCAAAATAAAGGCATTATAATTAAACTAATGTAAAGAACTACAAAGAAAATGGCAGAGCAGGGCCAACAGAGGCAAACTGCTCTAAAAAACACGCCCAAAGTAAAAAGCTCTAACAAATGGACCTAGGGTCCTATTTATAGGCTAACAGTCACGGAGTGCTCAACGCACTACCGCTTGAACGCACCAGTTATTTGTGGTCGAACGTAGGGCAAAAGTTCAACCGCAAATAAGCTGGGCTTAGGGTCGAAGTCAGCGGCGTTGAACGCAGAGCACTTATGCTCAACACGATAATCGCTAGGGCCCGCAGATGCGCGGCGCGTCGATGCCGCAGGCGCATCGTGGTGCCGCATGCGTGGGTGCTATGTGCCATGTGCGACCGTGGTGATTGCAAGTGCGTGGGTTCGTCAACGCACAAGCGCGGTCAAACGACTATGGCGTAATCTTCACTTTAAGTCCACTTTCTTGCCCTTTGTTAGCCATATTTGTTGCAATGACCTGCACAACACAAAATGCTAAAAAGTATACAAAAATATTAGTTATTAACACAGCTAAGAGTCTAACAAACATAAGTAAAGGGGTGTCTAATAAACAATATTTGACACCGATCAAATACTTAAACTTACATTTTGCTAGTCCCTTAGCAAAACAAAATGAAAAACATAATAAAACATAAGTCCGCTGTGGGAGAACGATTGCATTGAGCGTATGCAACAAGCCTTTTAAACCTCTAGGAGTTCTCTAGAGGACGAGTGAAGTCTCGTGAGGGTTTTTCAGGAATGATACCCACAAACATTTGTGCAAACATTTTATTCTCAATCATGCAAAAAAATATATATATATCAATCATGGTTTAAATTCAAAAGCAAGCTTAATTAAACAAACACTATCTTCACAAATTTCAGGGAATTAACAATCAATATACAAACATGGCATAATGAGATACAAAAATCAATTCTAGTGAAAGTGAGATTAGCACAAAAATATGGGATTTCAAAACTAATCTTTAGTCTTGTATGCTTCGACACTCAAAATTCATTGGACAGCACATCAAAAACAATAACCAAGGTTTATCAAAAGCTTTTTTTTTTATTGTTTATTGCATAACTTCATTAAGCTTTCTAATTGACCCATGTATCAAGCGTTAAGTCAATGACTCCCAAACCAAATGGTTTTAGGGCATTAGGTGTAAAAACATCCCTAAGGACCTACTAACTCGAGTAAAAAAGGCTACGAAGTTTTGCTAACCACATTTAACTTCACACTTTTTTACGCGAATACTCATTGCTTAATGAGGCAAGGGATCCGGTTACTCGGTGGAAAGCTGAAAATGATTTTTTTTTTTTTTTATAAACAAAACCACGGTTATCTTTCCAAACAGTTTTCCAACTGCATTCAAGCTTACAAAACTAACAAAACCAAAACCAGATTTTTACCCCACAAATTACGTACCAATCATGCTTGTGAAACTCAAATTGAACTACAATATCTCATTATGCCAAGAATGTAACATAACTGAAAATCCCTTAATCAATGTGATTATATGTTCGCCAAATTAAATACACTAATGAAAATAAACCATAACTAACATAAAATGCATAATTTAAAACAAATGTGCACACAATGATAAAATAATACCCCAAACTCAAAATCTATCACCCACAATGTGCTGATATAGAAATGAAAAACATAGTGCAAGGGGTAGAAAATAAACCAGACGCCACAAAGACGCCACGGTCGTGGTGGTGCATGAGGTCCCGCGCCATGATGGCTCAATATCTCTTGGACCTCGAGTCCGATAACATCTCTCAAATCAAGAAATGAAATTGTACGCCTCGATCCGGGATCGTATGTCCACGAGAGTGTCCTGAAGTGTAGATTTGAGCGTCGAGGATACACTCCTCATCCTCCTCTAGGCTCCTCCTCGCTTCTCCTCGGCTCAAAAGCCATCTCATGCTCCTACCAACTCGAATGTCCACTCTGCTGGCTGTGGTGCGGCTCGGGCATGTGGGATAGACTCGACGCCAATCGGATGGAGCCAAATGTGGGCTCAGTGATCGCCCATCTGTGCCTTGATCCCCATCTTCGTAATGTGTGTGATGAGAAAGGGAAAGGCAATCCCATGTCTTCGTGTGCTCCGCCTCGATGGTGCACTCCTCACGTAACTTCGGATCCGACGCCGATAATCTCAGTGAATGGAACACCGTAATCCTCGTGGAATGAGTAGAGGCACCGAGGAATAGGTCCCTCCTGTCTTGTGTCCCAATGGACACACATTACGACAACACCATATCTATGAAGAGAAGATTTCAAGGAATCTCATCCTGCAGATTCGCTCATCGTATACCGCCTCACACATATCGAAACAATATCCTCGAGTGTAAGCATGGAGGGCACTCAATCCATGGATGTCCGACTCAAAGGCTCATGGCTGCACTTCAACATAGCAAGATATCTCCAATGGTCACCTCCACTTCTCTCATCAATGGAAGAGAACAGACCGTCGGCTAGTCACCGGCCAATCCTCGATGAGTGTAAAACTCTCCGACCAGTCAGAGTGCAAGGAGGTGACGGGTTTGAAAAGCCTTCCAAAACTCGGCTTCAACCCTTGAACAAAAAGTGTTCTCCAACAAGAGCTTCAGCCTCCATAGATGGCTGCCAAGACCGCATGGGACCTCAAGACTGGGATGATTTAACCTCGCCTCTAGGCATGCCGGAGGTTCATTGGGGACTTTCATCGAGCACCGTGGGCAGCCCAATTCAAAGGGTTTAAGAACCCTCAAATTAACCCAACCCCTACAAAAACACTTCCAAACACCAATAAAAACACTGGGTCACAATCCAAGAATGGATTTGTGCCCAAAACCAAAAGAAAATGAAAAATTGAAGAATTTTTGAGAAATGGGTTTTCGGGTGGGGGAAAAAATGGAAAATCGGGCTTTGGGTGGCCACGGTGGGTGGGTATGGTGGAGAATGGCCGGAGATGTTCTCTCGTGGTGGGGAGGTGGTGGGTGGTGGCTGGGGTGGTTTTGGATTTAGGAGGAGAAGGACGAGGAGGGCCGGAGGAGGGGTGTACGAAAGAATGGGAAAATGGGGAAAAGTGACCTAAAAACTGCTCACCGTAAAATCGAGTATTCGAACGTAATAAGTACGCTGATCGCATCGCAAAAGTGGTGTGTGTTGTGATATGTCTCAACTTACATAAGCAAGTTCGAACGACGCGCAAAGGCAATGCATGTGAAGGGCCTCAAGGGTCGAACTCACTCACCGGCGAGGTGTCAGACGCTTAGAACATCTTCAACTTATAGTAAGTTCAACGAGAGCATATCAAAAATTTTTTTACAAGGTTTACAAAAGCACAAATAAATTTTTACAAAAATTGACACACACAAAATAAAATATTTACAAAAATGCAAAATAAAATATTTACAAAATACACTTAAAACGCACATTGCCCACAATGTGACCGAATTAACTTAGGGATAAAATTAATTTAGTAAGATAAAAAGAATGCTTCCCCAAATTTGACTAAAAGTAAAACAAAAAACAATAAACATAATGAGGGTGCCTCACAAGCGCTTAAGTTTAACGCCTTCAAATCGTGATAAGGATCAAACTACCTATAACACTAGGTAGACACAACTGATCGGAATGGTGGGTACCATTATCTTGTCAACAACGGGTGATGATTGTAGCTGATAATCAATATGCAAAGGAGGATATCCATATTACCGCCTATATGATCATAAAATGGGGAGGAAAATAATCATTCCTTCCTCAGTGGTCAATCTCGCCTCTTGGCCTCATATGAATGGGAGCAAAAAGTTTGCTCAAAGAAGAAAAATCATGACTCAAATGTGGAGGAATAAGCAAGGGGAAAAATAAATCCATGGTTTTCTCTTCTAACTCTATATGGGATCTATAATGAAAGGAAGTAGCTCAACTACTCATCAAAATACCGACCATCTAATCGAGCAAAATAGAACTCATCAAGTCCTCCTAACTTGGCTCAACTACTTCCTAGTTGGCTCAAGTATCCTACCAAAATCTATGTTTCCTCCTACCTGAGCTAAACATTCCAACTGGGTCCTCTAAACCGAGCTCATACCTTGGCATGAGTGGCTCACTCAAATCATAATGACTCGTGATGCAGCAAAGCACTCATATCAAGGTCCTTAATCATTGATCAGTGCCTAAAAGTGCTATTTGGACCCCTTAATTTATATTCTAGGGCCTTTAGCATTGTTAATATCTAATCAATGTTTTTAGTATTTTGTGTTGTGTTTGTGAATCATGGTTAGGGCAAGAAAGGACTTAAAGAGAAGGTGTGTCGAAACATCTTGGTGCGCTCGATTTGATTTTACGGACGCTCGACACCATCAGACGCACCCTCAAAGAACGGACGCAGATGACAGAGAGGTCGCACGCAGAAAGACTCCATGCAGTATATCGACGCGTGTGCAGCATATCGTCGCACGCAGCATGCCCTAGCGCATTATCTCAATGCAGGTAAATGCGGCTCAAGGCGACTCCATGTCATCTAGCGCACGCGTTATTTGAGGTCGAACGTAGCCTGCATCACCACAAATAAGTAAGTTACGCAAAAAGGTTCATAAACACAAAACACCAAACAATATTTATAAAAATGTATTCAAAAGCACGCTTAGAGGTGCCTCTAGGGCCCAAAACCTCTATTTTCACTTAGTAAACTCTCCTAAATTGTCATATTTAATAAAAGAATTTTACTAAATTTCCTTCGCTAATTTGTTTATATATAATGAGGGTTTAGTTCATATTATTCTGCTAATTTAATTTATGTCTATTCAATCAAAATGCATTTTAGTGACACAAGTGTATTGATTGTTTTGAATGGTGGGCCAAACGCCCGGTCAACGGTGATGGTCCGGAGATACTGGGATATCGCACCATTATCCGTTGTAATAATCTTGTAACATGATCGGTCCGGACAAGATTGTGTATTCCAATAGGATATACATCTCGCTTTATCAGACGGAAAGAATGGGAGCAATGCATTAACGCATCAATAAAATCGTAGCATCAAATGTAATAAATATGAGCTAAATGTTTATATATTGATTAATTAATTGTGAAGTGGAGTAGACGGATCGATTTCTTTATTTTAATCAACTTAGTTTAATTTTCGCTTATTTTATTACATTTTAGCTTAGTTTAAATTTCTGCACGCTACCTGCTCGACATTGGGACTAGGTTAAGATCTACTAAAATTTAGTTTTCCGCTAAAGTTGAGACATTCCAACTCCGGTCCTCTAGATCGAGTTCATACATCGCCGCTGTCACAGTGGCTCACATTACTAATGACTGCAATGGTGCAAAGCACTCCATGTCGTGGTCCTCCGTGCTAGGCTCATGCAAAGTCGCCTAATCATTGTCTAAATCTAGGTCATCAAAATCTTGAGTAAAACACTCAATCTCCGGTCTCAAGCCAAAGTCATCATGATTTCTTCAATGAAGTAAATAGGATGGGTCTCATCGCTCCGGGCTGGCTATTGATGTTGAAAATATTTAGCTCCACCGTCATGTTTCCAAATGAGATCTTCATAACTCCCATCCCCAGCTTGATTAGGGCGCTAGTAGAAGCTAAGAAAGGTCGCCTAGAATCACTGAATTTGGTTTGCCACATCGTGGATCGGCTCCGTGTTCATCACTATAAAGTCCACTGGAAATAAAATTTGTCAACCTTGATTAACACATCCTCAAGTATTCCCGTGGTCTCTTAAGTGACCTATCCGCCAACCGGAGCGCCACATGTTGGTTGGCTTCAACTCTCCCAAATTCCCAACTTCAAATACACCGAGTAGGGAAGGAGATTCACACTTGCCCCTAGGTCCAACAATGCCCTATTGAATTTGACTCTTCCAATCATGCAAGCAATGGCCTGGACATCCGTGGTCCTTATACTTGATGGGTAGCTTGCATTGGAGGATGGAGCTCACTTGCTCTCGATAAGCCTTCTTAGGGACATTGGTTTTTCTCTTAATTGTCACCAGATCCTTCAAGAATTTCGACATGATCGGCACTTGTTGAATTGCATCCAAAAATGGGATGTTTATCTAAACTTGCTTAAACACCTCTAAGATTTCAGCAAATCAGATTCTTCTTTGCTTTCAATCTCCTGATAAGGGCTTTTGGGACAAATGACCTTGTAAGGTCCTTCTCGTGGGGAGTGATTGTAGATGGCTCAAAGATCTTCTTCTCATTGTTGTCACTTTTTGTCTCCTCTTGCTCAAAGAAGGTCTCATTGGTACCGCTTCATCAATCGCTCGCTCATCCACTCGGTTGTCCACTTGTTTCCCTGCTCGACCGGTGACAATTGCATGGGCATGTTCTTGATTTGGAGCACTTTCGATAGTGCATGCCCTAGGATTGTTCACTGGTTGGCTAGGGAGCTTTCCCTTGTCCCTCTCACCTATGTGATTTGCCAACTGTCCCACTTGGGTCTCCAACTTGGAGATTGCCTGGGTGTTCAACATAGTGGAGTGTCTAATATCACTGATGGACTGACTAGTCATCTTCATGAATTCTTTCATTGACTCTTCTAATGACTGAGTTGATGATGTTGGGAGTTGAGTGGGGGCTTGATAGGAAGATGACGCTGGCTGGGCCAAGCGTCCAGGATTTTGGTAATTAGGAGGAAAACCTCCTTGATTTGTGGGCTGGTTTTGCTTCCATGAAAAATTTGGGTGGTTCCTCCACCCAGGGTTGTAAGTTTCAGAGTATGGGCCAGTTGACTGCTTTTGGAAATTGTTAAAAGCGTTTACTTGTTCCATCTCAGAGAAAACTGCCATAGATGGACAATTCTGTGCTTGGTGCAAAGGACTAGCACAGACATAACAACTTTCAATTGGAAATGTATTCACAGCTTTAATAGGCTTTTCTATACTCATGGTATCCAGCCTCTTGACAATGGCATCCATTCTCTGAGTCAACTCTTGCTCAGAATTTAGCTCCAGGACGCCTCCTTTCTTTCGGGCAGATTTGTCTCGGGTGTTGGTTAAATCCCAATTTTGGGTGTTGGCAAAGAATTTTCTCCAAGGCTTTGTAAGCCAAATCTCCCATCAAATTCAGGAATGTCCCACCATTCATTAGTTCAATCATGCTACGGTTAATAGCCCTTGGTAGAAAAATTGAACTAGACGCCATTTCTCATATCCGTGGGGTGGACACTTCATCAACATATCCTTAAATCTTGTCCAACATTCCGTGAATTTCGCCTCATCTTGAGAAAAGGAACTAATTTCCTTTCGCATCATTTACTCGGACATTGGATAGAATCTGTGGTAGAATTGCTTCAACAGCTTCTTTCCATGTCGTAATAGAACGAGGGCTAAGGAATCCAACCACCGGGCTCTCACATGAAGGGAGAAAGGAAAAGTCAAGATTGACCGATTCCTCCGAGAAGTTTTGAAATTTGGTTGTGGCATACTCCTAAACTTCTTAACATGGGAATAAGGGTTTTCATGATCTAAGCCATAGAAAGATGGTAGCATCTGAATCACATGTGGCTTAAGATCATAATGAGTGGCATTAGTTGGAGGTAACACTATGCACGAATGTGTACTGACCGCAGTGGGTGCGAACAATTCGTGTAACGCTGTCGTGAAATCCAACTCATACATACGCCTATGCTCCCTGCTCCCAGCTCTGCATCTTCGAATTCCTCGCTCTCCTCTTCCTCATCCTTCGATCTTCTTCGTACGCTTCCACCCTTGGTTCTTTGATTGTCTCCCATCTCACCGAGCTCAACGCCTCCTAATGTTTTCTCTAAATCGGATCTAATGGTAATTAACTCTAGGTTCAGATCACACCATGCATAAACTAACAAAAATTTAACTATACACTAAAAAAAAACTAGAAGCTAAAAATGCAACAAAAAATAAAGAAAAATAAATAAAAGCAAAAAACAAGAAAAAAATATAACAAAACAAAAAACAAAACTAAAAACAAATATACAAAATAAAACTAAAACATATAAAAACAAATATAACAATAAACAAAAATAAACAAATTAAACAAATATAACAGAAAAAAACAAAAACATAATAAAAGAGAACAAAATTAACTAAAATAAAAACAGCAAAAAAAAACTAATTTAACAACTAAATTTAAACTAATTACTAAAACTAAACACATGCAAAATAATAAACAAAAAATAAACTAACACAACTAAAAACAAAATACTCAAAACAATTTAAACAATTAAAATAAGTCTAACAATTAATCAAAAAAAAAATAAAAAGAACATCTTTTCGGTATGTTGATGTGAAGCGAGAGGCGTCGGCCGACGACGTTCATTGCACAGATGCAAAATGGCATGTTGCGCGTGCGTTGAGCATAATGCATACGTTAGCAGCGCTGCCGTCTGTCGCCCGCGAGTTGCGCCTTGGTAAGAAGGTCGCTGTGAGTCTTGTGCGTCACGAATAGAGCGGCGTTCAACCGCAATGCGTTCGACCGCCTTGTCGATCGATTTTCGAGAACTCAAACAGCTAAAACAAGACTAAAACTAAACTAAAATTAACAAAATGAATTGAAACATAAAATAAACTATGAACAATATTTACAATGCAGAAAATAAAAACTAGTAGAAAAATAACATCAATCTAAAAACAAAGTTAAATGCAAAACAATTTAGACGGTTCCCGACAGCGCCAAAATTTGATCGGACCAAATTTAGGTACTGCAATTGAACGAACCGAAGTTCGTATATAGCGGTTGCGCAAGTACCGAGTCGAACCCACAAGGAACCGTAAATTGCTTGTGAAAATAACCTTTGAGTCTAGGTTAGTGCTATTTTAACCTAGCTCCTGATGGGTGTTTGTGACAACTTGAAAGTAAATAAAAGGAAATGTAAATGAAATAAAACACCAAGGTTGAGGTTTTCACCTCACCATTTCAACTACATTAATTAAAAACGCTAAGCTAAAACATCTATCTATCGGTTTGAAATAAAACTAAATCTCTTGCACCTATCGAAGGATTAAAGGAATCCGTCCCTTTGATGAAAGACAAACCATAAAGCGGTTTAAGGCTCAAAGGATCCAAAGTGAATGTGTTAAACACAAACTACTATGGATAAATGGCGTAAACCGAAGGATGGAATGTATCCATCGACAAAAACCAAAAATAAAAGCGACTACGAATCTCACTTGGTTTTGTCACCAAACCAAGTGAGAGACGATTTAAGTAAATAAAGAAATAACGGAATGAAATAACTTAAACGTAAGCAATTAATAAAAGCATTCATGGTGAGGCTACATCCTCAACCTTAGTTGGGATCTAGCCTCCCCATAAGAAGGCGTAAATAAACAAAATAAAGGCATTATAATTAAACTAATGTAAAGAACTACAAAGAAAAGGGCAGGAGCGGCCAACAGAGGCAAAGCTGCTCTAAAAAAACGCTCAAAAGTAAAACTCTCGAACAAATGGACCTAGGGTCCTATTTATAGGCTACAGTCCGGAGTGCGTTCACGCACTACTCGTTGAAACGCACAGTTATTTAATGGTCGAAACGCGGGACAAGTTCGACCGCAAATAAATTCTTTATGGCGGCTAAAGGCGACATGGGTGCGTTTGACCGTGAGCACTTGCGTTGACTTATAACTGCTAGGGCGGTGCGTTTAAGTCCACTTTCTTGCCCTTTGCTAGCCATGTTTGTTGCAATGACCGCACAACACAAAATGCTAAAACTATACAAAATATTAGTTATTAACGCAGCTAAGAGCCTAACAAACATAAGTAAAGGGTGTCTAATAAACAATATTTGACACCGATCATGAACATGGGTCAATGAAATCAATGGATCCAAAGACCCGTATAACACAATACATTTGACCATAATATGCAGTCTATATAGTAAGCCCATGACCGCTCATACCACACGACATGCATCATATCTACGATGCATCTTAATGCTAATTAATAGCATAGTTACCAAGTAATTACAGAAAATAGATATGCCTCATATCATACAGTCAACCGACAATAAGTTGTAACTAATAAACTAGAAATTTTCACGGTGTTTGGTCAAAACCAAGTAGTTTATATGCAATTGCAGCCAGCTGTATTCTAGGTGTTCTTCACAACAACCTCCTTAGATTCCTCCTTACAATTCGCCACTCAATTTCTTATTCCTTCTTTCAGACTTGTAACACATCCTAAGAAGTAATTTAGGGTTGATGCATTGATGTAGATTAGATGACCTATCTTATCTATTTAGTCTTTTATTTCAATTAGGTTTCTTTGTTAGTCTTTTAATTGTTTTAGTTTACTTTTCCTTCTAGTACACGGTTTTAGATTACTTTTCCTTCTAGGATGTGTAATCCTAGTTTATGTTAACTTCTTTTATGCTTTTAGCCTCTAAGCCTATAAATATGTGCTTAGACCCATTGGAAAAACAGATTATTATTATTATTGGTTTTGTTTAATAAGAATACTCAGAGTTGAGTTTCTTGGTTCTTTTCCTTCAGCTTTAGATAGCATCTACGCTTAGAGAAGATTTCTTTGATTTTGTGATAGTCTCACAATCTTAGGAATATTTATGCTTTTCTTAATTATTTACATTCTAACAATAAGAACTTATAGCTATCCTTACCCATCCGTATCATCAAACAATTTATTCCTTTCTTTCAACAAAAGACTTGTAACACATCCTAAGAAGTAATTTAGGGTTGATGCATGCAATAAGAACTTATAGCTATCCTTACCCATCCGTATCATCAACAATTTATTCCTTCTTTCTTTCAACAAAAGACTTGTAACACATCCTAAGAAGTAATTTGGTTGATACATGCAATAAGAACTTATAGCTATCCTTACCCACCCGTATCATTTTTCTGCTGTCAATTGTGTTGCCTGTGAAATTCATTATTTTAATAGCTCTTTTATAACCATCTAGTTTGTGTAGCTCCAATAAGAGCTCCAAAATGGTGCAATGTCATGCAGGGTGTCTTTTTACTTTGATGTCAAACTTGTGTTTCAGTTGGTGGTTCAAGATATATTCACTGATCTCTTTGTGCTCTTATGATCAATTTGTGTGATAATTTTTCCCTTTTTGTCCAGGTTTATATTTATTGAAGACAATTTGGTCAGTGCATTGGGAAAATTAAATAGATTAGGATGAGCCCTCATCTTACCTAATACCGTTCAAATATTTAGATTTTACTCTTATGAACATTTGACTTTGTATGAAAAAAATAAAAAATAAAGATGTTATTCTATCTCGTGAATTAATTGTCATCAAAATACAGGACTCTCTCATCATTGAGCATACTGTAATTCTGGAAAGAAACGCTTTCTCTTCTTTATACTGTAATTTCGCTGTTGTTATCCAGTGCCACCTCACCTTTTTTCTCTGAGCAACTTTGCTGCTTAATGTTGTATGGGTTGGTGAACTTTGCTGCTTATGGGCTTCATTTATTTTTAAATTTGTGAATTCTATTATTTTAGCTTTGAAAATCTGAACATAAAGAGCTTTTTACTTGCTTGTTGTGGCTAAATTTTGTTTTGTTTTGGTCCTTGCTCCAGTCAAACAGATGCCCCATTTGTAGGCAACCAGTTGGCAGATTCCTGGGAACCAAGGTCAACAACGGACCTGATGATTGTTGACCGTCCGCTGACAAACAGGATTGTAAAAATTTGTTTAGATGCTATGATGCTCCCATGATTCTTCCCCAGTGCTTTAAAAATCAATATTTTGAAGCCTGATGAGCTGAGTGCTTCTAGTTGTTTCCTTCACTCTTACCAAATTTTCCTTTCTTCTTTCAACAGAATGTGTTATAATGGTCATCATGGGATAAAGAGTTGCTCGGCAATCTTCAGAATCTCTCTCTGGTAACATGAAAAGCAAATGAGCTTGAGACGCAGCTACAGTAAAATCATGGTTTGTTCTTGTTGAAATTCACTCATTGAGTGTTGAATTTATGTTTTAATCTAAGAATACATGTATTCTTGATGTAGAGATAACCTTTAGATATTGTTCTAGAAAAGATATTATAAACTCATTATCGTTGATATTGGATGATTTAAATGGACTAGGTCCCGTGGTTTTTCCTTTCTCATTAGAGGGTTTTCCACAGAAAAAATCTTGGTGTCCTGCGTAATTTTTTTTTTTTTGGGAGAGTGCTAATTAACCCTGCATTTGATGATGGTGTCTTACATGCTTTAGTTGTTAGAGATTACAAGGGATTTGTTGCAAACTTGCATAGTGGATATCTACAAGGAAAATGGGGTTGATGGTTTAGTAACTGCTCACGTTGGAGTTGAGTCTTTTTTTTCTCTTTTTCTAATTTAAATGATAGGTCATGGAGACAAATTGCGGCTATCTTAGTTGGGCATGGCCATTGCAGTACCTACTTGCTAGGAGTCGTACAAAAGGAGCCTGGACAATGAGAACCGTTGACACTCTCAAATTTAACTTGATCCAGCTCCACCAGGACATTAAGAAAATTTAGAAATTACAAAAAAAGTATAGATTGGTAAATATATGCTGCAAAAGCAAATGAGAAGGCTCTAAAAAATACATCCAAATGAGAATGAGAAGGCCCTAAAAAATATTTATCTATCTCAACTCGCAAACGAGATCAAGCAAATATTTTCTTCTTATTTCACGAGGAGATAGAGATAATGAATAGCAAGCACAGGAAAAAAAAATATATATAGAAAGAAAGGGTAAAACAGAAAAACAGTGTTGCTATTTATTTCTAACTTTTTAAATGGCTTATTTGGATCAATGTTCTTTATCATTCATCTTGAAAACTTTTTATTTTATCAAGTAATCAAGATGTAACATGCCAACATTAGTTCATCTATGATTAAGATGTGATCTAGGATTGACTATATGCAATGGATTATATTATTATTCAAATCGTAGTAGGTGGTCATTAATGTTACAATATGTTTTGATCATTTTCCTTATTTATATAGTGTTTCTATTTTACTATAACTTAGTTGTTATAGATGGGGTAGGTAAGTGACCACGATGCGTTGAACAATAGACTGGACAAGGAAGTTTCGTATCAAGTGACATAGAAATGGGAGCAATATTGAACAGAAATAGGAGCAAATTCCTGCAAGCTTACAGGAACTACATAGAAAATTCCAAGGCATTGAGTAGGTAGCAGAGGCATATCATGCAAGGGTAGAATGGTAATTTGTGTTCATATGTCAGGTTCAACTTTTATCGATGCATGAGTATAAAATTAATAAGTCAATCTTAACTTGACCAATTTAATTAAATGGGTCAAACCCCTCAACATTTGGTCCTTAATCCTCTAATTTTATATTGAATTCATCTTGGGTTCATAGGTCATAAAAAATTGTCAATTATTATGTCGTGTGCCGAGACATGGATATATGATTATATAAGTCAAACCCTAATCCAACCAATTTAATTAAATGAGTCAAACTTTTTAATCTCAACCTTTTGATTTCGTGTTCAATTTGTACCGGATTTATGGGTTATGTCAAAAATTGGCAGCTTTAATATCATGTTCTAGGTTAGGTTGCATCAATCCCATGAGGGTGGAACTTCTGTTTCCCACTTCTTTCATGGATCATATATGTTGGAAATAAATTCACACTACAAGCCCATCAAATTTTGGGCCCAATGGCCAATAATAAGCCAATAAAGGTATTAATTAAATAAATAGCAAGGGCTAGTTAATTAATTAATAGAAGATATATTCCAATTGGGAGTATATAGGAATAAAGAAGCTCAATTCCAGCTTAAGCTCTCATGAATCCTAGCTTATCTCTACAAGATAACTATTCAAAGATTATCTTTATCTCTATGATAGATGTTGAAGGTTTATCTCTGCATAATAGCTGTTGAATTCTATCTCAAATCTAGACTCCCAAACAAACTCAAACAAGAAGATAAATAGGCTCCTACACCAAGTACAAGATACATTCTCTCTCAGATCATAAATTATTGGGCATATTGAATTATTGTGCGCCAAAACACAATTTTTCTCTTAGATTCTAACTTTGGCATTGGAGTGTCCTGGGTCCCCTAGGAACCCCCTTTGCCCATTACTCTTTTGTAGTGATTTGGAGTGCACGACGGCGATGCATATCTTGAAAGCCTTGAAGAACACGCATCCACCGTGTAGAAAATTGTTCTAACAATTTGGCGCCATTTGTGGGAACGACTAGTTCGTTTCTCATAAAAAAAATTTCATCACAGTGTGAGCACACATTCTGGCGACAGCCAATCGAAAGGACTCGCCAATCTGCTTTGTCCATAGTAGATCCACATAGATCGGCTTCCTAAGTGGCATCTCAGATCAACATTTCACTCAGCCAGCACAAAAGCCAGCACCGACCTAGACTACTAGAGATCAACGCACCAAGGTGTGATCCAAGTTGTCGGAGACCCACTGCCATTCGCCAAGAATCAAGAAAATAAGAAGACAAGGAGACAACCTTGGGCAAAAAAAATTAATGGGAGACAAACCGGTAAAAAACAAAAAGATAAGGAGACAACCTTGGGTAAAAACAATTAACGGGAGACAACCCGGTAAAAGAAACAATGAGTGTCACTAGAGACAAGGAGAAAACCTTTGGCAAAAACAATTGATAAGGGAGACAACCCTCTAAAACAAGGACAGTGAGACAACCTTGGGCAAAAACAATGGATAGAGAGACAACCCTCTAAACTATGTACAAGGAGACAACCTTGGGAAAAAACAATGGAAGGGAGACAACCCTCTAAAACAAGGACAATGGGGAAAACCTTGGGCAAAAATAATTAACGTGAGACAACCTAGTAAAAAACAAGAAGATAAGGAGACAACCTTGAGCAAAAAACAATTAACGGGAGAAAACCCAGTAAAAAACAAGAAGACAAGGACACAACCTTTGGCAAAAAAAATTAATGGCTAAACCCTAAACAGTTAACAGGAGACAACCTAGTAAAAAATAAGAAGACAATGAGACAACCTTGGGCAAAAACAATTAACGGGAGAAAACTAGGTAAAAAACAAGAAGATTGATGTGGTATTTTTTTGACCAAAAATATCAATTATAAAAATGACCATTCGCAATAAGACGAATCTTTGTAGGATACGGCTATAAAGGGTGTCAAACCTCAAGGATTGCAGGGGTTTGGTGATAAGTGCTTAAATATTCATATTTAAGCCCCTTAATTTATATTTGTTATGCCTTTAGTTTATGTTATTTTCTCTATTTTATTTCCTTTTTGTGTTTTCTGTGTTTTTGTAGGTCATGGAAGAAAATGAAGTGTTTCTAGAAATGTTCCAAGCTTAAAGGGCAAATTGGGAAGACCTAGAAGATGTGGAAATGATTAATTCGGAATTTATCAAATTGGAGTCAAAATCGGATTGCATTTGGATTCAGCACATGTCTCGGTATTTTGGCCATAACTTTCAGCTCAAATATCGGATTGAGGTTATTTTAATGGCATTGGAAAGCTAACTCAAAATCCTACAAATCATTGTGAAATATAATTTTCCTAATTCCGAGTGCCGAAATTCCAAAATCGCCCCGCAAGATAGGAGCCCAATTCTGGACGAATCCTATTCCGATTTGTAATAGGATTGTCTCCTAATTTGTCTAGGAGATGGAATTCCGAATTTTCTAGGTTTACTAGGGTTTCTAGGACTCTCCTAAAGCCTATAAATAGACCTCTAAGCCTCACAATTAGATACACGATTTGAGAGAGGAGAAGTTGGAGGCTACTTCTAGGAGTAGTTTTCGGTTCTTTCTTTTCCTTTTCTTTTTTGTTTTTATTTTAATTATGTGTAACTAATTATTTTAGTAGGGCTGGATTGAAACCCTAATTATGTTTATTTAATATTTCAATATTGGCGCCTTTGTGATAATCATATTGTGTTGCTTAACTTGATTAATGCCTGTTTTATTGAATTCCTCATATGTGTGTAACTGGCCATTATATGCATGTGGTATGGACTTGTTAGTTAGATCAATTTGGATGATCGAGTCCTAGGTTTAATAAAAGTAACAAAAGATATCCACACCGGGTTCTTGGGTTAATCAACATGGGGAACCAGGAGTAGACACCCATACCCTAGGCCTCATGTGTTTGTCGGTTTTCACAGTTTTTATGCTTTCTTAAAGAACAACTTAGTAGACACCCATGCTAAATCCTTTAAGAAAGAAAAGAATTAGAGTAGACACCCATGCCCAATTCGTTGCTTAGGGAAACCAATAGCTTAAGGAGTAGACACCCATGCCCTTAGGTTGGCAAATATTAGGTATTCATAATATGATTGGAGCATTGGCATATTGTTATATTATTTAAATATGATTAGTGGTGGATATCAAAGCCTTACACTTTTATTTATCTTTATTTTTATTTCTTTTCTTAATATCAATTTTGTGACAACTTGATATTTTTAATTTAGTTCTTTAATTCTAAGCAAAGTTAACAATCCTCGTGGGAATGATCTCGTATTTGCCTACTATACTATCGTTTTGATCTTGTGCACTTGCGAGTAAAATGTACTAAATATTATCTATTAATTTAGGTAGTATTTGGCACAACATTTGGTTATCAAATTTGAAAGAGTAAATTTAGCTTAATTAAAAAGAGATTTGATTTGGTTTGTAACTAAAGTGCATGAAATTAGAAGAGAATTAAATATAAGAGAGAGTATAGGGTATTGACTTCACCTCTATCCACACAACAATGACTAATCATATTTAATCCAGAAATTCATTCTATGCATGTTATAAATAAACAAGAAACCAGCACCGACCTGCACCGACTTGGCCGATTTTTTAGTATTTTTGTAGGTTACTGGTTGGATTTTAGTGTTTTTTTGTGGGGCTAGGTGGGTTATGAGTGTACAAATTTTGTTTTTCGCGGATACCCACCCCACCCCACACCACGCCGCGATTTACAACATCCCTAAAAAATACCCTAGTCTCTCTCATTTTCTCACGACACACTCTGACCTCTCCACTCTCCAACTGCTCACAACACACTCAGAGTCTCAGACCTCTCCAGCTCTCGCCTCTCACTCTCTCTCAGGCTCTCTTCTCTTCTTCACCTTGCCAGCACCACTCCTCCTCAGTCCTAGAGCACTGACCTAGCTATTGCTCCTAGGTTTCTCTCTTACTTTTCTTGTAAAATATTTTTAGACGATTCAACTGGGTGTGTGCATCTTTGGGACTTCACAACTTCTTAGACTCGATCCAAACCCTCCATGCTAGATCTTGGTCCTGATAATCATCTTCATCTTGTCCATCTTTTGATCTGACGGCTGAAACCCCCTGTGCATTTTGTGAGTGAAAACCTATGTACACCGTCAAACCCTCCGTGCTAGATCTTGTTCTGATTTCTGTTTTGTGGGTTTTAGTGATTTATGTTTTGTGCCAGATCTTGTTCTGATTTTTGTTTTCACTTTCTTGTTTTCTTTGTCCTTTATCATTAGCCTTGTTGGTTTTGTTAATTTTTGGGATGTTGATGAACCTGGACTGTATCCTTATAACAAATTACAGATGATTCTTGTTGTATTTAGGTTTTTTGATATTGAGTTATTGAACTAATTCATGGGGTAGTATTATTTGATTGTCCAATCTCAGTTAGGGTTTTGTTCTTGGGTAACTTCCATGGCAGGGAGAGAATTCGAATGCTGAGATAATTTTGATGCTAGCAATTTCATATTTCAAATTGTAATACTTGTAAGTAACATCATATGTTTGTTCATATGATCAGACATTCACTTATTTATGTTTCTTTGTTTTGTTTTTATGAAGTAGCAAGGGTTTTTTCACCTTTTCCATATAAAGTTTTCATGATTTTAGTGTCTCTATAGGACTTTTGCTTATTTTTCATTTTGTCTTTTAAGCTTCTGGTTTCTGCCTCATCTTACTGAAATTAATCACTCTCACAGGGACTTAAGCTTCAACAAGCTGACTGGCCTAATACCAAACTCATTCCAAGATTTTTCTTCGTTGCAATATCTGTAAGTAAATGAACATGTTTCCTACCTAGTATCCTTGTGAGTAGCATGTTATACTCTGTTTATGATACACAATCTATATGTTTGATGTTAGCAATTTCATATTGACTATCAGTCTTTGCTGTCATTTTAATGTTATTTATAAATTGTTGTAGACTCATCATTTTAAGGTTATTTATAAGTTTTTTTTTTCCACTTATTGTAGACTCATCATGGATGGTTATTCAACTAGTGCTATTGGTTCTAATTCTACTTCATCTACTCATAGTGATAATGTCAGCACTCAAAACCCTAGTTCAGCTCTCCCACCAAAACCAAAAAAATCTGAGCAAACGTTAATGGTTTGGGAACATTTTACTAGGGTAGAGGAGGGTGATCCAGAGGATCCTAAATCACAATGCAAGTATTGTAACAAATTGTTTAGCTGTCACACTAGAAGGCTAGGTACTTCATCCATGCTTATCCATTTGAAGAATGCTTGCAAAAAATATTCTGGTAGGTTTGATAAAGGTGACAAGTTGCAATCAAAGTTAAGTTTTGAGGTTAAAAGGGAAGGACAGTTGACAGTGGGAGATGAATTTGTTGGTAATTTGGTGATTACGAAATATAATGCTACAAAAATAAAGGAAGCAATTGCTAGGATGATAACTAAGGATGAGTTGCCATTTAGGTTTGTGGAAGGTGAAGGGTTTTAGGATTTCATAAAGACAGTTGAGCCTAGGTTTTCAATTCCTTCTTGCTATATTGTGATGAGAGATTGTGTTAGACTTTTCATGTCTGAGAAGGAAAAGTTGAGGGCAATGTTCAAGACAATTGGTGTTCGGGTTTGTCTTACCACTGATACGTGGACTTCGGTGCAGAAGCTTAATTACATGGTAATCACCTCCCATTTTATTGATAGTGATTGGAATTTACATAAAAGAATTTTAAACTTTTGTTTAATTCCTAATCACAAAGGTGATACCATTGGGAAGATGATTTTGCCGTGTATGCTTGAGTGGGGTATTTGTAACATTTTTGCTATCACAGTTGACAATGCTAGTGCCAATGATGCTGCTTTGGAACATGTGAAAAAGAGAACTTATAGTAAGGAGGGCACCATATTAGAGAGTGAGTTTATGCATATGAGGTGTTGTGCACACATTCTAAATCTTATTGTCACTGAGAGTTTGAAAGAGGTCGATGACTCCATTGTGAGGGTTAGAAGTACGGTGAAGTATTTAAAGTCTTCACCTACAAGATTTGAGAAGTTTAAGCTTTGCATTGAAAGAGAACAACTTGATTTCAAGGGTTTGTTGTGTCTTGATGTTCCAACTAGATGGAACTCAACATTTTTGATGTTGGAAGGTGCTGAAAAATGTAGAGCTGCTTTCCAACTTATGCAAGAGTTTGATAAAAAATTTATGACTGCATTAAACGAGGAAAAGAATGAGAAAGAGGGTTTGGGACCTCCTACATATTTTGATTGGAATTGTATTAGGATTTTTCTCAAGTTTCTCAAACTTTTTTATGATGCCACAATACGAATTTCGGGGTCTTTGTATTGTACATTTAATATATACTTTAAAGAAATTTGTGGCATTCAAATGCATTTACAAGAGTATATTGATAATGATGATCATGTGTTGAGTTCTATGGCGGAGAGGATGATGGAGAAGTACAATAAATATTGGGGGGATCTTGATAAGAATGATAAGGTTAACTTGATGATTTTTGTTGTGGTTATACTTGATCCACGAACCAAATTGGTGTCATCAGAATTTTGGTTCAAAGAAGTTCTTGGTCCCGATAGATGTGTTAACATGAAAAAAAGATTGAGGTCCATGCTTGACAAATTATATGATCACTACAGCTTCGAAGAGAGTTCATCCCAAGTTCAACATGGTAGTGCATTATCCCAAGGTTCCTCAATGACAATAGAAGAAAATGATAGTGCTAACCTTTACTTCATGAATAGGTTTCATAAGTACCTCTCTTCAACTAGTGATATTGGAAGCTAATTGGAAATGGATCGGTATTTGATGAAGGATGTTGAAAAAGTGAGTGCAAATTTCAATATTTTAACTTGGTGGAAGGTGAACTCAACCAAATTCTTAAGAGTTGCTAAAATAGCACGAGATGTGTTGGCCATTCCCATTACAACAATTGCTTCAGAGTCGGCTTTTAGCACAGAAGGACATGTGTTGGATCCTTTTCGAAGTACATTGGCCCCAAAAATGGTTGAAGCATTGATATGTTTACAAAATTGGTTAAGATCAACACCCCTAAGTTATGACTTAGATATGGTTGATGAGGTTGAAAGTTATAAGCTCGATTTAGGTCAGCTTTTTGACCATTTTAGTTTGCTTAATGATATCTTGCTATTTACAAATTTCATTTATCAGTTTCAATTGATATTGTAATATTTTTTGTAGAAGTAATTATGAAGAACACCAGCATTTTACTTGAGGATGATTAGTGTCTTACCAACTTGAAGTTGCATTTTGGCTGGATCTTGGTGGCTGCTGCGGTTGAGGCATTTGTTTTGTTGGCTACTATCCTTAATTTTATTTGTTGGTTTCTAAATTTTATTTTTGATGTCTCTTTAGTTTTATGTGTGTATGGACTTTAAATTGTTTTTTTTTTGGTAGTTGTGTAACTTGTGCTTAATTTTTGTAATTGTAACATCCTAGAACTGTAGAACTTGTAGTTGAATTTTAGTTTTGTGTGTGTATGGACTTTAAATTGATTTTTTTTTTTTTGGTAGTTAGACTAGTTGTGTTTAATTTTTTGTAATTGTAACATCCTAGAACTGTAGAACTTGCAGTTGAATTTTAGTTTTATGTGTGTATGAACTTTAAATTGTTTTTTTTTATTTTTTTGGTAGTTGTGTTTAATTTTTTGTAATTGTAGCATCCTAGAGGCTAGAACTGTAGAACTTTTAGTTGAATTTTTGCATTTTTATTGGTTTTATTTTACATATTTGATTCACACAACAAGAACACACATTATTTTTATGAAAATTTTAACAAATACAAAACAAAGAAAAGAAAGCCCATTATTTATATGAGAAATGAAAATAAATAACAAAAAAAAGCCCATATACTTTTGGTCTTTCGGACTTGACCCAATCAGCAAACTAGAAAAAACCCAATCAAATGAATAAAATTACCAATATTTCCATTAGTATAAAACCTCCCACCAGAACCTGCACGGTTTTACCCGCCTCATACCCCCTTTGGGCAGGTCATGGGTTAGAAAATCCAAACCTGCATAGGGCAGGGCGGGTTTGAAAAAAGGGTAATACCCACCCCACCCTGACCCGTACCTAGCCCTAGGTGCAGCAGAGTGCAAAGGGTGGTGCTCCAGCGGCATGGTGGTGTGAGGTGGTGGGTGGCTGGGTGAATGTGTGTGTAGGTGCTAGAGTAGGTGTGTGTGTGTGTGTAGATAGGGAAGAGAATAGGGCTTGGCAAAAAGGGGGAAAAATGAAGGGAAGAGGGGGACTATGACCTAAAAAAAGGTCATGTGATGCCCCTAAATGAGTGCGCTCGATCGTACTTGCGCAGAGGGATGTAGAAGGTGATGGTGTACTCGTGTGCACAAGGGCACACGGCATGAGTGCACTAAAGCCAGGGTGTCTGTGATGAATTTGAAGATAAATAGACGGGATTTGTCAAATTGATGGATTCCACGTCTGTACCTGGCTCGAGGTTCTAAATGCAAGGCTTTAATCTTAGACCATTCACCTTGAAAATAGTGCCATCCTTTAGGTCCCGCAATTTGATTGCACCATGTGGAGACACCAAAAGCAGAGTGATCGTACCAAATTTGGGTACTCGCAAGAGAACGGACCGTTAGGTCGTATAGCGTTGCGCAAGTACCGAGATCGAACCACAGAGAACGGAGTTTTGTAATTAAAAACCAACACGACTCTTAAATTTAATATATCTTAACCTAGCCCCAAAGTAAGAGATGATGTCGAACAATGAAATTGCAGAAATTAAAAGTGCAAATGTATGGATAAAAATAACTAAGGTTAAAAGATGAACCTCACCCAATAAAGATTAGCTTAATACATTTTATGCTCATTTTCCGTTTTTAAACTTTAAACCCTTCAACACACTCTATCGTGGTTCCTGACACAAGTCAAGCCGAATGACGTGTTTACCGTTAAGGAGCTACAATGAGTGTTGATTATGGATAAAATCATCCATCGTATCCTTGGATCACAGTGGATATTAAATCACAACCAAGAACTCGTTGTGCACCCGGCTTGGAACACATCACCGGATGACTATCAATGTATCAACAACACACAACCATTCAATTATTTGTCACAGAAATTAAATGACGAGTACGAATTAAATGACGGAAAATAAAGCATAAAATGTAAAAGCGAAATGTAAACTAAGGGTGAGGCTTCATCTTCAACCTAAGTTGAAGATTTAGCCACCCATTGAATAACAAAGCACAACTAAAGTAAGGGAATGCATTAAAATTAAATTTAAAGTAAAAGTTTACAAAAAAGCAAGGCTATAGACGCAAATGCTCTCTAAAAAATCGCCCCAAAGAAAACTAACTCCCAAAACAAATGACCAAGGGCCTATTTATAGGTCGCTGGAAAATAGCTGCTCAACGTTGAGCAGTGCGCTCGAACGTTCGAGCGTTACCCACGGTCGAACGCGTGAGCACACGGTCGATCGCAGAAAATCGCCAGCCGGGCTCCGTGAGGCGAGGGCTGACCGGACTGCGTTTCGTCTCGGGCCTTCGCGTAGCGTATCACGTTCTCCATACGTTTATCCATTTTGCTCCCTCAGTCAATTCGTGATGCAAGGACTTCGGGATTCTTCATGTCCATTTTGCTCCCTCGGTCAATTCGTGATGGAAGGACCTGATTAAAACAAAACATTCAAAACAAGTCAAATTAGTAAATATTAACAAAACTAATGGCCTAACAAACGTAAATAAAGGGGTGTGAACGAGCACTAAATAGCACTCATCACAGAGCTTCCCAGGGAAAAGCTAGAGTTTGGAGTTGAAGAGCCATACTTTCTGATCCAGCACAAATGTCTTAGGCCGGATGTGTCGGTCATGAAAAGCCTTTGTCTTCTCCTTGTAAATTTTGGAGCTGTCATATGCATAATTTCTCAGCTCCTCCAACTTTGTCAACTGAAGCTTTCAGTAGGAGCTGGCTGCTTGCATGTCGAAGTTGAACTGTTTGATTGCCCACAAAGCCTTATGTTCCATTTCCATAGGGAGGCGACACGCCTTTCCATAAACCAGCTAGTATGGTGACATTTCAATTGGCATCTTGTAAGTTGTGCGGTAGGCCCATAATGCATCATTGAGGCGCAAGGACCAATCCTTGCAGTCTGGCCTAACCGTCTTCTCCAGAATATGCTTGATTTCCCTATTGGAGACTTCTACTTGGCCACTAGTCTAAGGATGGTATCGAGTGGCTACTTTATGTGTGACGGAGTACTTGAGAAGTAGGGTTTTGAGGAACCGGTTGCAAAAGTGCTTACCTCCGTCACTGATTATAGCTTGGGGAGTACCGAATCTGCTGAAGATGTTGGCCTGGATGAATTTTATCACAACCTTGTGATCATTGGTCTTGGTGGCCACGGCTTCTACCCATTTGGAGACATAATCCACTCCTACCAAGATATACTCATACCCAAAAGACAATGGGAGGGGTCCTATAAAATCGATACCCCAGACATAAAAAATTTCAACTATGAGGATGGGGTTCAATGGCATCATATCTCTTTGAGACATAGCTCCTAGGTGCTAGCATCTCTCACAAGCTTGACAAAATTCATAAGCATCTTTGAACAAGGTCGGCCATGTGAATCTGCATTGTAGAACCTTGGTTGCAGTCTTCTTGGCACTGAAATGACCCCCATAAGCTGGAAAGTGACATAATGTGAGAATATTGTGGAATTCACTCTCCGGGATACAACGCCAGATAATATGATCAGCACAGTACTTGAACAACTCTGGATCCTCCCAAAAATAGAATCGGACTTGCTTGAAGAAGCGGTCCTTGTCTTGCTTAGACTTTTATTTTCTAAAGGTTCAAAGCATGATTAGGTTAACGCTAAGGGTTTTGGGTCTTGGTAAACACCTTTATTGAAAGCCATTGTTGATTGCTCCTATGGAAAAGATTTTGTCCAATAAAAATGTTGGTTTTTATCAGAGTATTACAACGCCATGTGCATTTCTACTCACTAAGTTGTCGGATTTACCCTTGTATTATTTCCCTTTTTTCTTCATATGTACAACTATGTTGTTATTGATAATGGATACCACAAAGCATCTGGTTATATTGGAGGATTCGATTCGGGAGATGCTTAAGGACTTGTTGCAAGCTTAAGTGAGTACTCATGGCAATTAGTACTTTTGAGTTATGTTGTAGACTTAGGGCTTGGTGCATGCTTGCATATTAAGATATAGCATAGATCCCTTATAACGATGACATGTATAGTGTAATTTTCATTCCTTTGATCTTTTTTGGCTCGATGCTCTAGTTATAATGATTAATGTTATAGAACTTAATTACTTTTCATTGCTTAATATCCTTTGTTTTTGAGGAGTAGAGGTCCCTAAGTCTTGTTCAGAGTGGAATAAGGCTGGGAGATGAACTATGGAATTAATTACCAGTTAATTAATTCTCGAGGTGTTACAGCCCTAATGCTTCTTCTAATTGTATGCAACACAGCCGCACGAAGAAGAATTAAACCATATTAAGAAAATCTTCTCCCAAACCATTGCTTTATACAATCTCATATAATTGTCATTGGGAAGCTTACTTGGGCTATATTAATGAAGAGAAAAACACCATAAAATGTCGCTCATATCATAATTCCAACACGGATAAAGAAACAATGAAATTCCTTTCAAACACTAGAATCTCAAACTAGCCTTTTGGATCTCAATAATGTTTCTCCACAAACCACAACACGCAGATCTCCTGTTATTTGTAATAGAAATAATACAACATTGAAGTAGAGATGCTTAATGAACAAACCCAGATTACATTGATTTACAACTATTTGGTCTTAGATCAGACACATAGAGCCCAACAAGCCTTCCTAGCCTACTTAACGTGCAAACTCTACTAAAACAAAACCCAGGCAAGACTCAGTCAGCCAAACCCAATACCCAGTCCAACAAGCCTGTGACTTTCCCAGTTTTCCAAGCAAGCTTCTACAATTCGCCATAATATTGTCCAAATGTCATTACTAGACTGAGACAAGTGTACAAAGAATAACTTGGTACATCTATCCACGCTAGTTAGGCCAAACCGCATGATTCAAAATTTGAATTTCCTAAGATCATGAATTCACCAACAATCCATATCCTTTCATCAACACTATACAACAAATAAAGATTTGGGGTTGAGATTCAAGGGGTCATAACCACCACCTGACGGCTATAAAAGGGATGCTCTAACTCTCAATTTGGTAATCGTAATCTCTATCTCTAAAGCTCTCATTGCATTTATACTTTCTCTAAGCTCTTCACTGACTTAGGCATCGGAGCTATCCCCCGTCGGCACACCACCGGCAGCTCTGATCATATTGTTCTTTCTTTTGTAGCTAAATATTCATATGCTCGACTATTCCTTGAGCACGGTATCAATCCTCAGATATAGCTTAGAGTTCGACTATTCCTTGGACAACGTGTTAGAAGCATGCCACATCACATCTCAAAAAATTGTCATCAACAGTTTGGTGCTGTCTCTGGGAAACTTTCGATTTTCATCAGTTCTTACCATTCACAATCTAAGATGGTGCAAACACGTTCACACCCTCCCCCAACGACCAGAACGCCAAGTTCGAGGAGTTTAGAAGGCAAATGAATGAGTCCATGGAGGCACTGAAGAAGCACAATGAAGATCTTGCGACTGGACTCCCTGTTGCCAAAGGCTGTAGTAGCCAGAGGGATCAAGAACATAAGGAGAGGCATGCAAGGGAACGAGAGCACGCAGAGAGGCATGAACGGATTGGCAAACAAAATCGAGTAGTTGGCCAGGAAAATCATGTGAGCACCGTCCATGGTAGCCATCATACAATTGTGCAGAATGAAGAAAACTGTGATGTATCGCATCACCAACATGGACCTCATCCTTCTAATCATGAGCATGGATCTCATCCATCTCGTCATGAGCATGGATCCCATCAATCTTGCCAGGAGCATGAATCCTATCATATAGTGACCCAAATTATTAACTATGCATAAGTGGCTTAGTTGGGGAGTTAATTTGGACTTTGTGTCACTAAGGATGCTAGAAGCGTGATTTGGACTTTTGGACGGGCGTACGCTAGGTTAGGCGGACGTACGCTATTGTCTGTAATGCGGACGTTAGGGCGGGACCACCAGACGTACGCTCTGCAAACCGTATAGGCAGATGTACTTGGGACCACCGGGCGTACGCTACTTTTTGAATACCCTCTGAATAATACTTGGACGTACGAGGCAACCATTGAACCACTGGCTAAGAACCACTAGACGTACGCCCCTTGGCCGACGTCCACTGCTTTTCTGGGCCTATAAATAGCACCCTACCCCCTACACATTTCTCACCATTTTCATACGCCCTTAGGCTGCCAAAGTGTTTCTAGAGTGTTTTCCAAGATTTGTGAGTGTTTTGTGAGGGTGTGTGTGAGGCCTTTGCTAGTTCAAAACGTTCGGGAAGTGGAACTCTTGTGGTTTTGTTTCAAGGACGTAACATTCGATCCTTAGCTTTAATTTACGTCTTTATGCTGCTTGGTTATAGTTGTTAGCTTAGTCACACTTTAAGACCCATTTGGGTTAACATTTTGGTTAGTTTAACGTCATTACGTTGCATGGAGGTTGCAAACTGGACTAGAGGGCATTAGGTTGTTCCTAGTAGCCTTAGGAGTTAGAGAATAGGTGGACAATGGAGAAAAAATGAGGTTCACCCCGAGAACCCATACAGTGGACATACGATGTTGAGCCGGACGTACAGCTTGTCGTTATACGGCAGACATATGCTCCCGAGCCTGGACTTACGGTCACTGTGTAGCAGGGAAAACCTATTTTCACCAAACGTCTCATAGCTCCTATTTTCCTTGATTTAGGGTTTGTTTAGTAGAATTAGGACTAATAGAAGGTTTTTCACAGATTTGGAGAACCTAGACCTTTTGGAGTTTTCGGAGACACTTATTGATCCAGGTGACTTTTAACTCACATAATGCGCATTGTTATTTTTCATGCACTGCACGTCTATTTTGTGTACCGAATAAATATGCATATTCTACAACTCTCACGTTTTACGCTATTGCACATGAACTCTGTCATTTTGAGAAAAACGTTGTGCGGAACTTGTTAACCAAGTGAGACTTGTAAAAACATATGTATGTAAAATACAGATAAGATAAATTGCATCGTATGACATGGTACACCGGTATGTGTAGTAGTAATGGCCATAGGCTTACTATATATGTTAGCTTTATGGTCAAATGTGTGGGTTATGTAAGGGTTGTGGATCCATTGGTTTCGTGACCTTGATGCAACCATTCCCAATGGTTCGGTCACTACAGGATGAACGTCATTAGTTGGTGTAGGCCACTCAAAGTCGGACCCGATCGTGCCACTAATGTTACGTATAGTATGTTATGCAATGGCTGGGGCACTGGCATTACATTATAGGTCTCTTGAGACATCATCAACCCTACTGAGAAGAGGTAATATCTCGGGTAGATGGTCATGCCAAAAATAGTACTCACCAATTGCACAAGTCGTTTGTAATAAAGTGGTTGTGCAAGTACGAGTGTCGAACCCACAAAGAATCGCATTTGTGTGAATTAATTCTATGTCTAAACTAATATTACCTTAACCTAGTCCCAAAATCAAACATGTGGTGTGCAGTAAATATAAACTAAATTAAATGCTTAAAAATAAAGAAATAAGAATACTAAGGCCTAGAATCCACCTCACCACAATTAATTAACATATAATCATGCTAGTCCATGCTTCCAAACAACTATGCTACAAGGCATACTTTGAGCACTAACACTTTGTTCATACTTCCATCTATCAATAAAGCACATATGCATATCCTATTGTTGCTACAAAATCTTGTCGAACTAATTGATGCAAACACTATTTTAAGAGTCACAAAGGATATTGGTCTGAAGACGAATCATCTGATGCACCTCCGGTTGCAATGAGAATTGACATTTAACGATTTGTAAACAACAATCAACACAATTTTTGTCACTAAAACTGAGTTGAAACGAATAAACATAAAATTAAACGACGGAATAAGTATTAAATTAAGCATAAAAACATGAACATAAATAAATGGTGAGGCTTCATCTTCAACCTTAGTTGAATATTAGCCTATAATCATAACAAGAAACAAGAGAAAATGAAAAGAAAGCATTAATAAAATTAAACTATACAAAGATTTGACGTTTAGAGGAGCTCAAGACTGCCAAACAGGGGAAACCTAACTCCCAAAGGCGCCTCCAAGCGTCCTCCCAGGGTCTGGGTTTGTTTACAAGAGAAAGGGAGATATTTATAGGCTAATTTTTAGGGTTTTAGCACTGCCATCTCGATCGCATGCGGTGCTATTGATTGCACTCGTGCATGAATTTCTGCATCTGATGGGCACAAGTGCGCTTGATCACACGCAGTGCGATTGAGCGCACTGCCTTCAGAATTAGCCCTCACATGTGAAATATAAATTTTTAGATCTTTGAGTTAGCTTTCCAATGACATTAAGAACCCCAATCGGAGTTCTACAACTCTAGATATGACCGTTTTGATGGGACTCGTCGGGTGCGAATCATCACTCAACTCAAATTTGCTGTCAAAGCTCCCCGAACTGTCTTAAGCCCCAGAGTTGATGGAATTAGCCCCAAATGTAATTCAACAACCTACAAAACACTAAAACACCAAAACTAACCAAAAACATTAGATATTAACAAAACTAAGAGCCTTACAAATGTAAATTAAAGAGGATCAAATATATAATATTTGACTTCGATCAAATACCCCCAAACTTATATTTTGCTAGTCCCTTAACAAAACAAAAATGAAAATACAATGAAAACAATAAACATAAATCCACTTTTGTGGGAGAAACGATTGCATTTAGCATATGCAACAAGCCTTTTAAACCCCTAGGCATCCCTAGTGGACGAGTAAAGTCTCGTGAGTGTTTTCTAGGAATGACACCCACAAACAATTATTGGCACTATGTTATTAAAGGACAAAGCCTTTCACACAAATACATGATTCATACATCATTAGCTAATTTTACATGTTGAACATACAAACCACATCATCCAGGCATCCAAACATCATTTCACTCAAGGTTGGAAAATTGAGACAACACATTCTCCATAAAGTGCAAAGTGTGCTAACACAAGATCATGGGGATTCAATTATTCTCAAGACGTGTATCCCCAAAAATCATAGAAAATGCAACGTGATTAAAATAACCGAGGCTCAAATTGAAAAATGCAATTTTTTTGTGTAGGCTATGCAATGTTGACTCCCTTAAACTTTTAAATGACCTATGTAACGAGTGTTGGGCCAGTGACTCCCAAACCAGGCGGTTTTAGGGCACTAGATGTAGAGACATCCCTAAGGGCTTAATTACTCAAATCAAAAAGAGTTACAAAGCCTAACTAGTCATACAATATTTTAGCTGGAATTTCTCATCCTTTGACGCGAACACTTATTGCTTGGCCAGGCAAGAGATCCGATTACTCAAAGAGAAATTCAACTTATGATTTTTTAATTTTTTTTTTTATTAAAGCCAAGGTTTATCATCACACATCGCATCAATCTATGAATCTCAAGAAAAACACTCCTTAAGTCTAATTTCATACCGTACAGACCATATGCTAGTGTGCATGTGAAATAACAGTCAAACAAGTTGAGTCTCTCTAATCCAACACATGAATCAAAAACTGGGATTTCTAATGATATGCACTCTTCAAACAAGTTAAACACACCAATGACATGCAATCCACAGTTACGATGTAAGTTGCCCAAATAACAACATAGCAACAAAAAGAAAAAATTTTATATACAGACAAAAATAAGCAAAACAACAAATAAAACAAACAAACAGACAGACAGACAGAATGTTTGTCCACACCCCCAAACTTAAATGACACATTGTCCACAATGTGGCAAGAAATACATTACAGTGGGATGAGGAACCGAAGAATGCAAAGTCCCAGGCGTCCCCCGAACTTGAACATCAAAACACCTGTCAAAAACTAACAGTAATCTTTTTCTCAAGGATCAAACATCAAATGGTTAACTGCTGTTAGAAACCGAATAAAATAAAAATAAAATGACAAGAAATAAAATAACAAAAAAGAAAATAAATCAAAAATATAGTGCGAAAAGTAAAAAAAGAAAAAAAATACCGCACCTTCTCCGTTTGTATGGGTGTCCAACCAATCCTTTCCATCCTTTCTTCTTAAGAATTTGATACCCCTCTAGAAGGATGTTCCGTCAACTTATGTAGCAAATTTGCTTGCTTCGAAAGATTTTCTTGGTATGTCTATTCCTATATTTGCACCTATCTTTGTGTGATACCTTGAAAATCTCCACATAAGATGGCTCTTTGAGACACTGAAAAAATGATGCTTGTGGTACATGTAGTGTCTCGAGAGGAATTATGATTAAGGAGTGAACTTCAGTATTCACTTCCTTGTCATTGGACCAACTTAAAATTGGTGGCGGCTCAATCTGCTCCTCCATTTCTTCCTTCCCATTCTCAGTCCGCATCTCAGGAGTGGGATCCAATAAGGCCTTAGCTTGCTCATGTATCATGTCAATATCCAAATCAAACTTAAATTGAGCAAAGCTCTTTTCCAAAGGATCCTCAAGGCTTGGCTCACAAAAAATCTCCTCTACAACTTCCTCACTCTCAAATGTGGTGGTGGCTTGGACATGTTCATGATGAGGATCACTGGGGCAATCCTCATCAATCATGTATTGCCTTCTCGCCATCTCCTGACTTTGAAATTATTCTTCCTCAATTCTGTTGAATTCGAACTAGATGATCAATGTCCTTCCAACCTTGCAACCGCTTGTGTTTGCCACAGTGGCATCTATGATTTCTTGACAAGGTTGGTTGATTGTTTTCCTAAACGCCTCGAGTGAGTCTTCTAATGATTGTTCTTGTGACGTAGGAATGGTGGTTGGCCGACTAATTCCATGAATTCCTTAAGAGTTTCTTCCAAAGAAGATTTCTTAGGAGGATAGTCATATGATAATGGGATGGTGCGTGCGTCAAACTTGGGGAGCATAATTTTCCATAGCATGAGCATGCCATGAAAAATCAGAATGGTTGCTTCAGTCTGGGTTATAAAAATTTGAATTTGATTCAAATCCAATACTGGAGAAATTGGTGTTCATCTGCTCATGTGAAAAATTAGAAAATTGTCCCAAATGTGGACAATCACCTAAACTATGGTAAGGGCTAAAGCAATGTGAACATGGTTCATGTGAGTAAAAATTGGTAGGATTTGGCATCCTACAACTAGGGGAAACATCAAAATTATTGAACCGAAGACTCATGCTTCACCCAAACAGTTCAAAATATCCCACATGAAACAAGAACAACAAAAATAAAATAAACAAAAACTAACAAAAATAAACTAAACAAATAACTAATAAATAAACTAACAAAACAACAAACTAATTAAAACAAAAATAAATAAATAAAATAAAAATAAACTAACTAAAACTAAAAAAGCAAATAAATAAATAAAAACAGTAGAATAAATAAATAATTAAATAAAAACTAATAATTAAATAAAACAATAAAAAAAAATGAAAATTGAAACACACACACTACCTCGGGTCTATTGGTGCAGTTAGCAGAGATGCACTTGAGTGCAGGACACTAAGATTGATCGCAGACATGCAGAAATGTAGTAGTTTGTGCACGTGTGTTCGATCACAACAGAGGTATGATCGAAAAGATGCGCGGTCGTCAAAGGCGCCACACAATGCGCATTAGGTGAGCGAGGCACGTGAACGTGGAATAGGCTCAAGTACGCAGAATCGCGATCGATCGCACTATCATTGACTGAACTTCCAGAAACTCAAAACTAAACTAAAAATTGCAAAAACAAACATTAATCTAATTTTTTTTTTGGATTTTTTTCTATACAAAACCACAAAATAAATAAAATAATTGCTGAAATTAAAATAACTAGTAGAAATATAAAATTAATCTAAGCATAAAATCAATTCCAACAAAACACCGATTCCCTGGCAATGGCACCAAAATTTGGTCGTGCCAAAAATAGTACTCGTCAATTGCACGAGTCGTTTGTAATAAAGTGGTTGTGCAAGTGCGAGTGTCGAACCCACAGAGAATCGCGTTTGTGTGATTTAATTCTATGTCTAAACTAATATTACCTTAACCTAGTCCCAAAATCAAACATGCGGTGTGTAGTAAATATAAACTAAATTAAATGCATAAAAAATAAAGAAATAAAAATACTAAGGCCTAGAATCCACCTCACTACAATTAATTAACATATAATCATGCTAGTTCATACTTCCAAACAACTATACTACAAGGCATACTCTGAGCACTAACACTTTGTTCATACTTCTGGCTATCAATAAAGCACATATCCATATCCTATTGTTGCTACAAAATCTTGTCGAACTAATCGATGCAAACACTGTTTTAAGAGTCACAACGGATATTGGTCTGAAGACGAATCATCCGATATACCTCCAGCTGCAACAAGTATTGATGTTTAACGATTTGTAAACAACAATCAACACAATTTTTATCACTAAAACTGCGTGTAAACGAATAAACATAAAATTAAATGATGGAACAAGCATTAAACTAAGCATAAAAACATGAACATAAATAAGTGGTGAGGCTTCATCTTCAACCTTAGTTGAAGATTAGCCTATAATCATAACAAGAAACAAGAGAAAATGAAAAGAAAGCATTAATAAAATTAAACTATACAAAGATTTGACGTTTAGAGGAGCTCAAGATTGCCAAACAGGGGAGTCCTAGCCCCCAAAGGCGCCTCCAAGCGTCCTCCCGGAGTCTAGGTCCATTTACAAGAGAAAGGGGGATTTTTATAGGCTAATTTTTAGGGTTTTAGCACTGTCAAGTCAATTAAGTGCGCTTGATCACAGGCGGTGCGATCGATCACACTCATGCATGAATTTTTGCATCTGATGGGCACAAGTGCGCTCGATCTCACTGCGTGCGATCGAGCACAGTGCCTTCAGAATTAGCCCTCACATGTGAAATACAAATTTGTAGATCTTCAAGTTATCTTTCCAAAGACACCAAGATCACCCCAATCGGAGTTCTACAACTCTAGATATGGCCATTTTGGTGGGACTCGTCGAGTGCGAATCATCGCTCAACTCAAATTTGTTGTCAAAGCTTCCCGAATTGTCTTAAGCCCTAGAGTTGATTGAATTAGCCCCAAATGTAATTCAACAACTTGCAAAACACTAAAACACCAAAACTAATCAAAAACATTAGATATTAACAAAACTAAGAGCCTAACAAACGTAAATTAAGGAGGGTAAAATATACAATATTTGACACCGATCAGTAGACCATACTGTTGAAATATGACTATTGTTGACATCATATGCATATATCATTAATATATATATATATATCACGCATAATCAAACTGTCCTGATAAATCTGCTTTTGCTTAATAAACACCCAAGTTCATTATTGAAAACTGGTATGGATATTATCTGCGTTAAAAATCACTAAATCTTAGACTTACCCCATTTTTATTTATGTCTTTCCCCATCATTATGAATAATTGTGTGGTTTAGCTGTACTAGTCGAAGATGCCATCGGAGACTACTTGGGTGATTGTTCAGGACTTGATACAGGTAATTTTTGAGGATATGGATCCTGTTTGGCTTAGGACGATGTGGGAGGATGGAGGATCTGCCCATGCAGACATGATCGAGATTTTGATATCAATAGCTCTGCTTGAAGTTTAAGTCTAGGCTTTGATATGTTGATCTTTGTGAAACTATGTTGATGTAACGTATTTTGGGATGTATCTATTTTCTAGTTGACGGTCGGATGACCGGTACATTTGGTGATTATTTATAATGTTAAGGATGTAGTACTTTATCTCTGGTATTGTTGTGTGGTGTTTCATTACTATCTCTTAATCCCATAGTCTTGGTAAAGTCTTCCGCTGCTATTTTTTAGTTTTAACGAGGAAAGTGATTTCTGAGAGGTCGTGTCCTCGAGGGACATGGGGATAGCATTGGGATCAATTTCTAGTTAATTGATTTACACATCGGGTGGGGTGTCACAGTTGGTATTAGAGCTCTCTTTACTCTAAGAAAGACTATAGGATAGAGGGAAAAGAGAACTTAGGCCACAATCACACCAGAGATTAGGCTAGATAAGCGATTGGGACTTAGCCTCTAGGTTTGTTCCCTTGGTTCTAGTAGAGTCAGTTCTAACTCTACTCTTCGCTGTAGAGAATGTCGCCCCGAAAGAACGCTGCAACTGGACTTAATGCACTAGAGATCGGTGATGGAAGTATTCACCCTGAGTCTATGGACATTCCTATTGACAAAGCACCACTCCCAGGAAGCCAAGTGATGGAAGCGATTGGCCAGTTGGTTTCAGCCATAGATCGCAATAGGATTGCGAGATAGCCAGCTGAAGGTACTGGATGCTCTCTAAAGGATTTCTGCATTCATCACTCAGAAAGTTTTGACGGGAAAGGTGATCACATCAGTACTGAGAATTGGCTAAACGACGTGGAGGAGTTGTTGGCTACTCTTGAATGTACAAATGAGCAGAAGTTGGCTTGTGCTGCTTATAAGCTGACTGGAGAAGCTAAGCGCTGGTGGCAGGATAAGAAAGTGGTGCTTGTCGCTGACTTGGGTTCAAAGACTGCCATTTCTTGGGAAGTCTTCAAGTACAAGTTCAATCGGCACTTCTTTCCTAAAGTCATGTAGGAGGCGAACGCATGGGACTTTTTGGATTTGGTCTAAAGAGAGATGTCGGTGATTGAGTATGCTACGAAGTTTCTACAATTGTCACACTTTGGATTGTACCTCATCCCGACTAAAGAAAAGAAAGCTAAGAAGTTCGAACGAGGTTTGAACTCTCATATTTGGATCATGATGAGCTGTTTCAACATTTGGGATTTCTCCCAGTTGGTTGATAATGCATCAATCTATGAGGAAACTTTGAAAAAGAATGCAACTAAGTATGCAAATCAGAAGAGGAGGACTTAAGGAACTTATACTTTGGTCAGAGGAGCCAGGCCAGCTAAGATAATAGCAGTAGGAAATTTTCCACCCCAGAGGTGGCAAGGACGTACCTCTGGTAACCCTCTAGTTTTGTTGCAAAAGAATCAGATGTCGAAGTTGTGCAGGAAGTGTAACCGTGTACACTGGGGACTCTGCAGGATGGCAACTGGGACTTGCTATCGATGCAGCCAGTCTGGTCACTTCAGCAAGGATTGAGAGAGCAAAGGGGTTGCTCAAAAGCCTTTGGCACTAGCTAAGGTTTACGTGCTTGTTCCAGGAGAACTAGAAGGAGGATCAGAAGTGGTGACAAGTACTGCCCCTATACTTGGATTTGAAGCTTCAGTTTTGTTTGATTTGGGGGCTACCCACTCTTTTGTATCTATAGTGTTCATAAGGTTGTCTAGCCATGTAGTGAGAACTTTGGAACTTGGTTTAGTTGTAATTACACCCATAGGGAAAACTATGGTTTGTAAGCGTGTAGTTTGCTAATGCCCTATTAGCATTTGTGGAAGAGTACTTCCCGCAAACTTAGTTTTTCTCCTTATGTTTAGTTACGACGTTATTCTCGAAATGGATTGGTTGACGAGGCACTCAGCGATTATCAACTGCGTTCTGAAGCAAGTGATGCTTACGCCCTAGGGAGAAGGAAAAGTGACGTATGTTGGGACGCGAGTGAGGTCTTTACCTCCAACGATTTTGGCCGTGCAGGCGAGGAAGCTTATCGTTGGAGGTGATCAGGCATTTTTGGCATTCATTGTCACTCCAACAAAGCAAGCAAAGAAGAATCTAGAAGATATTCCTGTGGTGTGCAAGTATCCAGATGTCTTTTCGTCAGACTACTCTGGATTACCACTATAAAGGGAGGTGGAGTTTGGGATTGAGTGTGTGCTAGGCACTAATCCTATCTCGAAGGCACCATATAGGATGGCATCGTTGGAGTTAAAAGAGCTAAAGGAACAACTCCAGGAGCTTTTGGACAAGGGTTTCATTCGCCCTAGTATATCACTGTGGGGAGCACCGGTGTTGTTTGTTAAGAAGAAGGACGGGTCAATAAGGATGTGCATTGACTATCGGGAGTTGAATAAGGTGACAATCAAGAATTGATATCCTTTGCCAAGGATTGACGACCTATTAGATCACCAAGGGCAAGTGTTTTCTAAGGCGATTTGCGCTCGGGCTATCACAAAGTAAGGGTGAAGGAAGAGGACATTCCTAAAACAGTCTTTAGGACTCGTTATGGATACTACGAGTTCTTAGTTATATCCTTTGCACTAACTAATGCACTACCAGTCTTTATGGACACGATGAATAGAGTCTTTTACGACTATTTGGATCAGTTTACCATTGTCTTTATTGACGATATCTTGATCTACTCAAAGATGTTAGAGGAGCACAAGGAGCATCTACGGAAGATATTGGAGAGGCTTAGGAGCGAGAAGCTCTATGCTAAACTCAAGAAGTGTGAGTTTTGGTTGGATAGCATGTCTTTCCTTGAACATGTTATTTTTGGTGAAGGGGTAGCAGTTGACCCAGAGAAAGTGAAGGCCGTGGTAGAGTGGACAAGGCCAACTAGCGTGTTTGAGCTTCAGAGTTTCTTAGGACTCACTGGTTACTATCGATGCTTCGTCAAAGGTTTTTCGAAGTTGTTGAGACCACTCACTGCCTTGAGTAGGAAGAATGCTTGTTTTGTTTGGACGGATGAGTATGAGCAATGTTTCCAAGAGTTGAAAGAGGCGATTGGTAATTGCTCCAGTGTTGGCATTGCCTACAGAATTTGGTAATTTCATAGTGTATAGCGACACTTCTAAGAAAGGTTTAGGCAACATGCTGATGCAGAACGGCAATGTTATTGCCTATGCTTCACGCAGGCTAAAATCATATGAGCAGAACTATCCTACACATGACCTGGAGTTGGCAGTGGTGGTGTTTGCTCTTAAGATTTGGAGGCACTACTTGTATGGCGAGCGGTGCAAGATCTACATGAACCATAAGAGCTTAAAGTATCTCTTCACTCAAAAGGAGCTGAACATGAGGCAGAGGAGGTGGCTAGAGCTGATCAAGGATTATGATTGTGAGATCAATTATCATCCCGTAAGGCTAACGGTAGCAACCGCTGAGTAGGAAATCAATGGTGGAGCTTGGCTCTGGATTTCTCAACCCAGTTGATTAAGGAACTCACCGGGATGGGATTGGAAGTAGTAGGTGAAGGTATGCCTATACACCTGGCTACTAACCTGATGGTTTAGTTAGAATTGCTTGCAAGAATCAAGGCTGCTCAGCTTAAGGACCCTAAGTGTGCCAAGATCAAGCAATTGCTTGCGGAAGGTAAGGCAAAGGAGTTTTGTCTTAAGGAGGGCGGGTTGCTCACCCATTTCAAGCAAGTGTGTGTACCAGGAATCGGAGGACTGAGAAAGGAGATAATGAGTGAGGCTCATCATTCTCCATACACTGTGCATCCTGGAGGCACCAAGATGTACCGTGACGTGAAGGGGTCATATTGGTGGAACAATATGAAGAAGGACATTCTAAAGTTTGTAGAGCAGCATTCGACTTGCCAACAAGTGAAGGCAGAGCATTAAAGATTGGCAGGAACACTTAAGCCGTTACTCATACCGAAGTGGAAGTGGGACGAGATCGCGATAGATTTTATTTTGGGTTTGCCAAAGACACCCACTGGTGAAGATTCCATTTGGGTTGTTGTCGATCGGTTGACAAAGAGTGCTCACTTTATCCCCATAAAGGTTAAAGATCCGATGGATAAGTTGGCCAGGCTATATGTCCAGAATGTAGTCCATTTACATGGAGTACCATCGGCAATCATTTCGGATAGAGACTCTCATTTTACTTTGAGATTCTGGCAAAGTCTTCAGAAGGAAATGGGGACGGAGCTAAAGTTTAGTACCGCTTTTCATCCTCAGACAGACAATCAGTCTGAGTAGACGAACCAGATCATAAAGGATATGTTGTGGGCATGTGTGTTGGAATTCAAAGGAAGCTGGGTTCAATACTTGCCTTTGATTGAGTTTGCCTACAACAACAGTTATCAGGTGACTATTGGAATGCCGCCATATGAAGCACTTTATGGATAAAAGTGCGAATCACCTTTATATTGGGACAACATCGGAGAGAGACAGACATTGGGGCCGGAGCTGATTCAGGACACTCGTGAGAAGGTGCGTGTCATCAAGGAAAGGATGAGTGCAGCTCAGAGTCAGCAGAAGAGTTACGCTGATAACCGAAGGAGGCCTTTGGAATTCGAAGTGGGAGATCGTGTGTTCCTGAAGGTATCACCTATGAGGGGAGTAATGCGGTTTGGGAAGAAGGGGAAGCTTAGCCTCGGATTTGTAGGATCATTCAAAATTACTCAAAGAGTGGGGAGGTTGGCTTATAGGATTGCCTTACCCCCAGATTTGGTTGGGACGCATGACGTTTTCCACGTGTCAATGCTAAGGAAGTACATTGCTAACCCCGATGTAATTGTTGAGTATGAGCCGTTGGAAATCCAGGAGGGATTGACCTATGTGGAGGAATCAGTTAAGATTGTGGACAAGAAGGAGCAGGTGCTGTGTACTAAGATGATTCAATTGTCAAGGTACTATGGCGTAATCATGGAGTTGAGGAAGCATCGTGGGAAGCAGAACATGATATGTGGAGTCGCTACTCGCATTTATTTGAATGATTGTGTATGACTCTTTCTTTTAAGATTATACTTGGACAATATGCCTATTTCCATTTTTAGGTAAAGGAATAGTTGACTAAGAAATGGTTGTTTTCTCTTCAGGATTATGACACCTATACCAATCGACCTGGACTACGTGTGAAACTACTCCTTCTGCGAGTGGATAGACATAGGAGTAGAGATTGATGAGGATTGGTATAGTGTGGGCAACATTGAGTATGGGTGTCAAACATTGATGTTTGAACCCCTTTAACTTATATTTGTTAAGCCTTTAGCATTGTTAATATCTAACTATTTTAGTGTTTTTAGTGTTTTATGTGTAGGTCCTTACAACAAAACATGGCTAGCAAAGGCCAAAGTGGACTTAAAAGTGTAGAAGTGGATCTTGATAAGTCGTTGACCGCACTTGGTCTGCTCGAACGCACTCCGCGGTCTCAGCAATGGGAGCAGAGTCAGCAAGGCGTCTGGCGGGAAACCCTATGAGCCTGGCGGTTATTTGCGATCGAGATGCCCCTCGTTGACCACAAATAACCGGTGCGTTCGAGCAACGACTGCTTCAACGTAGCCCGTGACCTATCGCTATAAATAGGACCATAGGTCCATTTTGTCGAGCTTTTACTTTGGGCGTATTTTTAGAGCGGTTTGCCAGTAGGCTTTACGCCTTTTTCTTTGTAACCTTTCATTTTATTTAATATTAATGCTTTGTTTGGTTTCTTTCGCTTCCTTATCACATGGAGGCTAAATCCTCAACCAAGGTTGAGGATGTAGCCTCACCATGGATATTATGCTCATTATTTATGTTTAAGTTATCTATTGCTTTGTCATTTTATTGTTGTTATCGTTTCTCACTTGGTTTGGTGACAAAACCAAGTGAGATTCATCAATCGTTTATTTTGGTTTTCGTCCGATGGATTCATTTCATCCTTGGTTTACACCATTTATCCTTAGTAGTTTGCGTTTTAACACATTCACTTTGAATCCTTTGGGCCTTAAAGCTTTTATGGTTTGTCTTTTTGAAATGATGGATTCCTTGAATCCTTCAATAGGCTATAAGAGATTACGTGTTTATTTTAATCGAATAGGCCAGAATATATTAACTTAACATTTTAATTTGCATGGTTGAAATGGTGAGGTGAAACCCTCACCTTGGTGTTTTTATTTTATTTACAATTTGGATGCGTTAATTTAGTTTAAATTCATAAGTTGTCACCAATCACCCATAGCGGGTTAATCAACATGGTTAAAGTAACACTAACCTAGACTCAAAGTTATTTTCATTTAAAGCAATACACGGTTCCTTGTGGTTCGATCAGGTACTTGTGCAGCGCTATAGGAAGAGTTCGTACAATTCTATACCTAAATTTGAATACGACTAGAAAACGATGCACTTTATGACCTACGAGGTGATTTTCCATATTTGTTTGAAGAAGATGATGTGCAAATTAATGGATAGGACGAGATAATCCAGAACCTACCGAGCATGCAGAGGGCTGGAAATCAAGGTAACATTCTACTTCTCGATAAAAATTTTTCTTTTGGTATTTGTAAATTTCGAACAAAATTTTATAAGGGTAGAATGTAGTGACCCAAATTATTAACTAGGCATAGGTGGCTTAGTTAGGGAGTTAATTTTGATTTTGGGTTAGTAAGGATGCAATTATTTGCCTATAATTTGGACTTTTGGGTGCGTACAACATTCTTTATGCAGTAAAGGACATCTGAGGGGACCACTAGATGTACGCTCTACAAATCGTGACAGCGGATGTATGCAGGACCACCAGACATACATTACATTTTGAATACCCTCTGGATAATACCTGGGCGTCACGAGGTAGCCATTGAACCTTCGGGCAA
The DNA here is from genome assembly GCA_013348765.1 of Carpinus viminea. Lineage (NCBI taxonomy): Eukaryota > Viridiplantae > Streptophyta > Magnoliopsida > Fagales > Betulaceae > Carpinus > Carpinus viminea. The sequence continues at coordinate 38,373,281 of CP054668.1, read as the reverse complement.
GAACCAGGACGTACACCCTTTGGCGGAATCCACTACCTTTCCGGGCCTATAAATAGCACCCTACCCCTTCATATTTCTCACATTTTCATATGCCCCTAGGTTGCCAAAGTGTTTCAAAGTGTTTTCCAAGTGTTTTGAGTGTGTGTGTGGCGTTTTAAGTTGGAGCGTTAGTGAGGCGGAACTCTTGTGGTTTTGTTTGAGGAGGTAACATTAGATCCTCCTTTAATTCGTTGTTATGCTACTTGGTTATTGTTAGTTGTAGTGGTTAGCTTAGTTTCACCTTAAGACTTGTTTGGGTTAATGTTTTGGTTAGATTAGTGTTTACGTTTGCTTGGAGGTTGCAAATTGGACTAGAGGGCTTTAGATAGTTTCTAGTAGCCTTAGGAGTCGGAGGATAGGTGACGGTGGAGAGAAAATGAGGTTCTCCCGAGAACCCATATAGTGGACGACAATATCGAGACCGGACATACGGCTTGTTGTTGCGGCAAATGTACAACCGAGCCCGGACGCATTACAATCACGTGTGGGAAACCCTATTTTCATCAAATATCCCATAGCTCCTGTTTTCTTTGATTTAGGGTTGTTTAGTGGAATTAGGACTAGTAGAAGGTTTTCATGATTTGGAGAACCCGGACCTTTTGGAGTTTTAGGAGCATATATCGACCTAGGTGAGTTTTAACTCACATAATGCATTGTTATTTTTTCCATGCACTGCATGTTTATTTTGTGTAAACAAATATGCATATTTTACAACTCTCACGTTTTGTACTTATTGTACATGAACTCATCATTTTGGGAAAAATATTGTGCTAAACTCATAACTAAGAGAGACTTGTAAAAGACATGCATATAAAATATAGATAAGATAATTGCATCATATGACATGGTACACGGTATATGCGGTAGTAATGGTCATGGGCTTACTATACATGTTAGCTTTATGGTCAAATGTATGCGTTATGTGAGGGCTGTGGATCAATTGGTTTCGTGACCTTGATGCAACCATTTCCAATGGTTCGGTCACTACAGGACGGACGTCATTAGTTGGTGTGGGCCACTTGGGGTCGGACTCGATCGTGCCACTAATATTATGTACAGTATGTTGTAGAATGGCTGGGGCACTGGCATTGTATTATAAGTCCCTCGGGACAGCATCAACCCTCTTGAGAAAGGGTAATATCTCGGGTAGACCATACTATTGAATTATGACTATTGTTGACACCATATGCATATATCATTACTATATATATATATCATGCATAATTAAACTGTCATGATGGAACTATTTTTGCTTAATAAACACCTGAGTTCATTATTGAAAATTGGCATGGGTATTATATGCGTTAAAAATCACTAAGTCTTAGACTTACCTTTTTATTTATGTTTTCCCCATCATTATGAATAATTAGTGGTTTAGCCGACGAAGATGCCGTCGGAGACTACTTGGTGATTGCTCAAGACCGATACGGGTAATCTTTGAGGATATAGACCCTGTTTGGCTTAAGACGATGTGGGAGGATGGAGGATCTGTCCGTGCAAACATGATCGAAATCTTGATATCATTAGCTCTATTAAAGTTTAAGTCTAGGCTTTGATCTGTTGATCTTTTGTGAACGATGTTGATGTAATGTATTTTGGGATGTTTCTATTTTCTAGTTGACGGTCTGATGACCGGTACATTTGGCGATTATTTATAATGTTATGGATGTAGTACTTTATCTTTGGTATTGTTGTGTGATGTTTCATTACTATCTCTTAATCCCATAGTCTTGGTATTGCAATTTTCTCATTACGACAAGGAAAGTGATTTCCCAGAGGTCGTGTCTTAGAAGTACATGGCTGGGATGGTGCGCCGTGGGGTCAATTGCTGGTTAATTGATATTCCCATCGGGCGAGGCGTCACACATCATTCTCGTCACGAGCATGATTTGCATCATGAGAACGACAGGTCTAGATGCAGTCCATCTGGCCATTCACATCACGAGAGGCATCATGAGACCAACATGAATGTATACATGGACGATCTGAAGAAGAAGATGGAAAAGATGGCAAAGTAAATTGCAAATGGAGAAGATGGTGCTCCATCCAAAGATTTGATGCAAAGTATCAATCTACCCTTCACGGATTGGGTAATGAGGTATCCCTTCCCTGACAAGTTCAAGGTCCCACGAGTGGACAAGTATCACGGGAGCGGGGATCCCACTAAGCATATGGAGAGTTTCTGAGCTCACCTTATTCTCCATGGTACCCTAGATGAGGCATGTCGTGTGATGTATAAATTTACTTGTACTCGCAATAGCACGAATCGTTTTGCAGTATAGCGGGTGTGCAAGTGCGAGGTCAAACCCACAAATAATCGTGTTTGTAAAAAACTAATTTAAATTGCCTAAACTAACCCTATTTTAACCTAGTTCCAATTATCAAACATGTGGCGTGCAATAAATGTAAACTAACCTAAATGCTTAAAAACAAAGAGATAAAAACACTAAGGTCTAGAATCCAGCTCACCACAATTAGATACATATTATCAAGATAGACATCTGCCTATCGATTAAGCACTATGCATGTGCTATGCATGTGCTATTGCTATTATAAAATCTAGACGAATCATCCAATGTATTATCCGTTAAACGGTCACAACAGATATTGAACCGAAATCGAATCATCCGATGTATCATTGATCACATCGGATATTGGACTCGATAAAATCATCTGATGTACCTCAAACCAATCACAATGAATATTGGCTGTTTAATGATTCGCAAACAACAATCAACACAATTTTGTCATGAAGCTAAATTGAAACGAACACACAAAACTAAACGACGGATTAAACTAAACATGAAAACATTGAGATAATTGAATAAATCTATGGTGAGGCTTCATCTTCAACCTTAGTTGAAGATTTAGCCTCTAATCATAAATAACTAAAGACAATAAAATAAATGATGAATGGAAGGCTTTACATTGATAAATAGAGAGTTTTTGGCTCCTGGGAGGCGCCTCCAAGTGTGGTTTAACGAAAATACATAACGTTCTATTTATAGGCAAAATTAAATATGCTGCCAGGTCAAGGGTCCGCTCAATCGCAAGCAGTGCGCTCGAGTGTAGCCCTATGTGCGCTCGATCGTAAATGGTGTGATCGATCGCTTGTAACTACTCAGAATTTCCACGGTGCAAGTGTGAAGCGATGGCGGCTAGGGCGACTTGGGGTTCACGGGCTAACGAGGCATGCACTCGATCGCACCTAGTGCGCTCGAGCGCACTAGCAGGGTCCAAGATTCCTTCTTTGCTCAATTCTACCCTTTTAAATCACATTTTTTTACCAGTGACCTACAGCACACTAAAATAACACAAAACATTAAATATTAACAAAACTAAGAGCCTAACAAACATAAGTTAAGAGGGGTCAAATATACAATATTTGGCACCGATCATCCTGCCTTCCCTTTGACCTTGAAGGTAGTTGCTAAGGATTGGTTCAGGGGACTGGATCTTAAGTTTCCGGATAATTTCGAAACCCTCAAAGGCCTGTTCTTTACCCAGTTTTTGGTAGTACAAAGGTGCAAGAAGAATCCTACCTACCTGTTGTCCCTTTAATAAGGAAAGGACGAGTCGTTGAAGGACTATATGCTGAGGTTTAATTGGGAGAAGTTGACGGTAGAGAAAGAGAATGATGAAAGGAATCAAAGCAAAAGGGCCACTAATGGCCGAGCTTGCCCGAAAACCAAGTTGGTATATCTTCGGCAGTTCATGAATAAAGCTGAAGATTACATCAATCAGGAGGAGATGGTTAGGGTTTTGGTGAAGTCGAAAGCGAAAATCCACCTAGCCAAGCCCAGCAGCGGCAAAGTAGAGTCAAAGAGCTTTGGGAAGAAAAGGAAGGAGGAGAAAACACCTCTTCAGAGTCTCCAAAAGAAGGTGGAGCAATAGCGGTAGAAAGGCCAAAAATTGATTCAATTGAACACTAGTGTGACCGAGGTGTTCATGGAGATAAAAAATGATCCAACCTTTAGATGGCCATCGAAGATGAGGACCCCTTCGCACAAGCATACCAATAAGAGGTGTTGCGAGTATCACAACGATCACAATCATCTAACCGAGGATTGTATATCTTTGGGCCACAAGATAAAAAACTTCATAAGAAATGGCAAGTTGGTGAGGTTTCTGGCCGAGGAGCAAAATAGGGGTAGAGGCCCTCAAGAGCCTTTACAGATAGTTGAAGGCCTCAAAAGAAGACATGATGATCGTGTTGTGAGGCAGAAACACAATGACGAACCGAGGAGGGCTCGGGTTGACCACCAGAACCCTCATAATCAAGATGTGATTGGAGAAATCCATACGATCTCTAGGGGTTGGCCGGTGGAGGTGAGTCTAATTCGGCAAGGAAAGCACACATAATAAGAGTGAATGCGGAAGAGGTTCTCTTTCTTGAAAGGCCTTCTAGGGCTCAAAAGAGGGATCTGATGATACTATTATTCTCGGAAGAAGATGCAGAGGGGGTAGCAATGCCCCATAGTGATGCGCTAGTGGTTATGGTGACAGTGGCAAATCACGCTATGCACCAAATTCTGGTGGATAATGGAAGCTCGGCTGATATCTTATATTGGATAGTTTTCAAACAAATGGGGATTGATCTGGAAAGGATCATGCCATTTGGCTCACCACTTGTTGGATTCACGGGAGAGCAAGTCCAACCCATGGGGCTCATAACTCTTCTAGTCACAGCGAGAACAACCCCTAAACAAGCAACATTAATGGTGGATTTCCTGATGGTTGACCAACCATCTACCTACAACGCAATTATCAGCCGACCATCATTAAATATGTTGAAAGCCATAACTTCAACTTACCACTTGAACATGAAGTTCCCGATGGAAGTTGGAGTCAGAGAAGTCAAGGGAGACCAGGTTGCATCGAGGAAGTGTTTTTAACATGATCTTTGTTATTAGAAAATATAATGCGGAAATATAAAAGAGCAAGAGAGAAATAAATAAAAAACACAAGATTTAAGGTGGTTCGGTTTAAGACCTACATCCACACACTAAAGCCTTATAGGCTACATCTTGTTTTATTGAGTGAATATATTGTACATAGGAGGCCTCTTTATATAGGAGCCAAATGAGAGAAAGACTTCATACTTTTCCAATGTGGGACAAGCCTTAGGTAAGGCTTATTTATGTGAGCATGTGACAAGGGATTTCTCAACACTAAGCAATGTGGGACAAGCCTATTCTCTAACATTCCCCCTCAAACTCAAGGTGGGAACTTGTGAAAGCTTGAATTTGCTTTTTGACTTCAATATTGAAGGAGGTGATTGATAGCACCAGAATTGGAAACGTCGGCAGCTCTTGAACATCGACAACTTTTGGCTGGAATGGGCCAACTATGGGCCTTACATGAAAGCCAACTATGGGCTAAAATGGGCATGAGCAATACCACAAATGCCAAATAACAAATAATGTGCCAATGGCCAAATATGAAAGCCAACAATGGGCTGAAATGAGCTTGGGTTTGAAACAATACCACAAAGGCTGGGCCTGGGTTTAAACAATACCACAAAGGCCAAATTATATGGGGCCAACTATGGGCCAACAAGCCAACTATGGGCTAAAATGGGCATGGGTTTGAAACAATACCACAAATGCCAAATACAAATAATGGGCCAACAAAGGGCCAAGAAAAATAAAATGGGTATCTTTGGCCTCTTTTGGTGGGCAACTTGGGCCTCTTTTGGTGGGCAACTTTGGCCTCTTTTTGTGGGCATCTTTGGCCTCTTTCAATTTTATTTTTTATTTTTTGAAAAGTGACCGGAAACTCGCCAGAATGGCGGTTGATGGCAGTGGCCAATCCTTGCAGCTTGCAGGGCTAGTAGACTGGGCCATGAATTTGGGTTGAAGCCCAATTGAATTGAGCTTAATGGGCTGAAGAAACTTGGACACCCAATGTGGGCCTAGATACAAGGGCCTAATTGACCCAGCTCTTTTACCTCTCTCTTTTTTCTTTTTCTTTTTTTTTTTTTTACAAATACACCTTCGCACTTGCAATAGGAGAGGAGAGTGACCCAATGTCTCCCTAGCAGGTGTTGACAAGGAAGGAACAAAATTCCCACAATTTTTTCTTTTTTTTTTTGGTACTGTGTCGTTCCTTCATTCATTCTCTTTTCTTTTCTCTCTTAGACTAACAAAATCACTGCTCACTTTCTCTCAAGAACAAATTACACTGCACACTGTTTGTGATGGGCCGACGGCTAGAGAGGTAAGACTGATTGGTGTATATCGACCGAAAGGTGCAGGTGGATCTAGTCACTTCTCTTCTCCGGTCGGCGTTGGGCGTGCTTCATCAAGGCACTATTTACAGATCTAGCCGGATGGAGCCATGATGGCTGGTGAGATGCGGCGTTCAGCAGGTATGGCGTGGTAGCTTTATGGTCGTTGGCTGAACGGTGCCGTTGGAGGCGAAATCTAAAAAGAAGTTACCGAATAGGATCCGGTTCTGTGGTAAGTGAAACTCAAGGTTTCTCTGCAAAACATGGCGGCAAAAAGAGGGTACACCGAGATTTTTTTTTTTTTCAAAAGACAATTATGGCAACCTCTTGGGTTGAAGAAGAAAGAAACTTGACTGAAGGGTGTTGGGTGTAAAAGAGTGGTCAAAGAAAGTGTTGCAAGATTCGTGTAGGTGGAGAAACAGAGGTGAAGGTGTCTGACAAAATGACACAAAGAAGTTGTGGAACGAAAAAGGAGAGGGTGTTTTGCTGGGAATAAGATGTATTAAGGATGGTGTTTGTGAAAAAGGAGTTAGTGACGGATCTACCATGTAATGGTAGATCGGTACCTTGCAAGCATCATTCTGGGATTGGCTTCCAGATGTGCTGCAATGAAGGATAGATCAGATTAGATCTAATAGGAGGAAGAGAAAAAGTTTTGTGATTGTAAAAACAATCCAAAACAGAGGAATATAATTATAGGGAAATGAAAAACAAAACTAGGAAATTAATATGAAAATGGAACTTCTGTGCAAGAGAAGTTCTGTGGACTGTGAACTGATAAATTTCTAAGACTTTGTGCAACAAAAAAAATGGAACTTTTATGCAGCAGAAAATCTCAGGGAAACAAACCACATATTACAGGGAAATGAAATAAGAAATAAACTTGCAAAATAAAAGTTGTGATTGTAAGAACAATCCAACACAAAAATAAATTACAGATCAATAAACAGGGAAATAAAAACAAAAGACTTGAGAAATTACAACAAATAAAAACAAAAGAACTAAACCAGAATCTAACAATTGGTGTTAGCCTATTATCTCTGATACCAATTAGAAAATATAATGCAGAAATATAAAAGAGGAAGAGAGAAATAAATAAAAGATACAAGATTTAAGGTGGTTCGGTTTAAGACCTACATCCACACACTAAAGCCTTATAGGCTATATCTTGTTTTATTGAGTGAATATATTGTACATAAGAGGCCTCTTTATATAGGAGTCAAATGACAGAAAGACTTCATGCTTTTCCAATATGGGACAAGCTTTAGGTGAGGCTTATTTATGTGAGTATGTGACAAGGGATTTCTCAACACTAAGCAATGTGGGATCATCTTGATCATGGTTTACTATTTGCTTGCCCTTGTGAATCCATTCATGTCATCTCTCTTCACGCTCACGGTCCATTCAGCCATTACGGCCTTCAATAGCCATGAGCCTCGTGTTGATATCTTCATTTTGCTTTCTCAACGCCTCCATTGGCTCAGTCATCCACCTCATGAACTTTACCATGTCTTGATTGTTAGACGCTTAAGGAGCACTAGATGGAATCTCTACATGGGGGTGTGACAAACGTGTTTGCACCATTGCGGATTGTTTGAAAGAACTAATGAAAATCATTCCCACAAACGGCACCAAACTATTGATACACAGTTTTTCGATGATGACGTGTCACACCTGCCGAGTTGAGACTGGGTCAGAAAAGGAGTCGGACTGCAAAAGAAAATGAAAAAAAGAAGGATCAAAGTGTTTGGTGGTCTGGAAGCTCCGATGCCTAAGCCAATATTTGAGGGAGAGAAATATAAGCAACAAAAAGCAAGAGAGAGCAAGAGTTGCAATTACCAAAATATGGAGATATGACTTGTATTTTATAAGCATGAAGCAGTAGTAGTCCCCTAACCAATGTCTTCCTCTTCTCTTAGTTTATGCTATGCTGTTGCTGTTACGTGATATGAGTTGTTAGCCTTTTTGAGATCTTAAGAGATCAAGATTGTAGGATTTGGCAATTGTAGATAGAATCGAATTTGAATACTCATGATCTTTGAATATGCATGTGCACATTTGAATATCGATATCCAATTCTTACTTTGAATAGATTTGATAACCTTTTTTAATTCGAGATAAGATTATTCACTTATGTAGATTGTAGATATCCGCACTGTGAAATGTTTGATTTGCCCTTGGTGCCGAGACTATATTGCCCTTTGTAGGTTGATGGTCTCGGTCTAGGCTGTCTGAGACTTCCCTTGGGCCTGGTTTCGATAAATGGATTGGATATGGGCCTGTTGGGCCTCACAAGGCTAATCCGTGACCCAACATCTTTCATAAACCAGAAAAAAAAAAAATGGTGTCGCCCTTTATGCCATGAAAAACAGAAAATGATTGTTTTTCAATCAGTCAAAGAGAAATCAATCCATGATTTTAATTTCAAGGTAATGTTTTTTATTCAATTCAATATCAAAAACCCCATCACGTCGCCTTCTTGATGGAAAATTTTGCAGGACACGAAGAGTAAGGATGTGGAACTCAGCATTTACAGAGGGAAGGTCCTTGTGGTTAATGTTGCTTCCAAATGGTACTTCACCTTCCCTTAATTTGCTTCGTTGGGTTTTTTATTTTATTTTATTTTATTTTTATAATTTGGGTATGAATTCAGTTAAATAATTGAATATGGGTTGGTTGATTTTGAATAAACAGTAGGTTTACAAATATGAACTAACTATCATAATCTCTTTGACTAACTGAGAAGCAAATTTTTCCATCAAAAAAGGATCAATTTGCAAAACATTAAAAATAGAGGGCGATGTGATGGGGTTTTTTGAGATTGAATTGAATACAAAAATATTTATCTTGACAGTGAAATCATGGATGGAGTTCTCTTTGACTGACTAAGAAGCACCTGAACCTATTTTCTGTTTCTATGGCGAAAAGGGCGCCATTGTTTTCCTGGTTTATGAGAGAGTAGCTGAACCTTATGTGAGAGAGAGGGACACATAAGAGGGAAATTTTAGATGGAAGAGAGTTAACTGTGGGTGTCTGTTAGTACTATTCAAATACGTAATGTTAGAACACAGTTTTCCAATGATGATGTGGCGAGCTTTGATTTGTTGGTTTGTTGGTGATGATCTTGTTATATGGATTGATATGGCTACAAAATAGACAGAATAGGATAAGAGCGGCCGGGGGTGTCTCGGTGATGGGAGCTCCGATGCCTAAGTCAGTATATGATTATGGAATAATCAGATAACTTGGAGAAAATAAGTAAGTTGTGAGAAAACTAGATACCTTTGAATTGCGGGTAGAGCTTCCCTTTTATAGGGACTTTGTGACATCATCATGGTTGGCGGAAGAGATCTTCAGCAGATCCAAAGATCATGGCAACTCATGGTCGGAAGACTAACACTCGGGAATCCAAGCATTTGTAAATCGGGAATGACATTCGGACAAACCGAATAACGAGCAATCTACTGAGCACACTCGGACAGACTGAACAACCTGCCGGGTCTCCTTCTTGGGCTTGAATCTATATGGGCCACAGGGCCCATATAGTTGAATTCAGATCTTACAGTTACCCCCCAATTTCCTAGTCAGAAAGACCTTAGGAAATTCATGTCTTAAGCCTCTTCTTAAAAAGGGATTCCATTCTGATTCAAGTCACATTTTTCAACATATACATCCAGCACTAGGGTTTTCTCTTGTTCGAACAGATTTACCAGTAACACATCTGGTCTTCTGCTTTTGTCGAAATCCATTTTCCGACGAAGGATGAGCCAGAAAGAAGATGATATCGCCGGCCTATTGGGGATTCATACCCAGGCTCCTGGAGATCTGAGATCACGAGTGCTGATGAAGCTCGACTTCGCAGTTCATATTCCATTTCATCCTTGATTACTCTACGATTTGCTGCGAAGAACACCAGCGCACACGAAGTTTGTGTGTATGAAGACATGTTCAAGGCGGGGTTCCGATTTCCATTTCCAGGGGTAGTGCGAGAGTTACTTCATTACCTTCAAATAGCTCCTCATCAACTAACTCCTAATGCTTGGAAAATATTCTTTGTCTATGTGGTTCTATGGCCCAAGGCATTAGGAGAAGGAAAAAATCTTTCGATTCGAGAGTTTTTAAAGATATACAAACTCGTGGAGGTCTTTGGTGCTGAATACCTCTTCAACTTCCAAGAACGACGATCGACCAAATTCATTCGGCTAACAGGTTGTTCCAACAATAAAGCTTGGAGAAAAAGATTCTTCTTTGCTCAAGGTGACTGGGAGTTTTCTATGACAGAAATAATTAAAGATCCATAAGTCCTTAGAGAGACTCGTCTTCCTTCTGTTGCAGGGCAAGAAGAGCCTGCTCTGAATCAAGATGAGGAAAGTCGAATAGATTAGTTGTGGAAATACGCCCACGGAGATTCTTCGAAGATGAACTTTGACATTATCTTCTCTTTGACAACATTGGTTGCATACCTAAGATATCCTCAGATTGAAGGTTTGGGCGACGAACTGTTATCAGAAGGATCAAGGGTACAGTTAACAAGGAAGAGAAATGGCATTGATCTTGAAACCTCAAAACTTCCATTACCCGAGGGAAAGAAATCGAAAGTTTCTTCCGAAATTCTACCAATCACAGCCAATGAATCTTCAAAGCATCCCCACGTTCAACTCTCTCTTCTGAAAGAAATGGCTTTTCCACGGAAATCCAGGTATGACAAAGGGAAATGTAAGATAAACCCAAATTTTCCGGAAGATCCTCCACTAATCGGCCCCGTCGGCCCATTACGGGTAAAGGATGAAAAAGGAAAAACTAAGATCTTTGACTTACTTGCTAGTACTCACCCATCTAGGAAAATAAACGTCTCTGCCAAAGAGAGTAATCCCTTGATAATTCCATCCAGGGAAATAACTCTCATTGCCGAAGAAAGTTATTCTTTGGTACCTCCATCACTTGGGGTGTCACACCCCCCTTTACTCTCTTCGGATGCAAATCCCACTGAACTTCCTGTGGTGGCGGAAACTCAAGAAACTTACCATGCTGAAGCAGAGGCTATGGAACCCTCTACCTCCAATGAAATGGATAGAGGCGGAGCTTCTCCATTGCCACCTGAATTTATGGATGATGAGGTTACAAGATTTCCAAGGGAAAGCTTAATGGGCGATCAAATTTTTGTTGAAGATCCAGCCGCTACCAGAGCCTCTAACAGATAGACTTCTAAGGAGTCGATTAAGTTTGCCGGAGAAACAATTAATTGGGTAGGTGATCCCCTCAAAGAATTTGCAGATTTGATCCCCGTGAATCCAGCAATAGATGTTGTTGCATTGTCTGGCAAGGAAACAATGAATAAAGTGTTTCATCATCTTGTAGATGTAAGCCCTTCTGATTTCCTTTTCCTTTCTTCGCTCATCCATTGGATTCGGCTGATGATGAGTTTTATCGAATTCTTTTGTTTTCTTAGGGCTTTCTAAAGGGTATGGTTTTTTACCTCAAATTTTGAAAGGCTCACGAACAGGTGGTTGTCGAAAATGATATATTGAGGAAGAAGCTCGAAGAGTCTCAAGTAAAGATTAGAGAACTAGAGAGCAAAGTTGAGGCTTCGCAAATGATGTACGAGTGTATACGGAAGGAACATGGAACCACTTACAGGAAATTCGTTTCCGCGAGGGAGGAAACCAATCGTCTTAACACAAAACTCTCGGATGTAACCAATGAACTGGTGGTGTGCCGTAGCGAAGTTAAGACTTTATCACAATCAATTCTCGCTATGAAGACGAAATTTAGTAAAGCCAAGGAGAAACTGCACGAATACAGAACTAAAGCTTGAAGTTTCTATCGGCAACTAAGTTTTACCTCCTGGGGATGAGTGATAAGCGCTGAATGTTGCACATTCAAGCCCTTTAACTTGCATATGTTAATTCCTTAGCGTTGCTATTTATTTGATTTTGTTTTGTTTTGTGTTTCAGGTCAAATACATGAGCTTAGTTGGAAATTGGACCAAAAAGGCAGAAAGTAACCTTACTGTGCTAGCGAACGATCGCAGCACACCTACGATTGTGTGCCTAGTGAACGTGCGCCAAGTTTTGTGAACGTGCACTGGGCAAATGATCGCCCAAACCTGCGAACGTGTGCACTCGGGCTTCACTTAACCCGACAGGCGCGTGGACAACTTAATTGCGACTCCGAGTCTCCTAGTTGAAGTGGGAAACTAACCTACGGCCGTGATTAGGGTTTTAGGGTTTCCTAGTGACTATATATAGGTTGTTATACAATGTAAAAAGGATCCAGTTTTCCTTAGTGCGAATTTTACATACAATTTCCTTAGAGTTCATTCGTTAGCATGAGCGGCTAAACCCCCATTATGGGGTACCGATGTAACCCTCTTCAAGCACAATGGTGATTGTATTTGATTCAGTTAATTTATATTATGTATGTTGATTGCATAACTGTGAGGATTGCAACCCTTAAATTATGTTCTTAATTTTAATGCAATTGTTATTTAATTCTAAATTCAGTACTTGCAAAATTCTTATCTTGTCTTAGAATTTATTTTGCCTGTATTGAACTCAATCAATTTTATCTTCTGTGATCATAAAATTGATGGTTATGCAATGGTTTTAATATGCATATGATTAATAGGATTAGATAGACCATGCTTAGGGAAGACGGGTCGTACTACGCCCTAGTTTAGAGTAGACGAACCGTGCTAACTCAAGATGGGTTATGCTAGCCCATTGATCATATAAAACTTATTAAGGGATTTTATAGTTTATACCTAGGGAAGACGGGTCGTGCCGCACCTTAGTGGTTAGGTGGACGATCCGTGCCAACCGAAGATAAATTATTATTATCCTTTAATATGAATTTTCTTGTCTTTATAACATACATTATTATAAGTTTCTAGAATCGAATTACGAGTACCATTGTTGTGTGATCGGACCAAATTTAGGTACTCGCAATTGAACGAACCGAAGTTCGTATAGCGGTTGCGCAAGTACCGAATCGAACCCACAAGGAACCGTAAATTGCTTTGTGTGAAAGAGTCTAGGTTAGTGCTATTTTAACCTAGCTCCATGATGGTGTTGTGACAACGAAAGTAAATAAAAGCGGAAATGTAAATGAAATGTAAAGCACCAAGGTTGAGGTTTTCACCTCACCATTTCAACTACATTAATTGGAAAACGCTAAGCTAAAACATCCGTCTATCGGTTTGAGATAAAACTAAATCTCTTGCACCTATCGAAGGATTAAAGGAATCCGTCCTTTGACGAAAGACAAACCATAAATGGTTTAAGGCAAAGGATCCAAAGTGAATGTGTTAAAACACAAACTACTATGGATAAATGGCGTAAACCGAAGGATGGAATGTATCCATCGGACGAAAAACCAAAATAAAGCGACTACGGTGCAATCTCACTTGGTTTTGTCACCAAACCAAGTGAGAGCGATTTAAGTAAATAAAGAAATAACGGAATGAAATAACTTAAACGTAAGCAATTAATATAGCATTCATGGTGAGGCTACATCCTCAACCTTAGTTGGGATCTAGCCTTCCCATAAGCAAAGGAAATGTAAATAAGCAAAATAAAGGCATTATAATTAAACTAATGTAAAGAACTACAAAAGAAAAGGTAGAGCGAAATGAGAGGCAAACTGCTCTAAAAACGAAAGTAAAAGCTCTCAAACAAATGGACCTAGGGTCCTATTTATATAAATAACAGTCAGAAGTGCGTTCGAATGCACTACTGCGTTCGAGCGCACAGTTATTTGTGGTCGAATGCGGGCACAAGTTCGACCGCAAATAAACTCTAATGACTGAGTCAGTGCGTTCGAACACATAGTACTTGTGTTCAAGCAGAGATAAGCTACTAGGGCCGACTGCAGCATGCGTCTTGACGTCTTTGCGTGCGTGACCTTAAGTCCACTTTCTTGCCCTTTGTTAGCCATGTTTGTTGCAATGACTGCACAACACAAAATGCTAAAAACTATACAAAATATTAATATTAACAGCTAAGAGTCTAACAAACATAAGTAAAGGTGTCTAATAAACAATATTTGACACCGATCAAATACCCCAAACTTACATTTTGCTAGCCCTTAGCAAAACATAATAAAAACATAAGTCCACTTTAGGTGGGAAACGATTGCATTGGCGTATGCAACAAGCCTTTTAAACCTCTAGGAGTTCCCTAGAGGAGTGAAATCTCGTGAGGGTTTTTCAGAATGATACCCCACAAACATTTGTGCAAACATTTTATTCTCAATCATGCAAAATATATCAATCATGGTTTAAATTCAAAAGCAAGCTTAATTAAACAAACACTATCTTCACAAATTTAGAATTAACAATCAAGATACAAACATGGCATAATGAGATACAAAAATCAATTCTAGTGAAAGTGAGATTAGCACAAAAATATGGGATTTCAAAACTAATCTTTAGTCTTGTATGCTTTGACACTCAAAATTCATTGGACAACACATCAAAAACAATAACCAAGGTTTATCAAAACTTTTTTTTTTTATTGTTTATTGCATAACTTCATTAAGCTTTCTAATTGACCCATGTATCAAGCGTTAAGTCAATGACTCCCAAACCAAATGGTTTTAGGGCATTAGGCGTAAAAACACCCTAAGGACCTACTAACTCAAGTCAAAAGGCTACAGTTTTGCTAACCACATCTAACTTCACACTTTTTACGCGAATACTCATTGCTTAATGAGGCAGAGATCCGATTACTCGTGGAAAGCTCAAAATGATCATTTTTTTTTTTTAAACAAAACCACGGTTATCTTTCCAAGCGGTTTTCCAACTGCATTCAAGCTTACAAAACTAACAAACCAAAACCAGATTTTTTACCCCACAAATTACGTACCAATCGTGTGCTCGTGAAACTCAAATTGAACTACAATATCTCATTATGCCAAGAAAGTAACATAAAAAATCCCTTAATCAATGTGATCATATGTTCATCAAATTAAATACACTAATGAAAATAAACCATAACTAACATAAAATGCATAATTTAAAAACAAAATGTGCACAAAATGATAAAAATACCCCAAACTCAAAATCTGCCTTTGTCCACTCTGATATAGAAATGAAAAACATAGTGCAAGGGTATAAAAATAAACCAGGGGCGTCACAAAAGGCGTCACGGGGCGTGGTGGTGCATGAGGTCCTGCTGCTGGAGGTACATCCATGATGGCTCGGAACATCTCCTAGACCTCGAGTCCATCTGGCGAACATCCTCTGCAAATCTGCAAAATGAAATCGTCGTCCACGATCAGGATCGTATGTCCATGAGAGTGTCACAGAAGTGTAATGATCTGGCGTCTAAAGCGTGATACACTCCTCATCCTCCTCTAGTTGCTCCTCCTCGTACTCCTCTCATTTGCTCCTCAGCTGTCTGTGGCTCAAAAGCCATCTCATGCTCACTACCAACTCTGGAATGTCCATGGGCTGCTCCAGTGCGCTCACGTGCGTAGTCTGGCGTAGTGCGCTCAGGCATGTGGGATAGACTCGCGCCGGATGGAGCCAAAATGTGGGCTCTCGGTGATCGGCCCCCGTCGAATGTGTGTGATGAGAAAGGGAAAAGGCAATCCCCATGTCTTCGTGTGCTCCACTCCGATGGTGCACTCCCTCACGTAATTTCGGATCGGCGTTAGATAATCTCGGAATGGAACACGAATCCTCGTGGAATGAGTAGAGGCACTAAGGAATAGGTCCGCCTCTGTCTTGTGTCCCAATGGACACACATTCTGATACAACACCATATCTATGAAGAGAAGATTTCGAGGAATCTTCGTCTTGCTGGCTGCATTCCGGCGTTCATCGGCATATTGCCCCTCACACATATCGAAAACAATATCCTCGAGTGTAAGCATGGAGGGGCACTCAATCCATGGGATGTTTGACTCAGGCGGCTCATGGCTGCACTTCAACATAGCCGCTATATCTCCAATGGTCACCTCCACTTCTCTCCCGTCAATGGAAGAGAAAAGACTGTCCGACTGGTCACCGCCAATCCTCAGATGAGTGTAAAACTCTCTGACCAGCCGCTCGTATGCAGTGGAGGTGACGGGTTTGAAAAGCCTTTTCAAACCCCGGCGCTTCAACTCCTCGACGGCCCAACTTGTCGCTTCATTGTTGGAGAACACCTCTTTGACAGCAAAAGTGTTCTCCAACAAGAGCTTCACTCTCCATAGATGGCAGCTACTTGGCATGGGACCGAAGATGGATGACAACCTCGCCTCTAGGCATGATGAAGGTTCGTTGGGGCAATTCGTCGAGCACCTGGTTTGCACCCCAAAAAATAAAGGGTTTAAGAACCCTTTGAAAAATGCCCAACCCCCTGCAAAAACAAATAAAAACCAACACAGAATCAAGGGGCACAATCCAAGAGAGGAATTGTGCCCTTTGATTGAACAAAAAATCAAACAATTTGGGGGGTTTTTGGAGGAATTGGGTTTCGGGTGGGTTGGGGACAAAATGGGAAATTTGGGGATTTGGTTGGCGGTGGTGAGTGGGTATGGTGGAGAATGGCGGAGATGGTGTCATGTGGTTGGGAGGTGGTGGGTGGTGGTGGGTATGGATGGTTTTGGATTTAGGAGGAGAAGGACGGAGGAGGGGAGAGGTGTCTGGCGAAAGGAAAATGGGAAAATGGGGAAAAAGTGACCTAAAAACAGGTCCTGGAACGGCCCAGCTCGAGTGCGTTCGAACGTACAGAAGCACGTTCGACTGCACTCGTGCCTCGCGCATGTGGTGCAAATGGCTCTGCGTTCGAACTTACAAGAGTAAGTTCGACCACAAGCGTGCCTAAGTGTGTGCGTGTGCTGGGGTGCTGCGGTCGAACTCACCATGGCGAGGTTGTACGCACTGCCTAGAACACGTTTGAACTTACAGGGGTAAGTTCGAACGCAGAGAGCAGATCAAAACATAAAAAAATTTACAAGGTTTACAAAAGCACAAATAAATTTTTACAAAAATTGACACACACACAAAAAACACAAATAAAATATTTACATAAACACACAATAAAATATTTACAAAAAATAAAACACCCCCAAACTTAGAGTAAAACATAAAGTACTAAACATAATGAGGGGTGCCTCCCACAAGCGCTAAGTTTAACGTTTTCAGCCAGACTCGTGATAAGGATCAAACTACCTATAACACTAGGTACACACAACTCTTGTCGAAGAATGGTGGGCACTATCTTGCCTAGGTCAAACAGGTGATGGTTGTAGCTGGGATAATTAATATGCAAAGGTGGATATCCAGCTACTACCGACATCAGATGATCATAAAATGGGGGAGGAAAATAATCATTCCTTCCCGGTCAATCTACCTCCTTGGCGCATATGAATGGAGCAAAAAGTTTGCTCTCGGTGATAAAATCGGGTGACTCAAATGTGGAGGAATAAATAGTGGGGAAAAATAAATCCATGGTTTTCCCACACTCTATAACTTCGAGATATGGGATCTATAATGAAAGGAAGTAGCTCAACTACTTCATCAAAATCTTGATCATCTCCCAGCGAGCAAATAGCTCCAATGTCCTCCAAACTTGGCTCAACTACTTCCTAGTTGGCTCAAGTATCCTACCAAAATCTATGTTTCCTCCACAGTGAAACATTCCAACTCAGGTCCTCTAGGTGAGCTCATACCTCGGCTCGTCAAGGCTGTAGTGGCTCACTCATAATGACCTCCAAATGGTGCAAAGCACTCCATATCGGTCCTCCAGGCTAGGCTCATGCAAAGCTGGCCTAATCGCTGTCTAAATCTAGGTCATCAAAATCTTGAGTAAAACACTCAATCTCGGGTCTTTCAAGCCAAAGTCATCGGATTTCTTCAATGAAGTACATAGGATGGGTCTCATCGTACTCCATGGCTGGCTATTGATGTTGAAAATATTTAGCTCCACCATCATGTTTCCAAATGAGATCTTCATAACTCCCGTCCTACAGTTGATTAGGGCATTAGCCGTAGCCAAGAAAGGTCGCCCTAGAATCACTGGAATTTGGTTTGCCACATCGTGGACTAGCTCCATGTCTATCACTATAAAGTCCACAGGGAAATAAAATTTGTCAACCTTGATTAGCACATTCTCAAGTATTCCCCGAGGTCTCTTAAGTGACCTATCATAGAGCGTCACGGTGGTTGGCTTCAACTCTCCCAGTGCCAACTTCAAATACACTGAGTAGGGAAGGAGATTCACACTTGCCCCTAGGTCCAACAATGCCCTATTGATCTGACTCTCCAATCATGCAAGCAATGGTCGGACATCCAGGGTCCTTATACTTGATGGGTAGCTTGCATTGGAGGATGAAGCTCACTTGCTCCGTCAGATAAGCCTTCTTAGGGACATTGGTTTTTCTTAATTGTCACCGGATCCTTCAAGAATTTCATATCGGCACTTGCTGAATTGCATCTAAAAATGGGATGTTTATCTAAACTTGCTTAAACACCTCTAAGATTTCAGCAAACTGCACATTCTTCTTTGGCACTTTCAATCTCTCCGGATAAGGGGCTTTTGTGACAAATGACCTTGTAAGGTCCTTCTAAGGGGAGTAGATGGATGGCTCGGCATCTTTCTTCTCATTGTTGTCACTCTTTGTCTCCTCTTTCCCAACAAGGTCTACTGCTGGTACTGCTTCATCAACTACTTCTGGCTCCTTCACTCGGTTGTCCACTTGTTTCCCTGACCTCAGTGTGACAATCGCATGGGCATGTTCTTGATTTGGAGCACTTCCGATAGTGCATGCCCTAAGTTGTTCCTTTGGTTGGCTATGGAGCTTTCCTTGTCCTCTCACCTATGTGATTTGCCAATTGTCCCACTTGGGTCTCCAACTTGGAGATTGCACAGGTGTTCAACATGGTGGAGTGTCTAATATCATCGATGGACTAACCATCATCTTTATGAATTCTTTCATTGACTCTTCTAATGGTGAGTTGATGATGTTGGGAGTTGAGTGGGGGCTTGATAGGAAGATGGTTGGGCCAAGCATCCGATTTTTGGTAATTAGGAGGAAAACCTCCTTGATTTGTGGGCTGGTTTTGCTTCCATGAAAAATTTGGGTGGTTCCTCCACCGGGGTTATGGTTTGAGTATGGGCGATTGACTGCTTTTGGAAATTGTTAAGCGTTCACTTGTTCCATCTCAGAAAAGCGCCATAGATGGACAATTACGTGCTTAGGTGCAAAGGACTAGCACAGACAAACAACTTTCAACTGGAAATGTATTCACGACTTTAGCAGCTTTTCCATACTCATGGTATCCAGCCTCTTGACAATGGCATCCATTCTTTGAGTCAACTCTTGCTCGACATTCAACTCCAGGATGCCTCCTTTCTTTCGGGCAGGATTTGTCTCACCTGGTGAAATCCCAATTTTGGGTGTTGGCGACAATCTTCTCCAAGGCTTTGTAAGCCAAATCTCCGTCAAATTCAGGAATGTCCCACCATTCATTAGTTCAATCATGCTACTGTTGGTGGGACGCCCTTGGTAGAAAAATTGAACTAGGCGCCATTCTCATATCCGTGGGGTGGACACTTCATCAACATATCCTTAAATCTTGTCCAACATTCCGTGAATTTCTCGTCCTCATCTTGAGAAAAGGAACTAATTTCCTTTCGCATCATTCACTCTGGACATTGGATAGAATCAGGTAGAATTGCTTCAGCAGTTCTTTCCATGTCGTAATAGAACGAGGCTAAGAATCAACCACTCGGTGGCTCTGTCATGAAGGGAGAAAGGAAAAAGGTCAAGATTGATGATTCCTCTAGAAGTTTTGAAATTTGGTTGTGGCGTTATACTCCTAAACTTCTTAACATGGGAATAAGGGTTTTCATGATCTAAGCCATAGAAAGATGGTAGCATCCCGAATCACATGTGGCTTAAGATCATAATGAGTGGCATTAGTTGGAGGTAATACTATGCATGATGTCTTGACCGCAGTGGTGCGACAATTCATGCAATCTTTGTGAAATCCAACTCATACATTCGTCTATGCTCCCCATTCCCAGCTCTTGCATCTTGAATTCCTCGTTCTCCTCTTCTTCATCCCTTGATCTTCTTCGTCTGCTCCACCCTTGGTTCTCTTTGATTGTCCCCATCTCACTTGAGCTCGGCGCTCTCCTAATGTTTCTTTCTAAGTCGGGATCTAATGGTGTTAACTCTAGGTTCAACGATGCCCGACCATGCATAAACTAAAGAAATTTAACTATACACTAAGGAAAAACAGCAAGCTAGAAAAACAAATAAAAATGCAGGAGGAAAAATAAAAAAAAAACAATTGAACAAAACGGCAAACTATACAAAATAGCTATGAACAAAAATAATAACAATATAATAAAGCAACATATCAACAAAACAAATCAAAGCAACTAAAAAAAATGATGCAGTAAAAACAAAGCGAAACAATAATAAAAAGCAGAAGTAAAATTAACTAAATTAACCTAAACAGCAGCAAAATAAACTAATTTAAACAACTAAAAATTTAAACTAACAAAATTATTAACTAACACATGCAAAATATATAAACAACTAAAAATAAATTTAAACTAAACACAGCTAAACTAAATAAACAAAATACTTAAAGCAGGCAATTTAAACTAAAATAAGTCTAACAATTAATCAAAATGCAAAAATAAAAACAGAACATCTTGCCTTCGGTATGTTGATGCAGAAAGTGCGCTCGGCGCAGGGCAATAGTTAGATTCGCAAATGCGAAATGTGGCTGTTGCACCTCGTTCGAGCAATAACCGAGCGTTCGACCCTTGAGCTACACTGCGTCTCTGTCGAGAGGCTTGAAAATTAACAAATGAATTGAAACAATAAAATAAACTATGAACAATATTTACAATGCAGAAAATAAAAACTAGTAGAAAAATAACATCAATCTAAAAACAAAGTTAAATGCAAAACAATTTAGGCGGTTCCCACAGCGCAAAATTTGATCGGACCAAATTTAGGTACTGTTTAATTGAGCGAACCGAAGTTCGTATAGCGGTTAGCAAATGCGAGTCAAACCCACAAGGAATCGTAAATTGTTTTGTGCGAAAATAACCTTGAGTCTAGGTTAGTGCTATTTTAACCTAGCTCCGCAGTGGGTGTTTGTGACAACTTGAAAGTAAATAAAAGCGGAAATGTAAATGAAATGTAAACACCAAGGTTGAGGTTTTCACCTCACCATTTCAACTACATTAATTGGAAACGCTAAGCTAAAACATCCGTCTATCGGTTTGAGATAAAACTAAATCTCTTGCACCTATCGAAGGATTAAAGGAATCCGTCCCTTTGACGAAAGACAAACCATAAACGGTTTAAGGCCTAAAGGATCCAATGTGAAAGTGATTTAACACTAACTACAATGGATAAATGAGCGTAAACCGAAGGATGGAATGTATCCATCGGACGAAAAACCAAAAATAAACGACTACGGTGCAATCTCACTTGGTTTTGTCACCAAACCAAGTGAGAGACGATTTAAGTAAATAAAGAAATAACGGAATGAAATAACTTAAACGTAAGCAATTAATATAGCATTCATGGTGAGGCTACATCCTCAACCTTAGTTGGGATCTAGCTTCCCATAAGCAAAGGAAATGTAAATAAGCAAAATAAAGGCATTATAATTAAACTAATGTAAAGAACTACAAAGAAAAGGGCGGGCAAATAGAGGCAAACCGCTCTAAAAAACGCACCAAAGTAAAAGCTCTCAACAAATGGACCTAGGGTCCTATTTATAGGCTAACAGTCATCGAAGTGCGTTCAATGCACTACTGCGTTGACCAAGACTTATTTGTGGTCGACGCAGGGCACAAGTTCGACCACAAATAACTGTATGCTAAATTTGAGTCGGTGTGCATTCAATGCGAGTACTTGCGTTCGAACACGAGAATCGCTAGGGCCACTGCAGGATGTGTCTGCGGCGTCTGCGTCTTGCGTCACGACCGTGGTGCTGCGTCGACCGTTGCTGCAGTGCGTACTCCTACTACAGAGGCTACCAATTCTTACCGGATTTGCCATTCTCGGAACACTCCTACTTCAGAGGCTACACATTCTGAGAATGCCTTTAATTTTCTGGAGCCTTCCTTCTACAGAGGTTGCACGTTCCGAATAGGGTTAGAACACTCCTACTACAAAGGCTACCAGTTCTAACCGGATCTGCCATTCTCGGAACACTCCTACTTCAGAGGCTACATGTTCCGAGAATGCCTTTATTTTTTCGGAGCACTCCTTCTACAGAGGCTGCACGCTCCGAATAGGGTTAGAACACTCCTACTACAGAGACTACCACTAACGGATCACCATTCTCGGAAAACTCCTACTTGAGGCTACACGTTCGAGAATGCCTTTATTTTCGGAGCACTCCTTCTCTGAGGGTGCATGCTTGAATAGGGTTAGAACACACCTACTACAGAGGCTACCAGTTCTAACCAGATCTGCCATTCTCGGAACACTCCTACTTCAGAGGCTCACGTTCAGAATGCCTTTATTCTGAGCACTCCTTCTCTGAGAGGCTGCAGCTCGAATAGGGTTAGAACACTCCTACCACAGAGGCTACTAGTTCTAACCGATCTCATTCTCGAACACTCCTACTTTAGAGGCTACACATTCTGAGAATGCCTTTATTTTTCCGGAGCACTCCTTCTACAGAGGCTGCACACTCCGAATAGGGTTAGAACACTCCTACTACAGAGGCTACCAGTTCTAACCGGATCTGCCATTCTCGGAACACTCCTACTTTAGAGGCTACACGCTCTGAGAATGCCTTTATTTTTCTGGAGCACTCCTCCTACAGAGGCTGCACGCTCCGAATAGGGTTAGAACACTCCTACTACAGAGGCTACCAGTTCTAACCGGATCTTTCATTCATGGAACACTCCTACTTCAAAGGCTACACGTTCCGAGAATGCCTTTATTTTTTATTTTTATTTTTTTTTTCGGGAGTGATCTTCAAGTAGAGTTATACTTCGAGCCAATCGACACAAAATTGTTTCAACAAAAAAACTTTATACTATTAATCATAAAAGTACAGTATGCTTCTCGTTTGGATAAAGTATTTCTTTAAGTGCCCAACATTCCATGGCCTTGGTAACGATTTTCCCTCAGCGTTTTCAAGATAATATGCTCCCGCTCTGCGACATTCGATGACTCTGTATGGTCCCTCACAGCTCGAAGCCAATTTACCTTCTGTCGAATCTTTAGTGGCAATTGTGACCTTTCGCAAGACCCAATCGTCAACCTTAAAAGTTCTATACTGGACTTTTCAATTGAAGTACCGAGCAATTCGCTCTTGGTGTGTAGCCATCATTGCTTCGGCTTGATCACGCCTCTCCTGTAATAAGTCCAAATGTAATTTGAGACCTTGGTCATTGGTATCCGGTTGAAACGCTTCAACACGATAACTTCCCGATCCAATCTCAACGGGGACCACAGCTTCGGTTCCGAAGGTGAGAGCATATGGAGTCTCTTCTATGTCTGTTTTCTTTGTAGTTTGATATGCCCACAATACTTCAGGGAGATCTTCAGCCCAATCCCCTTTACAATCGCCCAATTTCTTCTTCAAAATTTTAAAGATGGTTTTATTGGTGGCTTCCACCAGACCGTTTGCATGGGGATGACCTGGCGATGAGAAGTAGTTTCTTATATTGAGCTTGGCACATCATTCTCGAAATGAATCACAGTCAAACTGTTTACCGTTGTCGGTGACAAATGCGTGTGGAATACCATGTCGGCAGATGATGTTCTTCAAACAGAACTTTTCTATACACTTGGCGGTGATACTCGATAAAGCTTCCGCTTCTGCCCATTTCGTGAAGTAGTTAACTGCTACTACTGCGAAACAAACACCCCCTTTTCCTTGAGGGAAAGGTCCTACTAGGTCTACCCCCCACTGGGAGAAGGGCCACGGTGAAGACACGGAGCTCAAATCTTCGGGTGGTTGTTGAGATACATTAGCAAAGTGTTGGCACTTGTCACAGGTTTTGACTATCCACATGGAATCGCGACTCATATTCAGCCAATAGAACCCTGCCCGAATAGCCTTATGCGCCAACATCCTCGACCCATAATGATTTCCACAAACCCCTTCGTGAATTTCACGGAGAATGTAATCACCTTCCTCATATGATACACATTTTAGTAACAGTAACATAAAACCTCTTTTATATAATGTGTTATTGATCAAATGAATGGTATACGCTTTAACTTTTAACTTTTAGCCTTCTTGTATCGATCGAGATCACCTTTACGTAAATAACTAACCAATTCATTCGCCCAAGGAGGTATTACTTCGAGTGCAAATTATAGTCTCTTTAACTCCTGATGGGCAGAACACGGCACATTTCTTTTCTCAATCTTTTGTACGAACCCATCCGCCAAGATCATCATTTTGTTCTCTCAAGATTTTGACGATGCTAAACCGTTTAAGAGAAACTTGCATATCCTGGACCCGGGATAAATAAAGCTTCATCTTTTCGCCTTTGGCTTCGAACTCACCTTGGATATGGCCGACAATTACTTGAGAATCGCTTTGAAGTTCTACGTGCTCAACACCCATCTCCTGGGCTATTCGGAGTCCGGCTATGACTACCTCATACTCGGCCTCGTTATTTGTAACTGAAACTCCAATCGTAAGGAGTTGTATAGTTTTTGGCCGCTAGGAGTGTTTATTACTATTCCTGCTCCACCACTTCGCTTTGCTGCTGAGCCATCTACGTAGATTACCCATAAGCCGCTCTTAGGAGACGTCTCCTCAGTGATGCCAGTAAATTCAACTACAAAATCAGCTAATACCTGCCCTTTAATTGCATTTCGAGAAACAAACTCAATGTCGAACTCACTAAGTTCGATGGCCTAATTTACTAATCGACCAGATAGGTCCAACTTGCGGAGGACCTTCTTCAATGGGTATTCCATCAGGACTTTAATTGTATGAGCTTGGAAATATGGCCTGAGCTTCCTAGATGCGATTGTTAACGCAAAAGCCATTTTTTCCATCTGCATGTATCGTTGCTCAGCTCCTCTTAATGCTCGGATGATAAAATAAACCGGCTTTTGAACATTCACCTCTTCTCGTATTAATGCAGCACTTACCGCCGTCGGTGAGACTGCCAAATAAAGGTACAAAGGTTCGCCTGGAATCGGCTTAGCAATGGAGTGCTGGATAAGTACTTTTTAAGTTGTTCAAACACTTCTTCACACTCTTCCGACCATTCAAATGCTTTTTTCAATACACTAAAGAAGGGGAGGCATTTGTTTGTAGATCTCGAGATGAATCTATTCAAAGCTGCGATCTTCCCTATCAATTGCTTAACCTGATTCATATTCTTTGGGGATTGCATATCTAGGACGGCTTGAACTTTTTTTGGGTTTGCTTCAATTCCTCGGCTTGATACCATAAATCCGAGGAACTTGCCCGAGGATACCCCGAAGGCGCACTTCGCCGAGTTAAGCTTCATTTGGTACTTTTTAAGGACTCTAAAGGCCTCCTGTAAGTCACCAGCATGATCTATGGGTAATATCCTTTTAACGAGAATATCATCTACATAATCCTCCAAATTTCTTCCAATTTATTCTCGAAACATCTTGTTCATCAGTCTTTGGAATGTTGTGTGCCTGCATTTTTTAATCCAAATGGCATAACCTGGTAACAATATATACCTTGGTCGGTAATGAAGGCAGTCTTCCCTTGATCAGCTGGATGCATGCGGATTTGATTATAACCGGAAAAGGCATCCATAAAACTCAGCAGCCCATGTCCAGCTGTTGAATCCACAAGCATATCAATCCGAAGAAGAGGGAAACTGTCTTTAGGACAAGCTTTGTTAAGGTTCGTGAAATCTATGCACATTCTCCATTTCCCGTTGGACTTTTTGACCAACACTACATTGGCTAACCAATCAGGGTAGTACACTTCTCGGATAAAACAGGCTTTTAGCAACTTTTCCACTTCTTCAGCTATCGCTAAATTTCGTTTGGGGGCGAACTTCCTTCGCTTCTGCTTAACCGGACTTACCCCTAGACTAGTATTCAAGCAATGGATTATATTCTCAGGGTCAATTCCCGGCATGTCTTCATGAGTCCATGCAAAGGAATCCACGTTTTCACGAAGAAAATCAATGATTCCTTCTTGGATATCCGGTTTCAACCACGACCCAATTTTCAATACCTTTCCGTTTCCCACAATTATTTCTTCCAATGTTTCAGCGGGTTTTCCTTTGATCTCCACCTCGTTAGTGCTGCTAACTACACTCATAGGAAGGAATTCCGAATTTATCACTCTCTTCAGGGATATATTATAACATCTTCTCGCTACCACCTGATTTCCTTTAAGCTCCCCTATTCCGTTTTTGGTCGGGAATTTCATCATCAGATGATAAGTTGATGTGATCGCTCTCAACTTATTCAGAGCAGGGCGACCAATAATTGCATTATATGCAGACGGTCGATCAATTACTAAGAAGTCCACCATAACTGTTGAATCTCTAGGTGAGGTTCCACATGTTATTGGTAACGATATGACCCTCATCGTTTGAACCTGTTCCCCTGTGAAACCGACTAGTGGCGAGCCAAAAGGTTTAATTCTGTCCCACGGTATTCCCATTTGCTGTATCATCGACCAATATATGATTTCGACTAAACTACCATTGTCAACCAAAATTCTGTGGATGGTGTGATTTGCTACAGTCATGGTTACTACTAGCGCATCATCATGAGGCATCGATACCCCATTAGCGTCTTCATCAGAGAAGGATATTGTTTCTATGTCTTTTTTCTGCACTTTACGAGGCCTTCCTACCTGATATACTTCTTCTATGTGGACGCTTCTAGCATGGGCTTTTCTTGCCGAGGTGGACTCACCTCCTCCGGCTAACCCCCTGGAAATAGTATGAATTTCCCTGACTATTAACTGGTTTTGTGGATGTGGTTGGTTTTCACTATTCATGCCTTCCTCGCTTCTTTGCTCATGTTCTCTTCTTGATCTTCTAGGTCCCTGCTATGTTCTTGTCTTTCTTTTCTCATTATGTCGGTTTTGAGAAGCTTCCTTGGCGGACCCGCTATTCTTCATTGCGGAGACCTTTGGCTTTCTTCATCGCCTCTTTTTTCGCTTGCCACAAACTTGACCAACTTTCCATTCTAAATGAGGAGTTCTATTTCCTTTCTTAAAACCATGCAATCTTCGGTTTGATGCCCATGGTCGTTATGATACTCACAAAATTTCTGATTATTGCGCTTTTCTGGGGGAGTCCTCATTCTCGTGGCCACACCAAGGCGGATCACGTTTAATCTCCATGAGCATAGTTGACAAAGTAGCGTTCAAAGGCGTCCACTTCTGACTTTGGGGTTGGTTTCTTCCTTGAAAGGGCTCAGCCTTTCGTTCCGACGTTCTCGGGGTTTTTCTCCTCCTACTTGAGGATCCTTCTTCTTTATCCTCCTCTTCTTCTCGTTTAATTTTCTTCCTTTTGGTCAAAGCATTGATATTTTCTTCTTGATTGACAAATTCTTCGGCCTTTCTCATGAACTAGTGGAAGGTACCTAATGTGGGCCTTCGTGCTAATTCAGCCATCAAGGGGCCATCCGCCTTAATGCCATTCATTAAAGCTGACAAAATTGTTTGATCATCTGGATTTTCGACTGTGAGTTTTTCTTGGTTGAACCTATGGAGGTAGTCTTTCAATGGTTCTTCTTTCTCTTGAACTAGGGATAATAGATAAGCATGATTTTTCTTCCTTCTGCGAACAGCCAGGAACTGGTTCTTGAATTGACGTCCTAATGTATCAAAATTATCAATGGACTGGGGTTTTAAGTTACTGAACTAGTCTTTTGCTACACCTTTTAAGTTTAAAGGGAAAGCTCGGTAGGCTATTTCATCGGGGGTTCCATGGAGCGCAAGGTGAGCACGAAATCCTTCCACATGATCAGAAGGATCTCCACTTCCATCATACTTGTCCACCCGCAGATCTTTAAATTTGTCGGGCGGAAATTTAACACTCTATTGGTAAAGGGTAAGGTTGTTTTCATCATTAGATGCTCGGTTGATGGTGTCCTTCTCCGTTTTCCATGAAGAGGACCATCTTTTTGTATTTTCCAAAATCCTTTCATGTCTTGCTCGCTTGATTTTCTTACCATCCGTTTTGCTAATTCGACTACGATGGGACCTGCTATGGGGATGGTTGATCGATGACTCTTCTTCTTATTGGATTGTTCGGTGTTTTAGTCGATGAGACTTTTGTTGGAAGAGTCTTTTTCGCTATGTGTCTGGCATGATGATCATTGTGAATAGAGCTTTCTTCCTCTTTATGTGCATTTTCTCCTTTCTTGCCGGTTTATGCCTTTCTTCATGCCGAGTTGCTTTCGGAGGGTGTCGAAACGAGGTCTTCTGGTTTTCTTCATAGCCTCCATTGATTCACTAATACGCTTAATGACTTCTTCTAGCGAATTTATCCGAGTGTTTGGATCCACCGGTGTTGCCTGATCTTCTGGTGTGACTACACGCGACGGTGATGGGATGGCCATCCTTCGGAATTTTTCTAATAGTGAGAACAGATTTGAACAATCGTTCCCACAGACGGCGCCAAACTGTTAGAACACAGTTTTCCAAGGATGACGTGGCGAGCTTTGATTTGTTGGTTTGTTGGTGATGATCTTGGTATATGGATTGATATGGCTGCAAAATAGACAGAATAGGATAAGAGCGGTCGGGGGTGTCCCAACGATGGGAGCTTCGATGCCTAAGTATATGATTATGGAATAATCAAATAACTTGGAGAAAATAAGTAAGTTTTGAGAAAACTGGATACCTTTGAATTGCGGATGGAGCTTCCCTTTTATAGGGACTTGGTGACATCATCATGGTTGGCGGAAGAGATCTTCGGCAGATCCAAAGATCATGGCAACTCATGGTCGGAAGACTAACACTCGGGAATCCGAGCATTTGTAAATCGGGAAAGACATTAGGACAAACCGAATAACGAGCAATCTGCTTGAGCACTTTCGATCGAACAACTTTCTTGGGTCTCCTTCTTGGGCTTGAATCTATATGGGCCATAGGGCCTATATAGTTGAATTCGGATCTTACACGTAACAAATAGCAATTTAGAACTAAGTTGGTGGAAATTTGGAGGAAATTTGTGTCTCTTTCATTATTCTAACACTCTAGTTCACTCAAACTAGAGACGGAGGGAGGGGGACCGAGGTGGGCTATAGTCCTCCAAAATGATGAAAAAAATAAAATAAAAAAAATGTAAAATTTAGTTTTAATTTTAGTCATTCTACTTCCTCAAAAAAAAAAAAAATTGGCCCTATTTTTAGATATTTGGGCCATATCCAATAAATTTTTTTTGACTCTATTCTTAAGTTTTTTTTTTTTTTTTTTTTTTAAATTTTTGGCTATACCCATTAAGTTTTTTTTATTTTTATTTTTTATTATTGTTGGTCTTTACTTTCAAATGTCCACTTTTTGGTCATTACATTCAAATGTTTACTCTTTTTTTTTTACCCTTAGGTAGTTTTTAGTTCATAAAAAACAACAAAAATAATTCTTTTTAATAAAAATATTCTAAAGAACCAAAAAAAAAAATTTGGCAAACTCCCTCCCATAAAATTTTCATAGACAAATAACAAAAAAATACCCTTGGGGGATTCGTCCGGTTCACCACAATTACACGCTAAATAGGATATATTCCAATTGTTCTCAGGTATATTCTCCTCCTGCCCTTCTTTTACGTCCTTTTTTTTTTATTTTATTTTTTAATTTTTTTAATTTTTAATTTTTTATTGATTTGAGGATATGTCCATGAAATTTCTTTCCCTCTTCTTCTTCCTTTCTGTATCTTTGTTTTTCAAAGTATAACATTAATGACCGGGTCCACGTACAAATTAAGGGAATAGGATCTCACCATTTTAAAATGGACGGAAAAATTTTCAGTTCATGACTAAAATTTCTTCTTAGAAATCCTACAATTATAAATGAGATACATATCCTACTAACTAAAAATAATAATGATATATTATTTTATATTAAAAAAGTAAATAATAAAATAAAAGGATAGTTGACCACCCCATTGGAGGTGGCCGAACCACCCCAGTTGGGACTGGGGTGGCTTCAGCCGTTCCAGATCGCTTGTTTATTTTTATTTTATTTTTTTAATATAAAATAATATATTATTATTATTTTTAGTTAGTGGGACATGTATTTTATTTGTGGCTATAAAATTTTTTTAAAAAAATTCTAACCATTAATTAAATATTGGTCAATTCATTTTGAACCGGAGAAGATCCTATTTCCAAATTAAGAGCGAAGTCATTAATGACTTGTTTGTATCCCCCGGCTCACCACAAATGAATTATATTGCCAAATAGGATATATTCCAATTGTTCTCAGGTATATTCTCATCCTTAAATCCCATATGGCTCCGTCCCTCAAACACACGAAAGAACGAAAGTTTCCAATTCACTGGTGGTGCGTGACACGTCTCCTCCTGCTCTTCTTTTACGTCTTTTTTGAATTGATTTGAGGATATATCCATGAAATTTCTTTCTTTCTTCGTATTTTTGTTTTTCAAAGTATGACATTAATGACTTGGTCCACTTAAGTCAGCCGTGTAGGTCCGCCACTCCCCTAGGCCTGATCAATATATATTAGCTAGTTCTATTATTTGCTGTAAAAGCAAAACACAGCTTCCAATCTCATTTTCCTCTGTTATTGCAACCACCTTCTTCATTTCCTTTGATTTCCAAACAAGAGAACATGGCTGACCTTGCACTTGCAGCCGCAGGCATAGTTCTCTCTCCCTTCCTCCAAGTGTTTTTTGAAAGAATGGCATCTTGCGAGTTTGATGACTTCTTTAGAGGGCGAAAACTCAGCGACAAACTCCTGAGAAAGTTGGAGATAGCATTGCTGTCCGTGAATGCAGTGCTCGATGATGCAGAGGATAAACAATTTACGGAGACTAGTGTGAAAGAATGGCTCACTGTGCTGAAACATATTATCTATGATGCAGAGGACATCTTGGATGAGATTGCTACGAAAGACTTGCAACGCAAGTTGGATTCTGAATTTGGAACCATTGCGTCTAAGGTACGCCACTCCATTTCTGCCTCTCATTTTTTCAATAAGATAGAACGACAGATAGAAGATGCAGTTGATAGATTAGAAGATCTGGCAAAACAAATTGGTGTTTTAGGTCTGAGACTAGGTGTTGGAGGGCAACCATTAGAACGACTACCCACGACTTCGTTGATTGAAGAATCTAGTATTTGTGGTAGGGATTATGATAAGAAGGCAATAATTAACTTCTTGCTCTCTGATGATGCGAGTGGCAGTAAGATAGATGTGATTGCCATTGTCGGCATGGGGGGTATTGGCAAAACCACACTTGCTCAGCTTGTATTCAATGACAACAGGTTGAGAGAACATTTTGACTTGAAAGCATGGGTTTGTGTTTCAGATCCATTTGACGTGGTCATGGTTATGAAAACAATTCTAGAGGAAGTAGGTTCGTCTGCTAATGGTGATAGTAAGAATTTAAATCACCTTCAAAAAAAACTCAAGGAGACATTGACAAAAAAGAAATTCCTACTTATTTTAGATGATGTTTGGGATACAGATCCTGCCAAATGGGAGGTCTTAAGTAATGCTTTTAAATTTAGGGCACAAGGAAGTAAGGTCATTGTAACAACACGCGACTCCGAGGTTGCAAGAGTCATGCGTGCTAGTGCAACTCATCGTATAACAGAGTTATCAAAAGAAGATTGCTGGTCACTATTTGCAAAATATGCATTCCACGATGGTAACTCTGATGCATATCCAGAGCTAGAAACAATAGGAAGACAAATAGTAGAAAAGTGTAAAGGCCTACCTTTAGCAATCAAGGCGATTGGGGCTCTCTTGTGGTCTAAATTAGACGTTGATGAATGGGATCAGGTATTGAGAAGTGAATTATGGGATTTATCAATTAAGAAAACAGGCATCCTACCTGCTTTAGGATTAAGTTATAAATACCTTTCGTCACATCTGAAGAGATGCTTTGCATATTGCTCCATATTTCCGAAGGATTATGCTTTCAAAAAAGATAAATTAGTCTTATTATGGATGGCAGAAGGTTTCTTGCCAGAATCTAAAAACAAAACAATGGAAGAATTTGGTGATGATTACTTCCTTACTCTTGTATCAAGATCATTATTCCAACGATCAAATCGCAATGAATATGTAATGCATGATCTTGTGAGTGATTTAGCAAAGTTTATATCTAAACAATTCACTTTAATCCTTGAAGATGACTGCTCTCGTGAAATTGGAAGCAAGACTCGCCATTTGTCATATTTCTATACAAAATTTCATAAGAAGTTTGAGACCTTCCACGAGGCTAAAAGGTTGCACACTATCCTAGAATTAAATTTCTTTAGGGATGATGGGTATTACATATTTGGAACCCAACTTTTATTACCAATGATAAGTTGCCTACGGGAGCTCATTCTATCTCACTGTGAGGACATAACAGAGTTGCCAGATTTAATTGGTAAACTTATACATCTACGTTATTTGGACCTTTCTTACACTCGGATTAAAAGGTTGCCTAATTCCATATGTAAGTTGTGCAATTTGCAAATATTGAATTTATCACATTGTAGGGATCTTGATGCCTTGCCAAGTGATGTGTATAAACTCATTAATTTGCGTCATCTGGATTTTGCCGAAACTAAGATAATGGAGATACCGAAAAATCTGGGTAAACTAAAATGTCTTCAAACATTAACTAGATTTATCGTTAGCAAGAAAAGTGGATCTTGCATTGAAGAGCTAGGGAAACTTACAAATCTTCGGGGATCGCTTCCTATTTTTGAACTCCAAAATGTTGAATTTCCTATGAATGCTAAGGATGGAAGGTTGAGAGATGTGAAGCATCTTAAGGAGTTGGTATTGGAGTGGAGAGTTGATACTAATGACTCAGAAATTCAAATAATGGTACTTGATAGTCTCAAACCCCATACAAACTTGAAAAGCCTCCTTATCAAGTACTATGGTGGTAAAAGTTTTCCGGACTGGGTAGGGCATCCTTCATTCTCTAATTTAGCATCTCTTCGTCTAGAACACTGTAAATATTGTTTTAGTTTGCCACCACTTGGGCAACTACCCTCTTTGCAAGACCTCTTTATTGTTGGGTTTCATGGCGTTGTTACAGTGGGCCGCGAGTTTTATGTCAGTGGATCTTCTTCAGTGAGGCCATTTGGAGCTTTGAAAGTTCTAAGGTTCCAGAATATGTTGAAGTGGGAGAAATGGGACGCTGAAAAAGAGGGTGGAGCTTTTCCTAATCTTAGAGAGCTTGAAATTCATGAATGCCCCAAGCTAACAAGAGGATTGCCCATCCATCTTCCTTCTTTAGCCAAACTTGTGATTCGTTTCTGTCCCCAGTTGGTGGCTTCACTCCCAAAAGCTTCTTCTCAATGTAAATTGACACTGAGAAATTGTAATACGATTCAATTAAATGAACCGCCAACTGGAACACAGGAGCTTGAAACTCGACAATTTGATGCACTAGAGCTTACCATCCAAAGCTGTAGGAAGTTAGAGCTCCCAATGAACTTGAACTATTCATCCCTTGAATATTTGAAGTTGGGCGGCTGTGATTCTCCCAAGTCCCTTCGATTAGATTTATTCCCAAAGCTTCGTTGTCTGATAATCTGGGTTTCTGGGAGTCTAGAATCTCTTATAGTTCGAGAACAACATGAACAAGATTTACTCCTCTCGCTGATAGACATCCGGCGGTGCCCTAATTTTGCACATTTTCCAAAAGGAGGATTGCGTGCTCTCAACCTTACAGAGCTTCGGATCAAGAATTGTAGGATTCTTCGGTCACTACCTGACAAGATGCACATATTTCTTCCCTCGCTTGAAACATTGTCTATAGATAATTGTCCAGAAGTTGAGTCATTTCCTGAAGGAGGTTTGCCTTCCAATCTAAAAGAAATTGTAATCTCGGATTGTGGGAAACTCTTTGCGAGGCGGATGGGGTGGGATTTACAAAACCTCTTGTCAGTTAGAAGATTCGAAGTCGTTGGTAAATCTGAAGATGTGGAGTCCTTTCCAGATGAGGGGTTGCTACCTGCTCGTGTAACCAATCTTCACATTGAAGGCTTTCCAAATTTGAAATTTTTGGACAAGAAGGGGCTTCAACACCTCACCATTCTTGGAGAATTGAAGATCCGGAACTGCCCCAAGCTCGAGTGCATGCCAGAAGACGGGTTGCCTGCCTCCCTCTCTACTCTAAATATCTCTAAGTGTCCTTTGTTGGAGAAAGAGTGGGAAAGTCTTATTTTCTAGAGGGTTACACAAAAGATTACTCGCTTCCAGCAAAAATCAATTTATGTCCAATTGATTCAATGAGTCAAGAGCCTTCATGTTCTGTTATAATATCAGCTTTTACTGTCAGGTACTTTCTGTCTTCAACTAGCTAATTTCTCGATGGAACAGAATGCTTTGCCCTTCCATTATTTTTGTTTAATAATTTGTTTTAATTTGAAGTCATTTGTCTAATTTAATCTTTTTAAAACCAAAAACGAATTAGAAGCCCATAAGATTCCAAATCGGTTGGATCCTAAGCAATATTTGCCTTTGGAGCAGGTAATCTGGAATGAAATACAAACTCTACTTGTGTGCTCATGGATTCGGTTGCAGATTGTTGGCAGCTCCTACTCACTTCTTCTCAATGGGTGCTCCCTCTTCATCTGTGTCAGACTGGGTTAAAAATGGTAGCCGATGTTTGTTGACACAGTGCCCAATTTAATTAACATTCGACAAGCTCAATCTGGATTATGCCATTTTGAGTTCTACAGTAGGTATGCTTCACATGCATTTCATGTCAATTTCATGATTATTGTTCTTTCATTCCTTCTTTGTTTTTCTTCACTTTTTGGTGCTTGCTTTTATTGCACAAAAGATATTCCCTGATATTGAATGATATAGAAAGTTTGTTCTTTGGTCTAGAAGTAGTATTTGGAAAAAGATTCAGTAAGTCTTTTTCTTTTTCTCATAATTGCTTGGTGCTCTGAAAGTTCTTGAAGTAGAGTAGGCTACACATAGCTTAATTAAGGAGAATTTTAGGTGTTCTCCTCATGTTTTCTTGCTCTTAGGTGAATATTGTTTTTTAAAACAACGAAAAAGAAAGTGACCCTTATTTTGTTCACCCGATTTTTAAAAATAAAATCTACCAAAGACCAAAAGAACATCGTGAGATCACCTAGTATTTTCTCCTAATTTATTCTGCTTAGGATTTGTCTTGTTCAATTTGCACAAAGCAAAGATACCATTTATATTATTGACTGAGTTTTGGTTTTCTTCAAAAAAAAATGCTTTTATTGAAGGCAACAATAATTAAGCTGGTGGCACATAACCTTTCCCAATTTCTCGTGATAATTCTGCTATTGTGCATTGTTCAGAATAATTACAAAAGAACCAGATGTATGTGAGCAGAGTGCAATAAAAGCATATCTGTAAATAAAATGTTCATTGCTTTGCTTATTGCTCACATAATGTGGTGCTTGTTCAGATGAGTCGTTCACCTTACCATATATTATTAATCTTAAAGAGCTACATCTTTTTCTTTTAATGAACATGTGAATCTCTGTCAAAAGTGTTATCCTATCTTATGATTTAATAGTTTACAATGTATTTTGAAGGACTCTCGTTGCATAGACTTGCAGGTTGTTTCTGCTTTGAGCATTGTAAATACCAGGATCCTGATATATATATATATATATATATATATGGAAACAAACTTCACAAACATATGCTCTTCTCTGTAGTGTAAGTTTCATACATCGATGAAGAAAACACAAAGCATTGTTTACAAATTGTACTAGGAGAAATGAACAAGAACTGCCCAGCAGGGTTTAAGGCCCTATATTCCCGGAACTCCTCTTGCGTTGAAAAATGTAGAACTATCATATATTGTTAAAACGCAGACCTTTTTGTTGGTTTTCACGTTTATGCACTATTGTTTTTCATTTTCCTGCGTTGATACTGATGTTTGTTTATGTATAGAATGTGTATGTACGGGTAACAATCCCATGCTCACCATATGTTCAAAGAAAATGCCTCTATGGTTCCAGTTTCTCAAACAGTTAATCCACGTTCTTTCCATGCATGCAAATGGGAACCTAGGAATTTGTTTGTGTTTAGAATTTAACCTTCAATAGACATACTTCACTTGCATTTCATGTTAATTTGATGCTTATTGTACTTTCATTCCTTTCTTTATATTTTACTGCTTGCTTATTGCATGGAGTGGAATTTATGCTCTGTTGTCAATCCTCTAGAAAGTTTCTTCTTCGGCCTTTGATTATTGGTCTTGGAGTAGTATGCAGGAGATGTTTTAGAAGGTAATTTTTTTTTCCTCTTTTTTTTTTTTTTTTGGTGGGGGGGTTTATTAGGTGACTAACTACTGAACATGATCCTCTCCATTTAATTTGAATTGGATAATATCTAATTAGTTATATTGGAGGGGTATTTTTGTTTTTTTACCTTTTGATAAGACAAAAATAACCCTCAAATATAATTAACTGGATATTATCCAGTTCAAAAAAAATGGAGAGGATCTTAATTCTAGATTTTCTCACGTTGAAGAGAGTACCCTCCAAACAACCCTATTGCTGATTTAATAAGTCTTCAAATTTTTTTTGGGATGATCTGAGTTAACATACCCTTATACAAGAATACTTGGTATTTATTTCTTTATTTCTTTCGAAGATTTTCTTGTGAGAACATTTGTTCATTTCCATCTAATATGCTTAGTTTATCTGATTTTTTTTTTTTTTTTTAATAAAAAAAAACAGAAAAATGTTCCACAACTTACTTCAGTTTTTTTTCGATTTTCTGTGTTTATATCTATTTGCCAATCATTTTGCATAAACAAAATCCTGAATTTCATTGGGAATTGCCACATAAATTAATCACTACCATATTTTTAAGTTCTTGAGCAGTGAACAGTTCACAGAAGGAAGAAAGAAACTATACATCCTGTTACACTCCAATACTTTTCCAGATAAAAATGAAAGAGAATTAACTAGAATTGTAATGAAAACTTCTCTATAGAGTATTTCAGACTCAAGCAAATTCAACATAGATCAATTCGAGTTTAATCACACTCCTTTCTACATAACAATTAAGCTAAACAACTACAATTACTTCTAAGCTTACAGTTGAGAACAAACAGTCTGAATGAATAATAAGAACTATCCTTCCTCCTTTTATACTACTGCTATGGTTACAATAGAACCTAGCCACAGAGATCTAAAACTCTAGTAAGTTGTAACTAATAAACTAGAAATTCCCGCGTGCGTTTGGCTGTGGAACTGAAGTAGTTTACATGCAGCCAGCTGTATTCTAGGTGTTCTCTTCACAACAACCTCCTTAGATTCCCTCCTTACAATTCTGCCACGTGCTCCTCAATTTCAGCTTAACAGCTTATTCCTTCTTTCTTTCAACAAAAGACTTGTAACACATCCTAAGAAGTAATTTAGGGGTTGATGCATGCAATAAGAACTTATAGCTATCCTTACCCATCCGTATCATCAACAACTTATTCCTTCTTTCTTTCAACAAAAGACTTGTAACACATCCTAAGAAGTAATTTGGTTGATGCATGCAATAAGAACTTATAGCTATCCTTACCCACCCGTATCATTTTTCTGCTGTCAATTGTGTTGCCTGTGAAATTCATTATTTTAATAGCTCTTTTATAACCATCTAGTTTGTGTAGCTCCAATAAGAGCTCCAAAATGGTGCAATGTCATGCAGGGTGTCTTTTTACTTTGATGTCAAACTTGTGTTTCAGTTGGTGGTTCAAAAGATATATTCACTGATCTCTTTGTGCTCTTATGATCAATTTGTGTGATAATTTTTCCCTTTTTGTCCAGGTTTATATTTATTGAAGACAATTTGGTCAGTGCATTGGGAAAATTAAATAGATTAGGATGAGCCCTCATCTTACCTAATACCGTTCAAATATTTAGATTTTACTCTTATGAACATTTGACTTTGTATGAAGAAATTAGAGATAAAGATGTTATTCTATCTCGTGAATTAATTGTCATCAAAATACAGGACTCTCTCATCATTGAGCATACTGTAATTCTGGAAAGAAACGCTTTCTCTTCTTTTTACTGTAA
Source organism: Carpinus viminea (assembly GCA_013348765.1). NCBI lineage: Eukaryota > Viridiplantae > Streptophyta > Magnoliopsida > Fagales > Betulaceae > Carpinus > Carpinus viminea. Next base: position 38,334,847 of record CP054668.1, on the reverse strand, counting down.
TTTCGCTGTTGTTATCCAGTGCCACCTCACCTTTTTTCTCTGAGCAACTTTGCTGCTTAATGTTGTATGGGTTGGTGAACTTTGCTGCTTATGGGCTTCATTTATTTTTAAATTTGTGAATTCTATTATTTTAGCTTTGAAAATCTGAACATAAAGAGCTTTTACTTGCTTGTTGTGGCTAAATTTTGTTTTGTTTTGGTCCTTGCGCTCCAGTCAAACAGATGCCCCATTTGTAGGCAACCAGTTGGCAGATTCCTGGGAACCAAGGTCAACAACGGACCTGATGATTGTTGACCGTACGCTGACAAACAGGATTGTAAAAATTTGTTTAGATGCTATGATGCTCCCATGATTCTTCCCCAGTGCTTTAAAAATCAATATTTTGAAGCCTGATGAGCTGAGTGCTTCTAGTTGTTTCCTTCACTCTTACCAAATTTTCCTTTCTTCTTTCAACAGAATGTGTTATAATGGTCATCATGGGATAAAGAGTTGCTCGGCAATCTCCAGAATCTCTCTCTGGTAACATGAAAAGCAAAAGAGCTTGAGACGCAGCTACAGTAAAATCATGGTTTGTTCTTGTTGAAATTCACTCATTGAGTGCTGAATTTATGTTTTAATCTAAGAATACATGTATTCTTGATGTGATGATAACCTTTAGTTATTGTTCTAGAAAAGACATTGTAAACTCATTATTGTTGATATTGGATGATTTAACTGGACTAGGTCCCGTGGTTTTTCCCTTCGCATTAGAGGGTTTTCCACGTAAAAAATCTTGGTGTCTTGCATAATTTATTTTTGGGAGTGCTAATTAACCCTGCATTTGATGATGGTGTCTTACATGCTTTAGTTGTTAGAGATTACAAGGGGTTTGTTGCAAACTTGCATAGTGGATATCTACAAGTAAAATGGGGTTGATGGTTTAGTAACTGCCCACGTTGGAGGTGCAGGTTTTTTTTTATTTTTTTATTTTTATTTTTATAAAATTTAAATGGTAGGTTATGGAGACAAATTGTGACTATCTTAGTTGGGCATGGCCATTGCAGTACCTACCTGTTAGGAGTCGCACAGAAAGAGCCTGGACAATGAGAATCGCTGACACTCTCAAATTTGATTAAGCTATAACCTGATCCAGCTCTACCAGGACATTAAGAAAATTTAGAAATTACAAAAAAAGTATAGATTGGTAAATATATGCTGCAATAGCAAATGAGAAGGCTCTAAAAAATACACCCAAATGAGAATGAGAAGACCCTAAAAAATATTTATCTATCTCAACTCGCAAGCCAGATCAAGCAAATATTTTCTTCTTATTTCACTAATAGAGATAGAGAAAATGATAGCAAGCACAGGAAAATATATATATATATATATATATAGAAAGAAAGGGTAAAACAGAAAAACAGTGATGTTATTTATTTCAACCTTTTTAAATGGCTTATTTGGATCAATGTTCTTTATCATTCATCTTGAAAACTTTTTATTTTATCAAGTAATCAAGATTTAACATGCCAACATTAATTCATCTATGATTATGAGCTTTGGCTTTGTTGAGAAATTAACGTACAAGATGTGATCTAGGATTGACTATACGCAATGGATTACATTATTATTCAAATCGTAGTAGGTGGTCATTAATGTTACAATATGTTTTGATCATTTTCCTTATTCATATATTGTTTCTATTTTACTATAACTTAGTTGTGGACATGTCAAAAAAAAAAGTAAGGGCCGGCCAAGATGTGTTGAACAATAGACCAGACAAGGAAGTTTCACATGGAGTGACATCGAAATGGGAGCAATATTTAACAGAAATAGGAGCAAATTCCTGCAAGCTTACAACAACTACATAGAAAATACCAAGGCCATGAGTTGGTGGCAGAGGCATATCATGCAAGGGTAGAGTGGTAATTTGTGTTTATATGTTGGGTTCGACTTGTATCGATACATGAGTATAAAATTAATAAGTCAATCTTAACTTGACCATTTAATTAAATGGGTCAAACCCCTCAACATTAGGTCCTTAATCCTCTAATTTTATATTGAATTCATCTCGAGTTCGCAGGTCATACCAAAATTGTCAGTTATTATGTCGCGTGCTGAGGCATGAATATAAGACTATATAGGTCAAACCTTAATCCAACCAATTTAATTAAATGGGTCAAACTTTTTAATCCTAACATTTTAATTTCGTGTTCAATTTGTACCGGATTTACGAGTTACGTAAAAAATCAGCAGCTTTAATATCATGTTCTGGGTTAGGTTGCATCAATCCCATAAGGGTGGAACTTCTGTTTCCCACTTCTTTCATAAATCATATATGTTAGAAATAAATTCACACTACAAGCCTACCAAATTCTGTGCCCAATGGCCAATAATAAGCCCATAAAGGTATTAATTAAATAAATATCAAGGGCTATTTAATTAATTAATAGAAGATATATTCCAATTGGGATTATATTGGAATAAAGAAGCTCAATTCCAGCTCCTGTGAATCCTAGCTTATCTCTACAAGATAACTATTCAAAGATTATCTTTATCTCTATGATAGATGTTGAAGGTTTATCTCTACATAATAGTTGTTGAGTTCCATCTCAACTCTAGGCTCCCAAACCAACTCAAATAAGAAGATAAATAGGCCCCTACACCAAGTACAAGATACATTCTCTCTCAGATTATAAATTATTGGGCATATTGAATTATTGTGCGCCGAAGCACAATTTTTCTCTTAGATTCTAACTTTGGCATCAGAGTGTCCCAGTCCCCTAGGACCCCCCTTTGGCCATTACTCTTTTGTAGTAATTTGGAGTGCATGACAACTAGATCTTGAAGGCCCCGAAGAACATGCATGTAATACCCTGAAACAAACCTTTTTATTAATCGAAATCTTTTCCATAAAAGCAGATAACAAGGTTTTCAATAAAATTGTTTTAACAAGGTCCAAAACCCTTAGTACTAACCTAACAACACCTTGATCAATTAGAAAATAGAAGCCAAACACTAATCCTCTAGAGGTGGACGTATGCTAGGTTAGGCGGATGTACGCCCCTGTCTCTAGTGTGGTCGTACGTGGGACGACCACCGGACATATGCTCTGCAAATAGTACAGCGGACGTTCGTGAGACTATACGGACGTATGCTACTTTCTGAAATACCTTTTGGGAAATACTTGGACGTACGAGACACCCTTTGGACCACTGTGAAATATGTGCAATAGCATCAGACATACTGTAACATCCTGATATTTCTCTTCTTTTATCTCGTAAATAAATTCGAGTGTTACTCTAAAATAATCTCACACAGCGGAAAAATTTAAAATTTTCAGTATAAAACAATACCATTAAAATACTTTTCTTTATACAAAATACCCACAACTATGCCGAACATGGCATTTAAACGAATCTATCCAACTATCTAAACTCTAGACAAAACTTTACTAACTTGGAATCTCTGAACATCTCAGTATGAATCTCTAATCACAACTGCGTAATTACCTTGATTATCCATTCCTGCAAGCACTACAAAGCGTAAAAGTAATGAGTCAATTGATTCCCAATAATATAAATCATTGTTGAATCATATATATATCAAAATGTCATACAAGTTATAAAGCCACAAGAATCCGTATTATTGGATATCAATATCATACTCAATAAGTAAGAATACTTACAGTGAATTACAGGAATGAATCATCAAAAGTAATTACTTGTTGAAACCCATTCTGCTGTAATTGATCATTACCCATAAATTTATAAATCACTAACTTTCTCTCTCTGTCTCAATTCTCCCTTCTCTCTCGGCCAAACTTTCTTCCTCACCTTCTCTCTCTCAATCTCTTTCTCTGATGCGTCTCAATCTCTATGTGGTTATAAAGGAAAAATAAATATTAAAATATTGAAAAAGGGTAGGTACATGTGTGAAAGGAGGAAGGTCAAAAGAAAGAAAATAGTAAAAGGTAGGGGAAAAGTAGGAAAATAAGAAACACATCGGTGATGTATCTTCCACTAATTCCTCACCTAACTTTCTCACCTAAGTTCCACTAATAATTCAACGATTTCATCACATTAAATCAATCACCATATTATAGTAATCATACTCCAAATTATCTTAATCAATCATCATATCATAATCTCTCATATAAAATCAAACATCATATATAATAAGCTCAAATCAATATTAATTCTTATTCATAAGATCTAATAAATTCCTCAAGAATAAATATCATTACCTATTATCATCAAATAAATATTTTCAAAATAAGACTTTTAAAATTTGGGGCGTTACACATACGCTAGGGTTGGCCGAACGTGTGTTGCTTTGTTAGGGAATTGGTGGCAATCTTTCCTTATAAATACCCACCCCCACCTTCATATTTCACGCCCTTTCAGTCTCCAGCACCCCTAGGTTGCCAGAACCCAAACCCTTGCTTGTGGGTGAAAAATTGGTGAGAGCGAGCTTCAAAGAGGAGTTTCCAAGGAGGGAAAACCACGTCCATGCTTAGCTTTGGGGTAAGCTCTGTTTGCTTTACATTTTAGCACTATTTTATCTCCTAGTTCTACTTTGATGAATTTTCCAAGTGTTCATTAAACATTCTTTAAAAATGATAATGTTTTCAAAAGATCTTTCAAAGTCTCATTGTGTTTTGATTTCTTACGTTGCATGTGCTTATTTGTTAGCTTAGAAGAGGCATAGAGGCCTAGAAATAATGTAGGAATCAAGTGTTGTCCGAAAACTCAAAGGTGTGCTTAACTCACTAAGCAAACATACACCATTGTAGCCGGACGTACGATTAGTGGGCAGAGCATCGATTTTTGAGTTTCGCACTTGTACACTTTAGCTTAGCCGTATTTCTAGGTTTTGTAAGGCTTAGAATAACGTTGTCTTGTATCCGTTATAACAGGACTTAGCTTGGTTGGAGGATTCGTTCGAGTGCACAAGGTAAGTAGACACGTACGACTTTTTTACTTAAAACATGGGATATGTAATGCAACGCGACTTAGTGGGCTGCAGCGAAGAACAACAAATACGTAGTAGAAAACTAATTCTAGATCTTGATTCTATCAATGATTTGAGAACTCTTCTTGAAAATCTAGATACTTTCTAGCATTTTGAAGGAAAAGGGGAAAAAACTCAACTCTGAGTAATTTTCATTAATAAAATCAATAATCAACATAAAATTGAATTGTTTGGCGCTCGACGAGTGCAATCGATCCCCCGTCATCGGTTGCTTCCACAGAAACTATTGATTCTGGGGCTCGAGTTCTGCGATCGATTGCAAGTCATCCTACCAACAGCCGATTCGAGAGCTCACATTACGGTCCTTCTGCAACTGGTGCGCATCAATATGTCGATTATTTGACCACAGAGTATGATATTATCATGCCTATTTTCTGTAAATACTTGGTAATTGTACTATTAATTAACTATTAAGATGTATCGTATGACATGATATGCCAGTATGTGTGGTATAAACGACCATGGGCTCACTATATAGACTTCATACTATGGTCAAATGTGTGTGTATTATATGGAGGCTTTGGATCCCGGTCACTATAGGATTTGATGTCATTAGTGGTGTGAGCCACTCGAGGTTGGGCTTGGTCGTGCCGCTAGTGTTACATACGGTAGCGTGCAATGGCCGGGGCACCAGCATTGTACTACAGGTCCCTCAGGACAACGCCAACATTTTTTAGAAGGGGTAATATCTTAGGTAGACCATATATGAGAGTTATGACCTATAATGCATTAGCCTTTTATTGCATTAAAATATTAGGTAGTTATCGCCGATAGTATACCACGATCTTTTATTAAAACCTAAATCTTACCAAAAAGGTGTATTAGCGGAGGTAATGCCTCTTTTTATTCGTAATTAAGTTGTATGTTTACTTTCATTAATTGGGCTCATGTCATACTCATGTTATAAGGTTTACTTACTAAGTCGTTAGACTTACGCAGGTATTATTCTCTAGGTAATCTGATTTATTACCCTGGTAGTGGCAATGGCTGCTGCTGCCTATGTGGTTAGGATTTGCTTATGATTACAGGTTTGTCTTTATTGGTTAGTAGCTCCATGTTCTTACTTGATGATTACTAGTTTTCTTAGATTTTTATTCACTTTTCCTTGCATTTACTCTAATAATTCTAGAAGCGTGATTTCCCGTTTAGTCACAAGTTGGCTTAAATGGGTTAGTTACCAGTGACTCCACCGAATTAGCAAAGGTTAATTTTGGGGGCGTTACAGCGCATCCACCGTGTAGAAAATTGTTCTAACAATTTGGCGCTGTCTGTGGGAACGACTAGTTCGTTTCTCATAAAAAAAATTTCATCACAGTGTGAGCACGCATTCCGGCGGCAGCCAATTGGAAGGACTCGCCAATCTACTTTGTCCATAGCAGATCCGCATAGATCTACCTCCTAAGTGGCATCTCAGATCCACGTTTCACTTTGCCAAAACAAAAGCCAGCGCCAACCCAAAGTACTAGAGATCAACGTGCCATGGCGTGATCTAGGCTGCTAGAGACCCACTGCCATTCGCCGGTAACCTGGTAAAAAATAAGAAAACAAGGAGACAACCTTGGGCAAAAAAAATTAACAGGAGACAAACCGGTAAAAAACAAAAAGATAAGAAGACAACCTTGGGTAAAAACAATTAACGGGAGACAACCTGGTAAAAGAAACAATGAGTGTCACTGGAGACAAGGAGAAAACCTTTGGCAAAAAAAATTGATAAGGGAGACAACCTTCTAAAACAAGGACAAGGTGACAACCCTCTAAACCAAGGACAAGGAGACAACCTTGGGAAAAAATGATAGATGGGGGACGACCCTCTAAAACAAGGACAAAGGGGAAAACCTTGGGCAAAAATAATTAACGAGAGACAACCTAGTAAAAAACAAGAAGACAAGGAGACAACCTTGAGCAAAGACAATTAATGGGAGAAAACCCAGTAAAAAACAAGACAAAGGCACAACTTTGGGCAGAAACAATTAACAGCTAAACCCTAAACAATTAATGGGAGACAACCCGGTAAAAAATAAGAAGACTGAAGTGGTATTTTTGTGACAGAAAATATCAATTATAAAAATAACTATTTGCAATAAGATGAATCTTTGTAGGATACGGCTATAGAGAGGGTGTCGAACTTCAAGGACTACAGGGGTTTGGTTATCAAATTTGAAAGAGTAAATTTAGCTTAATTAAAAAGAGATTTGATTTGGTTTGTAACTAAAGTGCATGAAATTAGAAGAGAATTAAATATAAGAAAGAGTATAAGGTATTAACTTCACCTCTATCTGCACAACATGACTAATCAGATTTAATCCAAAAATGCATTCTATGCATGTTATAAATAAACAAGAAACTTCTTTATTAAAGAATAAGTATAATCTATCTTCAGTTGGCACGAATTGTTCACCTAACCACTAAAATGCGATACGACTCGTCTTAGGTATAAATTATCAAATTCTTTAATAGGATATATATAATCAATGAATAAGTGTAACCCATCTTCTGTTGGCACGGACTGTCTACCCAAATTACACTAAACTAGGGTGTAGTACAATTCGTCTTCCCTAGGCATGGCCTATCAAATCCTATTGATCATATGACAATTAAACCCATTGTATAACCATCATCCTCATAATCACAAAAAATAAGAATGATTTGAGTTTAATAAAAGTAAAAGACTTTCTAAGATAAGATAAGAATTTCACTAATATTGAGTTTGGAATTTAAGAACAATATCATTTAATAATTAAGAACGAAATCAATATGTAGCAGTTCTCATAGTTATACAATCAACATGCATAAATTGAAAGTCTAGAAATTAAATACAATCAAACCATTGTGCTTGGATAGGGTTATATCAACACCCCACAAAGAGTTTAGTTGCTCATGATCTTCTAAGCTTCAAAGATAGATTTTTGATTTTTAGCTCTAGGAAGTGGTGTGTCTTTTTTTACAAGTTAAGAGGCATATTTATAGGGACTAGGAAAACCTTAGAAGCCCTAGAAACCCTAAGAAAATCATAGGTTAGTCTCTCAGTCCAAGTGGGAGACTGAAAACCTTCTCTAGGGTGGATTTGGGCACTTTTTGGACTTTCAGCACGAGTGCGCTCGATCCCACTTGTGGTGCGCTCGATCCCACCCACGCACATGGGCAGAGTTGTGCTAGATCCCACCTACAGTGCTCTTAAGCGCACCTAGGCATGTGGCTATTTTACATCTTATCTTGTAGAGCGATTTTGTCATAGCAAATGTCCAAATTGAGAAATTTATATTTCATAATGATTTGGAGCATTTTGAGTTAGCTTTCCAATGCTTTTAATTTCACCTTAATCCAATACTCCTAGAAAAGTTATGATCACAATACTAAGAGATATGTTACTTCTTCTCATAGTGTATTTTAAGCCTAAAATCAATGGTTTTTTTTGTATTCTCCCTAAAAATATTAAAAAACGAAAACAAAACAAAATCAAACAAATAACAATGCTAAGGAATTAACATATGTGAGTTACGGAGCATGAATGTGCAATATTCAACGCTTATCAAAGACAAGGAGACAACTTTGGGCAAAAACAGTTAACAGGAGATAACCTAGTAAAACACAAGACAAGGAGATAACCTTGGGTAAAAACAATTAGAGGGTGACAACCTGTTAAAAGAAACAATGAGTGCCACTGGAGACATAGAGAAAACCTTGGGCAAAAACAATTGATAAGGGAGACAACACTCTAGAAAAAGGACAAGGAGACAACCTTGGGCAAAAACAATAGATAGAGAGACAACCCTCTTGTAACGCCCTCAAAATTGTAATGCCCTCAAAATCAAAATAATAACTTCCATTAGATTAGAGACTGAACGACGTAAAATCAATTGTCTCTATTTCAATTTTATTTCCACTATTTTATTTCTATTTAATTATGATTTTCTTCACAATCCACTCTTTCACTATCTAAAGAGAAGGAAACAAACCAGGAGACAAACAATGATTTCCACAAATCATTTTGAAAAGCAAAAAGATGCTTTTACGTTAATGATCAGTTGGTCCACTTACACGAGACATATTCTCTCATAATTTTAGTATCAAACAAATTTCTTTTACGTGTCCATCATTCATGTAGGTCCATCACTCCATTAAGTTGTTTCCTATTATGATCAATATATTTATATAGCCTAGTTCAATTGTTTGGTGTAAAAGCAAAACACAACTTCCAATCTCATTTTGTCAAGCTCTTTGCAATCACCTTCCTCTATTTCCTTTGATTTACAAACAAGATAACATGGCTGAGGTTGCACTTGCAGCTGCAGGCATAGTTCTCTCCCCCATCCTCCAAGTGTTTTTTGAAAGAATGGCATCTCACGACTTTGATGACTTCTTTTGGGGATGAAAACTCAACGATAAACTCTTAAGGAAGTTGAAGATAGCATTGCTATCCGTGAAAGAGTGGCTCCATGAGTTGAAAGATGTTGTCTATGATGTAAAGGACATCTTGGATGAGATTGCTACCAAACACTCGTGACACAAGTTGGATTCTGAATTTGGAACCATTGCGAGTAAGGTACGACACTCCATCTTTGCTTCTCCTTTTGATGTCAATAAGATAGAAGGAAAGTTAAAAAATGTAGTTGACAAATTAGAAGATCTAGCAAAACTAATAGGTGTTTTAGGTCTGAGATCAAGTGTTGGAGGGAAATCATTAGAAAGATTGCCCACGACTTGTTTAATTGAAGAATCTAGTGCTTGTGGTAGGGATTCTGATAAGAAGGCGATAATTAAGTCGTTGCTCTCGAATGATGAGAGTGGCTATGAGATAAGTGTGATTGCCATAGTTGGCATGGGGGGAATTGGCAAGACCACCCTTGCTCAACTAATAAATAATGATAATAGGGTGGATGAGCATTTTCAACAAAGTATGGGTTTGTGTTTCGGATCCATTTGACGTGTTCATGGTAATGAAAACAATTTCGGAGGCATTAACTTTATTAGCTTGTGATATTAAGGATCTAAATCACCTTCAAAATAAACTCAAAGAGACATTAAAAGGAAAGAAGCTCCTACTTGTTTTAGATGATGTTTGGGATAGGAATCCAACCAAGTGGGAGGTCTTAAGTAAGGCTATTAAATCTATGGGACAAGAAAGTAAAGTTGTCATCACAACACGTGATTCCGAAGTTGCTAGAGTCATGCATGCCAGTACAATTTATCCTGTAGAGAAGTTATTGGAAAAATATTGCTTGTCATTATTTGCAAAGTTTACATTCCCCATTGGTAACTTTGATGCATATACAGAACTACAAGCAATAGGAACACAAATTGTATGAAAATGCAAAGACCTACCTTTAGCAATTAAGGCGATTGGGGCTCTTTTGTGGTCTAAATTACATGTTGATGAATGGGATAAGGTATTGAGAAGTGAGTTATGGGATTTACCAATTGAGGAGACAAACATCCTTCCTGCTCTAAGATTAAGTTACCAATATCTTTCGTCACATTTAAAGTGATGCTTTGCATACTGCTCCATATTCCCAAAAGATTATACTTTCAAAAAAGATAAATTAGTCTTACTATGGATGGCAGAAGGTTTCTTGCTGCAACACAAAAACAAAACAATGGAAGAAGTTGGGGATGATTTCTTCTTTGCTCTTGTATCAAGATCATTGTTGCAACAATACAATTGTGATGAATATAAAATGCATCATCTTGTTAGCGAGTTGGCAAAATTTATATCTGAACAATTCTCTTTGAGCCTTGCTGATGATTGTCCTCCTAAAATTGTATGCAACACTTGCCATTTATCTTTTCATGAAAATTTTGCAAGCTTTCAAGAGGCTAAGAGATTGCATACTATCCTAGAATTAAGTTTCTCTAGGCATGACATATACAAAACTCAATTTCCATTACTAATGACAAGATCCTTACGGTTGCTCATTCTATCTAACCATAGGGACATAACTAAGTTGCCATATTCAATTGGAAAACTTATACATCTTCGATATTTGGAACTTTCTTACACATTGATTAAAAGGTTGCCTGATTCCATATGTAAGTTGTTCAATTTGCAAGTATTGAATTTATCACGTTCTTCGAATCTTGTTGCCTTGCCAAGAGATGTTCATAAACTCTTTAATTTGCGTCATCTTGATATTATTGATACTCCCTGCATGAAGGAGACGCCAAGACATCTGGATAGACTAAAATGTCTTCAGACATTAATTAAATTTGTGGATTGCCATTGGAGTGCTAGGGAAACTTACAAACCTTCGATGGAGAGGATGGTTTTCTATTATGGACCTCCAAAATGTTGGATCTCTTCTGGATGATAAGGATGTAAAGTACTTAAGGGATAAGAAACACCTTGAACAGTTGGTATTGGAGTGGAAAGTTGATGCAAATGCTTCAAAAAGTCAAATAATTGTACTTGACAGTCTCCAACCCCATTCAAACTTGAAACGCCATGATATCATCGGCTACGGTGGTAAAGTTTTTCCGAACTGGGTAGGGGATGCTTCATTCTCTTATATAGTATATTTGCATGTAGAAAATTGTAAATTTTGTTGTAGCTTGCCACCATTTGGGCAACTACCCACTCTACAGGAGCTGTCTATTGTTGGGTTGGATAAAATTGTTATAGTGGGTCATGAATTTTATGGTGATGGATCTTTTCCAGTAAAGCCATTCAGAACCTTGAAAGTTCTAAAGTTCAAGAATATGAGGTCCATGCGGAAATGGGAGGCATGGTTTTCTTTTGACCCTCAAAATGAAGGTAGAGCTTTTCCTAATCTTAGGCAGCTGTATATTGAGTTTTGCCCTCAGATAAGAACGTTGCCGATTGGTATCCATCGTATTGTTTCTCTTGATAGTTTTGAGATTCGTTAATATCCCCAGTTTCCTCTCTCCTATGGTCGTCAATGGGTACTCATAGACAATCATAGATGTGAGCTTAAAATTAAACATCTCAATTCCCTTGAGTTCCTTTCCTGGGGTGGTGGCCTACCCTTTACATGGAAAACTCGAATCTTCAAAAGTTGTAGGATGTTAGAGCTCCCAACACAAGTAGACTATTCATCCATTGAAGATTTGACGCTGTGCTATTGTGATTCTTCCAAGTCTTTTCCACTGGATTTATTCCCGAAGCTTCTTCGTCTCCAAATCAAATATTGTGGGAGTCTAAAATCTCTTGAACAACATAAAAATGACCTACACCTCTCGCTGAGAGACATATGCATTGATGGGTGCCCTAATTTTGCATATTTTTCGAAAGGAGGATTGTGTGCTCCCAACCTTAAAGTGTTTCAGATCAAGAATTGTACGAGTCTTCGGTCACTAGTTGACAAGATGCACATATTTTCTATTGAGAACTTGTATTTGGAAGATTGTCCAGAAGTTGAGTCATTTCCTGAAGGGGGCTTGCCTTCCAATATGAATTCAATTTCCATCATCAATTGTGAGAAACTCTTTGCTAGCCGGATGCGTTGGGATTTGCAGAAAGAACTCTGTCTCTAGGCTCCTTAACGATGGCTTCAAACAACCTTGTATGGCCCCTCCCATGTCAACCCAAGTTTTCCTTCCATTGGATCCCGGGTGGCTATGCCAACCTTCCGAAGAACCTAGTCCCCTACCTTAAACTATCTTGGCTTCACCTTCTTGTTGAAAGATTTGGCTATTCTTTATTGGTAAGCCGCCATTATTGCTTGTGCATCATCCCTCTTCTCTTGGAGCAAATTTAGGCTCAACTTTATGCCTTCTTCATTCATCTCATAATTGTAGTGTTTTACCCGGAAGCTGATCAAACCGATCTCTACTGGATTGACTACCTCGAATCCAAACACCAAAGACAATGGAGTCTCTCTTGTCGGCGTTCGGGTCATAGTCCTGTAAAACCATAGTACCTTCAAAAGGAATTCTACCCATGTTCCCTTTTTATCCTTGAGTTCCTTCTTTAATGTCTTCATTAGGGTCTTATTTGTAGCTTCTACTTGGCCATTTACTTACGGGTGTCCCAGGGATGAGAAATAATTTCTTATGTACCAAATCATGCACCGACTTTGAAATGGTTTCATGATCAAGCATTTACCATTGTTGAATTCTGAAAGCATGGGGAATGCCATACCAATAGACAACCGATTTCCAGGGAAAGTTCCTTATACTTCCTATGGTAATGGTAGCCAATGCTTCGGCTTCCACCCATTTTGTGAAGTAGCCCACAACAGCCACAACAAACCTACATCCTCCATTTACCGTCGGCATCGGTCCTACGAGGTCGACCCCCTATTGTGCAAAAGGTCATGGTGTTGACACTAGACTTAGCTCCTCGGGAAGGTTGGTTATTGCCTTGTCAAACCTTTGACATTTGTCGCAATGTTTGACCATTTCATAGGAGTCCCTATTCATCCTGGGCCAATAATATCCTGCTTGGACATCATTATGAGCCAACATCCTTCCCCTTGAATGACGCCCGCATTCACCTTCGTGAATTTCCTGAGTATGTAGGTGGCTTCATCCTCTGACAGGCATTTAAGTAGAGGGAGAGTGTAGCCTCTTTGGTATAGGACTTCGTCAACTGACCTATATTCGGATTTTTCAAGCCAACTTATTGTCGGATGGCAATTTTCCTACTCTTAAAAACTACAGTATATCGCGCACCCATTCCGGGCATCCTTGTCCTTCCTCAATGCAAGCCACTTGATCTGCTCGTATAATTAAAGGCTCGGTTATCCCATGTGTTGGGCATCCTGCTGTTGTGATTTCTTCTTTTGTAGGAGAGCCGATATGAGCCAAAGCGTCGGCTTGTGAGTTCTCCTCCCTTGGCACCTTTGTGAAGGCTATCTTATCAAAGGACCCCATAATCTCCTTTACTTTCTCTAGGTATCTCTTCATTTTATCTTCTCGGGCCTCATATTCCCCCTTGATGTGCCCAACCACCACTTAGGAGTCACTCCTGATCTCCAGATTTTTTACCCCCATTTCCCAGGCCATGTTCATTCCTACAATTATGGCCTCGTACTTGGCCTCATTATTGGTGGTGGTGACTTTGAGTTGTATGGCTGCCTCGCATTCCTCTCCATCGTGTCCTTTGAAGATGACACCAACTTTGTTGTACTTTTGAGTAGAAGATTCATCTACACATGCCACCCATGTCTCCTCTTGCAACATTGATGTACAAATTTAATTGTACTCGTCAATTGCATGAGTCGATCGTAATAGAGTGGATGTGCAAGTGCGAATGTCGAACCCACAGAAAATCGTGTTTGTCAAAAACCAATTTAAATGCCTAAATTAAATAATATCTTAACCTAGTTCCAAAAGCAAACAGGTAACGTGCATAAAATAAACTAAGCTAAAATGCAATAAAATAAAGAAATAAAAACTAAAGTCCCTAATCCACCTCACAATAAATTAATTCACATATAAACATGCTTAGCTCATATGTATTAAACATTTATGCTACAAGGCATACTACTCGCTAACACATTGTTCATATTTCCGTCTATCAATAAAGTACATATGTATATCCTATTGTTGTTACACAATCTTGTCAAACTACTCGAGGCAAACACTGTTACAAGAAGTCACAACGGATAATGGTCCGCAAACGAATATCCGATGTATCTCCGGTTGCAACGAATGTTGACGTTTGACGATTGTAAACAACAATCAACACACTGTCACTAAAATGCATTGAAACGAATAAACATAAATCTTAAGAGACAGAATAATCTGAACTAAACATAAATATATATAAACAAATTAAAGTGAAGGAATAAGAAACAAAATAAAACAAAAATAAAACAAAATTAAATAAGCGACAATTTAGGAGGGATGTACAATGGAAAAGCAGATTTTGGGCCCTAGAGGCACCTCCCAAAGCGTGAAAACAAATGATACATCGAGGCCTATTTATAGGTGGCGGTCATTGAGTGCGTTCAACGCACACTACGTTGACGCACCTTATTTGTGGTCGAATGGGCACACGTTCGCAAATAACTTTATGGCAACTAGGGCTGCTGATGGCGTCGTTCCTGATTCCTTGCGTTGCGTAGATAACCGCTAGGGCCATGTTTTAATGCAATGACCTGCACAACACAAAACACTAAAAACTATACAAAACATTAGTTATTAACACACTAAGAGCCTAACAAACATAAGTCAAGGGGTCCAATATACAATATTTGACACGATCAAATACCCCCAAACTTACATTTTGCTAGTCCTTAGCAAAACAAAACTAAAAACACAAATAAAAACAAGAACATAAATCTTCTTTGTGGGAGAAAGCGATTGCATTTAGCGTATGCAACAAGCCTTTTAAACCTCTAGGCATTCCCTAGTGGACAGTGAAGTCTCGTGAGGGTTTTTTAGAATGACACCCACAAACAATTATTGGCACTATGTTATTAATGGACAAAGCCTTTCACACAAACACATGGTTCATACATCATTAGCAAATTTAACATGTTAAACATATGAACCACATCATCAGGCATCCAAAACATTTTCATTCAAGGTTGAAAATTGAGACAACACGTGCTCCATAATGTGCAAAGTGAACTAACAATAAGATCATGGGGTTTCAATCACTCTCCAAAGACGTGTATCCCAAAATTCAAAGGAAAAACAATGTGATAAATACAACCAAGGCTTAAATTGAAAGATGCAATTTTTTGTGTAGGCTGTGCAATGTTGACTTCCTTAAACTTCTAAATGACCTATGTAACGAGCGTTGGGCCAGTGACTCCCAAACCAGGTGGTTTTAGGGCACTAGATGTAGAGACATCCCTAAGGGCTTAATTACTCAAGTCAAAAAGAGTTACGAAGCCTAACTAGCCATACAATTTTTAGCTGAAATTTCTCATCTTTTGGCCGAACACTCATTGCTTGGCCAGGCAAGAGGTCCGTTACTCAATGAAAAACTCACTTTATTATGATTTTGATTGATTTTTTTTATATTTTTTATTAAAGCCAAGGTTTTCATCATCACATCAAAAACCTAAAATCTCAAGAAACACACTTCAAAGTCAAATCTCATACCCCACGGACCTAATGCTAGTGTGCATGTGAAATTTCAATCAAACAAGTGGAGTCTCTCTAATCCAACACATGAATCAAAAAATCGATTTCTAATGATAGGCAATGTTCAAACAAGTTAAACAAACCAATGACATGTAATCCATGAATTACGATGTAAGTCATGACCAATCAACAACATAGTAACAAACAAAAGAAAATTTTTATATACATGGCAAAAACAAATATATACATGCAAAAACAAAACAAACAAATAAAAAAAAGATAGAATGTTTGTCCACCCCCAAACTTAAATGACACATTGTCCAATGTGGCAAGAAATACATTACAGTGGGATGAGGACCGGGATGAACAAAGTCCAAGGCGTCCCCAAACTTAAACATCAAAATACATCAAAAACTAACAAGAATCTTTTCTCTCAAAGATCAAACATCAACAAGTTAATTCTGTTAGAAACCGAAACAAATTAAAATATATACATGAAAATAAAATAACAAAAATAAATCAAAAAATGCGTGCGGTAAATAAAAGGAAAAATACCGCACCTTCCAATCCCTTCCATCCTTTCTTCTTTAGAATAAGATACCCCTCAGAAGGATGTTAAGCCATCTTATGTAGTTGTCCTTGTTTGAGGGATCCACTTAGGAACACGGTTCCTAGATTTGTGATTTTGTGTGTGTGAATCCTCAAAGATTTCTACATAAGATGGCTCTTCGAGACATTGAAAAGATGGAACTTGATGTGAATGATATGTCTCGAGAGGGATTGTGATGAAGGAGTGAGCTTCAGTACTCACTTCCTTGTCATTGGGCCAATTTAAAATTGGCGGAGGCTCAAACTGCTCCTTCTTTTCTTCTTCTCCATTCCCAGTCCGCATCTCAGGAGCAGGATCCAATAAAGCCTTAGCTTGCTCATGTACTATGTCAAGGTCCAAATCAAACTCAAATTGAGCAAAACTCTCTTCCAAAGGATCCTCCAGACTTGACTCTCTAAATCTCACAGCTTGCTCAAGGAACTTGTCCAGATCCAGATCATATTCAATTTCATCAAAACACTCTCCCGATGGATCCTCAAGACTAGGCTCACTAAAAGTATCAACATGATCAAGTAGCCTATCCAAGTCTAGGTCATCTCTATCTGGAGCAAAGTGTTCCATCTCAGGATCCTCTAAACTCAAATCATGCAACACTCCATCTTGCATCACTAGCCTATCGAGGTCTAGGTCACAATCATCTGAGGTGAAGCATTCTATCTTAAGTTCCTCTAAGCTACACTCACTTGCAACTTCATCTCCAATTTCCTCATCAACAAGTATGGTGGTGGTTTGGGCATTGTCAAGTGTAGACTTGTTAACTTCAGTCATGTAATGATTAATGAAAGGGCAATCATCAAACTGGTGAGAATGATGATAACAATATTCACATATGATGAGGTGTGTGAGTGTGAAAAGCAGTATGGGCATGTCTGCTGCCATAAGTTGGTTCGCCCTCCCTAAGTCATCAATATGGCGGTTGGAAAATGTTGCTCTAATGACTCTTGGGAGGATGAACCATCTCATGACTTTGAAACTCCTCTTCCTCCATTAGGTTGAATTGCAACTAGATGACCAAAGCTGTCCTTCCAACCTTGCAACTTTTTTTGCCACATGGGCATCCATGATTTCTTGACAAGGTTGGTTGATTTGTTTGCCTAAACATAGAGTGTGTCTTCTAATGATGGTTCATGCAATATAGGAATGGTGGGTTGGTTTACTAGTTCCATGAATTCCTTAAGAGTGTCTTCCAAGGAAGATTTCTCGAGGATAGTCATATGATGAATGAGAAGAAAATGGTTGTCTTGGCTGGATATTCAGGTGCAATTCGTCAACTGGGAGCAAAATTTTCCGTAGCATGATCATGCCACGAAAAATCAGAATGGTTGCTCCGATCGGGTTATAAAAATTTGAATTTGATTCAAACCGGGACTGGAGAAACTAGTGTTCAACTCTCATTTGAAAATTAGAAAATTGTCCCCAATGCGGACAATCACCTAAACTATGGTAAGGCTGGGCGGTGTGAACATGGTTCATGTGGGTGCAAAGTGGTAGGAAACATTAAAATAATCGAGAAGACTCATGCTTCACCCAAACAATTCAAAATATCCACATGAAACAATTACAACAAAAATAAAATAAACGAAAACTAACATAAATAAACTAAACAAATAATTAATCAATAAACTAAACAAAATATTAAACTAATTAAACAATTAATAATACTAACAAAAACTAAAAACATAAGGCAGAATAAATAGACAAAACTAAAAATTAAATAAAACAAAAAGAAATGAAAAGCAGAACACATACACATTCGGGTCTCTGTTGCAGCAGTGAGAGTGCACTTCGCGGAGCGACGATCGATCGCAGCCACGCATATGTAGCAGACTCTACAGAGTGCGTTGAGCATAAGGGATGTGTTGAACAGAACTACTAACTTGTTTGGAATGCGTGCGCTCGCATGAAGGTGTGTTAGGTGGCGCAGGTCTGTGTTTGGAATAGGCCGTTCGACCTGATTTTCAAACTCAAAGAAACCAAAAACAAGGAACAAAAATGCTAATCTAATTTTTTTTTTTTTATCTATACAAAAGCACGAAATAAATAAAATAAATGCATGAATTAAAATAACTAGTAGAAAGATAAAATTAATCTAAACATAAAACTAACTTTAACAAAACACCGATTCCCCGGCAACGACGCCAAAATTTAATGTACAAATTTAATTGTACTCGCCAATTGCACGAGTCGATCGTAATAGAGTGGATGTGCAAGTGCGAGTGTCGAACCCACAGAGAATCATGTTTGTCAAAAACCAATTTAAATGCCTAAATTAAATAATATCTTAACCTAGTCCCAAAAGCAAACAGGTAACGTGCATAAAATAAACTAAGCTAAAATGCAATAAAATAAAGAAATAAAAAATAACTAAAGTCCCTAATCCACCTCACAATAAATTAATTCACATATAAACATGCTTAGCTCATATGTATTAAACATTTATGCTACAAGGCATACTCTGAGCGCTAACACATTGTTCATATTTCCGTCTATCGATAAAGTACATATGTATATCCTATTGTTGTTACACAATCTTGTCAAACTACTCGAGGCAAACACTATTACAAGATGTCACAACGGATAATGGTCCAACGAATATCCGATGTATCTCCGGTTTACAGCAGTGTTGACGTTTGGATTTGTAAACAACAATCAATACACTTTGTCACTAAAATGCATTGAAACGAATAAACATAAATCTTAAAAGACAGAATAATAACTAAACATAATATATATAAACAAATTAAAGTGAAGGGAATAAGAGACTAAATAAAAGTAAAATAAAACATAAATTAAATAAGCGACAATTTAGGAGGATTTATGGAAAACAGAGGGTTTTGGGCCCTAGAGGCACCTCCCAAACGTGAAAACAAATGATACATCGAGGCCTATTTATTGGCGGGTCATTAGTGCGTTCGAGCACTTTTCACTGAGATTGAGCACACCGGTTATTTATGGTTGAAGGTAGGGTGTCGGCCAAATAACGCTACATAATACTAAATTTGTTGGCTGGCCGTGAATGTGGTAAGAATCTTCGTGCATTTAAGTACACTTTGCCCTTTGCTAGCCATGTTTTAATGCAATGACACAGCACAAAACAAAACACTAAAACTATACAAAACATTAGTTATTAACACAGCTAAGAGCCTAACAAACATAAGTCAAGTGGGGTCCAGTATACAATATTTGACACCGATCAAACATCTCTTCTTTGGGGAAGCTACACAATTCAGCTAAGAAGTCGGCCAAAGCTTGCCCTTTTAACGACGTCCTTCAGTGGAATTCTATGTCGAATTCTTCGAGCTCTATTGCCCAATTGACCAGTCTTCCTGACAGGTTTGGCTACCACTTTGATAGTATGCACTTGGAAGTAGGGTCTTAGTCTCTGAGCGGATGTGATTGGAGCAAAGGCTAAATTTTCGATCCATGGAATCTGCTCCTCCACCCAGTGCAATGCCTTGCTAGTGAAGTTTATGGGTCTTTGTACTCCATGTTCTTCATGAACTAGTGTTGAGCTTAGAGCTGATGGTAACACTACGAGGTACAGATATAGGGCTTCCCTTTCCATCAGTTAGCTTAAGAGTAGTGGGCTAACTAAATATGCCTCAATTCTTGAAAGGCATTGTCGCATTCTGGACTCCAAGAAAAGGCTTTCTTTAGTATTTTGAAGTATGAGAGGCACTTGTCAGTTGATCGGAAGATGAATCGATTCGCTATCCCCCCCCCCCCCCCCCCGCGTTAATTGTTAAAGCTGCTTTGTGCTCTGAGGTGCTTGCATCTCCAAAATTGCCTTGATCTTCTTGGGGTTAGCCATGATTCCTCTTTAAGAAACAATGAACCCAAGAAATTTTCCCAAGGATACCTTGAAGGCACATTTGGAGGGATTGAGCTTCATTTTGTATTGCCTTAGCGTATCAGAGGCCTCGGCTAGATCTGTGATGTTGCTATCTGCCTAAAGGTTTTTTACAAGCATATCATCCACGTAAACTTCCATGTTTCATCCAATCTACTCGCGTTACATTTTATTAACCAGCCTTTGGTACGTGGCCCCTGCATTTTTTAAGCTAAAAAGCATTACCCAATAACAATACAAATCTTTGTCCATCATGAAAGCTATCTTTTCTTGGTCAGATTCATGCATGGATATCTGATTATACCCCGAGAATATGTCCATGAAGTTCAGCAATTCATGCCCGGAAGTCAAATCTACGATCATGTCTATTCGAGGTAGTGGATAGTTATCTTTGGGACACATTTTATTGAGGTCAGTGAAGTCAATGCACATTCTCCACTTCATGTTGGACTTCTTCACCAGCACTACATTTGCTAACCAAATTGTGTGTTGGACCTCTTTGATGAATCTAGCCTCGCATAACTTCTTTACCTCCTCGACGGCCGCCTTACTCTTCTTGGCTAAATACCCCTTTCGTCTGTGTTGTACTGGCCTGAAATTAAGGTCAGCATTTAACTTATGCACCATCACCGAGGGTGATATACCCGTCATGTCTTCACGACTCCAGGCGAACACGTCATAATTCTTGCGAAGGAAACATACAAGCTTCTCCTTCACCATCGGGTCCAACTGGGATCCACCCTGATAACTCTGTCTGGCTCACCAACCAAGAATTCTTCTAAATCCCCCACCGATTTGTCACCCTTTAATTGCTATCTATTTTCTTTGCAACCACCCCTCTAAGCTGGAGTCTTGGGACACTCCTTCATGAAAATGTTATAGCAATGTCGAGCGGCTCATTGATCAACCTCTACCTCTTCGACTTAATGATCCATCAGGAGCTTCATCTTGAGATGTAGGGTCAATGTTATGACCCCTAGTTCATTAAGGGATGTTCTTCTGATGATGGCATTTTAGGCCAATGGTCGGTCGACCAACAAGAAACGTACCATCACAATTGCCTGCTTTGGGTATGATCTAGCTGTGACAAGCAATTTGATCGATCCTATCAGTTGTACTTGTTCCCTTATAAATCCAATCAAGGGACAGCCGATTGGAACAATCCTCTCCTGCCCTAAGTCCAGCTTCTTAAATGCGAACTAGTATAAGATGTCCACCGAACTTCCGTTATCAACTAGGAAGCGATGGACATTGTGGTTCACCACAATTAACATGACGACTAAGGCATCTATGTGCGGGAGTGATACGCTCGTGTAGTCTTCATCATAAAATCCGATGACCAATGAATCTTTCCTGGACTCCTTCATTGGCCTCCCTATTGCATAGGCTTCATGGGAGCCTTCCACTCACTTGGTGTAAGCGTTTCTCACCCTACACAATTCGCCTCCCCTGACAAACCCACCTGTAATGGTGTGGATTTCTAGGATGCTTGCCCGGTTTTGCTCTTCATGGGCTAGTCGAGTGTTCACCCTTCTGGACTCCTCCTGTCTTCTTCTATCCTCCTGAGGATACCTATCTCATTCTCTACTATTTGAGCTTCTACTCCTATAACGTTCCTGTTGTCGAACGTCTTGTTGGTCATGGTAATTGACCTTTTGGATGTAATTTCCTCTAGAGGCAGTTGCCCTCCTTTGCTCCCCCAAGAATCGGACTAGCTTCCCATTCTTGATGAATTTCTCGATGAGTTGTCTCAAAGCTATGTAGTATTCCGTATAGTGACCGTTAGCTTCGTGGAAGTCACATTACCAATTTGCGTTTTGGCTTGGCGGGTCCAGTGGTATCCTCGAGGGTCTTCGCTACTTCGGATCAAGGTTGTGTGGGGTGAAATTGTAGTCATTGAACCTCTTCCTAAAGGGCTTAGGATCATCCAACCGAGGTTGATCCGTCTTCTTCTTCTCCTTGGGTTTCTTTGGCAGTTTTCCTTGCTACAGGCTCCTCAAGAAAGATGCCATTGTAGATGGCGGAAAATAACAGACCATCAGTAGGCTTCTTCCTCTCCTGGGATCCTAAGAAGTGAGTTAAGAATATCCAAGCAAGATCTTTAAAGGTACCTATAGAGTGGCACCAAACTTCGGAACCACTCCCAGACATTTCCAGAGAGTGTAGTAGGGAATGCTCGACAAGCTATCTCATCGGGCGTGGCATGCAGTGCTAGGTGCCTCCGATAGTTTTCCAGATGCTTAGTGGAGTCCCTAACCCTACTATGACTAGGGATCTACGACGCTTTGAATTTATTGGGGGAGTTGGTGGTCAATCACTAGCTTGGTGAAAGACGTTTTTGTCCCGGCAAAAAGTTTGCTTACCACTGCTACCTTGTGTTTCTCCTTCTTCTCCGTGGTAGCCAACTTCATCTTCAATTCCGCCACTGCTTTATCCATCTTACTCTCCTAAGTGGCTATTGGTGGATTCTAGTAGGCTGGCTGACTATTTTCAGTCGATTTTTTGGGATTCTCGCCTCCATTGGCATTCTCCTGTGTGTCGATGATGTCAGCTTTCACCCAGGTGGTTTTGGCCGCCATAGTGATGATTCTGATTCTCCTGTTCCTTTGAATGTCCGTTCAAATTTAACTTCGAAGTGGGATTGCTCAAGGAATTGGAGGCGCAGTTCCTCATTTTGTTGCACTAAGAGTGCAACTTACACTTCCAGGGAAGCTATATGCTCCCTATCTCTAGCAACTTGGGGTGCTAGCAGCTGCTTGTGGGCCTGGTGTGCGGATTCTTCACGGCACTAGGCTTGGCTTCTGGACCTTGCGTTCACCATTGTTACGGATTTTTGTTTATGCAAGAACGAATTTGTCATTCCCACAGACGGTGCCAAACTGTTGGTACAATTTCTGGTATGATGGACCCAAGGGTTGAATGATGATACTGAGCTAATGGTTCCTCGATTCCTACAAAATAGTAACACGCTTTAAGAGGACGCGCCGAGTGGTGGCTGGTTGTACCTCCTTCAATGCTTAAGTTAGTGTCTGTGTAAACTCAGTATAAAGCTTAGTATAGTATGAATCATGTACTTGTTTTCTCCATGATGAGGCCTTTTATAGTTTGCTATGTCGATGCAACTATGATGGCCAGGCGAAAGATCTGGGATTTGAGCGTAACGCTTGGACAAGTTAATATTTTTGTTCCCCCTCCATTATGGCTGATGGGAAACCGTTATCGTCATAAGCATGGTTCCGAGGATGCCACATAACTGTCTAGAGATCTTTAAGTCTAGGTTGTAATTGTTCCGATGGCCTGGGTGTATGCAAGCTATTTGCATCACTGGAATGTATTTTGATTGTAACGGATGTATCGGGTTATGAAACGTAAGAGATTGAGCATAATTGGCCAAGCGTATTCTCGGATTAGAGTAGGTCGACTGAGCATTCATGAGCCAACACCGTATTTGTGGGCTTCATATTTGGATTGTGCCCACTATGCCCACATAAGTGTGTTGGGGGTCCATGGGCTACTGGGCCTCCAGCCCATGGGTCCGAGCGATGGAGTTATGTGTAACAAAACTAATTGATTACATCTATATCATACAAAAATACCAAAGTTATGAGACTAGACAAAGGTGGTTCTATCCTAAAATAAAAATTAAATAATGGTACGATCTAATCTTTTTTATACGAATAATCATTTTAATTAAATCTCATAATTATGAAGATTTCAAATTAGTTTATGTTTATCCTTACAAAAATTAAAATTAAGCTAATTATATAAATGGTTCTCGACAAAGCTAATACAGGAAAGTTTTTCCATTAGTCTAGGGTTCTTGAACACTTCCAAATTTTATCACTTAAGTGATAAAATTTTTGGATTAAGATTGAATGGTATGTTGCCTTACCTTAACTTGGGGAAAATGCATTTTTAACCTATGAAGTTTCAGTGCTTTTTCAATGTTAACCCTAAAGTTTAAAAATTTGCAATCCACCCCCTTGAAGTTTCAAAATTTGGCAATTTTAACCTTTCCGTTAATTTTTCCATTAAATTGGATGGAAAAGTATGAAATGACAAAAATGCCCTCAGTCTTATTTTTCTAGGGTTCCGTTCATTTTAACGAAAAAAACTAACCGGGGGTTAAAATTGCCAAATTTTGAAACTTCAGGGGGTGGATTGCAAATTTTTAAACTTTGAGGTTAACATTGAAAAAGTACTAAAACTTCATGGGTTAAAAATTAATGCATTTTCCCCCCTTAACTTAGTTAAATGATTTCTATTTATAGAATATTCAGTTACAAAGAATTTCTATAAAATAAAAAATAAAAAATAAAAAACCATTGTATTTATAGAATCTTGATATGTTGTAAATATCAACATACAACAGTACTTGCACAAAATCTTTGTTTTTCAATGGTCAATACCAAACTTATTAGAAGATGCATATTTTTCTTGCTATCCCTATCTTTTGTGCTGAGTGATAAATTTGTTGGTGGACGAAGGATTGGTACCAAGGAAAGCAAAGAGTTAGTTAAGTCGCACAAAGGAACTGCCAAAACCATTCAGGTCATACTAAGGATTGCTTTCTTCATTTTTAATTTTTATTTTGATTCTAGACAATCTCTTTCTCCCCCTTTTTTCTTTTTCTTTTCGAAGTGTATTCAGGCTTGCTTATCCATGGTCTACGAATTAAAATCTCTATAGGGTAAGGATGGTGACGTAATAGACTATGTAGATATCTATCAACAACCTGCTTTTGATCATCCATTACTCAATAATCATACTATACAGGTTTCTTTATTGTTTTTCTAAACTCCAATTGATGTTTTACACTAAGTAGTTGCTTTAATTGAAAACATAGTTAAAATGCATATATAGCTTAAAAGTTGATAATTTTAAGTACAATCTTTCTTCTTTTTGGTGGGTTGTCATTTCATATGATGGTGTTATATCCATGCAAAAAAAGTTTACCTCAAATTGCTTCAAACTTATCCTCACCATAAATATTTAATTGAAATTATGGGTTAATTATCATATATTAAATTAGAAATTGTCCTAAAATAATAAAAAAATATAAATTTTTAATTAATATGCTAATTAACATATATGGATCTTGGGAAAGTTGTGATAGGAATTACTTAAAAAACATAACAATTTTCAAATTATATTGATCAAATTAATAAAAAATGCATTAGAAATTTAGGGTTTGGCATTTTATTCTAGTAATTGAGGACTAAGACTAAAACTTTATATAGTAATTTGCATTAGTTTGTGGTTACTCAGATGGAATCCAGTTCAATTTCAAATGTAACAAATGGAGAACTATACAATGCCGAGTTCTTTCAAGATTGGCATGAGAATGGAGAATGCCCTGAAGGAACAATCCCAATTAGAAATTCATGAGAGGACGAATATTATGCACCCCGTACTACACCCCAAGTTACACGTGAACAAGATTATGTTACTGGTTATGAGGTAATTAATCAATCATATATATTATCATGAAAATCTAATTAAAATTCATTAAATTACTATTTCCAAATTAGATTCTTTTTTTATTTTATTTGTATTTCAAATTAGTACGCTATAGCTTATAAGGAAAACGGCCACTACTATGGAGCACATGCATCACTTAACGTATGGAATCCAGTGATAAATGATGGGCACCTTAGCACTTCTCAAATATGGATTTCATCAGGTTCTCTTAACGACGCAAACATCATTGAAGTTGGATGGCAGGTAATTAAGTTTGATCAAATATGGTTTAACATTTGCTTTTGATTAATTTTGAGTGTATGCAAGTTAATCCAAACGTTGAAATTGTTAGATTATATGTAGTGTTGTCCTACATGGGTTACGTACATATGTACGTAGTATCTGTACTGTTAACCTTACTATTAGCCCATATTTATATGCCTCTTTTGTTAAGAATTAAGTTTGATTCAATATATAACCTTATTTTCAACAGAAACATTTACCTTAAAAACTTTTGGATTTCGAATGTAGGGAGGAAATTGATGTAATTATAAAGGAAAACTACACTTTACCCCCCTCCTCCAAAAGTTTGGGACTACTTTTAATTCGACTTCTAAAGTTTTAATTTTGGCAATGTACCCCCAAAACTTTTAAATTTTTGTAATTCGATCATTATGACTTTTTATTTTTTTCCCAAAATGCCAACATCCCAAGTTTAAAATAATTTTTTTTAAAAAAAAAAATTAAAAATTAAGGGGTGGCTAGACCCCAATTGGGCTTGAGGGTGGCTTTAGTCACCTCATACTGGTATCCCTTAATTTTTTTAACTTGGAATGAGAGCATTTTGGGGAAAAAAAAAGTCTGAATTGTTGAATTGCAAAAGTTTGGGGGGGTACATTCCAAAAATTGAAACTTTGGAGGTGAAATTGAAAATCGCATCAAACTTTGGAGGGTTAAACTGTAATTTTCTCTGACTACAATGAAATATTTCAAAACAAAAATCATGTAGCTAGCAAACAAATCAAGCACTTGGAGAATAATTTCTCACCAATAATTTCATGGTTCCAGGTAACTACGCTTTCCAAGGAACCACAGCTTTTCATATACTGGACTGTAAGTAATCCCCATCAATGCATGCACTCGTATATATTGCATGCATGCAATTTATAATTACATCTGAGTTGATCCTTAGCATGCTATGTATTTGTTTGTAAGCGTGATAACGGCAGGGTTGGGTGTTTAAATCTCAACTGTCCTGGTTTGTGCAAAATAGCCGTAGAATTGCACTTGGTTCTTCCATAAACCCCGTTTCAAGGTACATGGGAAGCCAATTTGAGATAGGGATAACTATATACAAGGTAATCTATATCTATTTCTTGTAAATTAATTCAATTTCTAGTTCATGAGTAAATATTTCTTCAACTTAATTCAATATTTCAGAGTTACGGAAATTGGTATCTACGAGTACAAAATGAGGTACTTGGATATTGGCCTCCATCTCTCTTCACAAATTTAGCAGTCGGTGGTGATAAAGTGATGTGGGGTGGAACGGTTTACAGCTTAGGGACGAAAGACGCCAGTCACACATCAACTCAAATGGGGAGTGGAAATTTTCTGAATGAAGGCTTTAGAAAAGCAAGTTATATTCGCAATCTTCAATATATGAATGGGGACGGCACATTCAAGGATGCTGACAAGGGCCTGCGAACATTTGCCACAAGTCCTGGGCGCTACAATATAATTTTGGACAACAATAAGAACGGAGCCTATAGAACTCATTTCTGTTTTGGGGGCCCTGTGTTTTCAACAACATGTGCTTAATTAGAAAGGAAAGAAGAAAACTTAATAGCGTTAGTACTAATAAATCACATATTGGAGGGGTCAAAATGTCCAAAACAATAATGGTATCACCAGAACCGGTGTCCTCCAATATTTGTATTTTCAATAATACCGTTAATAAGTTAAAATTTGGTCATTCCATAAAGTTTTTGTACTTATACCTAAATGTCAAATGAAGATGATCAAATGACAAAAACAAAAGCAGAAACAAAATCTCCACACTATACTGACTCCAAAGTGTTCGAGATCAACTAGTGAAAAGATTATGCAAATGTTGGACAAAAAATTAATGTGGCCATTAATTATTATTATTATTTTATTTAAATTTTCAAATTGTGTTGTTAATTTCATTTTCATTAAAAGTAATTTTATTTCCTACTCTAAAGCAAGGGAGGATTCTCCTACAAACACCGATTTAAACGTGGCACACTAGAAGTTTGAACGCCCATCGAACAAAACTTGATATCTGAAATCGATACAAGGAGCTAGGAGTGCCTCCCATACCAACTGATGCAAAAAAGTAAATGATAGGATTTGGGAAAAATGCTAACATTTGCTTCAAATTTACAATTGGAGCTTTTAGAAATCAGTTATAAAGCCCAATATCACCAATTAATTAAGGATTTAATGTAGGACTTAGTATCCACACACACACACACATATATATATATAGAGGACTTAGTATCCATACAACATGTTAAGTGCTAAAATATTCATATTTTAGCCCCTTAATTTATATTTTTTTTAATTTCTTAGTCTTGCTATTTTGTGCAATTTTACTTCCATTTTGTGTTTCCTAGGCTTTCGAAGAAAATGAAGCAATTCTTAAAATTGGAGCATAAAAGGGTAATTTTGGGCATTCAACATTCTATTACTGTGATCGACTGCATAGGACTTGCGATCGAGCACCCAAGTCCAAGGGACAAGCGTAGCCTGCACTTGCCCGCACAAGAAGATCGATTGCAGATTTGCAGTAGTGAGATTGAGCGCTCCACACTGCGATCGAGCGCACTTGTGCGCAGGAAGACAATGTAGCGGCTGACCTTTTTTTGGAAAGAGCCCTTAGGTTATGTTTATGATTTCCAAGGTTTTTAGAGGCTTCTACGGTTCCCTTAATCTATATAAATAGCACCGTAAACACAAAAAAAACACACATATGCTCTAGGAGAAGAATTGACGGCTCTTCAAGGAAGCATTTTTCGGGTTTATTATTTTCCTTTTATTTTTATTATTATGAAGATGATAGGATCAAACTCATGTGTAACTAAATATTTTAGTAGGGCTACATTAAAGCCCTAATTATGTTTATTTAATATTTCAATATTAACGCCTTTGTGATGATCATATTGTAATACTTAACTTGATTAATTATTGTTTAATCGAATTCCTTATATGAATGTGTTTGGCCAATATATGCATATAATATGGATTTGTTAATTAACTCAATTTGGATGATTGAGTCCTGGTCTTAACAAAATGAGAAAAGAATTTCCTCACGGGTTCTTTGGTTAATCAAAATGGAAAACCGGGAGTAGACACCCATGCCCTAGGTTCCATGTGTTTGTCGATTTTCACAGTTTTATGCTTTCTTAAATAACAACTTAGTAGACACTCATGCTAAATCCTCTAAGAAATAAAAGAACTAGAGTAGACACTCATGCCTAATTTGTTGCTTAGGGAAATCTATAGTTTAAAGAGTATGCACACATGCCCTTAGGCTGGTAAACTTTAAGTACTCATAATATGATTGGAGCATTGCCATATTGTTATATTAATTAAGCATGATTAGTGGTGGATATCAAAGCCCTACCTTCATCTTTATTAACTCAAAAATCAAGCCTTTTTTTTTAATTATGGAATTAATTTTAAACATAATTTACGGCAATCCTCTTGGGAATGATCTCATACTTGCTCACTATGCTATTGTTTTAATCTTGAGAACTTATGAGTTAAAACATACCAATTATTATCTATTAATTGACACAAAAAAGTTTTTGGCACCGTTGCCGGAGATTGCATTAAATTCTGTTTAGAATGATTTCCCTTTAGTTTAGTTAGTTTAATTTTTAACAACCTCAACCACTAATTGTGCATCCCCTTCAAAATGAACCTGGTTAAGTCTCAATTCCTTGCAAAATTGGACAGCCAAGAGTGCTTCCCTTGAATTGACCCGAAATTGTGAGCTTAGATGAGATTGAGCCAAAAGGGACAAACCAACTTCCATAATATGCCTATGTTTTCTCTTTGAAATTCCATTTTGTTCAGGGGTATGAAGGCAAGTAACTTGGTGATAGATCCTATTATTTGTTAAAAATGAGGTGAATTGTCGTAACATATATTCACCACCACCATCACTTTGGAATTTTTTAATCTTGCAAGAAAATAAATTTTCAACAAGACGCTTAAATTGAACTAATGAAAAACGTCAGATTTTTGTTTAATGGGATGCATCCAAGTTAACCTTGAAAAGTCATCAATAAAAAGGACATAATACCAACAACCATTGGACAAGATGGGTGAAGACCAAACATCGGAATGCATAAGTTTTAGGGGAGACATAGACTCACGAGTAGACTCACTAAAGGGAAATTTCTTGCCTTTGCCTAACTAACAAAATGAACAAACATGTGATTGTACTAAGCCACCAACAAGTGGTAGACATTGAGAAGTGATCAGCTTTTGAACAGTAGAAACAGCAAGGTGTCCTAGTCTTCAGTGCCATACATCAAATGTGGCTTTTATTCCTAGAAGTGTTGTGAGACCACGCCATTTATTCAATGAAATTTTCTTCAAGTAGATGGGATACAAGCCAGCTTCACTCGTCCCTTCCAGCAATATTGCTCCCGTTAGGATGTCCTTCACAATATTGGAACCCATGAGTAGAAAGTAGCAATTATTATCAATGCAAAAATGATTAATGGAGAGCAAATTAGTTGAAACATCTGAGCAATGCAGGATTTTATTTAAATTGACATGAGAAGTGGGAGTTTCAAAAGTGGAAGAACAAGAATGGTGAATTTATAACCCATTACCATTACCAACTGCCACGATTTCATCACCATGAAATGGTTGTTTAATGGACAAGTTTTCAAGGTTAGAAGTTGTTGTGAGTTTTAAATGATACTCGCAAGTGTATGAGTCGTTTGCAATATAGCTTTCGCAAGAGCGATGTCAAATCCACGGAGAGTTATGTTTTTTAAGAACAACTTACATTTAAACTAATTAAATCCTAACCTATTTCCAAAACATTTTTGCTTTTGAAAATAAACAAACATAAAATAAAAAAATAATTAACTACAAAAGTACTAAGGTTTTGGAATCCAACTCACCAAATCAAAACAACACATTCCATGTTTATCAATATCATCCGAAGTTCTCACAAATAAAATCTTATATATGTCTTTGCTTCAAAAATTAACTAACTCATCTAATGTATCCATCAATTACACAAATCACAAAAGATACCAAATTAAACCAAATGATCAATTGTATCCGTAAGACAAATCACAAAAGATATCCAATTTTATTTTGATAAATAAAGATCAATGCAAACAATTAAATGAAACACTCCCAAATCATCACATATATCCGTAAATCACAATAGATATCTAAGAATAATCTCAATAATTGAATTAGAGAAAAATAATTAAAAACTTAAAATCCATAAAATCAAATAATATTAACTTACATGAATGTGTTTTTGTTCTTTATCAGTGAGGCTTCATCTTCAACCTTAGTTGATAATTAAGCTCCACATGATTATTAAAAATAAAACCTAAACCTAAAGAAATGAAACTAAAAAGAGAGAAAAACTACAAAAATTTGGATTTAGTCTCTAGCCTCCTTTTCTTGAGGCTAAGCGGTCTATTTATAGAGGTTTCAAGGGCTCAAAACCCTTAAAACGGTGGCTGTAACGTGTCTGGTAAGTGGTCCGTCAAGACGGGCTTGTTCTGCATCCGGACCTGCCTCCCGAGTGTGCTTGATCACACAATACATATGCTCAAGCACATTACCGTTCGGATGGGACTTCCTACAATTTGGATGAGAAAATCACCGTTCGAACGGCTTGCAAACGAAGAACCTTTTTACCTAATAAACAATGGAATTAGCAAACTCTCATGAAACATGACTTTGTAGATATTTGAGATAGCTTTCCAACGCTGTTGAGATCCGAGGTCTACAACTCCAGATATGGCCTTTTTAGTAGCACTCGTCAGGTGAGAATCGTCGCTCAATCCAAATTTGTTGCTAATACTGTCCGAAGTTTCTTAAGGCCCATAATTAATGGAATTAGCCACAGTTTTCCTTTAGTAACCTACAAAACACTAAAAACATAGAATTAACACAAAATATCATATTAAGACATAGCTAAAATATTAATAAATGCAAATTAAGGGGTTCAAATATGTAATATTTGCTACTCGTCAAATACCTCCAAACTTACATTTTGCTACTTCCTTAGCTAAACTTAACAAAAAATAAAATGAAAGCATGAAATATAAATCCTATTTCATGGGAGAGAGACTGTGTTTAGCGTATTCAGCAAGCCTTTTAAACCTCTAGGCATCCCTAGTGGATGAGTAAAGTCTTGTTAGGGTTTAACAAGAATGATATTGATGAGTGCCAAATATTGTACATTTCGGCCCCTTAACTTATATTTGTTAAGCTCTTAGCCTTGTTATTTTCTAATGTTTTTGTTATTTTTGGTGTTTTGGTGTGTTGTAGGTCATTGAGAGAAAAATGCGATTTAAGGGTGGAAATAAGCAAAGGAATTGAAGATCCCTCAAAGTGTGATCGAGCACTTAGAGCTACGATCAAGCGCACCCGCACTCGAGCCCATGCATGACATGATCGAGCGCACGACCACGTTAGCCCTAGCACACATCATTTAAGTGCTGCGCCGTAGGAGCCCTGAAGACCTGAGTGCGCTTAAGCATAACATGAGTGCAATCGAGCGCACTCACGCTGATCTAACAAGGCCAAACCCTAATTTTTTATTATTTAGCATTTTTCTTTTGTACACCCTACATTGGGAGGCACCGTTTTGAGCAAAAAAATGACTTATTGTCATTCTTGAGATGTTGCTTCTTTTTTCATTGTAAGTTTTAAGTGTTTCATGATTTCAATTCAATTTATGATTGTTTTTGTTTTCATGAAAGGCTAAAACCTTCAACTAAGGTTGAAGATGATGCCTCCTCATTGATAAACATTCATGTTCTTGTCGTTTTATGTATACAATATGATTTTTTTTTTTTATTAAATTATTGTTCAAAGTCATTTCAATTGTTTGATTAATTTAATTTGATTAAATTTGACCTTTCATTCACACTAAATTTTATATTTGTTGTGCTTTGTTTGAGGTATATTGAATGATTGGATTGAGACTAATATTTATTGTGATCTATAGATACAGTGAATAATTTGATCTCAATTAAATATTCGTTGTGATTCCTCTAACGGATAGATTCATTAAATGATTTAATATGTGTCTTCAACTTTTGAACAATGTATAAACTTTTTTGTTATCAATTGTATGCAAGAACATGTTTTGTTAAATATTTGTTATTATTCTTCATGATGAGAGGTCTGAAGAATGATTATCATAAAACACAAACTAATATGTCACTATGATGTATTCACAACTCATTCATTATTATCTATTTTATCCTTTAATCTTACACTTTCAAACTAATCTTTTTAGTCTTTATTTCTAGGAAAATAGATTACTCACTTGTTTGTCTATGTAAATATGATAACATCATCTTTACATAGACCTTGATGCAGGAATAGAGAGTGAGGACAATAGTCCATTTACTGGTTTTGATGGTTGATAGACTATCTGATGCATGATTAATGCTTACTCTATGGAGCAAGTCTCATTTATGTCACACACTTTTATTACATATTATCATGTGTGTGAATTGGATAAATACTACTATATTAATTTGGTGCCATTTGTAGCATATATTTGGTACACTTAGTGTGTACATATATTGTAATAAAAATCATATTTCTATTTTTATTAAATAATAAATCACCTCGAAGTATTACAGTCAACTCAATCAGACAGTAAGTTATTCCTAGGCTTATAAAAAAGAAAAAATATATACTTCGTTGTAAGATTGTATTTCTAAAGTTTCAAGATTTACTTCAATATTTGCTAGCTCAAATATCGAGGCATTACAAAGGGCCTATATATATAGGCTAATGGAGTACAGGCACTATATGTATATGACCAATATGGGACAACACCACATATAATCTAACATCTACCATCAATCAAGCATAATCATATATTGAAATCAGTAGAATCTCATTGAATGGATATTGAAATGTGATCAACAAACATCATCTAAGATACCTGATTTTGTTATTTATTATACAAGAAAATTTAATTCACTTGATAAATAGAATTCTAAGATGGATCACTTTTCTAATTATTTTAGCAATTTTTTATGGTGAAAACCTTATTATCTAAGAGACATGAGTTTAATCACCTCTTTTTCCTCTTTTCTCTTCTAGTCAAAATTTCTCAATGCTCGTCTTACCACTTAACCTGTTGCGAGGTCCTTTATGACATGTATGACATGATGTTTAATTTCTTTTGTTTCTGTCTGGTTTTGGAACTTTTGAGCTAGCAAGTGGGATGAGTGCAAAATTTTGGCTAGCGAACGATGAAGACAAGGAATCATATGAAATTGAAGTAAAGAAAGGGTAGATTCCCTTTGGTATCTAATTCCTGGAATAAAAAATTCTTACTTTAATGTTAATCTTCTTGTGACGATTATTGGCTCTCAGTTAAATGCTGTTTTTTGGAAGCTATTAGTGGAGGGAGATACTTCTCATGAAATTTAATGCTATTTTATTTATTTAATTTTTTTTTTCAATTGAAAAAATCTCATAGATGGTTGACCTTTCAATTCTGGTTGTTTATAGACATTTTAGTGAACTATTTAAAACAATTTTTATTTTATTTTTTCACATGATTCGGTGAATTTAAAAATTTTTCTCTAAATTTCATGCAGTTTGTTTAATAAATTCTCCAAAATATTATTTTTACCCCTAAAAAAGGCACTCGAAGAAACGATTGCCATGAGCATTTAAGGCCCATTTGGTTCATGCAATAGACATTTGAAATGAAATGATTATTTTTATGGAATAACCACTTTTTTATTTGGCAGGATCTATTCTTAAGAATAGTTCTTCCCATGGGATCATTGGAAATTGAAATTCGAGGTGTCACCTCAGGAGTGCTTCTAGCATCCCACATCGCTTGGGTATGGATATGGATATGTGCTTATATGTATACTT
Organism: Carpinus viminea; assembly: GCA_013348765.1. NCBI lineage: Eukaryota > Viridiplantae > Streptophyta > Magnoliopsida > Fagales > Betulaceae > Carpinus > Carpinus viminea. Next base: position 38,299,769 of record CP054668.1, on the reverse strand, counting down.
ACACCCACTATGACAACAATATGTTTTAAAGTTGTGATGATCATAATCCAATTAGAACTCCACAGTTAAGAGAGCTTATGTGAGAGTAGTACCAGGATGGGTAACCTCCTGGGAAGTTTGGTTCAAGGAAACCAAAAGCAGACAATATTGTGTGTCGATGGGTGGGGTGTTACAAATGGTATTAAAGCCATTTCCATGCCTGAGATGGGGGGAGCTTGCACAAGCCCATGAAGGTTGCTAGCGGGCACTTGCTGGGACACCAAGAATGGGCAAATCCCATGAGGGTCGTCAATGGTGCGTTGGGTCTTAAGTGGGTGTGATTGTAGCATTCTCACATTGCATGAGTATGAAGATGGAGAGATGTGCTTACATGCATATTTACATGCTCTATGATGGTCATAATCCCATTAGAACTCTACAATTAAGTGAATTTATATAAGAGTAGTAACAGGATGGAAGACCTCCTAGGAAGTCTAGTTTGGGGGAGCAAAAAATGGACAATATTGTGTGTCAATGTGGTGAGATGTTACAATGCCGCATGGTGGACCCCTGAAGCGCTTTGGGAGTACTAGTGTGGCCACCCTTGATGAATTTGATGGTGGCCTTGGCCACCTCTAATTGGCTTCAAGGGTGGCAGCGACCACACCCCACCCCCCTCACCTCTGCTATGTACATTGTATTCATGTTCGTTTATTTATTTATTTTAGCTTTGAAATTTTTAAAAAATAATGTAGGTATTTTTTAGTAGTTTTGATTCACTTTCATTTAGTGCAAATGTGTTGTCACTAAGCTAAGTAGTAGAAACAACTATTTCATTCAATTCTCTTTCATTCCTGATAATAATTATTACCCTTTTCTAATGAAATACTCATTCTGCAAATGAGACTTTTAAGAAACAAGTAGTGTAAAATCATCAAGTGTTTTTTTTTTTTTTTACATGTTCACACAAGAGGAAGGAAAGAGGGAAGAAAAATTTGATCTAGTAACTTCCGCTTCATGAGACATGGTCTCCCATCGATTAAGCTAGCCCTTGAGAGCATCATCCATAATTTCTTAGTTCTCACATGATGACATCCCTTTATCTTTTCTTTGAAAGATTGCGTATGTATTCTCAAATGAATTTATAGTGGAGAGGATCCTCTTTGCTTTTATAAAGGGTAAAAGTTGGCAAGGAGTTTTCAAGTCGTGGCAATCAAAACTAGCACATGAACCTCGTGCACAACCGACCAATTATAGTGGAGAGCATCCTATTTTCTTTTATAAATATGAATTTAGGCTTCGTTTGGTTTGCAAAATGGGTATTCCATTAGAAAAATAAATAGAAATTACTGGGAATAAAAAAAGTTGGAATGGAATAATTATTCCAATTCTTTAGTTTGATAGAAACACATATTTCATAATTTAAATTGAACTAAAATTACTAAAAAGTCCAATTGATTTTGGAATTTTCCAAAACTCAATTTTTTTTTTTTTAAATAGTTGAACGTGTGGTGGTTGACCATCCCAATGGGTGATCAGCCACCCACAACATGCACTAGGGGTGGCCGTGCCGCCCCAGAGGACCTCATGGTTGATCCCATGGGATCATATGAAATTGGCAAAGTCTATTCTTAGGAATAGTTCTTCCCATGTGATCATATGAAATTGAAATCATAGGTGCCACCTCTAGAGCGCCTCATGGTAGACCCTGAAGCGCTTCCGGGTTGGTGCGACCACCCTCAATGAATTTGGTGGTGGCCTTCGCCACCTTTGATTGCTTTCAAGGTGCCCCTCAAGGGTAGTCGCTGCCACCCCCGTGCCCATTGCTCATCAAGTGTGTCCTAGCCACCTCTAATTGGCTTCGAGGGTGGCGGCGACCACTTAGCCCCCCACCTCTACTACATTCACAGTGTTCATGTTCATTTATTTATTTATTTTAGCTTTGAAATTTTTAAAAAAATAATGTAGATATTTTTTAATCATTTTGATTCATTTTCATTTAGTGCAAATGTATTGTCACTTAGTTAACTAATTAAGGAGTAGAGACAACTATTTCATTCAATTCTCTTTTATTCCTAATAATAACTATTATGTTTTCTAATAAAATTCTCATTTTTTCATGTTCACACAAGAGGAAAGAAAGAGGAGAGAAAAATTCCATCTTTGACTTCTAGTTTAGGAGACGTGGTCTCCCGTCAATTAAGCTACCCCTTGAGAGCATCATCAATCATTTCTCAGTTCTCACATGATGACATCCCTTGAGAGCATCATCATCAATCTATTGATCAGTTGTGCATGAGGTTCATCAACTCCTTGCTGACTTTTACCCTTTATGAAAGGAATGAGGATCCTGTCCACTGTAAATTCATTTGAGAATATATCCGTTGTGCTCTTTTCCATTGTCGTTTCTCTTTTGCAAAGGCAATGCCCATACTTTATTGTAGAGAATATAGAGGTCGACTTAATAGATTTTGAGGTTTAAAATAATAATTTTCTTATCTTTAAATATTAATTGAATTGTATTTAAATTTAATTATTCTTCTTGCTTATTGGAATGCAAAATTATTAAATTTTATATTCAAGTTTTTTTAGTACATCTCATTTTTAATTGATAATATGGCTAATCTACTTTAAACTTTCTATAGTGACATTGTCGAGTAGGTAAGAATTTATCAATTTTAATTTAAAAAGAAAAAAAAAATCTTCTTGTAGAAGCCTCGGGCAATATTAGATTTTTTTTTATTAACTATTTACAATATTAGAATTTTTTCTTGAAAAAAATATTTATTGTATTATTTGATGCCTTAGGTAACCCCCTAAATCACTCAAGGGTGCGTTTCAAGATGCGATTTTATAGACATTAAATGTGATTTTAAACTAAATCGTAAAAAATAGATTATTTGGGAGTGCGTTTTTAAACATTTACGATTTGAAAACCTAAAAAAGTCTGCTATTTGAGATTGCACGCAAGGGAGTGCGTTTTTAAAAAATGCACAATTTTAAAGATAAACTATGATTTAAAAGGATAGACTATAATTTTACAAACACTTAATTGCATTTAAAAAAATCATATTTTCAAATTGCACATTTTAAAAGCGCAAACTGAAACTGAACAAAGTAAGCATAATTCTATTTAATATGGAAAAAAGGCATAATAATTAATATGACAAAAACTATAAGCATATATAATGCTTCTCAGCTTAAAAACTTCCTTTCCCACAACATCTACCTACCATTACTAAAGAAGGACAACTATTTTGTGATAATTAAGGTAGGGGAAATACATTTTACCCCCCTGAACTATCCACCAATATGCACTTTGACATCCAATGTTTAAAACATAACACTTGACCCCCCCCCCAACTTTCAAATTATTATAATTCGACTATTTTGACTTTTTATTTCCCAAAATACCCCCATAAATTTTTTTTTAAAAAAAATTAAAATTAAAGGGTCGCCGGTCTAGGGTCGCCAGCCACCCCTTAATTTTGATTTTAATTTTTAATTTTTAATTTTTTTTATATTTTTATATTTTTTTAAACTTGGGATGAGAGTATTTTTTGGAAAGAAAAAAAAAAATCAGAATGATCGAATTGTAATAATTTTGAAGTTTATGGGGGGTCAAATGTTATGTTTTTAAACATTGGAGGTCAAAATGCAAATGAGTGAATAGTTTAGGGGGTAAAGTATTTTCCCCATTAAGGCAACTACCTTTAAAGTTTTCTTACTCAAATAATGAACGATGAAAAAAATATCTATTTTCTGCTTTCCTTTTTCATTAATTACCTTGACTCTATCACGTGGTGTGGAAAGAAAGAAAGATTTGGACGAATCATATTCAAAAACAAGAAGATGCTTATATGACGTTCATGATCAGGTGGTTTACTTACACAGTATTGTCTCTCATTTGTACTATTGGTTTTATGCGTCCATCTCTCATGTAGTTCCATCACTCCACTAGGCCGTTTCCTATATAACATAGACGTTCAATTCTTTGGTGTCAAAGCAAAACAAAACTTCCAATCTCATTTTGCTCTACTCGATCTTTTCAATCACCTGCCTTTGTTTCCTTTGATTTGCAAACAAGATAACATGGCTGCTGAACTTGTACTTGCAGCTGCGAGCGTAGTTTTTTCTCCCTGCCTCCAAGTGTTTTTTGAAAGAATGGTATCTCATGAGTTTGATGACTTCTTTCGGGGACGAAAGCTCACCCACAGACTCCTGAAGAAGTTGAACACGATATTGTTGTCCGTGAATGCAGTGGTTGAAGATGCGGAGGATAGGCAATTTTCAGAGCCTAATGTGAAAAAGTGGCTTGATGAGCTGAAAAATGTTATCTATGATGCAGAGGACATCTTGGACAAGACAAATACAAAAGCCCTGCAATATAAATGCAAGTTGAATTCCGAATTTGGAACCATTGCAAGTAAGGTACGACACTCCATCTCTTTCTCTCATTTTGTCAATAAGATAGAAAGAGTGATAAAAGCTGCAATTGATAGATTAGAGGATCTAGCAAAACAAATAGATGTTTTAGGTATGAGAGCATGTGTTTGAGGGCAACCATTAGAAAGATTGCCTACGACTTCTTTTATTGAAGAATCTAGTATTTGTGGTAGGGATTCTGATAAGGAGGCAATAATTAAATTGTTGCTCTCTAATGATGTGAGCGGCAATGAGATAGGTGTGATCGCCATAGTTGGCATGAGGGGAATTGGCAAAACCACCATTGCTCAGCTTGTTTATAATGGCAAAAGGTTAAAGGATCATTTTGACCTTAGAACTTGGGTTTGTGCTTCACATCCATTTGACGTGTTCATGGTAATGAAAACAATTCTAGAGGAAGTAGGTTCGTTGCTAATGTGATAGTAAGAATTCTAAATGCTTCAAATTGAACTCAAGGAGACGTTGCATAAGAAATTCCTACTTGTTTTAGATGATGTTTGGGATAAGAATTATGCCAAATGGGAGGTCTTAAGTAATGCTTTTAAATTTAGGGCACAAGGAAGCAATATTATCGTAACAACATGCGATTTTGAGGTTGCAAGAGTCATGTACGCTTGTGAAACTCATCATATAATAGAGTTATCAAAAGAAGATTGTTGGTCACTATTTGTAAAATATGCATTCCTTGATGGCAACTTTGATGCATATCCAGAACTAGAAGCAATAGGAAGAAAAATTGTAGACAAGTGCAAAGGCCTACCTTTAGCAATCAAGGCGATTGGAGCTCTCTTGTGGTCTAAATTAGATGTTGATGAATGGGATAAGGTATTGAGAAGTGAATTATGGGATTTGTCAATTGAGGAGACTGGCATCCTTCTTGCTCTAAGATTAAGTTATAAACATCTTTCATCAGATTTAAAGCAATGCTTTGCATACTGCTCCATATTCCCAAAGGATTATGCTTTCGAAAAAGATACATTAGTCTTATTGTGGATGGCAGAAGGTTTCTTGCTGCAACCCAAAAACAAAACAATGGAAGAAGTTGGTGATGATTTCTTCCTTGCTCTTGTATCAAGATCACTATTCCAACGATTGAATCACGATAAATATATAATGCATGATCTTGTCAGTGATATGGCAAAGTTTATATATGAACAATCTGCATTATGCCATGAAGATCATTCGAGTGAAATTCTAAGCAAGCCTCGCCACTTCTCGTATTCTTTCAAAAGTATTGATATTAAGAAGTTTGCGACCTTTCACAAGTGTAAGAGGTTGTGCACTGCCCTAGAATTAAATTTCGACGGTTTTTGGCACAGGTCTAGAAAGCAATTTTTATTACCTATGATAGAAAGCCTGCGAGTGCTCACTCTATCTCACCGTGGGGATAGAACTAAATTGCCAAATTCAATTGGTAAACTTATACATCTACGTTATTTGGACCTTTCTTACAATACTTTGATTGAAAGGTTGCCTAATTCCATATGTAATCTTTGCAATTTGCAAATATTGAATTTATCATATTGTTGGAATCTTGTTGCCTTGCCAAGAGATATGCATAAACTTATTAACTTACGTCATCTTGATATTACTAGAACTAATCGCATGAAGGAGATGCCAAGACATATGGGTAGACTAAAATGTCTTCAGACATTAAATAAATTTATCGTTGGCAAACATATCGGATTTGGCATTGAAGAGCTAGGGAAGCTTACAAATCTTCGGGAGGGATCACTTTCTATTTTGGACCTGCAAAATGTTGGATCTCCTATGGATGGTAAGGACGTAAAGTACTTAAGGGATAGGAAGTACCTTAAGGAGTTGATGTTGGAGTGGAAAGTTGGTAATAATACTTTAGAATGTCATTTAATTGTACTTGAGAGTCTCCAACCCCATTCAAATTTGAAAAGCCTCGTTATCAATGGCTATGGTGGTAAAAGTTTTCCAGACTGGGTTGGGCATCCTTCATTCTCGAATATAGCATCTCTTCGTCTAGAAGATTGTAAATTTTGTTGTAGCTTGCAACCGCTTGGGCAACTACCCTCTCTACAGGACCTCTCTATTTCTAGGTTGGACAGAGTTGTTGCATTAGGTTCTGAGTTTTACGGCAGTGAATCTTCTTCAATAAAACCATTTCAAGCCTTGAAAGTTATGAGCTTCAAGAATATGTTGAAGTGGGAGAAATGGTTTTCTTTTGATGTTGGAAAGGAAGATGGAGCCTTTCCTAACCTTAAAAATCTTGAAATTCATGAATGCCCTAATTTGACATGTTTTCTACAAGGAGGATTGTGTGCCCCTAGCCTTGAAGTTTTCCGAATCACGAAATGTAAGAGCCTTAGGTCAGTACCTGACAAGATGCACATATTTTTTTCCCTCTCTTGTGTTATTGTATATAAAATATTGTCCAGAAGTTGAGTCATTTCCTGAAGGGGGCTTGCCTTCCAATCTGAATATAATTTACATCTCCAATTGTGAGAAACTCTTTGCAAGGCGAATGAGATGGGGTTTGCAAAACCTCCCATATGTTAAAATATTTGAAGTCATTGGCAAATCTGAAGATGTGGAGTCCTTTCCAGATGAAGGGTTGTTGCCTACCACTTTGACCCATCTTCACATCGAAGGGTTTGAAAATTTGAAATATTTGGACAAGAAGGGGCTTCAACACCTTACAACTCTTGAAGAATTGAAGATGTAGAATTGCCCTAAGCTCGAGTGCCGCCGTCAAAAGACGGGCTACCGGCATCCCTTACTACCCTAAATATCTCCAATTGTCCTTTGTTGGAAAAAGAGTGAAAAAGAAACGAAGGAGATCAAAGAATGGCAAAAATATTGACTGAATGAGTTAAGTCTCCAAGTTCTTCTATAATATCAACTTTTCTGGCCAGGTACTTTTTCTTTTGGCAGCTATCTTTGGTGAAACACACTGCTTTGCCCTCTTATTTATTCTTCTTTTATTTTTCGTTTATTAATTATGTTTCTATTTGAAGCAGTTTGTCTAATTTAACCCAACCAAAATCACAACAGAATTGAAAGCCCAAAATAGTTCAAATCAGTTGTGTTCTAGATTGTGTTTTGCCTTCTGGGCAGGTGATCTGGGATGATATACAAACTCTCCTCGCTGTAGATGATAAACTGCTACAATTTTTTTTTTTTCCAATTGCTAAGGTATTATTATTATTATTATTATTATTATTATTATATATATATATAAAGAGATATAATAGGGGCTCAACAGAGTCCTATTTAAGACCTAACTTTTACTTACTTGATATAAAGTCATATAAGAGTTGTGTCAAGTTCAAAATTGAAATTTCAAGAAAGAGACAAAAATTAAAACATATGTCCACAAAAGTTGGGTCTTAGAAAGAGCTAATTTTTTTTTTTTTTTTTGACATGTCCATACAAGGGAAGGGGGAGGAGAGATTCGACCTTGTAACTTCTGTTTCACGAGGAATGGTTCACAACTGATTGAACTACTCCTTAGAGATTAGATGATTCTAAGTGATAGGCATCATAAAAATTTTCCCGTCATTACTTTTGCCGACATAAAATCTGACATTTAAGCCCTCTTGCTTGAAAACTTGACTGAATTCTGCATTGAATTGATCCAAAAGTGACAAACAATTGTGTTAAGAGAAAAGGTACTTTCCTCTTTGTCTATTATTGATGCAACGCGACTTAGTGGGTTACAATGAAGAACAACAAATATACAGCAGATAATTAATTTTAGATCTTGAGACTATCAATGATCTAAGAAATCTTCTTGAAAATTTAGATACTATCTAGCATTTTGAAGGAAAAAGAGGAATAAACTCAATTCCGAGTATTCTCATTAATAAAAATCAATAATCATAACAACTGTCTTTTCTGGAGGCTATAAGCACGTATATATAGCCTTAAAACCCTAAACCTAATAAAATACAAATCATAGACACCCTAAACCTAATAAACACTAAATAAAGATAAAATACAAATTATAGACTCCTTAAACCTAATAAACACTTAATAAAGATAAAATACGAAATTCAAATACAATAATGAAAGATAAAATAGATAGATTGACGATAAGTCCAATCTACATCATCCTCCCCAGGTTGGAGAGAATTCGCCCCGAACTCGAATTGTCTTTTCCACGGTCCTTTGGGTGCCCTGTCAACTCATTCCAATCTTCTCTTCTCAAGATCACAACAATGCCACATCCTATAATAAACGTGACTCTTCATCATTGACATACCTTGATATTTGTCGTGAAAGCCCCACACACCACTTTGCCATGTAGACTTGTCGTGCTTCTCTTGTGCTTCGCCCTTCCCATAAGCCATGAGAATTCCCAAGAAACTCACAAAGACTCCTTTACTCTTTGATAGAAAAGTAGTTTCCACCCCATAGATCTCATCGCAACTTTGGTTAAAAGTTTTTGACAAGATAGCATCTACTCCAAGGAAATCAACTTGATGTACATAACTCACCTCTTCGTTGGGATAGATGTCATAGATTGGTGGAAAGGCCCAATCTACTGAGCAATCTTCCTCAATAAATTCATCTCCCTTCGCCTCAACCGATTGACTTATAATCTTTGCTGCCTCTTTAGGCATCTTCTTTTTGTCGAATTTTTCTAATTTTTCTATTACAATGAACTCTTTGGGTTGCAAGCAACCTTGGAATTCCAGTGTATCGAGTTTGAACCTCTCACCATTGGCACATGAGCTTGCAAGGTGCTATATCCTCGTGTTCGGTGCTTTGTAAACGAGTTTCTAGATCCAATCTCATTGTGACCACACAAGTTGGATATTTGGGTAGAAAGGGCTTTGATTTGATCCCCCAAAACCATGAATTGCTCCTCCATGTGTTGTCGATATTTAGCGATAAATTTGTCTTCCGCCCCCATGTACCATGGTCTTGGTTGAGGATGACGAACGTTGGACCATCCATGTCGGCTAATTGATTGGTAGGGACCCCATGTTGGGTGCACGCATGCCCTTCTTCCATGAGTTAGACCACCAAACTTCTCGCGGTTGCTCCTTATGTGTTGTCTTGTGCACGTACACCTGTTCATGTCCGCGACGGTTGCTCCTCCCCATTCATGGAAAGTAACTCGCTCGATACCAACTAATGCAAGATGAACTTAGTGGTCAGCAAGAACAACAAATATGCATGATAACTAATTCTACATCTAGAGACTATCAATGATCTAAGAACTCTTCTTGAAAATCTAGATACTCTCTAGTATTTTGAAGGAAAAAGAGAAATAAACTCAATTCTGAGTTATTCTCATTAATAAAAATCAATAATCAATAACAATTGTCTTTTTTGGAGGCTATAAACACGTATATGTAGCCCCAAAACCTTAAACCTAATAAAATATGAATCATAGACTCCCTAAACCTAATAAACACTAAATAAAGATAAAATACGAAATTCAAATACAATAATAAAAGATAAGATAGATAGATTGACGATAAGTCCAATCTACATAAATTATTCTTCTATAATTTTCGTTTAATAATTCTGTTTTGATTTGGACACGAATTTCCAATTTAACCAATCAAAAATCATTTAAAAATTCTGTTTTGATTTGATTATTATTAGATACTGTGGATTGTTTGGAAGAATTGCAACAAGAAGCAGATGGTTGTGCTAACCCGGCAGCTAATGATGATGGTGTCCAATGTACTTGAATTGTTGGTGATTACAACGATGTAGTTGTAAATAAAATGGTTGGTGCATGTGGTGCCTTGGCAAGTGGAGTTTGATTAGGGCTTGATAGGAAAGACCATTGTTCTTGACTCTCATGAGCTGTCACGCCTGAACTTGTGATCTTAAGAGATGGCATTTCACTTTACACAACTTGGAGGTGGGTTTGGTAATATCTTCTATCACTACAACGAAAAAGGGGGGTGGAGGTTTGATGTGTATACAATAACATACTTTCTAACCTTTGACACACATCAAAGTAGGGTTTTTTGACACCCTACTTTTTACCTTTGACACACGTCAAAATTGACACATCAATAAATTTTATTGGTGTGTCAGTAAGCCTGACACGTCAAAAACCCTTGTCAAGAAAAATTGGTTTTTTTTTTGTAATGTATAAGTAATTTTTATGGGGACAAACCTTGTTTTTATGCTAACATTGTGCTCGTTTGTTTTATGCTATTTCTGCTGATAAGATTTGCTGCTTTACCAAACCTTCGATTACAATAAAGATCCCGAGGAAAGAGTTTTGGCTTCATCTCACTACTGAGTCTCTTGAAGAATTCAGGTGTGAAATCTTTCACTCTCTTTGAAACTATTTTTCTAAAAAATGACAGATTAAAAAAATGTCATTCTTCTATGACCATTGACCAAGCACAATTTGTTTAATTAGATGTTATAATGCTCCCATGATTCTTTCCCAATGGGCTCAATCATATTCAACATTTTCAAACGTGATGAGCTTACTATACTTTCAGTTGTTTCTTTCACTCTTATCAGTTTTTCCTTACTTCCTTTTTTTCCCAATAGAAAGTGTTTCAATGCTCTCATCATGGGTTAAAGAGTTGCTCGGCAATCTCCAGAATGTCTCCCCGGTAACATGAACAGAAAATGAGCTTGAGAAGCACATGATGAAGACAATGCTGAATGTGAGATTGAATTAAAGGCTGCACATATTCCTTGTAGCAACTGAGTAATGTATTGAGAGATTTTTTACGTTAGTGGCTATCTTCTTGGAGCGATGATCCTCTCTTTGATGAGCACAGGCATGCTTCACAACATTTTAGCTGCAAGAATTATGTTCTTTATAGTTCGTTTATGGTTCTCATTTTCTCCTTTTTCGTCAAGGGAGAAGAAAAGGAAAAAAAAAAAAAAAAGAAGAAAAGAATTTCACATAACCCCTTTCGTCAGATACTAGATGTTCGTTTATGGTTTGATCTTGATGGTTGCTCATACTCACTTGGTGAGATCTTTTTTTGTTCTTGTTGAAATCCACTCTTTAAGCACTTAATTTACTAATAATGCATGTATTCTTAATGTGGTGGTAACCTCTATATACTGTTTTAGACAAAGACATTGTACATAAACTCATTATTATTGATAGTGGAAGATTTAATTGGACTAAGTCCTGTGGTTTTTCCCTTCGTATTGGAAGGTTTTCCACGTAAGAATCTTTGGTGTCTTGCTTAATTATTTTTTCACTGCATTGTGGGCGAGTTTATTTTGTATCGTAGTTCAACTATTTAATTTGCACAAAAAGGGGTAAAATAATTCCACAGGGGTTGAAATTGGTGTTCAACCCAACAATTTAATACTAGTAATATTAACTGTTAATACAAAATATATCCCAAAGCCCAACTTGAGGGCCCACTCCAAATAGGAGGCTCGCGGCTCAATTAATCACTAAGGAACTAAGTCCAAGCCCTTGCAATCTAGGCATGGTCGCCTAGTCATCACCTAGTCCACCCCCAAATCATGCAGTTATGCACCATCTTATGCTAAACCGATAAATCAAGGGAGCATGATTATTCTCCAACAACCCAATTTGGGTATAACAACTCAAATAAGAGTATAACAAACTAGATCTTTCAAAAGGAGTCCATATACATGATATTCTCTGCATGCAATCTCCAAGATTATCTAAAAGAATAATCCACTCCCACATATCAAGGAAGCACAACCATCATCCAATAAACCAAATCCAAGGATAATCAATCAGATATCACTGAAATGGGTCCAAGTGCATTAAGAGCGCACCACGTAAAATCTCCCAAATTATCTCAAAGGATAATCTACTGTTTCAACCATTCCCACGAATCAAGGGAGTCAAGTGAAAGTCCCACTAAAGTTCTACTCTTGAATATTCTCTATCATTATTTCTCTATTTTATTACTCTTGTTATAATCAAATTCTTACTCAAGCATTGAAGGTGGCACGACCGCCACACCCCCCACCTCGCGGTCTGTCACAACTGATTCGTTCTTTCACTCTTAGCAGGCTTTGAGATCAAGTTGCTACCAGGGTTGACAACTGTCTCAATAGTTGGCGTTGTCTGTGGGAACAAAGATCATCTATACGATCCAATGTCCAAACAAGACAAAAGTCACGAGTGGTAGCTACAAGGTCTCAAGGCCCAGTCAAAAATCCCAACATGACTGACATACCTATTGTCCAACAGGAAAACACTAGTCAACCCAACATCGACAACTATGTAATGCCCCGAGAATTAATTAACTGGTAATTAATTCCATGGTTCTTCTCCTAGCCTTATTCCACTCCAAATAAGACTCAAGGACATTTGCTCCTCGAAAATAGAGGATACAAAGCAGCGAAAAATAATTAAGTTCTATAACATTAATCATTGGGAAAAATACACTTTACCCCTCTTGAACTATCCACCCATTTGCACTTTGACCACCAATGTTTAAAACGTGACACTTGACCCCTCCAAACTTCCAAATTGTTGCAATTCGATAATTTTGACTTTTTTTTTCCCAAAATGCCCCATACTAAGTTTTTTTTAAGAAAAAAAAATTGTTAAAAAACATTAAAAATTAAGGGGTGGCCTGCCATCCTAGTTGGGCCTAGGGGTGGCTTCAGCCACACCTTAATTTTTAATTTTTTTTATTATTTTTTTTTTTTTTGTAAAAAAATTTATGGGAGCATTTTGGAAAAAAAAAGTTAGAATGGTCAAATTGCAACAATTTGGAAGTTTGGGGGTCAAGTGTCACGTTTTAAATATTGAAGGTCAAAGTGCAAATGAGTGGATAATTCAAGGGGATAAAGTGTTTTTTTTTTTCCTTTATCATTATAACCAGACCATTTAGCCAAAGATCATCAAATGAATGGAAATCACACTATACATATTATCATTACAAGGGATCTATGCTATATCATAATATGCATGCATGCATCAAGTCCTAATGCCTACAACATAACTCAAAAATACTAGTTACCATGAGTACCCGCTTAAGCTTGCAATAAGTCCTTAAGCATTTTCCAGATCAAATCCTCCAACATAACTGGATGCTTCGTGGTAACCACTATCTATAACATTATAGTTATACATATGGAGAAAAAAAATGGAAATAATACAAATGTAAATCATACGACTTAGTGAGTAGAAATACACATGACATACCCATCATTAAATGTGAACTCAATTGTTTATAAAACACATGCAACATTATGAGATGACAATTCATCATGGATGTGATATATATGTAATATAATATATGCTTATAATCATGAATAACAGTAATAGTTCAACAATATGGTCTACCTAAGATATTACCACTTCTCAACAAGGTTGACGTTATCCTGAGGGACTTGTAGTACAATGCCGGTGCCCCAACCATTGCATGCTACCATACATAACACTAGCGACACGATCGAGTTCGACCTTGGGTGACCCACACTATTAATGATGTTCATCCTATAGTGACCATCCATTAGGAATGGTTGCGCCTTGGTCAAGAAACCATTGGATCCAAAGCTCACACACACACATTTGACCATAAAGTTAACCCGTATAATAAACCCATGGCCATTATATCGCACGTACTGGTGTACCATGTTATACGATGCAATTAGTCTTATCAGTCTTTTTCATACGTAGTTTTACAAGTCTCATTATTATCTTATTAATCGGCACACATTTCCACAAAAGAAAGTTCCGAGTAGTTCCAAAATGTATTTCATGAAAGTTGCAAAATATGCATATTTGATATATATAAAATAGATATGCAATGTAGGAAAAGTAACAACAAAGTATCCATGTGAGTTTGTACTCACTCGGATCGTAAAGCTCCTTCATATAATTTCCTTGAGGCTCTATAACCTCGAATACTGAGAAAAGATCTATCATTAGTTCTAGGGGAAACTACATTTTGCCTCCATGAACTACAATGCCTTGCAGTTTCCCCCCATGAACTGTCAACTATGCTACTTTGCCCCCATGAACTACCATTTTGTACCCAAAAACCCCTTCTGTCAATCATAGCTGTTAACTCAAATGGTCAACCGATCACTTTGCATCACTTTGCCCCCATGAATTACAACGCATTGTCACTTTGCCCTCATGAATTACAACACATTGTCACTTTTGCCCCCATAAACTACAACGCATTGTCACTTTGATCGTTTGAGTTAACGGCTTTGATTGACGGAAGGGGTTTTTGGGCACAAAATGGTAGTTCATGAGGCAAAGTCTTAGGATGCGATTTATAGGAAAAGTGCCAATGCGTTGTAGTTCATGGGAACAAAATGTAGTTTTCTCTTAATTCTATTTCTACTAAAACAACTCTAGAATAAGGAAACAAGAGCTATGGGATGGTTGGTGAAAATAAAGTTTCCTATCACACTCTTGATCGTACGTCCAAGCTTGGGGCCGTACGTCCGCTTTGATACTTTAGACTGTACGCCCGATCTCGAGATTGTATGTTCGCTTCGAGGTTTTCAGGGAGACTCTCATTTTTCTCCACTCGTCCTCGTATTATCCAAATCAACTGCTAAGACTATCAAAGGCTTCCTAAGTCAAAATGAAACCTTCATGCAACGCGATCATGGTAAGTTAACATAATACTAACCTAAACAAGATTTAAAGCATAACTAAAGCTAAAACTATGACTATCAACATATGACAATAATCGAGCAGCATAATGGCATAATTAAAGAGCTAGGTAACCAAGCATTACCTCTTTGAAGCGAAACTTCAAGAGCCTCCACTCCACTAGCTCCGAACTCACAAATCTCACACAAAACACTCACACAGGGTCCCCAAAGGGTTTAGGGGCAAATTGAGTGTGAAATGGGCGAGGGGGTGAGGGGTATTTATAGGGCCAAAAAGCAGCAGAAGTCCGGTCCTAAGGGCATACGTCCATGTACTATTCATAGAGTACAGTGTACTTTTTATCAGCATACGTCCAGTGGTCTCAGCATATGTCCACACTAATGGACAAGAGCATACGTCCACACTAAAAGACAAGAGCGTACGTCCAAACTAAAATACAAGAGTGTACGTTCACACTAAAAAACAAGAGCGTACATCTGGTGGTCCCAACATACACCCGCACTAAAAGACAAGAGCGTACATTGCCAATCCTAGCATACATCCGGTCCAGAAGTCCAATTTCTCCAAAATGTCCTTCTGATAGATCCTAGTGATCTAAAGTCCAAATTAACCATCTAACTAAGCTACCTAAGCTTAATTAATTATTTGGGTCACTACAAACTACGACACCAAAGAGACTCCACTGGATCCCCTGTCTTTGGGCCACATTTGCCCACCAGCAGACGCCTAGGAATGTTGGAGTTCCAACTAGGACATATCTTGGAAACAATGGAGTTGCTACTGTAAAAAGCTATGAGAATTCCCACCAAAATAGAGACCCAACAAATGTTGGAGCCCACTTGGAAATAGCTAACGGACCTCACAAACCGCCTCCAACCAAAGAGGACTGACCATAACATGAAACAGCCAACAGACCTAAGAGGCCACCCGCAACAATAGGGGATGGACCATGTAACGCCCTGGCCTTTTAAACAGGCCATAAGTGAGATTATCTAAATCCTTACGCACATTGGTAGCTCTTTTTTTTTTTTTATCGAGTTTCCTCATAAATGTAAATGTACGAGCATCTAATTTAAACTTCATATAATATCTTCATCCTCAACTAGGATTTCATAACACTTATAAATACAGCTAATATCATTACATCCCCAATGATCATAAAATACACACATAAACATTACTAGCTAACTATATTACTTTATGGTAGGATAACTTTCAAAAGTATAAGCCATCTGCAAGCCTCAAAGTAGAAGTCTTCACGTAGCTGCATCCTCGCCCTCTTTATCACTGACATCTAGAGAATCACATATGGTTTAAAGGTAGAAGTGTGAGTCCACGACTCAATAAGTTCAAACGAATTGACCATTTATAATGTTAGAGCCCATTTTTGTTCAAAAAAAATCATCTTATCACCAATGTTTACTAAACAGCCATGTATGCAAAGTTTTCATAAATGAGATTTAATAAATTTATGGCTAGATAGTAAATTAGGTGATACATTTTTATACTTAATAAATAAATAGAATAATATTTATTTGCATTTTCTTATACATAATTAACTTCACATTTATAACATGAAGCAAAAATGTTCATAATATCATGAGTAAAACATCCGTTAAAATCAACATAATTTAATCATATAGCATTGCATAACATATCATAACATATCATCATGACAATAAGTGAATTTATACTCCCACTTATCCTCGGGGGAGTTTGCTAAGTGTTACCCACTTAACCAAGGTTGCTAATAATTTCTCCTCTCATAGCTTTGAGGTGTTGAGCGTAACCCCACTCAACCGCTAGGTCATAGGCAACTTTGTTTCCTTCCTAACATCGGGTGTCAGCATAATCCCCACGATCACTGGGCATTACATGCATTCATACATAGCATCATATTTTTACAAATCTTGTTTTCCTTCCAAAACTCAACTTCTTTTCATAAATCATTTCCTTTGGAAACACATTTTCATGTAAAGCATTTCAAAATATATTCATACGTGTAGCTAAAATAATAGGGCTCAACACAATATACATAACATGCTTTTGTAAAATAATGCAAGGTCAGTAAGTTTGAACTTACCTTTTTCAAGCTTAACAGTCCTTATTCGTGGTTTCCCTTGTTATACACTTTCTGCATTTAATAACACAATTTTTAACATTAGCATGTATTAACTTAATTTTATTCCTAAGACTCACTTTTAAATCCTAGGATCTTAAAATACTCCAAAACATTTTTTTCATATTTTGCCCTTATCTAAAAATTTGGGCAGCATAACGACATCTATCTAAAATATTATATTATCACTTGGGCATCATAACGACATATCTAGATATCTTAATATTATTTGGACATCATAACAGCTATCTAGTATTTTTTTGTATTTTCAAGCGGGCATTACTACGACATTAGTGTAATATTTAATTAAAACATCTAACACATTACTTGGGCATTACAACGACGCTATTGTAAAATACCTAATAAAATTTAAAAGACAATGACGCATTTGTAATATTTAAAAGGATGATTGAATATAATATCCGCCCGAAATATTCAATCACACTTTCCCATGCAAATTGGGCATTATAACGACATAATTTAAATTATAATGACTAGAATTAACATAATTTAAATTCTAATAAATAACTATAATTGACATAAACTAAGGATAAAAGAAATATACCTAGCAATCCCACTTGAAATAGCTCCAAATCTTATTAATATATCTCACTTTCTCTTTTCTTTTCTTTTTTTTTTTTTTCACTGAACGTGAAATTGAGAGCAAATTTTGATTTTCACTACACAGCCATGTCCTATTTATAGGCAAAGGCTTGGGACATGATTGGCATTTGATAAAAAGTCTTCATTATTACTTAGCTGCAGCACCAAACCATCATCCAATTAAAAACACTGCAGCACTTTTTTTTTTTTTTTTTTTCTCTGCGGTACCAAATTCTCCACCGCTTGGATTCCTATCTACCTATATGTCTAATAGAGGAAAACTTCCTCATGAAGTTTTCGTTCAATCCCATCCATATCTATATCTTATAATATATATATATATATATATATATATTAATGTATTAACTACCTATCTACTCCATTATGCCTTTCATATATATATATATATATATCTAACTAATGAACATCTTGAATGTTCTACGTACAACAAACACCATATATATTATATATATATTATAAACAAATAAATATATATATTTATATATATTATCATATTAAACCAAATCAAACAATTATCTAAAACACTAGTATTCCCATTACTACTAACACTTAGGTATTTAACTAGCTAAATCTTAAATGCCAAATAATTCATAATTAGACATCAAATATATTTTCTTGATATATTTGATTTAACCTAAGAGCACAATTTAGACTAAAGCATTTTAAGTCATCCTAATAAATTTCTTGGGTATTACAGACCACACCTGGAAACATCCAACGGACCTCACGGGTCGTTCCTCACCCAACATATCGGAAGGGCCGTTCTTCACCCGACGGACCCGAAGTGCCGTTCTTCACCCGACGGACTCTAAGGACCATTCCTCACCCGATGGACGTGAAAGGCCATTCCACACCCGATGAACCTGAAGGGTCGTTCCTCACCCAATGGACCTAAAGGGTCATTCCTCACCCGATGGACCTCTTAATTTGCATTTGCACATTTGGACACCTTAATTTGCGTTTGCTAGGCCTTTAGCTTTATTATTTTCTCATGTTTGTGTTAGTTTTGGTGTCTTAGTGTTTTGCAGGTTACTAAGGGAAAAACTGAGGTTTAAATGTGGAAGATGCAAAGAAATTGAAGAAAGGAATTTCTAGAGCTAGGATCGAGCGATGATTCACACACAACGAGTTCCACTAAAAAATCCATATATAGAGTTGTAGAGCTTAGACTAAAGCAATTTTGGTGTCATTGGAAAGCTAACTCAAAGATCTACAAAGTCATGTTTCATAAGAGTTGGCTAGTGCAATCAAGCGTACTCGTGCCCATCAAAAGTGGAAAGTGCATGCTCGAGTGCAATCGAGTGCACTCGGCCGACTTGGCAGCGCTGAAACTCTAAAATTAGTTTTGTCATTGTAAATGGATTGAGATGCGCCAAGGGCGCCGTTCTTGGTCGTTTTCATGTTTTTCTTGATTTTTTGACTTCTGAACTCCAATTCTTTTGTAAGTACTTTGATTTTAATGAATTTAATTAGTTTTTTTATGAATCCTTTTGTCGTGAGAGGCTAATTCTTCAACTAAAGTTAAAGATGAAGCCTCACCATTGATTAGTTTTATGTTTTCATGTTTTGTTTGTACAATTCCGACCTTAATGTAATGTGTGTTTGTTTCAATTCAATTATATGACAAAATTGTGTTTGATTGTGCCAAAGTTGGACATTCATTGTGTTTCATCCGACGGATACATTGTATATTTTGATTTACTTTGGATATCCATTGTCTTTTGTGCAAAGCATGGATACATTGAATCTTTTGAAGTAAATTGGATATGCATTGTCTTTTATTATATGGATAGATTCATTGAATCTTTTAATAGGAACAATAGAACATGCATAGGGTTTAATTGTTTGTCAGATGTATAAATTAAAACATGAGAATGTTTGCTTTAATTTGATGAGGTGGATTTTGAAAACCTTAGTCATTTATCATTTGATTATTGTTATTTTGTTTAATTTATGTTTGTTTATTTCTTTATTCAAAAATCCAAAAATTTGGAATTAGGTTAAAATAGGATTAATTTATATAAGAATTAGTTTTCATGACACAATTCCTTGTGGATCGACCTCGCACTCGCACACACTTGCGAGTAATTATTATTTGCACATCACAGCCCAATCTGGGTATAATAACTCAAATCTGAGGATAACAAACTAGATCTTCCAAAAGGAGTTCAGATACATGATATTCTCTCCATGCAATCTCCAAGATTATCTAGAAGGATAATCGACTCCAACATATCAAGGGAGCACAACCATCACCCAACAAACCAAATCCAAGGATAATCAATCAGATATCACTGAAATGGGTCTAGGTGCATTAAGAGAGCACCAAATAAAATCTCAAAGATTATCTCAAAGGACAATCTACAGTTTCAACCACTCCCATGAATCAAGGGAGTCAAGTGAGAGTCCCACTAGAGTTCACCTACTCACAGTCTATAAATAGAGGAGCCAACCTATGATATAGATACGTTATCGATTCTATTCATGAATATTCTTTATCATTATTTCTCTATTTTATTACTCTTGTTATAATCAAATTCTTACTCAAACATCGGATGTGGCAAGATCGCCACATCCCCACCTCGCAGTTTGTCACTACTAATTCGTTCTTTCACTCTTAGCAAGCTTTGAGATCAAATTGCTACAAGGGTTGACAACTGTCTCAACATTAATCAAAAAAAAAAAAAAAAAAAAGGTTAGATAATTCGAATATGGTATAAGGCGCTTCAAGCTAACATTCTATTGTCATTTTTTGGGGCCATTGAATTATGCCCCCCTTGTGATTTACTGTTAATTTCACAGCAAAAATTTGAGTAATATTACATGATTCATTATCACAAATATCATTTGAATGTCATTCTTATACAATGTCGACTCAAAAACAAAACAGGGAGGCTTGAATCGGAAAATCTATGGAATTTTTCTTAATGGAAATTCAAGGCGAGAGTACTAATTAATCATTTTGAACTTATATGGATGACTAGATATAGAGAGAAATCAGGACCATTTTTCCATATATTACTCTTTATTTTTATTTTTTTCCTTTTAGTCCATTTCTATCAACAATTCAAAATCTTTCCACAGACATAAAACCCACTCCTGTTATTTTTCTGTATTTGATTCGGTTGCCTATGAAATTTAGTCTAGAATATAGACTTTTTACTTGAATGGTTATCTTCTTGTGACGATGATCCTTTATTTATTGTACACAAGATTGGTTTCTCTGGATTTCAACTGTAGGAATTTGGTTCTCCACGGTAGCACAATTGGCTTTCAACTAAATGCCATTTTTGGAAGTTGTTAGAGGAGAGAGTTCACGAGGCATTGATGAACTATTGATTATTGTTTTTAAAGGCGTGGGGCCATTAGAGATTCATAGGAGCATACTCCAAATTTGTTGCTGATAGTTTTCCAAGGAGTGACATGGCATGATTCCTATGGATTGTTGCGATGTTCGAGGATTTGCTGAATTGCAAAATAACTAAAAGTAGAATAAGAGTGGCCGATGGTGTGCCAGTTGGGGCAACTCCGATGCCTAAGTTAGTAATTTGGTTTTGGATAGAGTATAGGTACAATGAGAAATTAAGTAAGAGAGAATTGAGATTTTGTCTATTAACAAATAATGAATTGGAGCTCCCATTTTATAAGCATCAAGTAGTAGCTGCATCGATGTCATAGTAGGCCCCACATTCTCGAGGATCCACGTGTGTTATATCAGCAAAATGAATTGTGGGTGGAGGCCATGTATGTGTCGAATGAAGTTTCTTGAGCAACCCTCAAGTACACTTGTCTTGATCGGACAGTGACAACTGTAATACGCTCTAGTGAAGGTAGGTGCTAGGTCATCGTCTAAAGGACACGTGTACCCTCGGTGGGCTGGTCATATGAAACTGTTTGAGTTGGGCCTGGTCTTTAGTGGGCTATGCTTTGGACCGGATCTAGGTGTCTACTGGGCTTTATGTGGCCGATCCATGAACCAACAAAATTCATGTTACAAATGAGCGAGAGAGCTTCTATTTCATTCAAAAATAATATATAATATTTGTATTGGTGACTGTTAAATGACATTATCCACCAAAACATCATAGCAATTACAAAAATGGAAAGAATACATATATGTGGAGCATAAGAATATATGTGCACTGTACAGATTCTTTCAAGTATCTAATTGCTGGATTGGCAAATTTACATATTAGTGGCTATCTTCTTGTAGCGATAATCGTTGTATCTAGATTTCAGCTGTAGGAATTCGGGTCACTATGCCTCCTGAGAGCTCATTCCAATTTGTCTCTAGGAGAGTGCCATGGAAGGCTAGGATTTAATCCTAGCCGTCGTGACTGTGTACCTTGGCTGCATGGGCCAAAGAGAAATCTCCCTGGTCCGTGCGTTCTCACCCTTGAGAATTAGGCCTAATCATCGTTCCGCAATTTACAACTATATTTGTTTTACTACTCACTACAAAAAAACACATAATTTTTGACACAACTTTTTTGACGTTTTGGGCATATTGGAACGTCAAAAACGTTTCCGACGTGTCGTTTTTTACGTTTCTGAAACCTTAAAAAATAGTCTGTCAGAAAAGTTGAGTTTTTGACGTTTGAAATTTTGAAACGTTAATATTTTTTGACGTTTCAATATTTAAAACGTCAAAACGTTTTTAACGTGGTGAACAGTGCCACGTCAAAAATGTTTTTTAATTTTTTTATTTTTTGAGAATTTTTTTGATGTTTGAAATTTTGAAACATCAAAAGCTTCGACGTGATGAACAAAGGCCACGCGTCAAAAATGTTTTTAATTTTTTATTTTTTGAGAATTTTTGACGTTTGAAATTTTGAAGCGTCAAAACGTTTTACGTTCAAAATTTCAAGCGTCAAAAAATTTCGACGTTTGAAAAATTAAAACCTCAGAAAAGTTTTTTTTTTTGGTTGGTTTTTTTCCTGAATGTTCTTTTATTGTTTTTTTTTGGTTGTTTTTTTTTACCTGAATGTTCTTTTTTTTCTTGGATGTTCTTTTTATTGTTCTTTTTTTCTTGGACCTTTTTTTTTTCCTAGCAGGTTTTCTTCTCCTTTAATTTCCTGGATAAAGAAGAAATAAAAGAATAAGAGGGAGGTCGAGAGGGATCAGAGAGGGGAGGAGAGAAGAAGATAGAAGAAAGAGGAGGAAAAAAAAAGAGGGAGCTCCTAGCTGGGCGTGCAGATAGGAGAGGGAGAGAGAGAATAAGAGAAGAAGCTAGAAGATAAAGGAGGAAGGAAAAAAAAAAAAAAGAAAAAGAAAAAGGGAGCCATATGGCTGGGCGTGCAGATAGGAGGCCTGGGGAGATAGAGAAGAAGAATAAAAGGAGGAAAAAAAAAAAAGAAAAAGAGGGAGCTGGATGAAGAAATCATTGAATCACATTCTCTTTCTCTTATGCTTTTCTGCTTCTCTTCTTCGATCTTCTCTTCTCATTTTCCTTTTCTTCTTCCCATCTAAGATAATATGGAGCTGGATGAAGAGAAATAAAAGAAGAGGAAACTTTTGAGCTGGGTGCAGTTCTGAAGAGAGGAGAAGGAGAGAGATTGGATGAAGAGAAAATAAAAGAAGAGGAAACCTTTGAGCTGGGTGTGCAGTTCTGAAGAGAGGAGAAGGAGAGAGACTGGGAGAGGGAGCTGAGTGTGTGGGTGGATGAAATAAAAAGAGGAAAGATTAATAAATAATAAAGAAGAGGAGGGAAACAAGAGGCAGCTGGGGGAATTTTAACTTTCAAAATTTAACTTCTAAGAAGGGAGGCTGCTGGCGCGCAGGGGCATGGAGGAGAGGGAGAATCGCGAGAGAGAGAAATGAGAGAAGAAAAAAAAAAAAAAGAAAGAAAGAAACGGGACCAGTTGGCTGGGAGAGGGAGTGTGTGGGGCCAAAAATTTTGACGTTCAAAATTTAATTAGAAAAATGTTTTTCGTTTTTTTATTAATGGAACTTTTTTTTTGTTATTCCTCCTCCTCAAAATATATAATCTCATTTAAAAAAAAAAATCTAATCTTATCTCATTAAATATCTAATCTAATTAATCATGACCTAATTAAATATCTAATCTCATTTAAAAATTACATATCTAGTCTAATTAATTAATATAGCCTAATTAAGCAACAATATAAATATTATCTCATATAAAAACAATTTTAATTTTTTAAAGAAAAGAAAATAATAATAATAATAAAATATTACATTTTCGACGTGTGAACAGTAGCGTCAGAAATTTCTAACATGTCTCCTGTTCACGTCGGAAATTTCGACGTGTCTACACGCCGTAAAATACAATATTTATTATTATTATTATTATTTTGTTTTTTAATTTTTTTTTCAAAAAAAATATTAATAATATTCTAAAATTGTATATATTGAATAGAAAATTAAATTTGAGATTTATTTATTATTTTATGTTGGGAAACCCGTCCAATGATGGCCGTTCTGATAAACCCCGGTTCCGTTCACCGCACGCTCGGAAGGTCTGACCCGCACGCTTAATTACTTGAAAACCCTATCTACTATATATGGTAACCCTATCTAGGGTTAGGGTTACCACAAATAGAATTTTTTTTTTTAAAAAAAGTTTTAATTTTTTTTAAAGAAAAAAGCAAAAAAAAAAATAATAATCTGACGTGTCCACTGTTCACACGTCAGAAAATACAATATTTTATTATTATTATTATTTTTTTTTTTTTGCTTTTTATTTTTTTTTCAAAATAATATTAATAATATTCTTAAATTGTATATATTTAATAGAAAATTAAATTTGAGGTTTATTTATTATTTTATGTTGGGAAACCCGTCCAATGATTGCCGTTCTGATAAACCCCGGTCCCGTTCACCGCACGCTTGGAAGGTCTGACCCGCACGCTTAATTACTTGAAAACCCTATCTACTATATATGGTAACCCTATCTACGGTTAGGGTTACCACATATAGAATTTTTTTTAAAGTTTTTTAATTTTTTTAAAGAAAAAAGCAAAAAAAAAAATAATAATAATAATAAAATATTGCATTTTCTGACGTGTAAACAGTAAACATGTCAGAAAATTTCTGACGTGTCTACTGTTCACACGTCAGAAAATACAATATTTTATTATTATTATTATTTTTTGCTTTTTTAATTTTTTTTTTCAAAAAAAATATTAATAATATTCTTAAATTGTATATATTTAATAGAAAATTAAATTTGAGGTTTATTTATTATTTTATGTTGGAAACCCTTCAATGATGGCGTTCGATAAACCGGTCGATTCACGCACGCTCGGAAGGTCTAACCCAGACGCTAATTACTTGAAAACCCTATCTATTATATATGGTAACCCTATCTAGGGTTAGGTTACCACATATAGAATTTTTTTTAAGTTTTTTTAATTTTTTTTAAAGAAAAAAGCAAAAGAAAAAATAATAATAATAAAATATTGCATTTTCTGACGTGTGAACAGTAGATACGTCAGAATTTTCTGACGTGTAAACAGTAGACACGTTAGAAAATACAATATTTTATTATTATTATTTTTTTTGTTTTTTTAATTTTTTTCAAAAAATATTAATAATATTCTTAAATTGTATATATTTAATAGAAAATTAAATTTGAGGTTTATTTATTATTTTATGTTGGGAAACCCGTCCCAATGATGGTCATGATAAACCCCGTCTGCTCACCGCACGCCGGAAGGTTTGACCAAGACGCTAATTACTTGAAAACCCTATTCATTATATATGGTAACCCTATCTAGGGTTAGGTTACCACATATAGAATTTTTTTTTTTTTAATTTTTAAAGAAAAAGTAAAAAAAATAATAATAATAAAATATTGATTTACGAAAAATACAATTTTTTGCTTTTTTCAATTTTTTTTTTTCAAAAAATATTAATAATATTCTTAAATTGTATATATTTAATAGAAAATTAAATTTGAGGTTTATTTATTATTTTATGTTGGGAAACCCCCAATGATGGCCGCGATAAACCCGGTCCTGCTTCACCGACGCCGAAAGTCTGACGCACGCTTAATTACTTGAAAACCCTATCTACTATATATGCATGCATGTACAAATATATAAATTTGGATTTTTTTTTTTAATTTTTTGATAAGAAGAGAAAGAAAGGAGAAAAAAAAAAACTTTTTTGAGGTTTTGAACAGTGTCACGTCAGAAAATTCTGACATGACACTGTTCAAAACGTCAAAAAAGTTTTTAATTAATTTATTGTTATAATTTTTTTTTTTGGAAAAAAAACTTTTTTTGACGCGAAATGCCACGTCAGAATTTTTTTGACGTGGCATTGTTCAAAACGTCAAAAAAGTTGATAATTAACTTTTTTGACGTTTTAATTTTTGCCACGTCAAAAAATTTTGACGTGGCTTTTTTGACGAAGTCTTTAAAACGTCAAAAATTGCCTTTTTTTTTGTAGTGACTATGAAGAAGTCTATCGAAAGGTCGGTGACGAAATGTGCTCCATGAAAATTGTACGCTAGAAGGCAAGCAAGCAAGCTTGTTGTTCTTATAGAGTCTAAAGACCTACAAGGGTTTGTAAGTATTTTCTACTTTTTGTAATGTGAAGTTTCATATGGTGATTTCTCAAGTTTTGCTGCCTCAAAGTGTTTTTTCTCTTTGATTGGTAAGGTTTTTTACATCATCAACAAGTTTTTGGTGTTGTGGTAGTGATGATTTAATTCCCAATGTTCATGTTTCTTCTGTGTTTATATTATCTTTTGTATTAGTTGGTGTTTGGGGTAGAACACGAGAAAAAACTAAAATGGCCTTGTAGTAAAAATCAACCTTTGGAAGAAAAAAAAAAATAATTCAAAGCTAGATTTTCACTGTCATATCATCCTAGCTAGTAATATAGTATTCATATAATAATATACTAAATAGCATTTGTCTTTTAAGATTACTACATAGAAATTATAAAACCCACAAAAACAAGTAAAAAGATATGTGCCATTTAAGCTCCAACAATGATCAATCAATTTGGTCTAGTTGGCGTTCACCGTTGGTTGAGATATAATCTTATAACAGTTACAAAACAAAAGAAATTTTGAGAAATGTTAAGGCTTTTAGTTAGGCTTATAAGAAATGTTATTTAGACTTGAGAAAATAGCCATAAAATCATAAATTCGGTTACCTAAAAATTGCATATTTTATATATGTCAAGAGAGAAAGAAACTCTATGATAATATGATTAATATACGTATGCCTTAGCATGTGAGAAATATATTCATGCTACTTTTAGCCTCATGTGATGGGCACATGCATTTTTAATAGAATTTTTCCAAACCATTTTTAAGCTATTGAAAGAAGCATGTGTCTCACACACAGTTAAGAGACTAATGACAATTTATAGACTGAGTTGGAGAAAATAAAGAAATCTCTCTTTCTAAGAGTTACATCTTATTTATTATTTAAGGCGCGAAACATCATTTTACAGCTTATTTTATGAGGAACTTCTTGAACCAATAGCAAGAGTCTTTGGTGGTGTCTTTTCAAATTGTCGTTATAATCAACAAAAGTGAGGCTATTCCGAATGAGGTAACCTCTATCCCATTCAAAGATGTCAAGAAATGACCATGAATAGTATCCCTTCACATTTGAGCTCTCCCTGCACAAAATTGAACCCGTTAATATCCTCAATCAAAATTGAGATGAAAAAATGCTCTATTGGTTTATCAATTTATTTCATAAGGTTAGAACTATTATGAAATAGATTCTTTTTTCTACCTTATATTGATACGACGTCGTATCAAATAAAAATATAGCATGTGTCATCTTCTAGATTGGGTATAATGTGGCAGTACCATTAAAATTTAATGGAAGGTAGAAAAAAATATATAATAGTTTTAACCTTAAAGAATAAATTGATAACTTTTGAACTTTGGGGAGCAATTAGATAAAAGCCATTAGTCACGACCACTGTAGCATTTATCCTTAATTGAAATAGTTGTCTCTATGTTTTCTTTTCGAAAAATGATATCAATTTTCTACAAACTGAGTAGTTCCCACAACCCTGCCTCTAAATATGTGACATATATCTCTTAATATGTGAGAAAAACATGTATTTTTAATAGTATGTGCTTCTAACATAATTTTTTAATAGCATTAATAACAAAAATTTTGATTCTCATATGTTTAAATAACACATTATCTTTTAGAAGTAGAATTGTAGGAATCCTACCATATCCATTGTCAGAAATTTATGTCCAAAAACTTTTTTGTTTATTTATTAAAAAATGGCATATCTTTATCTTTTTTTTTTAGCCCATAATAGTTTAGAGAAAAAAAAAATCCCATAATATATTAATACTTGATGACAAACACTCACTTCCTTAGCTTTTAAAAGAGATCGTAAATGCATGGCATAGTATCTTATCCTCCCAGTATCATTTTGGATATCTTTAAATGGTAAAGAAGGTTTTGCATCACCAATTCCAATAAAAATAAATAAATAATATTGCCAATACCTTTTTTCAAAAAAAAAAAAAAAAACAAATAGTATTAGCAATTCTAATACACATAAAAATAAGAAACAAATTACACTTACCCTGACCAATTGCTAGGGCACATGAACTAAATTATGATAGATTAGTGAAACATTACAAATTAAGTGATAGATTTAACGAGTTAAGTTTTCTCTAAAAAATAAAATACGGAAATAAATATCAAGAAAGAAATTGTTATACTGTTCTTCATTATGTATATAGCGGGATTGTTGTATTTTTCTTTTATGCATAAAAGAAGATTTTGGAATCCCATAGGTTGGGTGAACTTCTTCTGCAAAACCATTTACTCCGTAATAGTTTAGTAAAATGGCATATATATAAAACATAGCACACAAAAATGTCAAAATGCCCACGAAGGTAGGGGATAGAATCCTCTCAATTTCTGGTAAAATTGAAAGGATCCATTTTATAGTTAGTATTTTATTTCATTAAATATGACAATGTAAAATTTAATCTGAACATTAAATTGAGAAAATCCTGACATTGATAGTGAAGGAAGAAAGAGTTTATGTGTGTGTTTACATTAGTTGGAATGTTTTGCATATCAGTTCGTAGGTGTGATTTGTTTATATTTAGGGTTAAATACTAAAAACATCCATAGGGTTTGAATTCTTTATTTTTTGCCCCTTAGGTTTTCATTTCTATCACAAGAGATACATGTAGTTTTCATAAAAATGGAAATAGTTTATCCATTAAAATTTTGTCCAAAACTTAACGAGACGCCATGTCAGCACCAATCACATTGTGCCACATGTCATATAATTATTTTTTGATATTTTTTTTAAATAAAATTAAAAATTTTGGGGTCTTAGCCATTTGGGGTTGGCTTTGGCCATGGGGTAGTCGGGCCACCCCTATCTAGCCTGTTAGGGGGTGGGGAGCCACCTCCACAGCTAGATGGGGGTATCTCTGGATTTTCATTCATACTTGGTGTAACTAGGGCCGGCAATTTTGATACGACCCGTGAACCTGACACGAACATGACACGAAATTAGTGGGTTTGGGTTGTAAACGGGTTGACCCGTTTATCTTACTTAAACGGGTCATGTCACGGGTGACCCGCCAGACCCATTTAAGTTTTTTTTTTTTTTCACCTAAAGAAAAAAATTAAAAAAAGAAAAAATACTTAAACCTAATCTCACGATTCTCACTTCTAAGGGTATTAAAAATAGCTTATTTAGATATCACACATATGTTGTTACTTCAATTCAAAGGGTATTAAAAAATATATAGCACATTCATTCTTGTTTTGTTTTGTTTATAAGTGTTTGTTTTGTGCTAGCCAATTAGGCTTATTAAATGTTTGTTTTGTTTTGTAAATTGTAAATTGTAATGATGTGGTTTGATTTGGTGCTAGCTAACTAGGAGTTTAATTTTAAGAGATGAATTGCTAAAATTATTATTTCATTTTAAAAAAAAAAAAAATTGCATTTTAAGCTAAACGGGTCTAACAGGTCGTGTTGACCTGTTAGACACGACCCGTGAACCCGTTTAAGATAAACGGGTTCACGGGTTGTGTCGGGTGACCCGTCAAACCCGTTTAGTTTAAACTGGTTCACGGGTCGTGCCGTGTCTGGAGCCTCGACCCGTTTAGTTAAATGGGTCGTGTTTGGGTTTAGGCTAAATGGGTTGCTAGTCAACCGGGTCGTGAACGGGTCGTGCCGGGTGACCCGTTTTGCCAGCCCTAGGTGTAACACCCCACCTGAATGACACACAATATTGTCCGCTTTTAACTCCCCCGAACCAAACTTCCCAAGAAGTCACCCATCCTAGTACTACTCTCGCAAAAGCACGCTTAATTATGGAGTCCTGATGGGATCATAACCATTACGGCTTTAAAACGTGTTGTTGTCATTAAAGATGTAAGTATACATATAAGCACATCTCCATCTCCATACCCAGGTGATGTGGGACGTCACAATCACCCTTTCTTAGGATCCAGCATCCTCGCTAGCGACCCTCATGGGATTAGCCCATTCTTGGCGTCCCAGCGAGTGCCCACTAGCAACCCCCTCATGAGCTTGTGCACGCTCCCCCCATCTTAGGCTAGGTAATGAATCTGATACCATTTGTAACACCTCACTTGAATGACACACAATATTGTCTACTTTTGGTTCCGTCGAACCAGACTTCCCAAGAGGTCACCCATCTTAGTACTACTCTCGCAAAAGCACATTTAATTGCGGAGTTCTAATAGGATCATAACCATCACGGCTTTAAAACATGTTGTTGTCATTAAGGGTGTAAGTATACATATAAGCACATCTCCATCTCCATACCCAGGCGATGTGGGACGTCACATATGATGTTATGTATGAATGTTTGTAAAGCCCAGTGGTCAAGGGGGGATTATGCGCGTGACACCCTGATGTTAGAAAAGGGGAAACAAAGTTGCCTAACAGTCTAGCAGTTGAGTGGGGTTACACACTCAACACCTCAAAGCTATGAGAGAGATAAATTATCAGCAATCTTGCAGTTAAGTAGGGTAACACTTAGCAAACTCCAGGAGATAAGTTGGAGTATAAATGCAATTATTGTCATGGTGATATGTTATGATATGTTATGCTATGCAATGCTATATGATTAAATTATGTTGATTTTAACTGATGTTTTACTCATTATGTTATGAACTATTTTATTGCTTTATATTATGAAATGTGAAGTTAATTATGTAGTAAGAAAATGCAAGAAAAATATTATTACGATTTATTACTATGTATCAAATTATTTGTCATCTAGTTTACCATTTGATAAGCACCGAATGTTGCATATTCAAGCCCCTTAACTCACATATGTTAATTCCTTAGCTTTGTTATTTGCTTGATTTTGTTTTATTTTGTGTTTCAGGTTAAATACATGAGCTCCGTTGAAAATAGGACTAAAAGGGACGAGATGCAACTTCGTGTCTGTGAACGATCGCAAAGACTCTTGTGAACGCAGCACTGAACGATCGCCCATCTGAATCGTATGACTGGATTCACTTAACCCGGCAGACGCGTTGGACAACTTAAAAGTGACTTCAAGTCTCCTAATTGAAGTGGGAAATTAACCTACGGCTGTAATTAGGGTTTTAGGGTTTCTAGGGTTTCCTAGTGCCTATAAATAGGCCATTATACAATGTAAAAGGGGACCGCTTCCCTAGATTGAAAATTGCACACAAATTCCTTGGAGTTTATTCATCAGCATAAGCGGCTAAACCCCTGCGTGGGGTACCGATGTAACCCTTTCCAAGCACAATGGTGATTGTATTTGATTCTAGTTAATTCATTATATGTATGTTGATTGCATAACTGTGAGGATTGCAACCTTTGAATTTTGTTCTTAATTTTAATGCAATTGTTATTCAATTCCAAATTCAGTACTTGGGAAATTCTTATCTTGTCTTAGAAATTATTTTGCCTGTATTGAACTCAATCAATCTTATTTTCTGTGATCATAAGATTGATGGTTATGAAGTGGTTTTAATATGCATATGATTAATAGGATTAGATAGACCATGCTTAGGGAAGACAGGTCGTACTACACCCTAGTTTAGAATAATTTAAGTAGACGATCCATACCAATCCAAGATGAGTTATACTATTCCGTTAATCATATAAAACTTATTAAGGGATTTTATAGTTTATACCTAGGGAAGACGGGTCGTGCTGCATCTTAGTGGTTAGTTGGACAATCCGTGGCAACTGAAGATAAATTATTCTTATCCTTTAATATGTATTTTCTTGTCTTTTATAACGTACATGATCATGAGTTTCTAGAATTAAATTACAACTACCATTGTTGTGCGGATTGTGGTGAAGTTGGTATCTTACTCTCTCTCTCTGATATTATTACTTAATTCTGCATTTAATTTTATGCACTTCACTTCACAAAACAATCAATCTCGTTTTCTTAATTAGGTTAAATTTCGTTCTTTGAATTTAATAACAAAACTCCTACAGTTCTTGAGGTTCGACACCCTCAATATAGTCCTATCCTACGGGATTCGTCCTATTGCGAGTGGTTTAATTTTATTATTGATATATTTTTGTCACAAAAAGACCACATCACCATTGAGCCATAAATTTATTAAAACTCATTTGTGAAAACCTTGCACACATGGCTGTTTAGTAAACAGTGGTGATAAGATTGATTTTCAAATAAAGATGGGCTCACATTATAAATGGTCATTTTGCTTGAACTTACTGAGTTGTAAATTCACACTTCTACTTGTAAAACCATAATGATTCTAAAGATGTCACTGCAAAGATTGTCGTTGAGGATTCGTACGTCTGATTAGACTTCTACCTTTGAGGCTTGCTAAAGACTTCTACTTTTGGAAGAGCTATCTTGCCATAAGTTAGTACGGTTAGTCTAGTTGTATTTATGATGTTTGTAACTCATTGTATTATGGATGAAGTTGTGATGTCATAATGATGTCTAATAGAAGCTCTGGTATGTCTTTATTAGCGAGTGTTGGTTGTAAAAAAAAGAAAGAAAAATTTACTACTGGTTTTCCGCTGTGTTATTTAGTAAGGAAAAAGTAATAGCGTCATGCGAGAATTTAGATAATTCCACTTATGGCTTGCCTGATAAAACCAGGGCGTTACAACAATAGTAGCCCGACCAAAATCTAGTGGGGTCCCAACTAGGTCCCGATGCTGCCCAAATGAGTCCCGAGGTGTCCCAACCTAGTTTTGGTGATATCTCAACTAGGTCCTGGCGATGTTTCGACCGGGTCACAGTGACATCCCGACTAGGTCCAATGATTTAAAACGAAAAGTTCAAACTCAAAAAATGGTTTACAGTTTGCAAAAAATGGAAACCATTTCATGGAAATTAAATAAGCTTTTCTAAATCAAACAAAAAAATATTTTTCGTTGACTATTATTTTATGTCGCACCAAACACTAGTAAATAAGAAAAATAATTTTCAAGAATTATTTTACTCCGAAACAAACAGAGCCTTATAATAATTTTTGTAGTTAGAAATGGAATTGGACATTCTATTTGGGAACAACTGTTACAAATCAAATCTTAACAGATCCACCTTGATCAAGCGAAGGTGGAGGCTTTGGTTTGATGGTTAGGTGTTATGCACTGAACGGACAAAGGAGTTGCCTTTGAAAAAAATGGAAGACAATAACTACCAAAGACTACTTATGATATTGATTCAAAATCTTGAGAAGATTATGTACTCAGATGTGAAATGGAGTTTGTTTTGATACATCTATGGATGAGACCTTTATTGTGGTCAACATTCCCGATGTGTTGGATAATCACATGAAGTATTGTAAGAAAGTTTTTTTTTTAAGAAGGAATCCAAATCATTTTCTTTAAAAAAAAAAAAAAAATTCCTCTTGAGATAGATTTTAGGGGTAATTACCTTTTTCCCCTATCAACTACAACGCATTGTCACTTTACTCCCATGAAATGACAATCCTACTACCCGACCCCATCAAACTACTATTTTATGCCTGAAAACCCCATTTCGTTAGCCAAAGGCATTAACTCAGATGATCAACCCGTCATTTTGCCAACATAAACTACAACGCATTGTCACTTTGACCATCTAAGTTAACATCTTAGACTGACGGAAAGGGGTTTTGGGCACAAAATTGTAGTTTGATGGGGTTAGGCAGTAGGGTTGTCAGTTCATGGGAGTAAAGTGACAATGTGTTGTAGTTCATAGGAGCAAAAGGTAATTACACTAAGATTTTATGACTTGAATTATTCTAAGCCCTTGCCAAGGTATTTTGGTTGGGCAAACCAAAATATTGTACATGTGATAAGGCTTTCACATGTATGAAAATAATTATAAAATCAATGACTTAAGGATAAAGAGGTAGAGAATTAAGTGGCAGTCTCATTGGCCTTAATTCTACTACGAAAGATTTCATGAATGAATCAAAAGTTAGTATTAAGTAAGTCAAATGGATTAATTGTCTTTGCTTTAGTTCCCCACCAAGCTAATGTAATTTAACTAAAGATAGTTTTCTTATTTATTAGGTTGCTTGTTTTAATTTATTAAAACATGGGTTAGAGAGAAACAGTCGATAAGAATGCATAAGAGGGAGACTTGACATGGAGTAAAATCAAAGCCCAAGGAGATTGCATGGGACGCATGGGCTAGAGAGCTAATTCCTCACCCCATGTGTCAATTGCTAAGGAAGTGGAGGCTAGGGTTTTTTCTTGTCTTAGCCATCCACGCCCCTAAAAATCCTTGGATTTTGATTTTTTTGCTACTTCTCTCACATGGTTAGGGTCTCCTAGTATTTCAAGTCTATAAATATAGAATTTTATAGACTTGAGATTATTTTTCAAGAATAAGTTTAAGTTTTGAAGAGTAAGAAAGGGGCTCACACTCCCTATGTTATTGTCAGATATTGGTGAAAATATCTAAAAGTCTCATAATCCCTCGAGACCACATGTTTTCTTGGAGAATAAGGAGCAAAGTTTTTTTGCCCAAAAGCCAAGGAGTGGCTGCTCTACTAAAGTAAATATTTTTTCTCTGGCTATTTAATTTTCATTGCATTTTTCTTTAGATGCTCTTTATAAAGTTTGATCTTGGTATGAGAATATTTTATTTTCGGTTGAGTAATCTTTGAATTTGTCCCCTTAGTTTTTAGATTAGTTGATGTATAGATTTTATATATATATATTTTCTAAATATCTATGGATGAAGTCATTTATTTCTATTTTATATTATATTAAGGATGTTCAAATATGTTTTGAAAATATTAGGGACTCTAGGGAGTAGGCATCACATTATCCTTTTTGGTTTGACATATGTATACAATATGGCAACATTTCATCATTTATTAGTTTTAGAACAATTTCTGTTGCAGTGTGAACATGTTCTCCGAGCTCAAACCTAAAACAAGTAGATAAAGTAAACACGAAGAGAAAGCATCCTGTGTTGAGCGTGATTTTCCTTTGATACTCAATTAAGGTCTTTGAGAAAGTATGCGTATGCTATAGAATAACTAAGTGTGTCGTTGATACTTGGAGTCTGGCCAATAAATAGGCTGATAGGTTTACCCGGATTTGAACTCCTCCTTCAATCTTATCTTAGCCCCCTAGCGATCTTATCTAAGTCTTGCAATTTGGCTTGGTCTAAGAGTAGCCACAGTGTGTAAACTCTAACACGATCCTTATGATATTGGATAACCATCAGAGAGAGTCCTTCACTCAATGATTCTCAATCACTTAGTGTTGGAGGTTGATTCATCCATCGTCTCTAATGACAGTAATAAGTTAGTCCCCGGGAAATTGAGGGATTGGTGGACTAGGAATACATCCCTGGGTGATTCATTTCCGAATGTCTTTGCAATATCTTTCTCCCTTTTCATGACAGCTTTAGTGGGCTGGGCCCTTGTCGATTTTGGGATATATTAGTCAAGGCTTATTCCGTAGCTTTGTTGCTGGACTATGGTTTCGTAGCCAATTGGGCCTTAAAGCGCTTAAGCGCTCGTGCGCAAGGTAGTGCGATTGAGTGCACTTGGGCGGCCCAGATTCGAAAAGACACTTAAAATTAGGTTTTCCAAACCCTAATTGGACTAAGGGTCTATCTTCCGATTTTATTAAGTTTTCCAGAGCCTCTAGGGTTTTTCTAACTTTTCCAGAGCCTCTACCTCTAAGCTTCACAAAATGGACAATCCTAGAGAAAGGAATCGGAGGCTACTTCAAGAATTGTTTTCCGGTTTCTTCTTTGCCTTTTCTTTTTAGTTTTATTTAAATTATGTGTAACTAAACCCTTTGTTAGGAGCTAGATTGAAGCCCTAATCATGTCCTTTTAGGATTTCAATACTTGTGCCTTTGTTTCAATCATATTTTTGATTTATTTTTATTCATTATTTTCTATGTAATTGAATTCCTTATATGCTTATTTTATGGATTTGTTAATTAAGTCAATTTAGATGACCGAATCTTGGGCTTAATAAAGTAACAAAAGAACCTCATTACTGATTCTTGGCTTAATCAACACGGGGAACTAGGAGTAGATACCATACCCTAGGACTCATGTGTTTATCGAGCTCCATAGAATTATGTTTCCCTAAAGAACAACTTAGTAGATACAATGCTAAATCCTTTACGTAAGAAAAGAATTAGAGTAGATATCATGCCTAATTCATTGCTTAGGGAGTAGTGTGACAACCTGCTTAGTAAAAACATGAATAAAAATTTTCCTTTTAAAACTAATAACCTACGACAAAGCGAATTGTCACATTAGCATGACGATACCGTAGTATGCCATGAACCCATACATTAACCTGATTGACAATATAAAATGTCACATATAGCTACATGCATCATTAATGATTCATTAGAGTTCATATCTTTGCAGTGGAATATAAATGAAGTTAGACATGCCTAGCATGTTAGAGCTGATTGATACATCTAAGTGATAAAAGCTTACATGCAAAAGAATGGCTATACAAAAGTGTCTCATGCGTTCCTAAGAAGTAGCTCAATCGGCTGGGACCACACTTCATGAAGTGGAGGTCACTAGTTCGAATCCCCCCTCCCCCCCCCTTATGTGGACATGTAAAAAAACAAAAAACAAAAAAACAAAAGTGTCTCATGCGACATGAGCCATATACAAAAGATTGGCATCAAAGCGTAACCATGACAGTTTATTAAAAAGAGAACTATCTACTAGCCAAAAATAAGCATGTGATGTATCTATGCCTCATACATCATAATAACCCAGATACATAGCCACTAGGTTATCATCAAAAGTCTTTGCACCTGCATCATCATTAACCACATTGTCTGCATTATGGGAATCACTACCACCCATGATATAGGCAAAATTATGAGCCCGCTATCTCCATAAAATAGAGACACTTAGCAATATAAAACTCACTAGTTTTATCCAAAATAAACTATCTAACTTTAATCATACTTACATGTTATATAGCTCAACCATAAAACATAAAGAAAGTCATCATGCATCATCTAGCCCAAATGGTATAAATATAAGTCCGTTCCATACCAGTCACATATTCATACAAATACGTTTAACATAAAAATATCATGCAATCATATGCTATGCATCCTTATGCTCATTATCTTGTGCTATTTCCATTGTGAGGCCAGCCTTATGGTATGAGACTTGTCATCATTACTAGGGGCCGTCACCTCATTTCTCTTTACATATGAAGCCAACCCTATGGTAGGACACTTGTCATTACTACCGGGAGTCGTCACCCTGTTTCTCGTTACGCATAGGCCAACTCTACGATAGAAGACTTGTCATTACTATCGGAGTTGAACCTCATTTTCGTTATCCATAGGCCAACTATACGGTAGGAGACTTGTCATCACTACAAGAGTTGAACCTCAATTCTGTTTCATTGCTCATGCCATGTTCATGCTCATGTTAACAAACCTTGAATTCATATACTATTGTAACTCACATCATGAATATCATTCATAGAATTATGTCATAAACCGTAAATATTCTCATAAAAACGTAATCATCATATTCTCTTGCAAACCCATAAAAGCTCATAGAAACATTATATTAAACATTCATTCAACACATCTCATGAAACATCTTTAAATAATCATAGTATCACCAAACAACGAGCATTTATTATTTATCCAAAACATCTTTTATACTTTAAAAATAATATCTTTTTGCCCAATAAGTAAAATACTTACCTTGATTCACTTGGGTTCTCTTAGCAACCTTGACCCACTTGTATACACCTATGTATTTATATAGTAAACACATAGTTAAACTCTATTATTGGATCAAACAACTCAAACTTCACCAAGATATTTGAATCTCACAAGCATCTCTCACTACAAGAGAACCCATAGAATCCATTTCCATGGAATCCAAGAAAACCTAGGATTAATTTGCACCTTAAACGTAATTAACCCATTTAAATAGCATTCATAGTGCTCCTATACCAAAAGCCCCAAATTTAATTCAAACTATAAAATTAGGGTTTAAACCCATACTTCAACCATTGGAAAAATTGAAGTTTCATTCCATTAATTTAACAACCCAATGCTTAAATAATGTGTAGCAATTCATTACACACAAAAGCCCTAAACCAATTTTAGGAATTTAGCCATACACCCAAAAATTGACCTAGTTTAGAGAAAATTAGGGATTTTGAAATTACCTCAATTTAATCTGTAAAATGGAAGCTCTAGCGTTTATAAACGTTACCCAACACTCAAAGCTTGTGAAAAAGTTGATTTGGAACAAACCTAAGCAAAACCTAGAATATACACGAGAGAGAGAGAGAGAGAGAGAGAGAGAGAGAATTAAAATTAGGAAAAATCCACTTAGTTAATGCTTTGTACAGCTCCTATTGAATAGGATTTGAGTTCACAAACCCATAAAAATTAACTACAAGTTCATGGGAAAGTGAAGGAAAAGTTTAGAGAAATATAAGATCTACGGTGCTAACCCATCACCTATATTTTCATGAACAAATTTTAGTTCACAATCCAAACCATAGCTCTCATGTGATGATGAACGAAAAGGGGAAAAGGGGCTACAAGTTTCATGTTCCAGCCAAGGAGAAGGAAGAATATGAGAGAGATGGAGAAAGTTAAAGAACTTTTGATGGGCTGATTTTCTTTAAGTGGAGAAATGTTTGTATATGCAAGAAAGGGGACCACAAGGTGTGACTCACGTGAGTCAAGGGAGTGGATAAGGGTGTGAAGCAGAAATTACAGAAAAATGCCCATCTAGCTTTAATGAATTTGAGAGAGAAGGGGCCAAAAACTTGACGTTTATGCTTGCACTCAAAATTGGAGTGTAGTTCTACATCAATTTGGCTTTATACTATGACCCATAATATAAGATATGGGTATCTTATTTTATTTTACCACACTAACCCCATAATATACTTTCACTAAGAATTAAATTGATAAACTTTCTCTATTAAATTTTTAAGCATAATTTTTTTCACACAAATCTAACTTATTTTTATCTAATCATAATAAAATCATTAAATAATTTATCGGTCATTACAAGTAGATACTATGCCCTTAGGTTGATAAGCATTAATTATACAATATGATTGGAACATTGGCCTAGTATTATCTTAATTAGTCTGATTAGTGATGAATGTCAAAACCCTAACCCTTTTATTATATTTCTTTCTTTTCAATATATCAAACTTTGTGACAATCTTCTTATTTTATTTTGGAAAATCAATTTTAAATAAAATCAACAATCCTAGTGGGATGATCTCATATTTGCCTAACTATATTACCATGAGGATCTTGTGCACTTGCGAGTAAAATGTACCAAGTATTTGCCTATTAATTTAGGTGGGTATTTGGCACAACAATGGACTGCTTCATTAGCTTCCCTTTCGGTATGCCTAATAGACCATGAAGGGAAACTATATAAGAGGACTTTGGTATCCTCAATCATTTGGCCATAATGACTCCAACATGGACTATCTTGTCTCAAGGCATTAACAATTTCTAATGCATCTCCTTCGAAAATCACTCGTTGGAATCCCAAATTTCTACAAAAGGCTACACCTTTCCATGCTACCACAACTTTAGCAACGGTAGGGTCAGTTATAAAAGGAATAGTAGTTGTAACGCCCTTGCTTTTTAAACAAGCCATAAGTGGGATTATCTAAATCCTTACTGTATGTTGGTAGCTCATTTTTCTTTTTTTCTTTTTTTTATCAGAGTTCTCTCATAAACATAAATGTACCAGAGCATCTAATTTAAACTTCATAAAATATCTTCATCCTCAACTAGCATTTCAGTTTCTTCAAACTCTGCCACAAACGGCATATCACTTACAAAGTTACTAACAACCCACACTAATATATTACAAGATGTTATAAGAGACCTATTAAAATACACACATCAAATATTACTAGTATTTTTACAACTATCTTGAGTATCTCCAAAAAGATTGGGGCCTCCTATCAGTCCTATGCACAGTAGTATGGACTTTCATACGGAACTGCATCCTTTTCCTCATCTTCTTCAACCACATCTAGAAAATTGTCTCAACAATTTTAAAGGTGGAAGGGTGAGTCCACGACTTAGCAAGTTCAAGCGAATTGACCATTTTTATTAGAGCCCCTTTTTGGTTTTTTTTTTTTAAAAAAAAATCTATCTTCTCACCGGTGTTTACTAAACAGCCATATATGCAAGGTTTTCATAAATGAGTTTTAATAAATTTATGGCTAAATAGTAAACTAGGTGATAGACATTTTCATACTTAATAAATAAACAAAATAATATTTCTTGCATTTTCTTACTACATAATTAACTTTACATTTCATAATATAAAGCAGTAAAACAGTTCATAATATAATGAGTGAGACATTAATGAAATCAACATAATTTAATTATATAGCATGGCATATCATAGCATATCATAACATATCATCATGACAATAAGTGAATTTATACTCTCACTTATCCTCAGGAGTTCGCTAAGTGTTACCCCACTTAACAGCAAAGTTGCTAATAATTTATCCTTGTTATAACTTTGAGGTGTTGAGCATGTAACCCCATTCAACCGTTAGGCTATTAGGCAACTTTGTTTCCCCCTTTCTAACATCGGGGTGTTAGGCGCATAATCCCCCCTGACCGCTGCGCATTACATACATTCTTATATAGCATCATATTTTTCATATTATCATTGTTTTCGCAAATCCTGTTTTCTTTCCAAAACTCAACTTCTTTTCATAAATCATTTCCTTTGGAAACACATTTTCATGTAAAACATTTTAAAATATATTCATACATGTAACTAAAATAATAGGGTACAACAAAATATATATAACATGCTTTTGTAAAATAATGCAAGGTCAGTAAGTTTGAACTTACCATTTTCAAGCTTAAAGATCCTTATTCGTAGTCTCCTTTGTTTATACACTTTTTGCATTTAATATCGTATTTTTCACATTAGTATATATTTAACTTATTTTATTTCTATGACTCATTTTAAATCCTAGAATCCTTAAAATACCTTGAAAAACATTATTTTCATGCTTTGCCCTTATCTAAAAAATTTGGGTAGCATAACAACATGTATTTAAAATATTATAATGTCACTTGGGCATCATAACAACATATCTAAATATCTTGATACTATTTGGACATCATAATGACTATCTAGTATTTTTGTATTTTCAGACGGGCTTTACTACGACATTAGTATAATATT
Source organism: Carpinus viminea (assembly GCA_013348765.1). Classification (NCBI taxonomy): domain Eukaryota; kingdom Viridiplantae; phylum Streptophyta; class Magnoliopsida; order Fagales; family Betulaceae; genus Carpinus; species Carpinus viminea. The sequence goes on along the minus strand of CP054668.1, from coordinate 38,258,399 downwards.
TAATTAAAACATCTAACATTACTTGGGCATTACAATAGCGCTATTGTAAAATACATAATAAAATTTAGGCAGCACAATGACGCATTTGTAATATTTAAAAGAATGATTGAATATAATATCCGTCCCGATATATTCAATCATACTTTTCCAAGCAATTTAAGCATTATAATGACATAATTTAAATTCTACTGACTATAATTGACATAATTTAAATTCTAATAACTATAATTGACATAAACTAAGGATAAAAGGATTATACCTAACACTCTCACTTTAATTTGCTCCAAAGCTTTAAGATTTTAAAGCTTATATGTATCTCACTTTCTTTCTTTTTTCTTTTTCTCTTTTTTTCCTCACTATACGAGAGGGAGAGAACTTGTGAAAAAAAAACACTACTATTGAGCCTATTTATAGGTATGACTTTGGGATACAATGGGTATATTTTGCAAAGAGTGTACAGTAAAAAAAATAATATAATAATATTTTTACTGCAGCTTTTTCCATTGTGGGCGCCGGTATTCACTACCTTGGAGAGGCTTTGAGAACATTTTAGAAAACTCTAGGCATGACTACACATAACTAGAGCCCTTGAGAATATTTTAGAAAATTTGAAACTAGGCGTGCACCACTGTATTCCATATCTTAAAACATATATATGTGTATATTTATTACTTAGTGTAAAATCAAGGGAAAAATTCACTTTACCCCCTGATGTTTTAGGGGTTTTTCAAATTGGACCCCAAAGTTTAAAAAGTGGCAGTTTACCCTCCCAAAGTTCCAAAAACTTGCAAAAAGGACCTTCTGTTAACCCTTCCAGTCAACTTCGACGGAATATCTCACACGTGCGCCTTACGTGCGTGTTTAACCCAAATGTTTCCAATTTTGCCCCTCCTCAATGTCCCTTATTATTGTCTCTCACGCATGCTGGTCCTCCCCCCACGCTGGTCCATGCACGTTTTTAACACCAACAAATCCACACGGTGAAGCACGACAACGACCCACTGTTGTCGAACTCTCGTGGTCCCAGCCTTGCGACAGCAACGGCAGGGAACCTGTGGAGATTTCTTCGCCATTTCCCTTCGCCATTCCCTTCGCCATTTCTCATCTTCGACGCACAGGCGATAGATTGTGGGTTTTTTGGTCAAGCACGTCAACGACCCACTGTTGTCTCATGGTCCCAGCCCTGCGACAGCAACGGCAGCGAACCTGTGGAGATTTCTTCGCCATTTCCCTTCGCCATTTCTCATCTTCGACTCAGGGGTGGCGGCAGATTGCGGCTTTTTTATGAGGTCTCGCCATTTCCCATCTAATATTTTAAGGTTTTTTGTCAAATTAGTTGTCTTGTGTAAAATTGTGGTTTTTGTAGGAATATTGTGTATGGTTCTTGTATGACTGGGGGACCAGAAAAGTTTTCCTCTCAAATTCTCTTTCTCGGACCAGAAAAGTTATATATTTTTTTTTTAGCTTTAATTGTTGTTAATTAACTTAAATATTTGGGTTTGAATTCATTAAACTCATTAGGATGAACATTTGTAGCTTGGTTGGCTGTTGCTATTTTATGTGGTCTGAGGTAGTAGTTAATTGTGATTCTGTGATTATTTTGCCAAAAACAAATATTAGCTTGTGTTTCAGATTACCACTTTAGTTCGATTATATGATGGTAGTAAGGCTGCTTTGAAATGTGAGTAGAGTAATGATATGTATTACTATATCATGTAGAATGGATACCTCAAACCAAGGTGCGAGCTTTATTGGTTTAGCTTATAGCAGTACTTCATCTACCACGTAGCATATTTGCTTCTGCAACGGCCCACTGTTGTGAAAACAGCCCACATTGAGAGAAACTTTGGACGAAGGTTTGTCAGTTGCGAAAATTGGAAGGCAAGTATCACCATATGTTTGCTGCTTTTTTGTTTTGTGTGTTGCAATGTGTTTTGTTTAGGTTTATTTGAATTTAGGTTGGTAATTGTATGTACCCATGTGTTTTGCAGATTAACCAAGACTGCGGTTACTTTGAATGGCTTGATCCGAAAATGTGCTCCTTTGGTTAGAAGGTGGTACATTGTTTGTACCAAAGGCATGAATATTTGGAAGCTCAAGCTAAACGATGTGAAACATTGGTTGAAGTTGAAGTTGGGAAGGTGAGAGCAGAAATGGAGAGTCAAGCTCAGCGTATGAAGGAACAACTTTTGGATGAGATATCCCAATATCGTAAACAAATCGAGATCAGGGACATAAAGATGCATCCAATGAAGAAGAATTACCAAACAATAATTGTGTGCTCATGGATTGTATTGATGTTTGCACTATGTATGGTCTTCTTTGATAAAAGGTGGTGTTTAGTTTAGAGACATGATTCTCATGTGGGATTTATTTTCTTTAGTTAAACTTTGTTATTCCCATGTGATTATATGAACCAAAGTGTTGTAAGACTTGGAAATGTAAACTAATCAATCTTGCAATATTTGTATCTTAATACCATAATAGTATTGGCGTTCCACGATCTATACCTAGAATATAATTATTCCACAATGTAATTATTCAATCTTGCAATATTTGTTGGTATTTGAACACAAACATATTAATATCATGCATATTTTACCTAATACCAAGTTTTAAACAAAGTATGTGGGAAGACCTGTATAAACATACCAAAATTACCAAAGCTGGAATTTCATTACAATATCCTCACATGAATACACCATACCAATTTGGAATTTCATTACAAGCTCCTCACATGAAAACATCATACCAATCTGTAACTTCAACACTCACAAAATGCATGAATAATACATACCACAACATATAAACACCAAGGGTCAATGCATGAATATTTACATACCATGATACATATAAAAGACAACCATAATGCCATTAATATTGGCATTGCTGCTATCAAACCGAAACCAGAAATTTAAATGTCATTGTATATACAACCTAACACACCAAATCAAACATTGTCATAATTTACAAATCATTGGAACATCTTTGCTTATGGCTTCCAATCTGGATTTTTTCTTTTCCTCTTAGCCTCCATAATTTCAATTCCTTTTTCGACCGTTGTAACAATTTGTTTGCCTTTTGGTTGGTTTGATGAAGACGATTAGCACCACCAACCACCCCGGCGAACCACCTTTCCCACCCGTGGCTGCCCCACCCGTGGCTGTCCCACCCCTTGCCATCCCACCCGTGGCTGCCTCACCCTTGGCTGCCCCACCCCTTGATGTCCCACTCATGGCTGCACCACCCCTAGTCAATGGCCCCTTTCTAGCTGATCCCAAATTACCACCGCCCCTAGTCAATGGCCCTCTTCTTGCTGCTCCCAAACTACCACCACCCCTAGTCAAATGCCCCCTTCTTCCACATTCATCTTCAGTAAGGTCAATAAGTACTAGGGCAGTGTTTTTTTTGGGAGCACTATGGCAAATGCCAGCTATCCAATCCGAACGGCGCATCCTTGTTCCAGGGCCTCCTAATGACAGCATAGAAAGTTCTAGATCATCTGTCAAGGCTCTAAGTGACACACCCCATGCTGAAGGTAGTATAATGCCCGCCTAAAGTCCTTCTTGAACAGCAAAACCGGGGTGACACCCTTTCTTCATCAGCAACAGTGGTTGTGGAAGGTGCAAAACCATGTGGAGGTGATGCCCTTTTTTCATCAGCAGGTGTAGTGGATGGTGAAAAACCGGGTGGAGGTGATACACTTGCTTCATTTTCAGCAGCGGTGGAAGGTGCAAACCCGGGGGGGTTGTGTGCTCTCGCTCATCAACAAGCTATGGGATGTGGAATTCCTTGCTCTTTGAATGTGCGCCACCAACACTTGTGGGTCTGCCCTTCTTCTGCATATGTAAAGAAAAAAAAAAAGGGTTTTTTTTTTGTTGTCAAAAAAGTAAAACAAAACAAAAGAGAAATGAGATATAAAAGCTAAATATGAGGGTAAACAACAAACCAAAGAATGGATTATGTAAAACTGTTACCTTAAAACAAGTAGAAGCTTGTGGACCAGCTAGTCCACCACCACTTTTTGGCTGACCCCTCTGCATAACAATTTAGGATTCAGTTTTTGTTGTTTAGTTTTGGGGTTTTTTTTTTTACCATGTTATTAGACATAGTTACCTACATGATACAATTTTACTACAATAAATCCAAATCACTCAAGTACCTTCTCCGCAACTATCTGTTTGCCTTTGCCCTTGTCTACTACGGGAGTATTGGAACCAACCCTTCCTGACTGCACAGAGGTAGTAGAAAAATATGTTCAGTATCACAAAACAAACCTTGCATATACAAGTTGAAGAGCAAGTCATTGAACTACCTGTTGCACAATTTTTTGTTTGCCATTGCCCTTGCTCACTTTAGGTGTCCTCGAACGAACCTTTCTTGACGCACACAACAACAAAAAACATGTTCAATATCATGCATTACATCATATTAGTATGTCCATTAGTAAACATAATAGACATGAATGAGAAACTTACATTTCTTGAAACCGATTTCCTGCTATTAGATCCTTCACTCCTAGTCGTTGGACACGACCTTTTATTGTGTCCAAGAACATGGCAAATCCCACACAACATTCTTGCCCTAAACTTCCTCATCCGATGTGGATTTTTCGGGTCTCTACCCTCATCGGGAGCCCTTCTCCTGTGCCTCTTTGGCCTACCCAGTGCAATTCTCCCTCTTGGAGGCTCCAACTTATCATGAGTTGTTTTGACCCATTGTTCCTTACTAGGCATTGGGTAGATAACCGGGGTGTATGCCTTCTTGTAGACCTCTATCGTAAAACACTCGTCTACATAATCCTCAGGATCTCCGCAATCATATAGTATAGCAGCCATTGCATGGGGACATGGGATTTTGGTAATTTCCCACTTCCTACACCCACACCTTCTTCTGCGAAGGTCTACCACAAATTGTTTATTATTTGGAGTATTAACTTCAAACATTGCTTCACCCACATACTGTGCAACACAATCAATTGCTTCCAGCCCAATTTCTTCTAATTTTGCAGCGATCCTAGGGCATAACTTCCCATTCAACTTCGTTATCCCTTCCCTTTTAGCTTGGTATCTTCTCATCAGCTTCTTCCTAATCATCTCCAACATAGTCAAGATAGGCTTTTCATGAGCCTTCAAAATATATGAGTTGAAACACTCACATATGTTGTTGACTAACAGGTCGCACTTTGGGTAGTCACTAAACCATGCACGACACCATGTGCTAGGATTGACTTCATTCAAAAAGTCATATGCGCCTTCATTCATTTTCTTCAAGACAGCCATATGGTCATTGAATTCATACTTCATGTATGAAGACGCTGCAGCCCACAATTGTTCCTTCAATGCCAACCCTCGATGGCCGCCAATGTCTCTGAAGTTTGCATATAGATGCCTAACACATATCCTGTGATCAACACGTGGCATAACAAGCTCAAATGCTGGTATAAGACCCTACAAAAAACAAAAACAAAACATAATAATTTAATGTTATGAAAATAATATTCAATCAAATTGCAAGAAGGCTTTTTGTTTAAAAATGTGAAAAGAAATGTTACCTTTTGTCGGTCTGCAAAGAATGTAGGCCTAGCATGCCTACCATGGGTACCAAGATCAGCCACCAAGGTTTCAAGGAACCACACCCAACTGTCTTTCAACTTAGCCTCAACAACAGCAAACGCAATCGGGTACATATTGTTGTTCCCATCTCTCCCAACTGTAGAAAGGAGTTGGCCTTTGAATGGTCCCTTTAGAAAGCACCCATCCACCCCAATGATGGGCCTACAACCCTCTAAGAAGCCACTTTTCATGGCTGCCAAAGAAACATAGAGTCTTCCAATTTGGGAGGCAAATCTGGGTTTGGTCTATCAACTTTCATCACTCCCACTATTAGTTTGCCTCAAGGTCTCACAATAGTCCCACAACCTCCCATATTGGTCCTCAACCTTCCCATACAATTTTTGTTTGCCTTTCTCCTAGCTCTATACATCATACTAGGGTTGACATCAACACGCCATTTCTCCTTACTTCATGTTGGATTACATCCAAAGGCATATTAGGTGAATCCTAAACTTCTCAAAAGATTCTGTGCTATCCAGTGGAGTTCACTATGTCATTGTTTGGTATTTTCGACCACAAATGTGTCTAGATTGCATAGATCTAACTTGAAATGATTCTTCACCAGCCATCTTTTTTCCATACACCCTATACCTACATCTACTGTCCCTGCACACAACTACACACCTTGAAGTCTCATTCTTTTTGAATAAGATGTCCTTCCCCTTCTTCAAATTGTACACCCTCATAGCTTCCCTAAACATTTTGATGTCTGGAAATTTCATCCCAAGCTTAATGGTTGGATCCTGTAGATCCACAACATGAAAGTCTAATGTGCATGCAGATTGTGTTTCACAATCTTCATCGCTGCTCACTGGTGACTCAAGTATATCACTCCTACCCATTTCGGAGTTGTCATCATCATCGTCATTGACACTATCTTCATAAATGGTCCCTTTAATACTCCCCCAACCACTACTGCCCCCTTCATTTTGTCCCTCTTCAACACCTCTATCATGTTCACCAGGTTCATCATGTCTGATACCATCACCCTCTTCAACACCTCTCTCATCACTATGCTGTCCCTCTTCCCCTCTCTCATCCCTATGTTGTCCCTCTTCCCTTCTCTCATCCCTATGTTGTCCCTCTTCCCCTCTCTCATCTATGTCATCAACATTTGCATCAAATATATCTTCATTATCACTAAGCTTATCCTTCCACCAAGGGTCATTACGGTCAGCTCTTGCTACATTCTCCTCTTCATCATCTTCCTCACAATCCTCTACATCAGCTATATCCTCCCCAAAAGAAACAGCAAATAGGTGAACCAAGTTATCAGATTTATGGGAGACAACCATAGATTACATTATGGTCAGACGTAATCAAATGCAAACCCTCTACTAGACTTTTACTAGGTTCTTGAAAATATATTAAGTCCCCTGAGTTATACCCGTAAGGTCGATGCATGGCTTCTAGTTCAAAGTATGATAATTCATCGGGGTCAACACTCTCTTTATGGACTGCCAGTTCACCCCCACATACTCACACCCAGTAGTCCTGTTGAATCTACCACCATAGTGAGTCTCAAACAATAATCTTGAATTGGACATCCTACAATATGATATAAAAAATTTCAAATGGACATCCTATCAAACACCCTAAATGAAAAAAATAAATTACAATTTAAATGTAAATCCTAAATTTAGAGTACCTCATTCAAAGCTTAAAGTAAACCCTAAACCCTAAATAGGTCTTCCCTAATACCAAGTTAGTTATAAATGTAAACCCTAAATAAATAGACCCTAAATAAATAAACCCTACAATCCTAAATAAATTTGGTTTTGAGTAGCATCTTCAATCCTAAAGTGCGTGGAGAGAGAAATTTGTATCATGTTGGTATCCCCATCACTACCATATAATGCATTGATCAAGTATTTTGCAGTGATTAGCTATTTAAATTGTGCTAGAAATGAAATATATTTGTACAATCAATTCAAAAAGATTAGTTAATTTGAAGATAGAATTTAGTTTCAAATAAATCTAATTCATAAAAATACCTAAAATTTAAAATATATTTTTCAAAAAATTTTGTAACAATTGGAGGAGTTCGGCCCTTTGTGAGAGACAATGATGTTCCACCAACCTTAAACTAGATACTTTAGACATTTCACCAACTTACAAAGAACTTGCTATTAATTAGGAGAAATTACAAACCCTAAATGAAATGAATATTCCAATAGGCAAGAATTACAATTTTTATAAGCAATTAAACCAAAAACCCTAAACCCTAAATGAAATTAAACCTAAATAGGCAAGAATTACAAACCCTAATATTCCCCCAAAAAACCCAATTTTCCAAAAAACCCTAAATTAGATGCTCAAAAATTAAACCTAAACCCTAAAATTGCTAACCAATAGGCAAGAATTACAAACCCTAATATTCCCCCAAAACCCCAATTTTTCAAAAACCCTAAAATAGATGCTCACAAATTTAAAAGGGAGTTGGAGCACACCTCGTCTGTGAACTTTAGTAAGAAAGTAGTTTGTTGTCCCTTTCTCCTCGACCACAAAGAAGGGACCTGAAAAATTCACCAAAACATTGTCGGCTTGCTCATTGTCGAGTTGGCGTGTGGGTGGGTACAAAGGAACAAAACCACGAACTTGCCTCACTATGGGTACCGATTGGGTGATTCAATACAATAGGGAACCACGGGACCATGGGACCACGATCTGCAACTTGTTCTTCTCGTGGGTATTGGAGAGGGAGAGAGAGTGGGTTTGTCATGTTTAGAGTCTTTTTGTCTGACTTAAGACTTGAGAAAAAAAATAGCGTGCGTGAGGAGTCAAAGGGACACTAAGGAGGGGCAAAATTGGAAACATTTGGGTTAAATTCGCACGTAAGGCGCACGTGGTGAGATATTCCATCGAAGTTGATGGGAAGGGTTAACAGAAGGTCCTTTTTGCAAGTTTTTTGAACTTTGGGGGGGTAAACTGCCACTTTTTAAACTTTGGGGTCCAATTTGAAAAACCCCTGAAACATCAGGGGGGTAAAGTGAATTTTTCCCTAAAATCAACCATTTATATATTTGAACATTCCCTTAAATGTTCTACGGCACCCATCCATATATATATTATTTATATATTACATACATAAATATCTTATATAAATATATATTTCTTATTACATTAAACCAATCAAACAATTTATTTAGCACACTAATATCACCATTACTACTACTAACTCTTGTACATTTAATTAGGTAAATCTTAAATGCCAAATAATTCATAATATGAATCAAATCTAGCTCTAACTAACTATTTCTCAATTCCAACTGAGAATATTAAATTAGACATCAAATATATTTTCCTAATATATTTGATTTAGCTTAAGATCATAATCTATACTAGAGCATTCTTAGTCATCTAATAAATTCCTTAGGTGTTACATCGGTAGCCATGCAAGCCAATACAACACCCACCTCATCATGCACGACAACACCTGGCCCCATTATATTATTCAGGCAATCCAATGCAGCATCCCAATTGATTTTCACCATCCCTTTCAGAGGATGTTGCCATTTTTTCCATTCTTACGCTGGTGTTCCTGCATTGTGCATGTTCGGATCTTGGTTGGATTGCATAAAAGCTACCGCAACATCTTTGCTTCTTGTGCCACCTGTTTCGGGGGGAAAAATTCCCTTCATGGACTATAGAATTTTACAGAGCCATATTCTATGAGCCACGAAACCGTCTCTTCCCAAACATTTTCTTCAAGGACCTCTATGAGCTTCTCAATAAGGCACATGTAACACCTTGATCCCATATTGGGAAGATAAAAAGAAGCCCACATAGAGTGGGTGGTTTATAAAGACAGTCATGGATACCAAGTCCCACATTGCCTAGTTACTAGGTGAAATTAAGCTTTATAATGAATTTTAGTGAAGCTTCAAATTGACTAGTCCTTTTGTTGTAATAGCGCAGATGTGGCTAACGTTTTTTCCCAGGTTGTTATAAATAGTATAAGAGCCACCTAGTAATGCTAAGTCATGTGGTACTAGAGCACTGCATGATGTAACCTAGGTGAGGATGTTAGGAATTTAAGAATGAGAGTTTGTAACACCCTGGTCCCATATTAGGAAGATGAAAAGAAGCCCACAAAGAGTGAGTGGTTTATAAAGATAGTCATGGGGGCTAAGTCCCACATTGCTGATGTGGTAATTTCGTGACCAAAATTATCAATTATAAAAATACCACTCACAATACAACGAATCCCATAGGATAGGGCTATATTGAGGGTGTCGAACCTCAAGGACTGTAGGGATTTTGTTACTAAATTCGAAAGACTAAATTTAACCTAATCAAACAGAAGAGATTGATTGTTTGTAAACTTAATTGCATGAAAGTAAACACAAAATTAAAATGAATAATATCAGAGAGAGAGATTAAGGTACCGATTTCACCACACTCCACATAACAATGGTAACCGTATTTAATTTTAGAAACTCATGCTATGTATGTTATAAAGAACAAGAAAATACATATTAAAGGATAATAATAATTTATCTTCGGTTGGCACGGATCGTCCACCTAACCACTAAGATGCAGCACGACCTGTCTTCCCTAGGTATAAACTATAAAATCCCTTAATAAGTTTTATATGATTAATGGAATAGTATAACCCATCTTCGGTTGGCACGGATCGTCTACCTAAATTACTCTAAACTAGGGTGTAGTATGACCCATCTTCCCTAAGCATGGTCTATCTAATCCTATTAATCATATTCATATTAAAACCCATTGCATAACCATCAATCTTATGATCACAGAAAATAAAATTGATTGAGTTCAATATAGGCAAAATAATTTCTAAGTACTAAATTTGTAATTGAATTTTGCAAGTACTAAATTTGTAATTGAATAACAATTGCATTAAAATTAAGAACATAATTCAAAGGTTGCAATCATCACAGTTATGCAATCAACATACATAAAATAAATTAACTAGAATCAAATACAATCACCATTGTGCTTGGAGCAGGTTACATCAGTACCCTACAAAGGGGGTTTAGCCACTCATGCTAATGAGTAAACTCCAAGGAATTTTTTGTGCAATTTTCGCTTTAGGGAAACGGACCCCCTTTTTACAATGTATAATGACCTATTTATAGGGACTCATCAAACCCTAAAAACCCTAGAAACCCTAAGAAACCCGTAGGTCAATTTCCTACTTCAATTAGGAGACTTGAAATCAGTTTTAAGCAGCCAAATGCGCCTGCCGGGTGAAGTGAAACCCGAGTGCGATCGATCACCAGTGTGTGCAATCGATCACCCGACACTCAATCATTGGTGTAGCGGCGATCGTTCGCCAACACAGAAAAGCTCCCACTCGTCCCTTTTAGTCTAATTTTTCAATAAAGTTCATGTATTTGATCTAAAACACAAAACAAAACAAAGTCAACCAAATAGCAACGCTAAGGAATTAACATATGCAAGTTAAGGGGCTTGAATGTGCAACATTCAACGCTTATCAATTGCCTAGTTACTAGATGAAACTGGACTTTATAATGAATTATAAGAAAGCTTCAAATTGATTAGTCCTTTTGGAGTGATAGCGCAGATGTGGCTAGCGCTTTTCCTTGGGTCGTTACACTAGTTTCACCTAGCAACTAAGCAATGTTGGACTTAGCACCCATGACTATCTTTATAAATCACCCACTCTATATGGGCTAGGGTGTTACAAACTCCCCCTCTTAAATTCTTGACATCCTCATCACGGCCATGTCATGTAGTGCTGTAGTACCACATAACCTAATGTTACTAGATAGCTCTAATACCACTTAAGGAAAAGCGCTAGTCACATCTGCGCTAATACTCCAAAAGAACTAGTCAATTTTGAGCTTTTCTAGAATTCATTATTATAAAGCCCAGTTTCACTTAATAACTAGGCAATGTGAGACTTAACTCCTATGACTATTTTTATAAACCACCCATTCTATGTGGGCCAGGGTGTTACATTCTATGTCCTATATGTGGGTTGGGAAAGGAAACAACGGAGTATGTACTATAGAACTGCCCCGCAACTAGAGACGCATGGAGTGTATGTGGTCAAAAGCTTCAAAAATGTGATGAGATGTATGACAAGTTTATACTCTTTATAGATATTATGCACAAAAACAATTGGACAATGATGAATTGGAGGCAATGGCGGTGGTTGCTCAGAACTTATGACTAAGAAGAAATTCTATGGTCTATTGGGGGATTTTTGACCATCCTAACCAACTTGTTCAGAAGGCCCTCAAGTCCATCCAAGAATATACACATGCACAAGCCAACTAGCATAAGACGGAAGATGAAGAAACAATGGTTTGCCATCGTTGGACGATTAATTCTGAGGGAACTATCAAGGTCAATTGAGATGTTACAGTAGACATACATAATAAGCATATGAGCATAGGAGTGATCGTACATGATTTTGTGGGAGAGGTGCTCGCTACCTTGCAATCTCCCAAAATGTAATATTATTGGCCCACTTGTAGTTGAATTTGTTGCTACATCTGGGCAATTATTTTATCTAAAGAGTTCGGGTGAAATAAGGTGGAGTTGGAAGGAAATGCGTTACCAAGTAGTGCAGGCTTTACAAAAAACGGAGTAAAATTAGTGTTGCTATGGCAAAGTAATTGATTATGCTCAAATTGTGTTGCAATAATCTCTTATGCAATGTAGAGTCTCTCATGTTCAACAAGAAGCAAACAGAGCAACTCATAGGCTTGCAAAAAGTACAATCACAATTATGAAAAAAATGATTCATATAGAAGAAGCTCCTCAATGTGTTTTTTATTTTACAACATAATTAATAAAGGATAAGAATACTACACAAAAGTCCAAAGTCTATTACACTTTCGTCCATTTCAACTGTTACCAAAGTTCATTCCACTTTACATTCTAATAGTTATAGAAAATGAATAGTCTCAATTAATGTGGTTTTATTTAATTGTTATTTAATACACATGTAAGAATATGAATATCTCTATTTGAATGAATGGAGAAGTCTCCAATGTATGAAGTGTGATCAAAGTTTGTTTGAGTTCTATTATTGATATTGTAATTGTTCAAAGTATTCATCGACATCAATGATATACAAAATGATTGAATGGTTTAAAAAATAAAAACTTATGTAACTTTAAAATCACAATTAGATTTGTGGTAAATTACTATTGTTAGTGCAATTTTCGGTCACAACGAGGGAAAGGCTTCACCAAGCTTATTTACACATAGCAGAATTAAGAAAAATTCTACCTTCCATTAAAAATGAATGCACTATATATAGTGGTGCATCATTGACTACAAAGTCAACTACTATACTAGTGATTGATGTACACAGGGGTGCATATCCTACAGGGTATGGTTGATATCTTAGCTCTGACATAATACAGGAAGGGGTTGCCTATTTACATCCTCTGTCTTCGTACACGACAGCCATGAGATTGTACAAGCATGTCTTGGAATTGAGGAGATATGGGAACCCATGCTTTGGTTAAGTGGTAGATACATGAGGATCTTCAAAGGGGCGAACGATGAGTTCAGTGGGCAAGACATTTCGCGGATGGTGGCTTCTGCGAATAGGGAAGTCACTTGACTGGGCCCTACGCGGAGCGGGTTCTAAGAGGTCGTTGCGGGAAGCAAGGTAGCCCATCGCACTTACCCTGGTTGCACTTGAGATGGCTTTTATTCCCAACAGTTACCCCCCAAATTTGTGCATCAAGGGTTCTCGTGTTTTGAAAAAAATGTGGAAATTTTAAATTTCAAATACTAATCGTGTTTCAGTCAGCCATAAATGGGATGTCCAATCAACTACCCACTTCTGGGTAACGTCAACGGATGTGGCTTTTGTTACTATTGCCGACTTGTGTTCGAACACCACACGGTAAAGGGAAATAATGCATTATTTGGAGTCGCGTGTGAATATATATATGCCTGTGGGGAGCATAGGCTTCTCACTTTGGTAACCCTGGAGAATTTGAAAAGCTTAACTATTACTCGTTCTCACTTGCACAATTTCTTTCCCTTTTTCTTCAACAGAACGGTGTTTTTGGCTGTCACGATCACCTCTGTCCCCGAATATCATCGGTTCATCAATCTTTCAAGTCCCATTTCTTTCCTTTTGGATCTGCTTCTCCCTTTTCTTCAACCTTCCGTCCCACGGCTGCACCTGAGCGTTGTTCATTGCCTATTACGTCCTGGTACCGCTTGCTTGCCCACCAAGTTAGCTTCAGAGATCATATTTATAATGGGAAAGAAAAGGCCGAAGCAACTTGAAGCTCTAAAAGGGATGAAGGGTGACCAAATTGAAGACCCTGTCGGGAGCAAGGCCTCTGATGCCTTTCTTGAGTGGAGATCGACTCTATCCGCAAGGGATGTCTCGCGCCTGCGGAAAGTTTATGCTATCCCCAACGATGTGATTATCCGCATCACAGGGAAAGTGGAAGGTGCCACTCCATCTGCTTATAACCATGAGGTTGCGGTTTACGAGGCGATGTTCAAGGCAGGGTTAAGTCTTCCTCTCAATCCGTTGTTCTACAGATTACTCACAGAGCTGAATTTGGCTCCTAGCCAGATTAAACCTATTGGATGGGTTTTGTTGGTATCATTCTACATTTTGTGGAAAATGGCTCAAAGGCATGATGCCTTCCCTTCTGTTAGAGAATTCTTGTCCTTCTATAGGCCGGAAAATTACAGGGAAGGGTGGAGCTTTCAGGGGTGCCCTCACTTTATCAAAATGCCTGAGAGATGGCATGCTGGGGATGACTACAAGAAAGGTTTCTTCTTCATTTCGAGTGTTGCCTAGGAGTTAAATGCAAAAGAGAGGTACCTTGACACCCCACCAATAGTCCCTGTTGTGTGGGGCATTCCGCGTAAAAGCTATCTCGGGGTCCCTCCATCGCTTAGCCAATCAGAGAAATGCAACATCGACATAGTCCGCAAATGGGCGAAGGATCACCCAGATAAACTTGATGTGGGCTATCTGCTTACCAGGGATAACCTGGAGTGTCTTATGGCGTATCTGCAGGGGAAATGGCAAAATCCCCAAGCGGCTCGTGTTACTGGGCAAGAAGACATCCCGACGAAACACTCTATTCGAGTAGAGAAGAGGAAAGCTGAAGTTGAAGGGGACGTGCTTCCGACAAAGAAACCACGTCCTCAACCTCGAGAAGGGCCTTCAGAAGTGTTTCAAGCATTAGAGAAAAGTCTGAGCTTCACTACCCCTCAGCCCTAAATTCAGTTCAAGACGAATCCTCCTACGGAGGTTAAAAAAGAGGTGTCTTCGCCAAGCAAGAAACAGCACGATGCGATTCTTGTAAAAGCCAGAATGTTTGGGGCAGTACCTATGGTTGTGGACCATGACTCCCAAAGGGGGAGAGCCCAGTCAAGGAGAAGGTACTCTCCTTCTTTGAGCCATTAAAGAACCGCCTCACATGATGACTAGCGGAATCACTTTGTTGAGTCCATGCTAGAAGTTTTGAGGGAAGTCACAATCACGGATAAGGAAGAGGTGGAGGACATATCGATGCCTCTGTCAGAAAAGGGCAAACGCAGAGGAGAGCATAGTAGTGAGCCTTCTTGGTGGGCTGCAGCAAGTTTCCTTGCGGATCCTTGTGCGGTCCTCACGTCTGTTCTCCCTATGGAAGCACTCATCCCTTCCCAGGCAGATGACAACTCATTGGAGGTTTGGCGCCAGTGGGTCTTCATGGTAAGAATATCCTCATGGTTTCCTTCTTTCTCGCCTTAGAGCATATATGACTATTTTGTTGACTGCGTACAGGTGATGGTAGAGTTGTCACGCATCGTTTCGACCCAAGGTGGGAGTTTGTCTTCCTGTGGCTCTGAGGTTGCGCAGCTTAAGGTCGCGCTAACGAATTCTCAGAGCTCCATGAGTGAGCTCAACAGAAATTGAGTGCTTGTGAGGGTCGAATCACAGAGCTCGAGTGAGAGAGGGCTGACTCGCACGAGAAGACCTCGCAATTGGAGCAGGAGCTATGAGAAACTTCTAACTCTGAGTTTCTCCTTAATGCGGAGAACAAAAAGGTTAAGAGCCAAATTTTGGTGGAAAGGTCAAGCTGAAGTGCGATCTCAAGCTGGAGAATGGAGGAACTGGGAGGTGGCATGGCGGAAGTCATTGGAGAGAGCGCCATGGCCAAGGTCCAAAATGACCTTGACGAAAAGGTTGCTCTAGGCGTTGCAAGAGAGAAAGAACTCATGTCTCGCATAAAGTCTGAGCTCATTAGCAAGGCAACCTCCGAGCGAAAGGTGAAGGACGACACCACATTCTTCAAAGCCAAGATTGAGGGTCTAGAGCGACAGATAAACTAGGTGCGAGATAGTTGTGACCGTGCTGAAGCTGATGCCGTAGACTTGAGAGACGATCTCTCTAAAGCCGAAGCCCTTCGTGCTGAGGAGGTGGCTAGGGCTGCTAACCTCATAAAGGCCTTGACGAAATCTGAGGCTTTGTGCACTGAAATAGTCGTTACCCTTTCTAAAAAGGACCAAATCATTGCCAACCTCCAAGTGGAACTGGCGGGGAACAAGGGCTCTCTGAAGGAGGCCATCTCGCAAGGAGGGATCTCCAGGATGACGCCTTCAAAGAAGAAGCAAGAAGATCTGATTGTCAAACTCCGGGCCGAGCTTCGGTCTGAGAGGATGGCCTTACGAAGGCTTCGCAACCAATTGCACTGGGTGGTCATTGTACACAATCGGTCTTGGTACCGTGGTTATGTTTGGGGATTCGAGACATTTCGATCCCTTATGCTATATGGCGAGCGGCGAGGCAATTTCAGGAGGGTAAACATTAATGATCTGCTGATCGATGAAGGCACCATGGCTAAGTTGGTGACAATTGGGATAACGGAGCTCCCTGATGCCCTCAACCTGAGCGACATGAGGGTTATGGCAGCACTTCCTCTGCTTGAGTCAGATTCCGCGGGTGAAGAAGAACGCTAGGGACTTTTTGTTGTCTCACTCGCACATTTCCCTGTATATTTTCATTTCATGTATAGATTGTTTGGGATGTAAAAATCAAATGAAATACCTGACTCTTACTAAGAACTTCTCTCTTTCTTCTCCTTTTTGGCGTTCGCTTATATCGTCCCTTCTCGCCTTTATACTGGTGACCTTCTGGTTATGGTTTCTGGGAAATGATGTTTTAGCTTTCCTTTCCAAATAATTTCCTTTTTGGATACCAAGAGTTGATCTCCCAGTCACGCCAAAGGTATGCTGTTCCAGCAGTCTTATGACATAACTGGATTGGATTTGGCTTAAGGCTTAGAGTGGTCTTCTCGCAGTAGCAGAAGTATGCCTTCGCAGCAACTTTTATGTTGTTGCGATGTAGGACTTAGCCTTTGGCTCGACTCTCTTTTCTCCTCTACCGCTTCGAGGATTCATCTCATTCAGTAGCAGTATGTAGATTGCTTAACTCGTGTTTCTGCATGTTGTTAGCGAGGACAAGTTTATTTATAATCATACGTTGGCATCTGGAGATAACTGTACTATTATTAGCTTGAGGATTGAGGAGATTAAAAGCCTGCTAGTGTTTGTCAAAATATTACAGACATAGAAAGTAGGGGAAAAGCACTGTAGTGCGGAAGCATTCAACACAAAATCATTAGTAAGACTTTTTCAAATTTAGAGCATTCCATGGGTGTGGTAGGTGCCTTCCTTTAGCATCCTCGAGATGATAGGCTCCAAGTCTATGATTTCCAATTACCTTGTGTGGGCCTTCCCATTTCTGGGCTAATTTTCCTTCTGCGAGGTCCTTTGTGGCGAGTGTGACTTTGTGCAGAACCTAGTCTCCGATGACGAACTTGCAGGGATGCACCCGCTGATTGAAATATTGGGAGACCCTTTGCTGATAGGCGGCCAAAGTCAAGCTTGCCTTTTCTCTTCTTTCTTCTATCAAATCTAGGGACAGCTTGAGGCCTTCATCATTCTTTGTTGGGTCATAGTACTGCACCTGAGTGCTCGTGGAGCCTATCTCAACGGGAATAACTGCCTCACTGCCAAATGTCAACCCGTATGGATTATCTCCCGTAGCGGTTTGCGGAGTCGTGCAGTATGCCCACAATGCGTCATGTAGCTCATCTTCCCAAGCACCTTTTCTTTCCTCCAGCTTCTTTTTTATGATTGTGAAGAGAGTTCTGTTGGTGACTTCCACTTGCCTGTGTACCTGAGGATGGCCTGGGGATAAGTAGAAATTTTGGATTCCCAACTTCTCACACCACTCCCTAAATGGCTGGCAATCAAATTGTCTTCCATTATCGATGACAAAGGTGTGCGGGATGCCGAATCTGGTGACAATCGACTTCCACAGAAATTGCACGACATTCTGGGTGGTTATGCTTGCTAGGGCTTCCGCCTCAGTCCACTTGGTGAAGTAGTCCACTGCAACCACTGCAAACTTTACTCCTCCTTTTCCAGTTGGGAGCAGTCCCACGATATCTACCCCCCATTGCGCAAACGACCATGGTGAAGATATGGGAGTGAGTTCTTCTAGAGGAATGCGTGAAACTGAGGTGAATTGCTGGCATTTTTTGCACTTTCGAACAACTTCCATCGATCCCGCATACATTTTCGGACAGCAGTAACCCATTCTTACTGCTTTGTGGGCCAGAACTCTCCCACCTGCATGACTATCACAGATACCTTTGTGGATTTCGTTCAATATGTAGGCTCCTTCTTCCAAGGAGACACATTTGAGCAATGGCAGGTTCTACCCATGCTTATAGAGCGTTCCTTGAAGAATCGTGTACTTCGTGGCTTTCACCCTTATCTTCTTCACTTATTTTCGATCCTTGGGGAGACTCCCATCTTCTAAGAATCGAATGATGCTCTCCACCTAATTGGGTTTAACTCCCACTTGTGCGATTTCTCTTGTAGGCGCAATTGAGGATTCGGGGACTAGGCGAATATGCTCCCGTGAAGAATCCAATTCATCCTCCGTTGTCGCCGCAAAACGAGCTAGCTAATCTGCCGTGCTATTCAAAGATCGCGGTACCTTTATGATCACGACCCTCTTGAGTTTCACCATCAACTCCCTAACTTTCGTGAGGTACCTCTGCATTCTTTCTTCTTTAGCTTCAAATTCGCCATTGGCTTGCCCAACTATCACACTGGAGTCACTTTTTACTTCGACATTTTGTGCCCCTAACTCCGTAGCTATTGCTAATCCTGCTATTATCGCTTCATACTCTACTTCGTTGTTGGTTACTTCAAACCCCAACCTGATGGCGTATCTGAGTCCTTACCCTTCTAGGGATTTGACTATCACCCCCGCTCCACCACATCTCTTGTTAGCTGAACCATCCACATTGACGGTCCAGAGGTCATCCTTCTCGCACCCTTGCTCCATGGCAATATCTGTGAATTCTGCTATGAAATCTACTACCACTTGCCTCTTCATCGAGTGCTTGGGAACATACTCCAGGTCGAACTCTCAGAGCTTGATTGCCTATTTGATTAGGCGTCCAGAAGTCTCGGGCTTGTGTAAGATTTGCTTGAGCGGGAAATCGGTTAACACTTTGATAATATGAGCTTGGAAGTAGGGACACAACCTTCTGGCAGCTATTATCAGTGCGAACACTAGCTGCTCTGTCCGCGGGTATCTAGTCTCAGCTCTGCGGAGTGCTCTGCTTGAATAGTGCACGGGCCACAGCACTCCTGAATCTTCTCTCATTAAGGCAGAGTTGATTGTGGATGGTGATACAGCTAAGTAGAGATGCAGTGGTTCACCTTCTCGTGGTCTACTAAGGAGTGGCAGTTTCACTAGATATTCCTTCAATTGCTCAAATGCCTTATCACAGTCTTCCCCTCACAAAAAAGCCTTTCGCAAAATTTTAAAGAAAGGCAGGCATTTGTCCGTTGCTCTTGATAAAAGCCTATTCAGTGCGACTATTCGACCCATGAGCTGTTGGAGCTACTTGGTATTAGTTGGGGGCTGCATGTCTATTATGGCTTGTATTTTCTCTGGATTGGCTTCTATTCCTCTCTACGATACGATGAACCCTAGGAACTTTCCCGCAGATACACCAAATGCGCACTTCGTCGGATTCAATTTCATAGAATAATGCCTTAAGGTTTGGAAAGTTTCTTCTAGATCTCGCACATGGCAACCCGCGATCTTACTTTTGACTAGCGTATCATCTACGTAAACTTCTACATTCCTCCCGGTTTGACTTCTAAACATATGATTCATCAATCTTTGGTAAGTTGCTCCCGCATTCTTCAAACCAAAGGGCATAACTTCATAGCAGTGCAATCTGTGATCTGTGATGAAGGCTGTCGTTTCCTTGTCTAGTTCATCCATCTGAATCTGATTGTATCCTGAGAACGTATCCAGAAAGCTAAGCAACTCATGTTCTGCTGTGGAATCAACAAGCAGGTTGATCCTGGGAAGCGAGAAGCGATCTTTGGGACATGCTTTGTTTAGGTTGGTGAAGTCGACACACATTCTCCATCAACCATGATATTTTCTGACCATTACAACATTGGATACCCATGATGGAAATCTCACATCCTTGATAAAATTAGCCTGCTTTAGCTTCTCTACTCCGCAGCTATGGCTTTGCTCCTTTCCATGGAAATGAACCTAGGCTTCTGCCTCACAGGTCTGGCTGAGGGATCCATATTTAGCTTGTGAGTGATTACTGCGGGGTCAATTCCCGGCATATCTTGATAGGTTCACGTGAATACATCCATATTCTCTTTAGTGTGTGACCCCTTCTTTAGATAAATGAGACCCTATTTTCATAGTTTTGCTGTCGCACAGCAGTTCCTCCAAGTCTTCCGCAGTTTGCCACAGCACTTGCCTACTTCCTTGCACTTCCATGGCGAACGCGAGGGTTTCTTTCATTAATGGTTCCTTCAACGTGGCATTATAGCAGAATTGCGCCACTTCCTGGCCTTCCTTAACTACTCCTACTCCCGATTCATAGGGAACTTCATGGTGAGATGGGGCGTTGATACTACTGCCCTCAATGCATTCAGTGCGGGTCTTCCGTGATGGCATGGTATGCGGAGGGCTTGTTGACAATGATGAAGTCTATCATAACGGTTGACTAAACTGGTTCGAATCCCGCGGTAACCGGAAGTGAGATTGCTCCCACTGGACAGACCTTTTCACCGCTGAAACCTACAAGCGGGGCTATCATTGGAAGTATCCTCCCTTTATCAATAGCCATTCTTTCAAAGGCGCCCATGAAGAGGATGTCGGCTAAGCTACTGGTATCTATGAGTACCTTGTGAACGTTGTAATTGGAAATGAGTAGAGTTACTACAAGTGTGTCATCATGGGGAACGTAACACCTTGAAGGTCTTCATCGGTGAACACAATTGGCGGGGTCTCCCTTTTCTGCGACTTAGATGGTCTCTCACGAATGAGAGCACCTCTCCTGAAGCAAGGCTCCTAGCGTGACTTCTTTGGGCAGAACTGGACTCTCCACCTCCCGCGAATCCTCCTGCTATTGTATTGATATCCCCAATGGCTCTATTATGGATCACCAGGTGGTTTTTTGGATGACGTCTTCGCTCCACCTCTTGGCATCCTTCGTATTCTCTTACAGCGAGGGAATAGGGTTGTTCCTCTTCTGATTCGTCGTCTTTATGGGGGAGGTCTTCTTGCAGCTCACGCTCCCTGTTCGCATTCCTATGCAGGCTACGAATAATATCCGGTCCTCTAGTGAGGTGACCCCTATCCTGGCCACCCCCAAGCCCTCAAACTCGATTGTCACAGCCTCGAGGCCACGGTTGGGGCCTCCTTCCTCCTGGCCCTCCTTGTCCGCCTACAACTAGGGTCAGTAATCCCTGATCTACCACAAACCTGGCCAACTTGCCATTGCGAATTAGCCTTTCTATTTCTATCTTCAAAGAAATGTAGTCCTCCATGTCATGCTCGTGATCACGATGGTACTCACAATACTTATTCATGCTTCTTTTATTGAGGGGAGCTCTTATCGGAGTAGGATACATTGCCTCTGGGATAGTCATGACCTCTCACAGGATATCAACTAGGCCAGCGTTCTGAGGAGTGAGGTTTAACTCCCGTGATGTGGCCTACTTTCCCTTTTCTCCTTTCTTGCTGAAGAGCCCCCTCTTTGGCAACAAGCTTGCCACGGAAGGTTCTTTCTTTGGTGTCGTAGCCCCCGCTTGCCTAGCAATGGTCAAGGCTCGAATGGACTCTTCCCCATTTATAAACTCGGCAGCCCTTTCCATAAGAGCCACCTCTAGAGCTAAGGTATTCTGAGGATGGATCCCATTCATCAGAGCCATGAAGACTAGGTTCCCGGGCGCCATTATTGTGGTAAGCCTTTCCTTTTGGAAGCGGTTGATGTAATCTTTCAATGATTCCGAATCTTTCTACTGAACTGTCATCAGGTAAGAAATGGGCATCTTCCGCCTATGCGTGGACATGAAGTGGGCAAGGAAATGTTTGGCGAGGTTAGTAAAGTTGTCTATGGTGTTCAGCGAAATGCCAGCAAACCATTCGTGGGCTGTGCCTGTCAAGTTGAGGGGAAACGCCCTACAAGCGATTTCATCTAGTACTCCGTGGAGGGCCACATGGGCCCAAAATTTCTCAAGGTGGGCCATGTAGTCGGTGGTCCCATCATAAAGAGACATGGGCGGAACTCTGAACTTCGGGGGCAAAGGAAAATTCAGCACCTGCGGTGTAAAAGGCAAATTCATACTCTTAAGCGCATCTTCTATTGCTGTTGACTTCCCTTTCATCTGCCGTGCCATGGCTCTACATTTGTCCTTCAGCTCGTTGTACATAGTTGGCCAGTCTTCATTGTTTGACTCGACTGCGGGTTGCTTGTCGCGACCCTAGGCGTCGAGCCTATTTTCTTCGTTCCTCACTTCAGGTGGGACACAAGTTTTAGGATTACTGATCGGTGTCAAATATTGTATATTTAACCTCCTTTAACTTATGTTTGTTAAGCACTTAGCTTTGTTAATTTCTAATGTTTTGGTTAGTTTTGGTGTTTTAGTATTTTGCAGGTTGTTAAGTTGCATTTGGGGCTAATGCCATCAACTCTGGGGCTTAAAACAGTTCGGGGAGCTTTGGCGGCAAAATTGAGTCGGCGATGATTACGCACCCACTTCCACCAAAATGGCCATATCTAGAGTTGTAGAACTCGATTGGGGTGATCTTGGTGTCTTTGGAAAGCTAACTCAAAGATTTACAACTTTATATTTCACATGTGAGGCTAATTCTAGAGCATTGCTCGAACGCACTTTTTGTTCGAACACACTTATGCCCATCAAATGCCGAAATTGTGCACAAGTGCGATTGAGCACCTAGTGCGTTGATCGCACTTATCTGACCTGGCAGCACTAAAACCCTAAATTTAGCCTATAAATACCCCATTTCTTGTAAACGATTGGACGCTTGGAGGCCACTTGAGCGCCTTTTGGGGCTAAATCCTCCCCTGTTTCATTTTGAGCTCCTCTAAGCGTCATTTTATCATTTAATTTTATTTAATGCTTTTAGTTGTTTTAATTTAGTCTCTTATTTTCCCTCACTATGGATTTGTTTATATATATTCATTTTTAGTTTACATTTTTGTCATTTAATTTAATGTTTGCTCAATTCAATCACAATCTCGTGACAAGATTGTGATTGGTTATTGTTTATGGATCGTTTATCATCCAATATACGTTGTGATTTATCCAGGGTACATCGGATAGTTTAAGCGAGTCCAATATCCGTTGTCGTCAACGACACATCAGATCGATCTCGACTCAACATCTGTTGTGACCGTTTATGGGTTAATATATCGCATGATTCGACTAGATTTTATAAAGGCAAAAGAACATGCGTCGAGCTAGGCCGTACGACGAGTGTGTGGACTATCGTGAGAATGGGACATACATTTTAGACTAATTGTTTGATGGATGTGTGGATTAGCATGCTTATATGTTGATTAAATTGTGGTGAGGTAGATTAGGGACCTTAGCGTTTTTATTTATTTATTTTAATGCATTTTAATTAGGTTTAATTTTCTGCACTTCAACTGTTTGATATTGGGACTAGGTTAAGATAGGATTAGTTTAGGTGATTTTAAATTGATTTTTAACGAAACACGATTCTCAGTGAGATCGACCTCGCATTTGCACACCCGCTACACTGCTTAACGACTCGTGTA
The DNA here is from genome assembly GCA_013348765.1 of Carpinus viminea. Classification (NCBI taxonomy): domain Eukaryota; kingdom Viridiplantae; phylum Streptophyta; class Magnoliopsida; order Fagales; family Betulaceae; genus Carpinus; species Carpinus viminea. The sequence goes on along the minus strand of CP054668.1, from coordinate 38,234,659 downwards.
AGTGGCGAGTACAATTAAATTTGTGCAACAAATTTTGGCGCCGTTGCTGGGGAATCAGTGTTTTGTTTAAATTAATTTTTTGCTTAGATTAATTTTATCTTCTTACTAGTTATTTTAAATTCAGCATTTATTTTATTTATTTCGTGCTTTTGTATAGATAAAATCCAAAAAAAAAAAAAAAAAAGATTAGTGTTCTAGTTTGCAGTTTCGTAGTCTGTTCAAGTTGCTGGAAATTACACTCTGTAACTGTGATCAATTGCACGTCTATTGCGATCGAGCGCATTTTCACTATTCAAAGCATAATCGTGTGCCTGCGCTCGCTTATGCCGATTCGTGCGTGTAATGCGCCTCGACTGACGACATGATCGCGCTTATCGATTGATCACACCCTTGTTACGATCGAACGAGCACATGCAAATGCTACATTTTACACGTAATCGATCGCGATTACTTGCTCGAGCACATCTGGTAGTTAACCACTGCAGAAGGTGTATGATAAGCTTTAATTTTTTTTTTTATTGTTTTGTCTTTAATTATTTATTTATTTTGCCTGTTTTATTTATTTACTTGTTATTTTTACTTTTTGTTAGTTATTTTTATTTTTAGTTGTTTAATTAGTTTATTGTTTTGTTAGTTTATTTGTTTATTAGCTTTTTGTGTTTAGTCTCTTTTGTTAGTTATTTGTTTAGTTTATTTTTTGTTAGTTTTGTTTATTTTATTTTTATTGTTAATTGTTTCATGTGGGATATATTGAACTGTTTGGGTGAAGCATGAGTCTTCCGTTCAATTATTTCAATGTTTCCCCTAGTTGTAGGACACCTAATCCTACCAATTTTACCTACATGAATCATATTCACCTTTACCATATACCATAGTTTAGGTGATTGTCCACATTGGGGACAATTTTCTAACTTTTCACATGAGCAGATGAACACCAATTTCTCTAGTCTTGGGTTTGAATCGAATTCAAATTTTTATAACCCAGACTGGAATAACCATCCTGATTTTTCGTGGCAAGCTCATGCTACAGAAAATTATGCTCCCCAAGTTGACGAACTGCACCATCCTGATTATCCGCAATTCAACAACCAATTTTCTTCCCATCCATCATATGACTATCCTCCTAAGCAATCTTCTTTGGAAGAAACGCTTAAGGAATTCATGGAACTAGTCGGCCAACCCACCATTCCTGCTTCCCAAGAACTATCTTTGGAAGAAACACTCGAAGAGTTTAGGAAAACAGTCAACCAACCTTGTGAAGAAATCATAGATGCCACTGTGGCAAACACTGAAGCAGTTGCAGGGTTGGAAGGACAATTTGGTCATCTAGTTGCTGAATTCAATAGAATTGAGGAAGATGAACTTCAAAGTCAGGAGATGGCGATAGGGCAGTACATGATTGATGAGGATTGCCCTAGCGATCCTCATCATGAGCATGTCCAAGCCACCACCACACTTGTTAGTGAGGAAAGAGCTGATAATCATAAGGAGGAAGAGAAAGAGGAGCAAGTTGAGTAATTTGAGCCCCCACAAAATTCAAACCCGTCCAATGACAAGGAAGTGAGTATTGAAGCTCACTCTTTTGTCACAATCTCTCTCGAGACTTATCATTCACCACAAGTTTTATCTTTTCAATGTCTCGAAGAACTGTCTTATGTAGCAATCTTTGAGGATTCACACACACACGATCACACATCTAGATATCGTGGTCTTAAGAGAAATTTTAGAAGCAAGTTTTTAGGCTACATAAGTTGGTGGAACATCCTTCAAGAGGGGTATCTAATTTTAAAGAAGAAAGGATGGAAGGGATTGGTTGGACACCCATATGAGCGGGGAAGGTGCGGTATTTTTTTTTTTTTTTAATTTTCCGCACCGCATTTTTTTTTATTTTCTTTTTGTTATTTTATTTCTTGTCATTTTGTTTTTATTTGTTTTAGGTTCTAACAGCAATTAATTGTTTGATATTTGTGCTTGAGAAAAATATTGTTTGTTAGTTTTGATGTGTTTTGATGTTAAGTTAGGGACGCTTGACTTTGCACTCTTGGTTCCTCATCCCATCTGTAATGTATTTTTGTCACATTGGGGACAATGTGTCATTTAAGTTTGGGGGTGTGGACAAACATTCAGTCTGTCTTTTTGTTTGTTTTTGTTTGTATATACTTGTTTTTGTCTGTATATAAATATTTCTTTTATTTTGTTGCTATGTTGTTGATTGGACATAAATTATATCATAACTGTGGATTGTTTGTCATTGGTGTGTTTAACTTGTTTGAACATTGCATATCATTAGAAATCCCAGTTTTTGATTCATGTGTTAGATTAGAGAGACTACACTTGTTTGATTAATATTTCATATACACACTAGCATAGGGTCTGTGAGGTATGAAATTTGACTTTGAAGTGTGTGTCTTGAGATTTTTAGGTTTAAGATGTGACGATGAAAACCTTAGCTTTAAAAAAAAAAAAAAAAAAATCAAAATAATTGAGCTTTTCATTGAGTAACTGGACCTCTTGCCTAACCAAGTAATGAGTGTTCGTGTCAAAAGATGAGAAATTCTAGCTAAAAAAATTGTATGGCTAGTTTAGGCTCCGTATCTCTTTTCACTTGAGTAATTAAGCCCTAGGGATGTCTCTACATTTAGTGCCTTAAAACCGTCTGGTTTGGGAGTCACTGGCCCAATGCTCGTTACATAGGTCATTTAAAAGCTTAAGGGAGTTAAGCATTGCACAGCCTACACAAAAATTTGCATCTTTCAATTCAAGCCTTGGTTGCAGTTATCACATTGTTTTCCTTTGAATTTTGGGATACACGTCTTTTGAGAATAATTGAAACCCCATGATCTTGTTGTTAGTTCGCTTTGCACTTAAAGAGCATGTGTTGTCTCAATTTTCCAACCTTGAGTGAAAATGATGTTTGGATGCCTAGATGATGTGGTTCTTATGTTTAACATGTTAAATTTGCTAATGAGGTGTGAACCATGTGTTTGTGTGAAGGGCTTTGTTCATTAATAACATAGTACCAAATAATTGTTTGTGGGTGTCATTCCTGGAAAACCCTCACGAGACTTCACTCGTCCACTAGGGAATTCCTAGGGTTTAAAAGGCTTATTACATACGCTAAATGCAATCGTTTCTCCCACGAAAGCGAATTTATGTTTATTGTTTTCGTTGTGTTTTCATTTTTGTTTTGCTAAGGGACTAGCAAAATATAAGTTTGGGGGTATTTGATTGGTGTTAAATATTGTATATTTAACTCTCTTTAACTTATGTTTGTTAAGCTCTTAACTTTGTTAATTTCTAATGTTTTAGTTAGTTTTGATGTTTTAGTATTTTGCAGGTTGTTAAGTTGCATTTGGGGCTAATGCCATCAACTCGGGGCTTAAAAGCAGTTGGGAGCTTTGGCGAAATTTGAGTCGAGCGATAATTCGCACCCTACGAGTCTCACCAAAATGGCCATATCTAGAGTTGTAGAACTCCGATTGGGGTGATCTTGATGTCTTTGGAAAGATAACTCAAAGATCTACAACTTTCTATTTCACATGTGAGGGCCAATTATGAAGGAATTGCGTTCGAACGCACACACTTATGCCCATCAAATGCACTTATGCCATCAAATGCCGAACATTCATGCATGATCGATCGCACCTTATCTGACTTGGCAGCACTGAAACCCTAAATTTAGCCTATAAATATCCCCCTTTCTCTTATAAACGAACCCTTACGTTTGGAAAACGCTTGGAGGGACCCCTTGTGGCCTAAATCCTCCCCATTCATCATTGTAAAACCCTCTAACGTCATTTTATCATTTATTTTTAATGCTTTTAGTTGTTTTAATTTAGTCTCTTATTTTCCTCACTATGGATTTGTTTATATATATTCATTCATTTAGTTTACATTTTTCATCATTTAATCTAACGTTTGTTCGATTCAATCACAATCTCGTGACAAGATTGTGATTGGTTGTTGTTTATGGATCGTTTATCATCCAATATGCTATGATTTATCCGGGTACATCGGATAGTTTAAGCTAGTCCAATATCCGTTGTCAACGCACATCGGATGATTCGATCTCTAGCTCAACATCCGTTGACCATTTATGGGTTAATACATCACATGATTCGACTAGATTTTGTAAAGGCAAGAACATGTGAAATCGTGAGAATGGGACATACATTTTAGCCTAATTGTTTGATGGATGTGTGGATTAGCATGCTTATATGTTGATTAAATTGTGGTGAGGTAGATTAGGGACCTTAGCGTTTTATTTATTTATTTTAATGCATTTTAATTAGGTTTAATTTTTTGTACTCCAACTGTTTGATATTGGGGCTAGGTTAAGATAGGATTAGTTTAGGCGATTTTAAATTGGTTTTTAATGAAACACGATTCTCTGTGGGATCGACCTCGCACTTGCACACCCGCTACAGTGCTTAACGACTCGTGCAATTGGCGAGTACAATTAAATTTGTGCAACAATTACCCTGTTCCGGTGCCATTCCTCCGTGTAGTAACCCAAATATTTAACTAAGCATGAGTGGCTTAGTTAAAGGGTTAAATTGGACTTTAGGTCACTAGGATCTGTCAGAAGGGCATTTTGGGAATTTGTCTTCTGGTTTGTCTTTTAGTGCAGACATACACTAGGGTTGGCGGACGTACGCTGTTGTCCTTTAGTGCAAACGTACGGTGGTCCCCCACCGGACGCACTATCTGACAGAAAGTACATTCGTACTTTGTGAACAGTACAGCGGACGTATGCCACTTTGGGGTGGACGTACGTGGCACTATTCATAGAATCCACTGTGTAATACCTAATCGTACAAAACAGCCTTTGAACCGCTGTGGAAAGGTACCGAACGTACACCACTAGGATCGGACGTCCGCTACTTTTTGGAATACCTTCCGGTTAATACCTAGACATCTGAAACAGCCTTTGGACATTGTGGAAAGGTACCGGACGTCGCCACTTTGGCCGACGTCCGCTACTTTTTGGCCCTATAAATACCCTTCACCCCTCACCCATTTCACACCATTCTGCCCCTAAACCCTCTTCGCCTAGGGCCCGTAGGTTTTGTGAGTGTTTTGTGAGGTTTTGAGTGTTTAGTTGCGGAGGAACTCTCAAGGTTTTGCTTCAAGGAGGTAACTTCGGCTTCCTTAGTTTTTCGTCGTTATCTTTTATAGTTCTATGTTGCTAGTTGTAGTTGTTAGCTTAGTTATGCTTTTAATCTTGCTTAGGCTAGCGTTTTGTTAAGCTTAGCGTTGTTGTCTTTGCATGGAGGTTATAATCTGTGTTAGGAGGCCTTAGGAAGCCTTTATTGGCCTTAGGAGTGAGAATAGGCGTGGTGGAGAGAAAATAAGGTTCTCCCTAAAGGACATTGGAGCGGACGTACGGTCTCGTGATCGGATGTGACCCGTCGTGACTCGATGTCTGACCTCGAGCAGACGTCTGGGAGTGTTATAGGGAAACCATATTTTCACCAGCCATCCCATAACTCATGTTTACTTGTTATAGAGTTGTGCTTTAGTAGAAATAGAACTGATGATAGGTCTTTTCTTAGTATTCGAGGTTATAGAGCCTCAAGGGAATTACATGGAGGAGGTTTACTGCCCTGGTGAGTACAAACTCACATGGATGCTTTGTTGTTACTTTTCTTGCACTGCACGTATTTTATATAGATGTCAAACATGCATGTTTTGTAACTCTCATGAAATACATTTTGGAACTACGGGGAACTCTCTTTTGTGAAAACGTGTGTCTGTTAACAAGATAATAAATGAGACTTGTAAAACTGTGCATGTAAAAGACTAATAAAACTAATTGCATCGTAAGACATGGTATACCGGTACGTGCGGTAATAATGGCCATGGGCTTACTATACGGGTTAGCTTTATGGTCAATGTGTGCATGTGTGGGGGCTTTGGATCCAATGACTCGTGACCAATGATGCAGCCATTCCCAATGGATGGTCACTATAAGACGGACGTCATTAGCGGTGTGGGCCACTCAGGGTTGAACTCGATCGTGCTGCTAGTGTTACGTACGGTATGTTTCGTGCAATTGCTAGGGCACTGGCATTGTACTACAAGTCCCTCAGGACAGCGTCAACCCTGCTGAAAATGGGTAATATCTCGGGTAGACCATAACGTTGAACTATTACTATTACTCATGATTATAAGCATATATTATCTATATATATATCACCTGCATGATAACAATCATCTCATAATGCTGCATGTGTTTTATAATAAAAGAATCCACAAATTAATGACGGGTATGTCATGTGAATTTCTACCCACTAAGTCGTCGGACTTACCCTTGTATTATTTTCCTTTTTTCTCCATATGTACTATAACACTCCGATCCCATATTGGGAAGATAAGAAGAAACCCACATAGAGTGGGTAGTTTATAAAGAGAGTCATGAGTGTTAAGTCCCACATTGCCTAGTTACTAGGTGAAACTGGGCTTTATAATGAATTCTAGGGAAGCTTCAAATTGACTAGTCCTTTTGGGGTGACAGCGCAGATGTGGCTAGCGCTTTTTCCTGGATTGTTACAAGTGGTATCAGAGCCACCTAGTAACACCAGGTCATGTGGTATTGGAGCACTACATGACGTAGGCCTAACGAGGACGTCAGGAATTTAAGAGGGGGAGTTTGTAACACCCCGATCCCATATTGGGAAGATAAGAAGAAACCCACATAGAGTGGGTAGTTTATAAAGAGAGTCATGAGTGCTAAGTCCCACATTGCCTAGTTACTAGATGAAACTGGGCTTTATAATGAATTCTAAGGAAGCTTCAAATTAACTAGTCCTTTTGGGGTGACAGCGCAGATGTGGCTAGCGCTTTTTCCTGGATTGTTACAAGATTGTAACATCCCTAGCCCAAAAGGGTTAGGTTTGTTAATCATCTTTTTTACTTGCAAAGATTCCATAAGGTTTATCAATTAAATAATACTATTATAAAAATAATACATGAAACTCTAGAATATCATATCTAAAAAAAAACTGAAATCTTCCTGCTTAATAAAAATATGTCTTCCAAACAATAGAAGTGTTCCTTATTAAAATAAATTCGAAAAATAGAAGAAACTATTAATTTGACCAATGTGAAATCATAAGAAAATTTCTAATTACGCCCACCCCCATTCCGGCCTCCTAAATCAACTGATCATCACCAAACAAGAAATAAAACCGATGAGCCCAAAGGAGGCCCAAGAATGAAATCCACAACCATAGGCGCTTTACTTTGTCCCGTTTTGAAACATGGGACTCATAACTATATATATTCCCAGTATATTTTTGAATAATAAAATAGCATAAGAAACATAGAGCAGAATAAAAACATTGTCATCAATAAAATAAATCAATATCTTTATCTCATACTAGGGCCCGTGTATCTGTTACCCCGATACTAGGGGCTGGAGGTCTTTGCGACTGGGCGAGATATCGTGGCCAGACCCCCATCCCCTAGCCAGCCGATTAACTCTGGGTGCACTCAACATGGCAAAATAAAACTGTGATGGAACCACCTTCTGGCAGAGCCTCTTTCAGCAGTTGTGCTTCCATCCTTAGCATCGGTACCGAGCTTATTTCTTGTTTCTCTTGGGCCAAAAATACTATCCTCCACACATGTGCCCTCATTGTAAAACTTTTTCTCATTTCTTGTACTTCTCTTAATATCGTAGGGCATCATGTAGGAGGGTTTATCATTATTTCTCAAATTTCTTAAAGACATCACTATTTTCTCAACATTACTCTTTCTCAAATTTATCATGCATGTAACATAATTTGATAATAAGCAAAATGATCATTTGCAATTTAAAACAAAAACATGGCATGATAATTTTTCTGGAAGGGATAGTAAATTCACTTACCTCTTGACTGCAGCTAATAATTTCCTTTGACTGCTAACTAATCTCCTGAAAGAAATACAGACACATTATTACCCTCATACATATCATAGTAATGCATTCTATTACTTCTATGAGTTGGCTTGTTAATCAAATGAGAATGAACTTATTTAGATATGCTTCTCAATAATTTTCATAATTTGTTCTCTTTCCTATTACTCATGTATATATATATATATATACACACACACCTTTTAGATTATTTCGTACAGATGTATGTCCTAGATTCATATATATATATATATATATAAAACATATATATATATATAATTACATCCATTCAGTGTAGTTATACTTTTATATCTTATTAAAGTATTATATATATATGTGTGTGTTTATAACTATTTTACCACAGATAAAATTCTACTGCAGATTTTAAAAAAAACCCATGATGTTCTTGATTATATAAAACATAATAATCAATCTAATTTAGAAGATTCAAAGCTCAAATTTAAGGTGAACGAATATTACTTACAAAAGTTCAATATATATATTAGTTTTTTATTCACACAAAAAGACAAAATAGAGGTGAGATATGGTTGCAGGAAGAGTAAAAATAACAAAAGAAAGCAACCTCTCTTTCCCCCTATCAGATTACACGGCAACCAAGGCAAGAATACCAACCAAGGAACTTTGACCCACTTGTTTTCTAAATAAATATATATGAGAAGGAGAGAAAGTGTAAGTCCAAAAGCTGTAATACCTGGCTGCCACGAATGTTGAGGAGAGAGAGCACCTAGACTCGGTGTATGGGAAGCACAGAGAGAGGCGCAAGGAATAAGAGAGTTTGCTTTAGGGTTTGTTTTATACTTAAATAGGCTGAACAAAAGAAAACCACGAAAAAAGGTTTTGGAAGGATGGCTGCGTTTAGGGTCTTATATTTTTATTATTACTATTATTTTATTTTTTATTCTTTTATTAATTAATTACGATTATTATTATATACCAACATATATATTTATACAGATATGACTACATATATTTTTATATTACTATAAATATTTTAAATGGTCCATTCTCAATATTAACTTAAGCCAACTCTTTTTTTTTTTAAACCTATGAGTCCATTAACATACCCTAAAAATTTTAGGATTGTTACATGTACAATTATGCTGTTATAAATAGTGGATATTGTGAAGCATCCGGTTCTTGTGGAGGATTCGATCTAGGAGATGCTTGAGGACTTACTGTAAGCTTAAGCGGGCACTCATGGTAATTAGTACTTTTGAGTTATGTTGTAGACATTAGGGCTTGATGCATGCTTGCTTGCATATTAAGGATTAGCATAGATCCCTTGTACTGATGTATATAGTATGATTTCCGCTGCTTTGATGATCTTTGATTAGACGCTCTGGTTATATTGATTTATGTTTACAGTACTTTATTACTTCCGCTGCTTAGTATCCTCTGTTTTTTAGGAGTAGAGGTCCTAGAGGTCTTATTCGGAGTGGAATAAGGCTGGGAGACGAACCGTTGAATTAATTACAAGTTAATTAATTCTTGGGGTGTTACACTCCGCCACACATAGGGGCCTGCATGGCGTAATAAGGTGTAAATGCGTATGGTTTTGTATAATCCACGTATCCTCCACCGTATGGATGGTACACTCCTCCACCCTGGGATGAGCTGTTCACGTGGAAAGAGCCTTCTAGGGCTCCTTGGTTAAGGTGGTCGTACTCCTGGTAGCCGTAATCTTGGTATCCCGCATTACCGTAAGGCCCATAATCTCCCTGCGACCCAATATTGTATCCCCCACGGGCAATGTCGTGGTAATACTCCTCTTCGGAGGTTGTCTCGTGACTCCCACGTTCATCACACAAGAAGTATACATCCGGTATCGCTCCACTGAAGCCATAGTGCTGCCCATATTCCTGGTGCTGCATTCTTCCTTCTATGTTCTGTAAATGTTCCCTGGTGTGGACCTGTCGAGAGAGCTCTAACTTTTGCTGAGTGAGCTCCCGAACACGGCTCCTTTCTAGCTCCAGCTAGGAGGTGAGATAACTCATTTGTGAATTGCCAACTTCAGAGGCCCCAGTGGCTTTTCCCAGCATAGTTCCATCACTGGTTCCACCCTAAGTGAGGACCGTGCCAAGTGGTGTTACCCAAACATAGGCATTGGTAGTTTTAGGTTGAGGGGCTGTTGACGACGTAGGGTTTTCTGAACCACTCGTGCGTCCCCTACTGGCCGACATACTTGATTTAGCGAGAATGAGCTACGAAGGCTTTGCTCGAAGGTTCCCACAGACGGTGCCAAACTGTTAGTGCAATTTTCGGTCACAACGAGAGAAAGGCTTCACCAGGCTTATTTACACACAGTAGAATTAAGAAAAATTCTACCTTCCATTAAAAACGAATGCACTATATATAGTGGTGCATCATTGATTACAAAGGCAACTACTGTACTAGTGATTGATGTACATAGGGGTGCATATCCTATAGGGTATGGTTGATATCTTAGCTCTGACATAATACAGGAAGGGGTTGCCTATTTACATCCTCTGTCTTCGTACACGACAGCCATGAGATCGTACAAGCATGTCTTGGAATTGAGGAGATATGGGAACCCATGCTTTGGTTCAGTGGTAGATACATGGGGATCTTCAAAGGGGTGAATGGCGAGTTCAGTGGGTAGGACATTCCGCGGATAGGGAAGTCACTTGACTGGGCCCCACGTGGAGCGGGTTCTAAGAGGTCGTTGCGGGAAGCGCGGTAGCCCATCGCACTTACCCTGGTCGCACGTGAGATGGCTTTTATTCCCAACAACTATCAAATTTTAATAGAATAATAATTTTATATGTCATATTAATTTTAAAGAAATAAAAAATAAAAAAGACATGAAAATCACATTTATATTTTTTGTTTACAAGAAATCCATGTGCACAAGCACAACAATAAGGGACCCACCAGCCCACCCCCAAAAGAACAGACACAAATCTAAGAGGAAGACGAACCCCGCACGAGACCCAAAAGGTCACTTTCGATTCCGATGCCATTTGATTCGTGAATCCACCTAACTCCCACTCTCCATATATATAATTATATAAACCATGGACTACTTTTAGTTCTTAGGGCACGCTCCGTCGCAGCTCCTTTGGACTCTCCGCAATCAAAATCACGTTGTACTTTGGGATTCTGGTCTGATCGTCCCCTCCACCTGTAAGACTGCCTGCTGACCTTTCTTGTGTCCCAATTCATTTCTTCATCTCATGATATTGGTCTTGTTCTTTTTGTCATTTAATCGTTGTAATCCGTGTGTTTCTTTCTTAGTCTTAACACTTTATAATATGATGTTGAATCTGATTCAAGTTTGATGAGTCAACGTTGTTAATGCTTATTTATAAGTTGGATTGTTCTTTTCTCTTTCAGATTTTTTGCTCTTTTCTTAATATGATTATTTCGGCCTTTTTCTTTTGTGGGTCTATCTTTTTAGATCTGAATATTAATTTTCATCTTTTGGGTTTTAATGTTTTGTTTGGCTGGACCCATTTTACTTACTTGGGGGGTCGGTTTGTTTTGCCACGACAATTCTCTCTAGATGTGTTTTTTCAAGGCAAAATACTCTTATTTAAGCCTCCGTCTATCGACATGGATATCTAATTTGTGAAGTGTGTGGAAATTATATGATGTCGCTTTGGTCTTCTGTGTCTTTTTACTTCATTTTTATGATCTGCTTGTTGCAATTCCTCTGTAAGAGAAGCAAATGAAATAGAAAACTCTAAAATAATAATAATAATTATATTGTTTGCCCTTGTATATTGTAAATAAATCATTTTTCGTGAATGGTATATTGGCATTTTAAATTTGTTATGTTTAAACATCATTTTCTGCTCATGATGGAAGGTGTTCGTACTATCATTCGTGCTAAATCCTCTGGTATTTCTGACTCCATTTTTGCTTGTATTGCTTGTAGTGGGGGCGAAATATTGTTTTTGGTACTTTTTGTCTGATTATTTGTATTTATATTATTTCTTCTTGTTTGCTTCACTTGCCATATTAAAGCATAAATTAATTCAATGCATCAAAAGTTATTTGGTCCTGTCTATGGATGATAAATTACCACAACCAAAATGGAGAAACAATTTTCAGACAAGATGCTGCGTGTGTTTCAAATTTCTCATGCAGGATGAAGTTTCTCTACCTCTTGTATGTAGAGAATTGCTATTCAAGGTTAAAACTGTGCCCTGACTTAATTGAACCTAGACAATATATTTATCATCTGTAGGTTCAAATATGATAAAGTTGTAGAACAGAACCCTTTACATTTGTCCTTTAAAACTCAGACGTAATTTTGAATGTAGAGTTGGTTGGTTGACTGTAGTATTTGTATGTTAATCAAGAATTCATTATATTGTCTAGGTTCAAGTGTAGATATGGCAACTGTGAATATGTTGACCCTTAGAGTCCCAATGTCATGCTTGTTCAAGAGTGCCCCTGCGAGCAGATCCTGTGCCTTAATAATTAAGAGTCCATCTTCTTTTGGTTCTGTAAAATGCGTGTCCAAAATGTTTGGCTTGAAGGCTTCTCCCTTCAAAGTATCTGCAATGGCAGTGTACAAAGTGAAACTTATCGGACCAGATGGTGAAGAGAATGAATTCGACGCTCCCGATGATTGCTACATCCTTGATTCAGCTGAAAATGCTGGACTGGAGTTGCCTTACTCGTGCAGGGCCGGGGCGTGCTCTACTTGTGCCGGGCAGATGGCTTCAGGATCGGTGGACCAATCAGATGGATCATTTCTGGATGACCAGCAGATGGAGAAGGGGTATGTGCTGACTTGCGTCTCGTACCCGACTTCAGACTGTGTGATACACACCCATAAGGAAGGTGATCTTTACTGAGAGTAATGTCATGTGTGCGTTGCCTGTGGATTACCTGAGTTGTGGGGTGGGGAATCTTTCAACACTAGAATTGTATTTGTGAGGCAAAAATGGTGGTGTGGCTATTTAGTTCCATAGTCTATGCATGCATTATTGCAGTTTAATGACAAGCACTCAGTAGTTTTGAAGCATGAATTCTCTTGAATCTTGTTCAAAAATAATGAACTGCTGCTGGTGTATGGCTATTTAGCTTCTGTGCTGCTATTTTTCTTAGTCTATGCGTAATTGCAGTTTGATTACAAGCATCAGTAGCAGGCTATTGATGAAAATGCAATGCCTTTATCATGAATTGACCTTGATCAGGAGTAGGCTACACATGTACATAATTACGATATACGGCACTTCCAAACATGCGATTTTGGAATGTTTTTCTCAACGGCGTTGATATGTATATATATAGAGAGAGAGGTCTTAAAAAGCAAAGGATCAAGCCTGGAAGAGAAAATGTTCATTGATTTCAATTTACATGCAGGGTGACTGTTTATATCCACAAGCTAGTCGAATTTGTGTACTCATTAGAACATTAACTTTTCCTTATTCTTTTTGTCGAAAATAGAGAGAAGTTAAAAATGTAAAAACACAAAATAGAAGTATATACTGCAACCAGAAAATAAATTCTTGTAATATCTAAAACAAAAATCATGAGTAATTAATCGACTACCAAGGGAGCAATCTTATAATAATACTGTCAAACGTACGTGAAAAAATCCTTCAGGTGTAGAGGAAAAAATCTGGCTAGTCCACAATGATAAAATAGAGATTACCATAAAAATATGCCCAACTCTTGAGTTCACAACAAATTAAGTAAAATATAAAGGATATTACTCTCTAGGAACAATTACAACCTTAATAGAATAAATATATAACGAAGAATTTTACTTTGAATGGCAACTCTATCTGATCACAACACCCAAAACGACCCCTAGATAGTTTCTGTTCTTAAATCCTAGCTCTCTCTATCGCATAAATAGGCCTTGCTTTTCTTTATGTAGAAATAAACTAGAGAAGAAAATATGGAATTGATTTTTTTTTTGACATGTTCACACAAAGAAGAGGAGGGAGATTCGAACTAGTGACTTCTGCTTTATTATGCGTGGTCTAACCAATTGAATTACTTCTTGGGAACAAATGTATATTTCTATGTGTTTCAAACTCTACATTAAATAAATCATTGCAATTTTGTGATTGTGGACTATCAATTGACAGTCCATCAATTGGAGTGATTAGAGAAGAAGTTATTGTGGGCTTAATTGCTCAAGCATGTAACAAGATAAATAAGGGTAGTTCGAGGAACCCTAATATACCTCCCAAATCAACTCAAGACCTGAATTATATTAATCTTTACTTCCTTTATTCATCAACCCAATAAGTTTATATAGAATTACAAAGAAATGTAATAAAGACAAACTGATAAAACAAGGATCGTGTTCTACCCCAAAACCATATGCATAAGCAATTTATATAACCAAATTCAAATGCATAAGCAATTTACTAAACCAACACAACAATAGAAACATCCACACAACCATAACACAAGATTTGTTGGCGAAGTGAAATACCCTTTGAACCAATCAAAGGGAAAACCCACTCTGGTGCAGCCAAATATAGGAAATCACTATATGAAGATTAAGAGATTATAGACATTAAAAATACTCACAAAACCTTTGTAAGTTCTAGACTCTGTAAGATCAATAAGCCTCCAGCTTGTCCTCTTAGCTCACAATCTTCATGAAGTGCATTTCCTTACTGACCTTTCAGTAGATTTCTTTGTGGCTAAACGGTGTGTATGGTGTGGTTTGAAATCAAGAAACAAAAATCCCAAGTGGTAAAAAGCTTCAAGCTTTTTAAGAAATTCAATTGTTACAACAATGGTGAAGCATGGAAGAAAGCTTCACAACCATCAAAATGGGGAAAAAACGATGGCTTTCAACTCAATCCCTCTAGGATCAAAATAGAGAAGTAATCAGCCTTCTCTAAAGACTCTCTTTTGAATTTCGTGCTTGGAGGTCTAACCTTCCCAAATGAACATCATCTTCTTTATGTAGAAAGAGAAATGGCAAACTTAAAATAAAGCTGAAAAGTCATTTGGGGAAACAAACCAGTCAGAGTATCTTCCCCATAACTTTTTCATCCAAATTCTAAATGATGCAAACTCAACGGCTCTGGAAAGCTCTTTCTTTGATCTATAACTTTGTCTCTAACAAGCTTCTTCAAATTCGGACGTTTACTAGGTCATAAACGGATGTCAACTTTCTACAAAAACCAGCTGGGTCATGACGAGAATTCAGTTCCGTCAATCATTGGGTAGTAACTTACTGCCAGCGTGTCATGATGCCCATGTGACGAGAAAAAACATTCCCAAGTGACCCAATCACTTCCAAGTGATGTCCGAGTGTCAGAACATTGTAGAACACTTCCGTAAAACATGTCCAGTGCTTTTCCAAGAGCAATGGGAAGATAAATCATGAAATAAAACCAAGTTACCACGGAAACTATATCTCACGTCTTGACGGGCATCCAACGGAGAACAAAATCCTTCTTCACGTCTTAACGGGAAATGAATCGGGTCATGACATAGAGAGTAAAACTTTTGCATTCTCGTCACGTCCACGTTCTAACGCCCCACCCAACGAGGTTGATAGGGAGAAACAACTTAGTCCCATCATGTCCACATTCTGACGTGTCACTCAACAGAGTAGCCGTGAGCAAATCACAAAGTCCCTTCATGAGCCTGTCTTGACGCCCATCTGACAAGAAAGCCGAGAGATCTTCATTGAGTCCCACCATGAGCTCATCTTGACGTGCCTTCCAATGTGTAGGCCAAGAGTACTTCTCGAACTCCCGTCACGTGCCCATCATGACATCTTCCTAACGGGGAATGCAAAGAACACTACTAATCATCTTCACCCCGACACTTGGGGAAGGAATGAGAAATACAAACGAAATGTTTTGATCATTGAATAAGGCCAAAATAAACATAACACAAACTAATCTCATAAAGATAAAGATGTATACTACCACTAATGCTTAACCTATTAATAAAGATAATACACAACTACTGGGCATACGTCCTTATATAATGGGACATAAGTCCTCACATAATAGGAGTCATGCTTTAAGAGCAACACTCCTCTTCGCTATCAAGTCTTCTTCTTCAATATGAAGTCTTCCTTCCATATAATTGTAAACTTGTCACACTACCCCATCATCATATATCTCCCAATTAGGTCAATTTTGCAAAGTGAGGGACAAGTATTTTCCCCCTCAAGCAATTCTCCAAGGAAATATCTATAATGTCCCGTAGAAATCAATTAACTAGTAATTGACTCAATGGTTCACCTCCTAGACTTGTCCCTCATAGAACAAGACTCAAGGATCATAACCTTTCAGAGTAAAGAGACTACAACGGAAGACTTTTAATCATAGGATAGAAATAGCAATAACTAAAATCATAACTACAATAACCAAAGTAAATAGAAAGCATCATAACATAGATAGATCCCCAAATGTATTGGTCAAACACCAATCATCAAAATAATAATACAGATCACTAGTAATTGTTTTGAAATAGCATCGACACCTAAGCTTAATCAAAGATAACATAATCACAATCTTGATCATTTCTTGACAGGTAGTTCCTCCATCATCCCACATGAATTTGAGCCACACCGGGTCCATATCCTCAAAAATGACTTGAATCAAGTCCTTCGCCACCATTAATTGGTTCTCTGAATCCATCATGCACTGGACTCGCTATGATGACATAGGTTTCATAATGGAAGGGGAAACAATGCAAGGTTAAGTCTAAAGATAGTGAGTAAAAATGCACATGGTACTTATGTCATTAATGATGAACCCTCTTTGATAAATTATGCAGCATTGTGGCATGAAAGTTATCCATGAATGCAGCATATGTATGGTACATGCTATAATCATGTGAATTAATGATAGTTCAACTGTATGATCTGCTCAAGATATTACTCATTATCAGCAGGGTTGGTGCTATACCGAGGGACCTATAATACAATGTTGACACCCTGACCATTATACACAACCTTTTATAACACTACTAGCCCAACCGAGTTTGATCTTAGGTGGCCCATGCTACTAATGACATGTGCCCTATAGTGACTCACCAATTAAGGTTGTGCAGGTCACAAAATAACCATTGGATTAAGGCCCATATATCACATTCACACACACAATTGACTATAGAGTTAACATGTATAGTAAGTCATGGTTGTTATCCTACACATACTAGTGTTGTAACGACCTAGGGAAAAGCGCTAGCCACATCTGCGCTGTCACCCCAAAAGGACTAGTCAATTTGAAGCTTCCCCAGAATTCATTATAAAGCCCAGTTTCACCTAATAATTAAGCAATGTGGGACTTAGCACTCATGACTCTCTTTATAAATCATCCACTCTATACAGGCTTTTCTCTTATCTTCCCAATATGGGACCGGGGTGTTACAAGTGTACCATGTCATATGATACAATTAATCTTGTCCATCTTCTACATACATGATTTTACAATCTCATCATGTTCATTATTTTGTTTAAGGAGCATAACATATTAAAATTTATTTCATGATAGTTGTAAAAATGCATGCTTGGTACACAAAATTGTCGTGCAATGGGGGAAAAATAACGGCTAGTATTATGTGAGTTTGTACTTACCCAAGTCGTAATGTTCCTTCAAGCAATTCTAAACTAGTTCTAGGTTACAAAAAGGATCTCTAACAGACCCTAGCCTAGAACAACCTTACCATGCAACACGAAATATGTTAAATGATAAAGAAACACTATATCATGCTAAAATCAAGGTAAAAACCCAAGGACATTATCACCTCAAAAATCCTAATCAAACCATGGAATGAGATCTAAGTAGAGTAACAACTAAATAAAACATGAAGTTGGTCAAGAAGATTACCTTTCTCTGAGCAAGACCTCCAAGAAAGCTCTCTTCCTCTCTTAAACCTCACCAAACACTCAAGCAAGTTTTTCTAGGTCTCAAAAGGCATAATAGGGTTATGAGAGGTGTGGGAGAGTGATGTGGATCAGATAGTTTCAGAGTTTATGAAGACAAACAGAAGTGACGTAAGCGTGAAGACACCTTGGACGATGGTGACACGCTCACAAACTCGAAGGACAAGAGAACACCGTCCGGACGGCCCCTCATCCCATTCGAACCTGTAGCTTTCCAGGAAGCTTCTAGAACGCGCCGTTCGATCCCCGTCCAGACGGATGGGTTACTTTTAGTGTCCCGTCCGGACGCTTAGTGTGTTTTGGCTTAAACCACCTTTTTAATTACTTTTCCTTCTAGGACTCTGTTTTAGTTTACTTATCCTTTTAGTACGCGATTTTGGATTACTTTTCCTCTTAGGATGTGTAATCCTAGTTTATGTTAATCTCTTTTATACTTTAGCCTCTAAGCCTATAAATACAGGCTTAGACCCTTTGGAAAAACAGTTTATTATTATTATTGGTTTTGTTTAATAAGAATACTCAGAGTTGAGTTTCTTTGTTCTTTCTCATTCAGGCTTAGATAGCATCTATTGCTTAGAGAAGATTTCTTTGATTCTGTGATAGTCTCACAATCTTAGGAATATTTATCCCTTTTGTTTACTGTTTTCTTGATTATTTATGTTCTAACCCTGCATTAGAGAGGGTTTAAATAGGCGGAGAAAAGTTGAGGGAACCTACTATGATAGTTTATAGTGCAGCAAACATTTGGTGTACTATGTGTATAGTGGTTCAAAGTTGCAGGCGTATGTTCGGTTATTACCCAATGGGCCAAACTTGTGTCAACGAATGTTTAGCATGCTCCCTCCCCCCACCCAAACATTTGGTGTACTATTTACCCAGCGGTTTCTTGTTATTGCTCCCAAATGTTTGGCGGGGTCTTCAAGCGAACAATCGGGCAGTACTAAAATCTCCCAAAAATTACCCTAAATGGGTCCTAATGACCCGAGAGCCCTAGTCAACCCTTTGACTAAGCTAATTTTGGTATAGTAATTACCCAGGGCATTACAATGTCTTTCGAAGGCAACTCCACATAAAATCTTCTTTAAAACATAGAAATATCTTACCCCAAAATAGGAACAAGAGCCATCTTTAGGAAAAAAACCTTCCCCTCACCTTCTTCGCAGTGCAAGGAGGGTCTTCGTTGGCTATAATAGCTAACTCTCCTATATTTTGTGAGATTTGGAGTGTGTTGGATCAGTTGTCACTCCATATATCACTTCAATCTTTAGGCTCTACAAGAGACATAGAAGGATTAGTTGTGGAAGGCCGCACATAAGTATCACTTCGGTCTATGTGATGAACACTCTTATCTTGTTGGAGCCAACATAGCCATAATAGATAAAAGATGGTATCGACAAGTGTTCAATAATCACCTTTAGTATTAGAGCAAGCAACAACATATTGTTTCTTGCTATGCCAAGAGATGAGAGAATCACCAATAGAGTGACAGTTCATGGGATCACCTACCCATTCAACATCTGAATACACACCTAATTCTAATGATGGATGAGATGAGAAATGCAAATCATGAAATAATGTGCCTTCATGCAGTAGGCGATTCAAAGAACAATAACAAAGGGAACTAAGTGCGATGTGATCATAAATTGATTGATGAGACGAACCAACTATGCAATATCTGGCCTTGTGATTATAAGATAGATGAGATTTTCAACTAATTATCTATAAAGAGTGGCATCTAGATGTAACTCACTATCAGTTGCTTAAAGTTTGGCATTCCTCTCGAGGAGACTATCTGTAATACCCCGATAAAAGTAACCTTTTATTTAGGAGATCTCCATTCATTGAGTGCTTAACCCCAAACCTTTAGTAGAGCTGCTTAGATGGAAGCCTAAGACCCTTAGGGTTAACCTAAGTACACCTTGAACCCTTAGAAGATAAGAGCTGGATACTAATCCTTAGGTGGCGGACGTACACTAGGTCTGGTTGTAACTTCCTGAGAATTAATTAACTTGTAATTAATTCCACGGTTCGTCTCCCAGCCTTGTTCCACTCCGAAAAAGACCTCCAGGACCTCTACTCCTCAAAAACAGAGGATACTAAGTAGCGGAAGTAATAAAGTACTATAAACATTAATCAGTATAACCAGAGCGTCTAATCAAAGATCATCAAAGCAGTGGAAATCATACTATATACATCAGTACAAGGGATCCATGCTAAACCTTAATATGCAAGCAAGCATGCATCAAGCCCTAATGTCTACAACATAACTCAAAAGTACTAATTACCATGAGTACCCGCTTAAGCTTGCAATAAGTCCTCAAGCATCTCCTGGATCGAATCCTCCACAAGAACTAGATGCTTCACGGTATCCACTATCTATAACAGCATAATCGTACATATGGAGAAAAAAGGAAAATAATACAAGGATAAGTCCGACGACTTAGTGAGTAGAAATCGACATGACGTACCCGTCATTAATTTGTGGATTCTTTTATTTATAAAACACATGCAGTATTATGAGATGACAGTTATTATGCAAGTGATATATATATAGATATAATATATGCTTATAATCATGAGTAATAGTAATAGTTCAACAATATGGTCTACCAGAGATATTACCCCTTCTTAGCAGGGTTGACGCTGTCCCGAGGGACCTATAGTACAATGCCAGTGCCCCAGCAATTGCACAAAATATACGTCTACGTCGTAACACTAGCGACCACGAGTTCAACCCGGGTGGCCCATCACGCTAATGACGTCATCCTATAGTGACCATCCATTGGGAATGGCTGCATTATTGGTCACGAGTCATTGGATCCAAAGCCCCCCCACACACACACATTGACCATAAAGCTAACTTGTATAGTAAGCCCATGGCCATTATTATCGTACGTACCGATGTAGCATGTCTTACGATGCAATTAGTCTTATCAGTCTTTTACATGCATAGTTTACAAGTCTCATTATTATCTTGTTAAGACACGTTTTCACAAAGAGTTCCCGTAGTTCCAAAATGTATTTCATGAGAGTTGCAAAACATGCATGTTTGATATATACAAAATGTGCAATGCAAGGAAAAGTAACAACAAAGCATCCATGTGAGTTTGTACTCACCATGGTCGTAAAGCTCCTCCATGTAATTCCTTGAGGCTCCATAACCTCGAATCTCGAGAAAAGACCTATCAGTTCTATTTCTACTAAAGCACAACTCTATAACAAGTAAACAAGATATGGGACAACCGGTGAAAATATGGTTTCCTACACTCGTCACGTCCAAGCTTGAGGTCAGACGTCCCACGTGTCACGACGGGCCGTACGTCCGGTCATGAGACCGTACATTCGCTCCGACGTCTTTCGGGGAGAACCTCATTTTCTCTCCACTGTCCGCCTATTCTCTGACTCCTAAGGCCAACAAAGCTCCCTAAGGCCTCCTAACGTAGATCGAAACCTCCATGCAAAGAAACAATGCTAAGCTTAACAAAACACTAGCCTAAGCAAGATTAAAGCATAACTAAGCTAACAACTATAACTAGCAACATAGAACTATAATCGAGCAGGATAACGATGTATTAAAAAGCTAATCAAAACGAGCATTACCTCCTTGAAGCAAAACCTCGAGAGTTCCTTCCTCCGACAGCATCGAAACCTCACAAACACTCACGAAATGACCTACTGGCAGCCTAGGGGCGAAGATGGGGGTTTAGGGGTGAGAATGGTGTGAAATGGGTGAGGGGGTATTTATAGGTTCAGAAAGCAGCAGACGTTCGGCCAAAGTGGCATACGTCCGGTACCTTTCCACAGCGGTCCAAAGACTGTCTCGTACATCTAGGTATTACCCGGAGGATATTCCAAAAAGTAGCATACGTCCGGTACTTTTTGGCATACGTCCGCTATACTATTCACAGAGTACAATTGTACTTTCTGTCAATGGACGTCCGGTGGGGGACCATCGTACGTCTGCACTAAAAGACATGGGCGTACGTCCGCCAACCCTAGCGTACATCCAGTCCAAAAGTTCAATTTCCCAAAATGCCCTTCTGGCTAATCCTAGTGACCCAAAGTCCAAATTAACCCTTTAACTATGCCACTTATGCTTAGATAAATATTTGGGTCACTACATTCTCCCCTCCTTACAGAAATTTCATCCTTGAAATTTAAGAGCTCTGATGACACAAGGAGAAATAGTAATATCATCTTGACATCCGTAGTTTTACAAGGTCTATGCTCATCCACGTCCTTGGAAAAATCTTATCTTGTCCAGTCTCATAGCATGAACCTCCTTCGTCCAATATAAAGCAATCAACGTCGGTATCTTCATGAGTTGTCACAAATCCATTTACAAGTCACCAAGGGTGTCGTAGTCGATGTTACCCACACTATACAATCATCGCCCAACCAACGACTCCTAAATACACTGACATAGGTCAAGTTCATGGGTATCTTTGACATGATTTCATACTTCCTAGTCAGAAGCGACTTTTCCTTAATCAACTACTCTTAAAGAATCCAAATGTAATGGTTACCCAAAATCGTAACAGGTAGCCACACAGCCCAAAAGAAATTAATCATACCAATAAAATCTTTGAACCTCAATGTGCCAACATCATACTCAGTGTTTCCTACACTGTACCAGTCCTTAACAATCTCAATACCCAAGTCGAGTAATTCCACATACGGTCCAGGTCAATAGGTATCCAAGCCATAACCCTATAGAGGAAAACAAACTCTTTCTTACATGACAATCCCTTCAACCAAAACAGGGATAGGTATACTGTCCAAGTATAATCTTAAAAGAAAGAGTCATATACAATCATTTAAACAAATGCGGGTAGTGACTCCACATATCGTGTTCTGCTTCCCACGATGCTTCCTCAACTTCATGATTGTGTCATAGCACCTTGATGATAGGAATCGTCTTGGTATGCAACACCTGCTCCTTTCTATCCATGATCTTCACTGGTTCCTCCACGTAGGTTAATCCCTCATGGATTTCCAATGGCTCATACTCCATAACTACATCGAGGTTAGCGATGTACTTCCTTAGCATAGACACCTAGAAAATGTCATGCATCCCAACCAAATCTGGGGTAAGGCAATCCTGTATGCCAACCTCCCCTTCCTCCTCAAGTCGCATCACTCCCATCATCAATGCTATCTTAAGGAACACACGATTTCCTACATCGTGTTCCAAAGGTCATCCCTAGTTATCGGCATAATTGCCAACTCTAGGATGCACTCATCATTCATCCAATGGTAAGCACTTGAATCATTTCAGGCCCCAACGTTGTTTCCTTCAATGTTGTCTCGATACAAGGTGATGACACTTATGTCCATAAAGTGCTTCATAAGGCGGCATCCAAAAGTGCTATAAGAACTTCGATGAAAGGTAGGTACTAAACTCTAATCTTGACCTTCTCCTCATCCTTGTACATCTTGGTACTTCTAATGATGAGTCTTGCTCAAGATCTCATTTCTTAGTCCTTCACCTTCCGACACACACTTATGGGTGATAAACCCAACATCCTTAAGACAAAACCCTTATGCCTTATCAATTGCTTGATCTTGGTACTTTTCGGGGTCCTCAAGCAAGCGACCTTAATTCAAGCAAACAATCACGATCCAACCACAAGTTAGACAAGTGTGCAGATGCACTCTCATCTACCACTTCTACTCCATCCTAGTGAACTCCATAACCAACTAGGGTTGGGAAATTCCAAGAGTGACAAGCTCCACCGTCTTCTTTCTACTCAAGGTATCAGCTACTACGCTAGCTTGGTCATAGCCCTTAGATCAGCTCTAACCACCTCCTTTGTCTTCACAGACAACTGTACCCAAGAACTCCTTAGTCCATTTAGGTACAGAAAGATTCTCTAGAATCTCTTAGCTCTTAAGTGTCCCAAAATCATGTAATCCAATACAAGATCAATGGGTACAAGATTCACTAGTTGCCCTATGCCAGAATCCAAGTCCAAGAATATAATCCCTTAATATACTTCTAATGGGCAATGGAGAAAATCAGGATTCTTATCATCAACACATCAACAAAGCGTAACAAGCATCATGCATTAACAAACTCTTAGTAAATGTTACACTTTTAGGTCCAAAACCCCAAAGAAAGTGCAAGTATAAAACAAAATACAACTGGCTGATGTATGAACAAACATCCAGTAACCCAGCCCTTAACTACAAAATAATGCGAACCCACATACCTTAAGCAACTTTGGTGGTTACGCTTAACCCTTGTCCTGCCATCATTTCCTTCCAGGTGGACTAGTACCATTCCTTTTGGCTTGGTTGCAGTTCCGAATGAAGTGTCCCACCTTGCCATATCCATAGCACAAATTCTTCCTTGATCTGCATTTCCCAAGATGCAGTCTGCCACACCTATGGCACCAACGACACTTTTCCTTCTTGGAATGCAACTCTCGGGTTGTACTCCTCCTTAAGCTCCATGAGTATTCCCGATAAAACTCTTCCTTGAATCGAGTCCACGAAACGGCCTCCTCGCTTCCTAATTCCATCACCAGCGAGTTCCTCTTAGCGTACCACCATCGCCTTGCTTCTCCAGAGAACTTGTAGGCTATGTACTTGTCTCTTTGCTCCTCAGTGTAGTCCATAACTCGTAGCAGCTCTTCCAAGCTCATAAGCCACTCTCTCGCTTCTCTAGAGTTCAGGTTCCCCCTAAACATAAGGAAAGGATGCTCATAGAACTCTTTGAAAGAGCAACCTTTTCTTTCACTTGGAGTAGGGACTCCTCGCACGTTGACTAAAGCTTCAACAAGACGACTTGCCATAGCTTCCAATGCTTGGGTAACGTCCAAAACATTCCTCATCTTTTCATCGGGTTGGGATGGTCTCCTACCATTGTTGCTCCCAATGATGTCATGTCGTGGTGACATTTCTGCAGTCACAACGATCATCAGCCCTAGCTTCGAAGCACTACACCGAGCCTTGCTCAAAACATCAAACCTAATCGCAAACATATCCGTACGAAGTGCCTAAACTATTACCACCTTAGGCAAAGACCTAATACAAATCTAAGCTTAAGACCTTATGCAACTATCTTAGTGCAGATCAGACCTAATCTCCAAGGTTTGCACCATCAAAGCGGTCCTAGTCTTGACTGCAATACCGTATCAAATCCCTAAAATCCTCAAGCCCAATATCCTCAAGATCATAGGTATCAAAACTCCATTATCCCTTGTACATATAATCCAATCATATGCTCACGGTAGATCATTTCCTAGCACCTAATAGATCATGTCCTATATTCCTGAGCAAAAGCTCTAATGAATCCAGATCTAACTCCTAATAGATCCATTCCTATGGTCCAAACAAGCCTCTGATACCAACTATAACACCGAAATTAATTAACTTGTAATTAATTCAGCGGTTAAATCTCGACCTTGTTCCACTCGAACAAGACCTCCGGACCTCTACTCCTCAAAAATAGAGGATACTAAGCGTGAAGTAATAAAGTACTATAAACATTAATCGGTATAACCGGGCGTCTAATCAAAGATCATCAAAGCGGAAAATCATACTATATACATCGGTACAAGGGATCCATGCTAAACCTTAATATGCAAGCAAGCATGCATCAAGCCCTAATGTCTACAACATAACTCAAAAGTACTAATTACCATGAGTACCGTAAGCTTGCAATAAGTCCTCAAGCATCTCACAGATGAATCATCTACAAAAACCGGATGCTTCACGGTATCCACTATCTATAACAAAGATAATCATACATATGAAGAAAAAGGAAATAATACAAGGGTAAGTCCATGACTTAGTGAGTAGAATCCACATAGCATGTACCCATTAATTTGTGGATTCTTTTATTTATAAAACACATGCAGCATTATGAGATGATGTTATCATGCTGATATATATAGATATAATATATGCTTATAATCATGAGTAACAGTAATAGTTCAAGAATATGGTCTACCTGAGATATTACCCATTCTCAGTAGGGTTGACGCTGTCCCAAGGGACCTGTAGTACAATGCCAGTGCCCTAGCAATTGCATGAAACATATCGTACGTAACACTAGCAACACAACAAAGTTCAACCCCGGGTGGCCTATACCGCTAATGACGTCCGTCCTATAGTGACCATCCATTGGGAATGGCTGCATCATTGGTCACAAGTCATTGGATCCAAAGCCCCCCCACATACACACACTGACCATAAAGCTAACCCGTATAGTAAGCCCATAGCCATTATTACCGCACGTACCGGTGTACCTTGTCTTATAATGCAATTAGTCTTATCAGTCTTTTACATGCACAGTTTTACAAGTCTCATTATTATCTTGCTAACAGACACACGTTTTCACAAAAGAGAGTTCCCTATAGTTCCAAAATGTATTTCATGAGAGTTGCAAAACATGCATGTTTGATATATACAAAATACGTGCAATGCAGGAATAGTAACAACAAAGCATCCACGTGAGTTTGTACTCACCAGGGCCGTAAAGCTCCTCCATGTAATTCTCTTGAGGCTCTATAATCTTGAATACTGAGAAAAGACTTATCATCAGTTCTATTTCTACTAAAGCACAAATCTATAACAAGTAAACATGATCTATGGGACAACTGGTGAAAATATGGTTTCCCTGTAACACTCTAGCCGTACGTCTAGGCTCGAGGCCGTACGTCTACTGTGTCACGATGGGCTGTACGTTCGGTCACGAGACCGTACGTCCGCTCCGATGTATTTCAAGGAGAACATCATTTTCTCTCCACTGTCTGCCTATTCTCCGACTCCTAAGGCCAACAAAGCTCTCTAAGGCCTCCTAACGCAGATCGAAACCTCCATGCAAAGAAACAATGCTAAGCTTAACAAAACGCTAGCCTAAGCAAGATTAAAGCATAACTAAGCTAACAACTATAACTAGCAACATAGAACTATAATCAAACAGAATAACGACGTATTAAAAAGCTAAGGAAACCGAGCGTTACCTCCTTGAAGCAAAACCTCGAGAGTTCCTTCCTCCGGCAGCATCAAAACCTTGCAAACACTCACAAAACAGCCTAC
The DNA here is from genome assembly GCA_013348765.1 of Carpinus viminea. Taxonomy (NCBI): domain Eukaryota; kingdom Viridiplantae; phylum Streptophyta; class Magnoliopsida; order Fagales; family Betulaceae; genus Carpinus; species Carpinus viminea. The sequence goes on along the minus strand of CP054668.1, from coordinate 38,207,837 downwards.
TAGTAGCCTAGGGGCGAAGAGGGGGGTTTAGGGGTGAGAATGGTGTGAAATGGGCGAGGGTGTATTTATAGGTCCAGATAGTAGCGGACATCCGGTGAACATGGCGTACGTCCGGTACCTGCCCACAGTGGTCCAAAGGCTATCTCGTACGTCTAGGTATTATCCGGAGGGTATTCCAAAAAGTAGCGTACGTCTGGTACTTTTTGGCGTACCTCCGCTGTATTATTCATAGAGTACAATTGTACTTTCTGTCAGTGGACGTCCGGTGGGGGACCACCATATGTCTGTAGTAAAAGACAGGGGCGTACGTCCGCCAACCCTAGCATACATCTGATCCAGAAGTCCAATTTCTTAAAATGCCCTTCTGGCTGATCCTAATGACCCAAAGTACAAATTAACCCTTTAACTATGCCACTTATGCTTAGATAAATATTTGGGTCACTACACTGGCAGACATATGCGGGGGACTACCAGATGTACACTCTGTAGATCATACCAACAGACGTACATGGGACCACCGGATGTACGCTAAGGGTGCCGGACGCCCGCTACTTTGTTAGGGAGTTGGTGGCAGATTTTCTCTATCAATAGCCCACCCCTCCCCTTCATTTTTGACCGCCTTCTTCTCCCTCTGGTATGCCCTTAGGCTACTAGAACCTTTTCTTAATGTTTTGAGTGAGGAATCCGTGAGGGAAAGTTTCAACGAATAGTTTTCGAGAAGGGAAAGTCATGTCAGTGCTTAGCTTTGGGGTAAGCTTCATTTCCTTTGTATTTAACACTGTTAAAGCCTCTGTTTTGTGCCTTATGGAGTTTTCAAAGTGTTCGTTGAATTTTTTCTTAAAAATGATAACGTTTGTGAAAGAACTCTTTCAAACCCCGTTGTGTTATGATTCTTACGTTGCATGTGCTCTTTTATTTGCCTAGAAGAGGTTTAGAGGTTTAGAGGTGCTATATAAACCATGCATTGTTCAAATCTTAAAGCAGTGTGCTGAACACACTGAGCAGACATAAGCCCTTGAGCCGGACGTATGGTTAGTGGGCAGAGCACTAGTTTTAGATGTCACACGTGTATACTTTAGCTTAGTCGTATTTCTAGGATTCATAAGGCATAGAATAACGGTGACTTGTATCTGTTATAATAGGGAATAGCTTGGTCGGACGATTCGCTCGAGTGCGTGAGGTAAGTAAACACTTACAACCTTTTTCGTAAACCGTGGGATATGTCAGTTGACTGACCACGCATATGACATGAGCATGTTTATTTCCTACAAATACTCGGTAACGGTATTATTAAATAAACCACCAAGATGCATCGTAAGACATACTATGCCGGTACATGTGGTATGAACAGCCATGGGCTTACTATATAAACTACATATTATGGTCAAATGTGTGTGTTATATAAGGGCTGTGGATCCATTGGTTTTGTTACTTTGCTGCAACCATTCCCAATGGTTCGGTCATTACAGGACGGGCATCATTAGTTGGTGTGGGCCACTTGGGGTCGGACCCGATTGTGCCACTAATGTTACATATGGTATGTTATGCAATGGCTGGGGCACTAGCATTGTATTATACGTCTCTCAGGACAGCATCAACCCTGCTGAGAAAGGGTAATATCTCGGGTAGACCATGTATGGGAGTTATAACCTATAAAGCATTATCCTTTTCTGTATCAAAACAATTAGGCTGTTATCGCCGGTTCTACACCATAGAGCTTTAAAAACCCTAAAACCTGTGAAATGGTGTATTAACTGAAGTAATGCCCTCTTTTTGGTTATTTCTCGAATTGCACGTTTACTTTTATTAATTGGGTTCATGTCATGCCTAAGTGTGGGGTTTATTTACTAAGTCGTTAGACTTACGCGGTTATTATTCTTTAGGTAATCTAATTCATTGTTATGGAGGTAGCTAGAGTTGCCATTGCCTGACTGGCTATGCCTTATCTATAGTTATAGGTTTGCCTTATTTGCTTAGTAGCTCCATGTTCTTACTTGATAAATTGTAGTACTCTCAGATTTATTCACCTTCCTTACATTTACTCTGACAGTTTTATAAGGGCGATCACCTATTTGACCACACGTTGGTTCAACTGGGTGAATTGCCAGTGACTCCACTAAATTAGCCAAAGCTAATTTTGGGGGCATTACACTATCAACAATTTAATAGACAGTTGATGTGGTGTTTTTAAAGCAAAATAATAACAATTATAATTTACCACTCGCAATAGGACGAATCCTTGTAGGATAAAGCTGTAGAGAGGGTGTCGAACCTTAAGGACTGCAGGGGTTTTGTTATCGAGTTTATGATAATTAAAATTAACTCAAGCAAAGATGATTGATTTTATTTGTGAAATCTAAAGTACATAAAATAAACGTAAAGTAGAATGTGAAACATGAGAGAGAGAAAGTAGGGTATTAACTTCAACCGCTATCTGCAAATCAATGATTAATCATATTTAATTCAAGAAATTCATTCTATGCATGTTATAAAAAAAATAAGAAAATATCTTATTAAAGAATGTGCATAATACATCTTTGGTTCATACGGATCATCCACCTAACCACTAAGATGTGGTATGACCTGTCTTCCTTAAGTATGAATTATCTGATTCTTTAATAAGTTTCATACAATCAATAGAATAACATAACTCATCTTCAGTTGGCATGGATTGTCTACCTAAATTATATAAAATTAGGGTATAGTACGAGCCATCTTCCCTAGGTATGGCCTATCTAATCCTATTGATCATATGGTATAACCATCACCCTTGTAATCACAAAAAATGAGAATGATTTGAGTTCAATAAAAGTAAAAGACTTTCTAAGACAAGATAAGAATTTCATTAATATTGATTTTGGAATTTAAGAACAATTACATTTAATATTTAAGAAGAGAATCAAATTGTAGCAATTCCCATAGTTATACAATCAACATGTATAAACTAAAAATCTATAAATTTAAATACAATCAGACCATTTTGCTTGGATATAGTTACGTCAATACCCCGCGAAGGGTTTTTGCCGCTCATGACTCTGCTAAGCTCCAAAGACTATTTGCTGAATTTTACCTCTAGGTAGTAGTGTATCTTTTTTACATGTTTAGAGGCCTATAGGCCTATTTATAGGGATTAGGAAAACCCTAGAAACCTTAGAAAAATCTTAGGTCACTCTCCCAGTCCAAGTGGGGAGACTGAAAACCTAATCCAAGTTGTAAAAGAACTCTTGTCACATTCTGGAAACTGTGTGCGCACAAGCCTAAGGGATGTGTGCTCAAGTGCATCTGTGCTCAAGTGCATGTGCACTTGAGTATGCACTCAAGCGCTGGTATGCTCGAGCCTAAGTGCTGGGGTGCTTGAGCCCAGGTGCGTTCGAGCCCAAATGCTTGTGTGCTCGATCTCAAGCCTTCAAGATGCTCCCAAAATGTGCTTCTAGCTCAATTTTCAATGGAATTCTTATATGTAACACATAAAAACCTAAAATACAAAAACAAAACAACATCAAACAAATAACAATGCTAAGGAATTAACGTATGCAAGTTAAGGGGTTTGAATGTGTAACATTCAACACTTATCAACAGTAAGTTTAAATCATAAGAGGAGACCATAAACATATTTAACTTGAGAAAGACATTAAACATCAAATTCAAATGACACTTCCAACCCAAAAAAGTAGCTAATAGTGCTCAAGCCTTTCATCTCAAATTGCTAGCTCAAAAATTGTTGAAGCACACAAATGTCAATAATATCATTATCGATAATAATCATATCACCAATGTCCAATAATAATAAGAATAAAAAAAAAGAATAAGGCCAGCATCAAACCTTCGAATAAGAAGTATAGGATCATAGGAGCTAGAAACAAGCTCAATGTGTGTGATAGTGGAGTTGAATTTTAAAAACTAGGCCTGTGGAGAATGCTTCAACCCACACAATGCTCGTTAGAGCTAGCAGACTTTGTGTGGAGGATGTGTATACCTAGGAAGGTGCTGTATACAAACTTCTTCACTATGATCACCATTGAGAAATCCCGACGATGCATAGATGCAACCGTATAGAGAGATCAAACGAAGGTAAGATGAGCCACTGGTGAAAACTTCTCATCAAAACCAATGCCATTCTTGATTAAACCGTTTGGCCACAAAACATGCCTTATATCGCTAGATTGACCCATCTACTTTGTTCGTAATTTTATAGATCCACTTGTACCACCAATGCAATCTTTTTTTGGACGTAATCAACTAAGTCCCAAATGTGAGTTTTGATAAGGGCATCAAGTTGTTCAAACATAGCTACCAAAGATTTTCAGTATGAACCTCATAGGATTGAGGTTTATATATAATAGCAACAATAATCATGAAAAGTAATATGAGGTTCTCTCACCTAATTTGATCGACGTGTAATAGAAAGCTCAAACTTAATAGGGGTAGTAGAGGGATTAGCTGGCGAGTTAGATGTGGTGACCCAAATAATTAACTAAGCTTTGGTAGCTTAGTTTGAGGGCTAATTTGGATTTTGAGTCATTAAGGACACTAAAGGGGCAATTTGAAATTTTGGATCTGACGTATGCTAGGGTTTGGTGACGCATGCCCATGTTTCTAGTGCAAACATACGTAAGGGGACCACCGGATGTATGCTATAGCCTTTGGACCAATGTGTAAATTGTACCGGATATACGCTACCTTTGGTGAACGTCTGCTACTTTTCTGGAGAGTTGGTAGCACCCCTCAGCTATAAATACCCCTACCTCCTTTCACTTTCCCACGTTCTCTCATGCCCACAGGCTACCAGTAGACTTCCTTTGAGTGTGTTTCGTGAGTTTGTGAGTTTTCGGTACTATTAGAGAGGAGGTTCTTAAAGTTTCGCTTGAAGGAGGTAATACTCTTGTGCCTAGTTCATTTTTACATCATTGTTCTGCTTAAATGTTGTCTTGTGTTGTTAGTTTTAGCTTTAGCTAAGTTATGTCTTAAATCTTGTTTAGGTTAGCATTTGTCTTGGGTTAGCATGATTTTGTATGCATGGAAGTTTCATTTTGAGTTTGCAAACCTCAAGGAGCCTTTAAATAGCCTTAAATTTGGTTTTGGAGACTAGGAGGATGAGTGGACAAAATGAGGTTCTCCCTAAAAACCTTGATGTGGACATACAGTCTCGAGACTAGACGTACAGTTCGAAGTGTTCCAGGGAACATTGTTTTGACTAGCCGTCTGATAGCTTTTATTTACTTGTTATAGAGTTTTTTTAGTAAAAATAGGACTAATAGAAGGTTTTCCGTGGATTTGGGGAACTCGGATCATTTGAAATACTTGGACACATTATACGATCTAGGTGAATCTTAACTCACATAATGCTCGCTATTATTTTTCATGCACTACACGATTATTTTGTGTACCAAAAACATGTATATTTACATCTCTCACGATATACACTTTGTTGCACATGAACTCCATCTTTTGTAAAAAATGATGTGCTGAATATGTTAAGAAAATGAGTCTTATAAAAGCATGCATGTAAAATATAGGCAAGATAATTTGCATCATATGACATGGTATACCGGTATATGCGGGATAACGGCCACGGGCTTACTATACATAACTTTATGGTCAAATGTGTGTGTCATATGGGCCTTGGATCCAATGGTTGTTTTATGGCCGATGCAGCTTTAACGGAAAGTCATTACAAAACAGACATCATTAGCAGTGTGGGCCACTTGAGTTCGGATTTGGTCGTGTCGCTAGTGTTATGTATGGTAACGTACAATATATGGGGCACTGGTGTTGTATTACAAGTCCCTTGGGACAACAACAACCCTACTGGAAATGGATAATATCTCGGGTAGATCATACTGTTAAACTATGACTGTCACTCTATATCATATGCAATGTATTATATCTATATCACACTTATGTAAAACTGTCATGATGAAACTATTGCCTACTTTATAAAGGTGGAGTTCATTACTAAACTGGCATGTGGATTATATGCGTTAACATTTACTAAGTCCTAGACTTACCCTTTTATTTTATGCTTTCCCCCCTTCATTACAAATATTTGCATGGTTTAATTATCCTATAAGAGGATGTCATCAGAGTAGACTTGGGTGATTGTACAGGATTTGATTTCTGTCATTTTTTAGGATATGGACCCGGTATGGCTAAAGTCTATATGGAATGATGGAGGAACCACCTGTGTTGATAAGATCAAGATTTTAGTCTCGTTAGCTTTTCTTAAGCTTAGGATCTGATTTGTATAATCTTTTGTAAAGACAATGTTATTATGCTATGTTATGGTTGTAATCCTATTTTAAAGACAGCTTGATGACCAATACATTTAATGGTTATCTTTATGTTATGAGGCTTTTTATTTACTTTGGTGTATGGATGTGTGAATGTATGTATTGTTCTCTATTCCTATAGTTTTAGAAAGTCTTCCGCTAAGATATCATGTTTCGATGAGAGAGGTTGAAATCCCTAAGTCTTGTCTCGTGAGGGATAGGGCTAGGAGACAAACTATGGGGTTAATTATTAGTTAATTGATTTACCCATCAGGGTTGTTACAATTGGTATCAAAGCCTTGTGCTCTAAAAAGACTATAGGATAAAGGAAAAGAGAACCTAGGCTATGATCAAACCAGAGTTTAGGCTAGATTGGCTATTAGGACTTGGTCTCTAGATTTGGTCGCTTGGTTCTAGACGAGTCGGTTCTAACTCTGCTCTTTGTTGTAGAGAATGCCGCCCTGAAGGAACCCTGCAACTGAACCCAATGTGCTGGAGATCAAAAGCCCTAAGGGCAATATTCACCATGAGCCTATGGACATCCCAGTTTACAAAGCAGTACCCCCAAGGAATCAAGTGATGGACACGATTGGCCAATTGGTGTTGGCCTTAGATCGCGATAAGGCTGCAAGGCAACCAGTTGAAGGGACTAGGTGTTCTTTGGAGGACATCTGTAGTCATCACTCGGAGAGCTTTGATGAAAGAGGCTATCACATTAGCGTTGAGAACTAGCTGGATGATGTGGAGGAGTTGTTAGCCACAACTGGATGTACTAATGAGTAGAAGGTGGCTTATACTACTTATAAGCTAACTGGGAAGGCAAGCGTTGGTGGTAGGACAAGAAGGTGGTACTTGTCACAAATTTGGGGTCAAAGACTGCCATCACTTGGGATATCTTCGAGCACAAGTTCAGTCGGTACTTCTTTTCCCAAGTCGTGTAGGAGGTCATGGTACGGGAGTTTCTGGACTTGGTTCAAGGAGGAATGTTGGTAATTGAATATGCCGCAAAGTTTCTACAACCATCGTGATTCGGCATGTACCTATTCCGAATGAGGAGAAGAAGGCAAAGAAGTTTGAACAAGATTTGAACTCTCGTATTCGGATTATGACGAGTTGCTTGGACATCTGAGATTTATCTCAATTGGTGAATCTGGCTTCGATCTACGACAAAAGCCTGAAGTAGAATGCGGTTGAGTATGCAGATTAGAAAAGGAGGGCTCAATGACCTGTTATGTTGGCAGGAGGAGCTGAGTCGGCTAAGAGGACGGCAATAGGGAGCTTTCCACCATAGAGGTCACAAGGACGTACCTCTGGTAAGCTTCCAGTTTCGCCGCAGAAGAGTCAGATATCGAAGGTGTGTAAGAAATGTAATTGAGTTCACTAGGGACCGTGTAGAATGGCACCAGGACTTGCTACCAGTATAGCCAGTTTGGTCACTTCAGAATGGATTACGTGGGCAAAGGAGGTGCTCAAAAACCTTTAGTGCTAGCTCGAGTTTATTCGCTTGTTCCAAGAGAGTCGGAAGGAGGATTAGAAGTAGTGATAGGTATTGTCCCTATACTTGGATTTGAAGCTTCATTTTTGTATTATTCAAGGGCTACCCACTCTTCCTATCTATTATGTTTGTAAGACTATCCAGACTTGTAATACGAATTTTGGAACCCGGTCTTGCTGTAACTACTCCCTTAGGGAAAACTGTAGTTCGTAAGCGTGTAGTTTGCAGATGCCCCATTAGCATTTGTAGAAGAGTACTTCTCACAAACTTAGTTGTTCTCCCTATGATTAGTAACTACGTTATTCTCGGGATGGATTGGCAAGCAAAGCACTTGGCGATTATCGACTGGGCTCGGAAGCAAGTTACACTTAGGCTGTGGGGAGAAGGAGAAGTGACGTATGCAGGATCATGAATGAGGTCTTTACCTTCGACTCAGATAGTTGACTAAGTCCTTCTTGTTAGAGATAGGGTACCTAATCCATTCTAGCACATCATTGAGAGGCCTATAGTAGGTAACTAATCTGGGAACTCCTCTTTCAATCTCAGCATTTTTTTTTTAACATAAAAAGCAGTACAAGACCAAGGGGATTTACTCTTACTAATAATTCCCTTTGCAAGCAAATCAGCAATTTCTTTTTGACAAAAATCTAGACTTTTAGCATTCATTTGAATGGGTCTGGCTTTAGTAGGAATCTTATTTTTAGAAAAATCTTTGACATAGGGTAAAAAAACAATATGTTTCTTTCTATGCCAAAAAGCATTGGGAAGTTCAGAGCAAACAGTATCAATAATCTTGTTATTAAAAACAGAAATCTTTGATTGCAACAATTTATCAGAAAGTTGTTCAGAAATCTTTTGTATTTAATTTCTTGCTTGAGAAAATTCAATTGTTTAATCTTTCCAAAAATTGTTGCATAAATTTAATTGTACTCGTCAATTGCACGAATCGTTATGCAGTGTAGCAGGTGTGCAAGTGCGAGGTCGAATCCCACAAAGAATCGAGTTTGTTAAAAGCTAATTTTAAAGTGCCTAAACTAATATTACCTTAACCTAGTCTCAAAATCAAACAGTTGGCGTGCATAAGATAAAACATAATTAAAATGCAATAAAATAAATAAATAGAAACGACTAATGTCCCTAATTCACCTCACCACAATTTAATCAACATATAAGCATGTTAATTCACACATCTATCAATCAATTAGGCTAAAATGCATGTCCTATTCTCACGATAGCACACACACCCGTCGTACGGCCTAACTCTATGCATGTTCTTTTGCCTTTACAAAATCTAGTTGATTTATTTGATGTATTAACCCATAAACAATCACAACGGATGTTGAACCGAAATCGAATCATCCAATGTGTCATTGAAGACAATGAATATTGGACTCGATTAAACCATCCAATGTAACTCGGACGAATCACAACAAATATTGGACGCAAAAACGATTCATAAACAACTAATCACAATCTTGTCACGAGATTGTGATTGAATCAAACATACGTTAAATTAAATGACAGAAAATATAAACCAAACATGAAAATATATAAAAAAATCCATAGTAAGGGAAATGAGAGACTAAAATAACATAACTAAAAGCATTAAATGATAAAATGACGTTTAGAGGGTTTTACAGTGATGAATAGGGAGGATTTAGGCCACAAGGGGCGCCTCCAAGCGTTTTCCAAATGTAGGTTCATTTAAAAGAGAAAGGGGGATATTTATAAGCTAATTTTTAGGGTTTCAGCACTGCCAGGTCAGTTAAGTGCGCTCAATCGCACTTGTGTATGAATTTCTGCATCTAATGGGCATAAGTGCGCTCGATCGAAAAATGTGTGCTCGAGTGCACATACTTTAGAATTGGCCAAATCTTGTGAAATATCATTTTGTAGATCTTTGAGTTAGCTTTCCAAAGACACCAAGATCACCCCAATTGGAGTTCTAAAACTCTAGATATGGCTATTTTGGTGAGAGTCGTTGGGTGCAAATCATCGCTCGACTCAATTTTGCCGCCAAAGCTCCCCGAACTGTTTTAAGCCCCAAATTTAATGGCATTAGCCCCAAATGCAACTTAGCAACCTACAAAACACTAAAATGCCAAAACTAACCAAAACATTAGAAATTAACAAAGCTAAGAGCTTAACAAACATAAGTTAAAGGGGGTCAAATATGCAATATTTGGCACTGATCAGAAATCAAATTCAATTGATTAATACCAATATCAAATCTTGAAGAAAAATGAAATTTAACTAGGACACCCATTTTACTTGTTGACAATCCATCTTCCTTAGTAGAGAAAGGATAAAGCATAGCTATAAATGGAATTCCAAGAATCACTTTATCAGTCATGTTCTTTATAAGCACAGAAGGGGTATGAAAGCAAACATTGTTTTGGCAAACATGAACATCATTTAGTTCATATTTAATTTACAATCCGCTACCACTAGTAGAATTCAATTTTTCAATGGATTTTTCAAAATATTTGCTAGGGATAAGTCCTTGAATGCAATTCAAATCAGTACCAGAATCAGTCAAAGCAATAACATCAAAAGAATAATCTTGAGCAACAACAATATGAAATTTGGAGTACCATTTGGGGGGAACAACTTTATTGATTAAACTGATAATCTTATCATTGAAAATCTGGTTATTGTTGGATTCCCCTTCGTAAGAATACTCAGATTTGTTATCTTCATTATCAAAATTATTTTCTTGAAAGCAATTTTTTAATTTTGAAATAAGAAGTTCTTGTTCTAAATTTTTATTAGTAATTTTTACTTCTTGCAAATCTTTTTTAAGATCAACAATGTCTTTCTTGATATTATTGATCTCATGCTGCAAATATGAGATAGTAACAGCTTTGGATTTCTATTTAGAAAATCTTTCCAACATTTCATCAAGAGAGATCTTGGATTTGAGAACTTTGTTAGCATCTTTTGTCATAGTTTTCTTAAGTTTTGTAAGATATTATTCTTCTTTTAATTCAACATCTTCAATTTTTGAAATGAGAGTAATCAACAAATTCTTTTGCTCTTCGACTTTAGTTAAAACATTACAAGTCTTTGTATTTTTGTAGTAGGAATCAAAACATCCAATTTTTACATTATTTTTAGAAAATTCACTAGCTGAATGATAATTAGAATCATCAAAAGTTAAAACCTCATTGTTAGAAGAGAAATTAGAGAAATGATTGTTTTGAAAAATTCTAAAAATATTTTCTTTTTCCCTATCTTTTATGTTTAAAGCATTAAGTTCTTTTTTAATCTTTTTGGGAGGTTTTGGACACTTATCAGCAAAATGTCCCGATTCTCCTCAATTAAAACATTTTCATTTTGAAAAATATTTATCAAATTTAGAAGTCTTTGTTTTGGGTTTTTTAGAAAAATTCGTTGAAGGCTTATTAAATTTTCTTTTCTTGTAACTATTGTAATATGGAGCTAGTTTCTTTCTAAAAACCTTATCAGACTTCTTCCTATGTTTCTGAGATGAAGCAATAGGAGGTAAGCTAAATTGTTTACAGAAATTACCCATTTTGTATTTAGCTTTCTTAGCATTTTTTTAATTGTTGTCTAATCATTTTTTGATCAATACACATTTTAATTCCAAGTTTTTTAACAGTAGAAAACAAATCATCATAAGTGAGATTTTCATAATCAATTAAGCCAGTATTAGTATTGATAAGTTCATCTTTAACTTTGAGAGCAAATAATGAAGGTAATCCATCAATAAACTTTTCTTTCCAATAAGGATTTTGACTATCAAATCTAACCATAACACGAGAAAGAAAAACATCTTGATACCATCTATAGTCAAACATAGTAGGGCATTGAAGATTATTCAAATAATCAGAAATTCTAGAAGTAATATTTGAAGGAGTACCTGAAAACTTTGATAAGGTTTGTATTCAAAGTGATGAATTTACAATGAAACAATAAGCTGTTTATATACAAAGTAGAAGCTTGACCTAATACTTGAACAACAAGGAAAATCTAGTTTACAACTCATACTAGGAGAATCTACAAATCATGCACAAGATCTTGTTCTTCCTTGCTGCACACTCTTCCTTGCTGCACACTCATACGAATATTTCCTTCTTGGATACCTCAAGAAACTTTCCATATTGGGTGGAGGAACCACTCTCAACTTGGACTTAAGAGACAAGAACCGTGAAGATGTAAGACCCTTAGTAAACACATCTACAACTTAATCATTGGTGGAAATAAATTTGATAAGAACATCAAGATTCATTACCTTTTCTCGAACAAAATGATAGTCCACCTCTATGTGTTTTGTCCGAGCATGAAACATTGGATTGGATGCAAGGGCTAAAGCACTCAGATTGTCATGCTAAGGCAATCCATGCTTGATGAGAAGTATTAAGGCCATAGACTGTGGACAAGACTTTCACTGAAAGAGAAGCAATAATGATGCTGAGCAGAAATTGATCCTTCCTGTTCCAGTTGGTGTATTCTGGATTTGGTGATGTTTTGCCTTCTTCATCTATAATGGATTGTGGAGGGCATGGTTCAGAACCATCCACAATAGCCATGAGGTCATAGGTGCGCAGAATGGGATTAATCTGGGTCACCCAGCTAGTATAGTTGCCTGATTCAAGCTTAAGTAGTGAGTTTTGGGTGATAGTAGGTGGAATAAAAACTGGGTTAGCTGCTGCCATGGTATAGACAGTGCTGTGGATTCCAAGATACGATTATGGCGTTTGCCTAGAAGGCTCTGATACCAAGAAAACTTTGATAAGGTTTGTATTCAAAGTGATGAATTTACAATGAAACAATAAGTTGTTTATATACACAGTAAAAACTTGACCTAATACTTGAACAACAAGGAAAATCTAGTTTACAACTCATACTAGGAGAATCTACAAATCATGCACAAGATCTTGTTCTTCCTTGCTGCACACTCATATGAATATTTCCTTCTTGGATACCTCAAGAAACTTTCCATATTGGTTTTCCTTTAACAGTACCAACAAAATGTTTAATAATGGTATAGATCAAGGAATTAACACCATCCAGTACACCTCTACCAATCGTTTCATCAAAAATGGGAAGGCCATCCTCATTCTTTTTGACAGCTTTTCTAATTTCTTCTTTGGAATCTTCTGTGAGATGTTTGTCCCACCAAGACATTCAAAGCAAGAGTTAAATTGGGAAAAACATCGAAATGAATAGGACCATTAAACAAAGAAGATTGAATAATTCCGAGAATACTAGTTCTAAAATTTATAAATCTAGCATCATGCAAGCATAACAAAACAAAAGCATTAATACCAAGTCTAGATAAAGGTTTAACAGCAACTTGAACAGATCCAACGTGCATAAACTTATAATCTTTAGCCAGAGATGCATTAACAAATCTTTTGTTAAATAATTGAAATGTTGAATTATTACTTGAAATAGCAAATGTTTGTTCAACTGTCTTAATAGAATATTTAGCCTTAAAGGAAGACTTTAACCAAGAAGTAGTATAAACATCTTTAGTAGAAAGCTTTGAGATATTCCATTTATCAAAATTAAAAGCATTATCATCCTTAACAGAAAACTGTTCACTATTAACAACATCAAGGGGTAAACTCGATCTAGAACTAACAGAAGAGGTTGATCTCCACATTTTGAAATACAAACGGCTCACAAATTCACTTCCTAAACATGTTCTTCCTTACAAAAACCTAACTACACATACCCTGGGTTGAGAACTAATCCTTCAACTATGCCCTAAAACACGCCAACTCCAGGCTTCAAAAGGGACATAGAAGGTAACTTGAGGTAAGCCTAATGGGGTGGTAGGTTTATAACTGGAAGACAGAACAAAAGTAGAAAGATTGCAGAGAGAGCAAAATAGATAACAAGTAACAAAGAGATCACAACTCTTATGGCTCTGATACCAAGGCGAGTAAAGTGGATAACAAGCAGCAAAAAGATCGCAACTATATATATATCACATCAATGAAAAACTGTCATCTCATAATGTTGCATGTGCTTTATAAACAACTGAGTTCACCATTTAATAACGAGTATGTCATGTGCATTTATACTCACTAAGTCATCAGACTTACCTTTGTATTATTTCCCTTTTTTCTTCATATGTACAACTATGCTGTTATAAATAGTAATTACCACGAAGCATCCGGTTATGTTGAAGGATTCGATCCGGGAGGTGCTTAAGGACTTATTGCAAGCTTAAGTGGGTATTTATGATAACTAGTACTTTTAAATTATGTTGAAGATATTAGGACTTGATGTGTACTTGCATATTAAGATATAGCATAGATCCCTTGTAACGATGATATGTATAGTGTGATTTCCATTCCTTTAATGATCTTTGGCTAGATGCTCTAGTTATAATGATTAATGTTATAGAACTTAATTACTTTCCATTGCTTATTATCCTTTGTTTTCGTGGATTAGAGGTCCCTAACTCTTGTTCGGTGTGGAATAAGGCTAAAAGACAAACTGTGGAATGAATTACCAGTTGATTAATTCTAAAGGCGTTACAAGAAAATCACCTCGTAAGTCATCAACTGCATCATACTCTATATTGCCAACACTATATCAATCCTCATCAATCTCCACTCCTAAGTCCATCAACTCAGAAAAGAAGTAGTTCCACATGCAATCTGAGTTGATTGGTATAGGTGTCATAATCCATAGAGAAAACAACTCTTTCTTAGCAAACTATTCCATTACCCAAAATGGAAATAGTTATACTGTCAAAGTATAATCTTGAAGAAAAGAGTCGTACACAGTCATTCAAACAAATGCGGATAACAACTCCGGATGTCTTGCTTTGCTTCCTATGATGTTTCCTCAACTCCATGGTTATGCCACAATACGTTGACAATAGGAATCGTTTTGGAACATAGCATTTGCTCCTTCTTATCCACAATCTTCACTAGTTCCTAAATGTAGGTTATTCCCTCCCGGATTCCCAACGACTCGTATTCCACAATTACGTAAGGATAAGCGATGTACTTCTTAAACATTGACACGTGGAAAACATCATGTGTCCCAACTAAATCTGTGGGTAAGACAACCCTAAATGCAACCTCCCCACTTTCTGGGTGATCTTAAATGGTCCAATAAATCTAGGGCTGAGCTTCTCTTTCTTTCCAAACCGCATTACTCCCTTCATGGGTGATATCTTGAGAAACACATGATCCCCCACTTCGAACTCCAATGGCCCCTTCAATTATCAGCATAACTCTTCTACTGACTTTGAGTTGCACTCATCCTTTTCCTGATGACAAGCACCTTGTCACGAGTGTCCTGAAATAATTCTAGCTTCAACGTCTGTGTCTCACTGATTTGTCCCAATACAAGGGTGACTAATACTTATGTACATAAAGTGCTTCATACGGCAGCATCCCAATAGTTGCCTGATAGCTATTGTTGTAGGTGAACTCAATCAAAGGTAGGTACTAAACCTAACTTGTGACGACCCCAATGAGCAAATCAATTAACTAGTAATTGATCCCATGGCACGCTATGGGATCAATTACTAGTTAATTGATTTTCCCATCAAGGTTGTCACAGTTGGTATAAGAGCTTTTTCTCTAAAATGACTATAGGATAGAGGGAAAAGAGAACTTAGGCCATGATCACACTAGAGATTAGGCTAGATAAGCGATTATGACTTAGTCTTTAGTCTTGGTCACTTGGTTCTAGTATAGTCGGTTCTAACTCTACGCTTTGCTGCAGAGAATAACGCCCTGAAGGAACCCTGCAGCCAGACCTAATGTGCTGGAGATTGGAGAGGGAAGTATTCACCTTGAGCTTCTAGACATTCCCATTGATGAAGCGACACTCCCAGGAAGCCAAGTAATGGACGCAATTGGTCAGTTGGTTTCAGCCTTAGATCGCAATAAGGTTGCAAGACAACCAGCTAAAGGGACAGGATGCTCTTTGAAGGATTTCTGTAGTCATTACTCTGAGAGTTTTGATGAGAGAGGCTACCACATCCGTGCTGAGAATTGGTTGAATGACATGGAGGAGTTGTTAGCTACCATTGGATGTACAAATCACCAAAAGGTGGCTTATGCTGCTTACAAGCTGATTGGAGAAGCTAAGCTCTAGTGGCAGGACAAGAAAGTGGTGCTTGTCGCTGACTTGGATTCAGAGACTGTCATTTCTTGGGAAGTCTTCAAGCACGAGTTCAATTGGCAATTCTTTCCTCGAGTCATGTAGGAGGCGAAGGTACAAGAGTTTTTGGATTTGGTCCAAGGAGGGATGTCGGTGATTGAATACACTGCAAAGTTTCTGCAACTGTCACACTTTGGGTTATACCTCATCCCGACTGAGGAAGAGAAGGTGAAGAAGTTTGAACGAGGTTTGAACTCTCGTATCTGGATCATGATGAGTTGTTTTGACATTCGGGATTTCTCCCAATTGGTCGATAGGGCATCAATCTATGAGGAAAGTCTAATAGAGAAAATGGTTGAGTATGCGGATCTGAAATGGCTCAAGGAACTGGTACTTCGGTTGAAGAAGCCAGGCTAGCTAAGAGAATGGTAGTGGAGAGTTTTCCACCTCAGAGGTCACAAGGACGTACCTCTGGTAACCATCCAACTTCATCACAGAAGAATCAGACGTCGGAGCTGTGCAAGAAGTGTAACCATGTACACTAGGGACCTTACAGGATGGTAACCGAGACTTGCTATCGATGTGGCCAGTTTGGGCACTTCAATAAGGATTGCATGGGCAAGGGAGTTGCTCAAAAACCTTTGGCGCCAGCTCGGGTTTATGCGCTTGTTCTAAAAGAGCCGTAAGGAGCCCCTATACTTGGATTTGAAGCTTCAATTTTGTTTGATTCTGGGGCTACCCATTCTTTTGTATCTATTGTGTTCATGAGGTTGTCTAAACTTGTTATGAGAACTTTGGAACCTAGTCTAGCTGTAACTACCCCCATAGGGAAAACTGTGGTCTATAAGCGTGTAGTTTGCGAATGCCCTATTGGCATTTGTGGAAGAGTACTTCCCGCAAACTTAGTTGTTTTCCTTATGTTTAGTTACGGCATTATTCTTAGAATGAATTTGTTGACAAGGCATTCGGCAGTTATCGACTGTGCTCAAAAGCAAGTGACACTCACACCACGTGATGAAGGAAAAGTGACGTACATTGGATCGCGAGCGAGGGCTTTGCCTCCAACGATTTCGGTCGTGCAAGCTAGGAAGCTTATCATTGGAGGCAATTAGGCATTTCTGGCATTCGTTGTCGCTCCAACGAAGCAAGCAAAGAAGAATCTAGGAGGCATTCCTATGGTGTGCAAGTATCAAAATGTCTTTTCAACAGATTATTCTGGATTACCACCGTAGAGGGATGATCAAGAATCGATATCCTTTGCCAAGGATTGACGACTTGTTGAATTAGCTGCAAGGAGCACGAGTGTTTTCTAAGGTCGATTTACGCTCAGGCTATCACCAAGTAAGGGTGAAGGAAGAAGACATTCTAAAAACAGCCTTTAGGACTGGTTATGGACACTACGAGTTCTTAGTTATGTCTTTCAAACAAACTAATGCACCAACCGTCTTTATGGACACTATGAATAGAGTCTTTCATGACTACTTCGATCAATTCACTGTTGTCTTTATTGACGACATCTTGATCTACTCAAGGACACCGGAGGAGCACAAGGAGCATCCATGAAAGGCATTGGAGAGGCTTTGGAGGAAGAAGCTCCATGCTAAACTCGAGAAGTGCGAGTTTTGGCTGGATAGCATGTCTTTCCTCGGACACGTGATTTCTGGTGAAGGAGTAGTAGTTGTCTCGAAGAAGGTGAAGGCCGTGGTAGAGTGGAGAATACCAACTAGCGTGTTCAAGATTCGGAGTTTCTTAGGACTCGCTAATTATTATCGACGCTTCATCGAAGGTCTGTCAAAGTTGTTGGGACCACTCATTGCTTTGACTAGGAAGAACACTCATTTCGTTCAGATAGATGAGTGTGAGGAAAGTTTCCAAGAGCTGAAAAGGTGATTGGTGACTGCTCCAATGTTGGCATTACCTATAGAATCTAGTAATTTTGTAGTGTATAACAACTTTTCTAAGAAGGGTTTAGGTTGCGTGTTGATGCAAAATGACAATGTTATTGCCTATGATTCACACTAGCTAAAGTTGTACAAGCAGAACTATCCTACACACAACTTGGAGTTGGCAGCAGTTGTGTTTTGTCTTAAGATTTGGCGAGACGTGCAAGATCTACACGGACCACAAGAGCTTAAAGTATTTCTTTACTCAAAAGGAGTTGAACATGAGGCAAAGGGGGTGACTAGAACTGATCAAGGATTATGATTGTGAGATCAACTATCATCCTGGCAAGGCTAACATGGTAGTAGACACATTTAGCAGGAAATCAACGGTAGAGCTTGCCATTCTTGGAATTTCTCAACCCTAGTTGATTAAGGAACTTGTTGTGATGGGATTGAAAGTAGTAGGTAAAGGTATGCCTTTACACTTGGCTAACCTGATGGTTCAATCAGAATTGCTTGCAAGAATCAAGGCAACTCAGCTTGAGGACCCTGAGTGTGCCAAGATCAAGCAATTACTCGCGGAAGGTAAGGCAAAGGAGTTTTATTTTAAAGAGGACGAGTTGCTCACCCTTTTCAAGCAAGTGTGTGTGCCGGGAATCGGAGGACTGAGGAAGGAGATAATGAGTGAGGCTCATCATTCTCTGTATACTATGCATCTTGGAGGCACTAAGATGTACCGCGATGTGAAGGGGTCATATTGGTAGAACAATATGAAGATGGACATTGCGAAGTTTGTGAAGCAATGTTCGACCTGTCAACAAGTGAAGGCGAAGCATCAAAGACTGGTAGGGACACTTAAGTCGTTGCTTATACCAAAATGGAAGTGGGACGAGATTGCTATGGATTTTATTTTGGGGTTACCTAAGGCACCCACTAGGGAGGATTCCGGCTCTGTTTGATAACAAGGTTTGAGTGGTTACTGTGTGCATGGTTACTGTGCTCGAAATTATGACAAAAACAAATGGACAATTTTGCCCTCAAGCGTTCACAAAAGCCTCCAACCCCCCGTTCCCCAACCAGATGACCCAGAGCACTTGGTCCCCCTAATCCCCCTCCTTCTTCACCCCTGCTTGGCCATGCTCCTCTTCCTTTGTCTTCTCTCCTGCAATCTCTCTCTCTCTTCTCTCACTCATTATTGAATGAAATGTCTTCTCCCTGCAATCTTGCCCACATAGGGCTTTGAGGAAGATTTTTCATCCTTTCAAGTTGCAATGCAAGGTATAAGCCCAACTTCCCTCTATCTGGTTTCTCTTAACGTGGATTCTCCTCTTACCCGAAAGCCCACTTCATGTTTTCTTTCTTTTTCTCTGTCATATTGACTGTTTGTTGAGGAAAATTTATGGGTTAGTACGTATGGATGATTTTCGATTATACCCACTTAATGATTTTCTCCACAGTATTTGGGTTGCTTCAAATTCGGTTTTCAATTATACCATTGTGATTACAGCTCCCTTTTTGGCTTACCCATTTGTTAAATTGGTAGATATTGAATCATTTTTTATTGATTTATGTTGGGTCTTTGTTTTATATAGCCGATTGGGGTGTTATTTTTAGTTGAAGTAGTTTTATTGTTTAATTTTCTAGATGTTGGGCAGATTTATGAAAGGGAAATTTTGGGTGTTTAGTTGGGTGGCCTGATCAATTATGGGTGGAAGAGGAGTTGGGTCTTGGTATTCTCTATATTGACCAACCAATCCTCGCCGTCTTGACTCCAGAATATGGCATGCCTACGCCGGAAACTCCATCCAAATCCCTGTTGCCTCAACATTCTTTCTAATGGACCCAACCAAATCTAGATCAACGCCATAAAAGCCGCTAGTGGTGGACAAAGTCCGACCAAACGCTCATAAGTCAGAGAATTTCATGATGTCCAGAATCAAAGAGGATGATACCTTTATGGGTATTTCGGTAATTTAGTCTTTTGGGGTTCTTTCTTGGTTGTAAATTTTTAACAAAAAAGGCAAAAAAAAATATGAACAGTAATCACCCTAAACAATGTCTACCCCCAAACCCAAAACCCATTGTCAAACACCACTTCCATTTGGGTGGTTATCGATCATCTAATAAAGAGTGCTCACTTCATTCCAATAAAGGTTAAGGATCGGATGGATAAGTTGGCTAGATTATATGTCCAGAATATAGTCTGTTTGTATGGAGTACCATTGGCAATCATTTTGGACAGAGACTCTCGTTTTACTTCGAGATTTTGGCAATGTCTTCATAAGGAAATGGGAACAGAGTTGAAGTTCAGTACTACTTTCCATCCTCAGACAGACAGACAATCTGATCGGACAAACCAAATCCTAGAGGACATGTTGCGGGCATGTGTGTTGGAATTCAAAGGTAGCTGGGTTCAACACTTACCTTTGATCGAGTTTGCCTACAACAACAGCTATAGGCGACTATTGGAATGCCGCCATATGAAGCACTTTATGGACAAAAGTGCCAGTTGCCCTTGTATTGGGACAACATCGGTAAGAGCAGACATTGGGGCCGAAGCTGATTCAGGATGCTTGTGACAAGGTGCGTGTCATCAAGGAAACGATGAGTACAGCTTAGAGTCAGCAGAAGAGTTACGCTAATAACTGAATGAGGCCTTTGGAGTTCGAGGTGGGGGATCATGTGTTTTTGAAGGTATCACCTATAAGGGGAGTGATGCAGTTTGGAAAAAAGGGGAAGCTCAGCCCTAGATTTGTAGGACCATTCAAGATGACTCAGAGAGTGGGGAGGTTGGCTTATAGGATTGCCTTACCCCCAGATTTGGTTGGAACACATGACATTTTCCATGTATCTATAATAAGGAAGTACATCGCTAACCCCGATGTGATTGTGGAGTATGAGTTGTTGAAAATCCAGGAGGGATTAACCTACATGGAGGAATCGGTGAAGATTGTGGACAAGAAGGAGTAGGTGCTACATACTAAAATGATTCCTATCGTTAAGGTACTATGGCACAATCATGGAGTTGAGAAAGTATCGTGGGAAGCAGAGCACGACATGCGGAGTCGCTATCCGCATTTGTTTGAATGATTGTGTATGACTCTTTCTTTTAAGATTATACTTTGACAATATACCTATTTCTATTTTGGGTAAGGGAATAGTTGACTAAGAAAGGGTTGTTTTCTCTTCAGGAATATGGCACCTATACCAATCGACCCGGACTGCATGTAGAACTACTCCTTTTGCGAGTGGATAGACTTAGGAGTAGAGATTGCGAGGATTGGTATAATGTGGGCAACATTAAGTATGATGCACACGATGACTTACGAGGTGAGTTTCTGCAGCTGTTTGAAGAGGATGATGTACCGATTAATGGAAAGGACGAGATAATCCAGGAACCTACAGAGCATGATGAAGAAGACTTTATGGACAAAAGGTAACATTCTACTCCTCGTTAAGTGTTGTTCTTTTGTTATTTGTCTAGAAATTTTGAGGATGAATTTTTATAAGGAGGGAAGAATGTAGTGACCCAAATTATTAACTAGGCGTAAGTAGCTTAGTTGGGAAAGTTAATTTGGGCTTTGGGTCACTAAAGAAACTAGAGGGGCAATTTGGACTTTTGTGTGGACATACACTAGGTTTGACAGACATACTCTGTTGTCTATAGTGCAAACGTACGAGGGGACCACCAAACGTACGCATTGCAAACCCTACAAGCGGACGTACGTGGGACCACCAAACATACACTACTTTTTGGAATACCCTCTGGTTAATACCTGGACGTACAAAGCAGCCTTTGAACCATTGGGCAAGAACCATCGGACGTACGCCCCTTGGTCGGACGTCTGCTGCATTTTGGGCCTATAAATATCCCCTACCCTCTTCGTGTTTTGCATAAGTTGCAGATGCCCCTAGGCTACCAGAGTGTTCCCAAAGTGTTTTAAGTGTGCTTTGTGAGTGTGTGTGAGGCGTTCATGTGTTTCGGAATGTTCGTGAGGCGAAACTCTTGCAGTTTTGTTTCAAGGAGGTAACGTTCAATCCTCAACTTTTAATATATCGTTATGCTGCTCAAATTATGTTTAGTTGTAGTTGCTAGCTTAGATACGCTTTGAATCTCATTTGGGTTAGCATTTTTGTTAGCTTAGCGTTATCATGTTTTATGAAGGTTGTAATCTAGGCTAGGAGGCTTTAGGGTGTTTCTAGTAGTCCTAGGAGTCGGAGAATAGGTGGACATTGGAAAGAAAATGAGGTTCTCCCTAAAAATCCTCAAAGCGAACGTACGGTATCATGACCGAACGTACGGCCCATCATGACACGATGGACATACGACCCTAAGCCAGGACGTATAGTCAGTGTGTGACAGGGAAACCTTAATTTCACCAGCCGTCCTATAGCTCCTGTTTTCCTTACTTTAGAGCTATTATAATGGAATTAGGACTAATAGAAGGTTTTCCACAGATTTGGAGAACCTGGATCTTTTGGAGTATTCAGAGACGCTTTTTGATCCAAGTGAGTTTTAACTCACATAATGCTCATTTTTATTTTCCATACACTGCACGTCTATTTGTGTATCAAAAAAACATGCATATTTTGCAACTCTCACAGTTTATACTTATTGCACATGAACTCTACTATTTTGAGAAAAACGTTGTGCTGAACATGTTAACCAAGTGAGACTTGTAAAATGATATGCATGTAAAATATAGACAAGATAATTTGCATCGTATGACATAGTACACCGGTACGTGCAATAGTAGTGGCCATAGGCTTACTATACATGTTAGCTTTATGGTCAAATATGTGTATTATATTAGGGCTTTGGATCCATTGGTTTCGTGACCATGGTACAACCATTCCCAATGGTTCGATCACTATAGGATGGATATCATTAGTTGGTGTGGGCCACTCGAAGTCAAACTCGATCGTGCCACTAATATTACATACCGTATGTTGTGCAATGGTTGGGGCAGTGGCATTGTACTATAGGTCTCTCGAGACAGCGCCAACTCTGCTGAGAAGAGGTAATATCTCGGGTAGACCATAATGTTGAACTATGACTGCTATTTACATCATATTCATGTA
Organism: Carpinus viminea; assembly: GCA_013348765.1. Lineage (NCBI taxonomy): Eukaryota > Viridiplantae > Streptophyta > Magnoliopsida > Fagales > Betulaceae > Carpinus > Carpinus viminea. Next base: position 38,185,008 of record CP054668.1, on the reverse strand, counting down.
TCATCTATATGTATATCACTCATAATATAAATCATCACAATGGAACTGTCATTTTCCTTATAAAAACTTCTGAGTTCATTACTAAACTGGCATGAGTATTATATGCGTTAAAAATCACTAAGTCTTAGGCTTACCCTTTTCCTTTATGTTTCATCTCCCATTACGATTGTTATACGGTTTAGCCACTTTAGAAAAGGGTGCCGTCGGAGCAGACTTGGGTGCTAGCTCAGGACTTGATCCGTGTGATCTTTGAAGATATGGACCCTATTTGGTTGCGTTCGATGTGGGAGACTGGAGGATCTACTCGTGTAGATATGATAGAGATTTTGATTTCATTAGCTCTGCTTAAGCTTAAGTCTAGGCTTTGATCTTTTGATCTTTTGTGAACTATGTTAATATTTTGTTATTCTAGGTTGTATCTGTTTTCCTAATGATGGTTTGATGACCAGTACATTTGATGACTATTTGTGATATTATGGTGATGTAGTACTTTATCTCTGGTATTTGCTATGTGATGCTTCATTTATTGTCTCTTAATCTCATGGTCTTAGTAAAGTCTTTTGCTGTAGTTTTCTCTTTACAACGAGGAAAGTGAATTCCTAGAGGTCTTGTTCTGAGAGGGACAAGGCTGGGATGGCGCGCTGTGGGATCAATTATTAGTTAATTGATTTCCCCATCGGGGTCATCACATAACTACCGTTGAAATCCAACGCACGAGATCTCAACATATCCTCCAGAATTTGATTCGTTTGCTCAGACTGACCATTTTTCTAAGAATGAAAAGTAGTACTAAACTTCAACTCTATTCCCATTTTCTTCTAAAGACTTTGCCAAAACCTTGAAATAAATCGAGAGTCTCTATCCAAAATGATCTCCAATGGCACTCCATGCAATATTCTTAACAAATAGTCTGGCCAACTTATCCATCAGATTCTTAACCTTCATCGAATGAAGTGAGCACTCTTCGTGAGACGATCGACGACCACCAAAATGGAATCCTCTCTGGTGGGTGTCTTAGGCAACCCCAAAATAAAGTCCATAGCGATCTCATCCCATTTTCACTTCGATATTAGCAATGGCTTGAGTATCCATGCCGGCCTTCGATGCTTTGCCTTCACTTGTTGGCAAGTTGAACACTGCTAAACAAATCTTGCAATATCCCACTTCATATTGTTCCACCAATATGATCCCTTCACATCTCAGTACATCTTAGTACCACCAAGATGTATAGTGTATAGGGAATGATAAGCCTCGCTCAATATCTTCTTTCTTAATCCTCTGATCTCCAGTACATACACTTGCTTAAATTGGATAAGCAATCCATCATCCTTAAGACAAAACTCCTTTGCCTTACCTTCTTCAAGCAATTGCTTGATCTTGGCGCATTCGGGGTCCTCTAACTGAGCGGCTTTGATCCTCGTAAGCAATTCTGACTGAACCATCAAGTTAGCCAGGTGTAGAGGCATACATTTGCCTACTACCTCCAATCTCACCCCAGCGAATTTCTTTATCAACTGGGGTTGAGAAATTTCAAGAGCGGCAAGCTCCACCTTTGATTTCCTACTCAACATGTCTGCTACTACGTTAGCCTTGCCAGGATGATAATTGATCTCACAATCGTAATCCTTGATCAACTCTAACCACCTTATCTACCTCATGTTAAGCTCTTTCTAGGTAAAGAAGTACTTCAAACTCTTGTAGTCTGTGTAGATCTAACACTTCTCGCCATTCAAGTGGTGCCTTCAAATCTTCAGAGCAAACACAACTACTGCCAACTCCAAGTCGTGCGTAGGATAGTATTGCTCGTAAGGCTTTAGCTGACATGAAGCATAAGCAATAACATTGTTGTTCTGCATAAGCATGCACCCTAAACCCTTCTTAGAGGTGTCGCTATACACTAAGAAATTGTCAGATTCCGTAGGCAATGCCAACACCGAGTCAAGCTTTCAGCAAACATTGCTCACACTCATCCGTCCAAACATAGCATTCTTCTTAGTCAAGGTAGTGAGTGGTCCTAACAGCTTCAAAAAAACCCTCGATGAAGCGTTAATAATAACTAGCAAGTCCTAAGAAACTTTGGATCTTGAACACGCTTAGTAGTTTGTCACTCTACTCTACGCCTTCAACCTTCTCCGGGTCAACTGCCACACCTTATCCATAAATCACTTGTCCTAGGAAAGACACGCTATCCGGCCAAAACTCACACTTCTCGTGTTTATCATAAAGTTGCTCCCTTCAAAGCCTCTCCAATGCCTTCCCTAAATACTCCTCATACTCCTCCAGCGTCTTTGAGTAGATCAGAATGTCATCAATGAAGACCATGGTTAACCAATCCAAGTAGTCATAAAAGACTTTATTCATCGTGTCCATGAAGATAGCTGGTGCATTAGTTAGTCTGAAAGACATAACTAAGAACTCGTAATATCCATAACGAGTCTTGAAGGCCATCTTAGGAATGTCATCTTCCTTCACCCTTACTTGGTAATAGCCTAGGCGCAAATCAATCTTGGAAAACATGCACGCTCCTTGTAGCTGATCTAACAGATCATCAATCCTTGGCAAAGGATATCTATTCTTCATCATCACCTTGTTCAAATCACGATAGTCAATGCACATTCTCATTGACCCATCCTTCTTCTTTACAAACAACACCGACACTCCCCACGGTGATGGATTGGGGTGGATAAATCCTTTATCTAGAAGCTCTTGGATCTGTTGCTTTGGCTCTTTCAATTCTGACGGCACCATCCTATACGGTGCCTTAGAAATAGGATTAGTATCTGGCATGCACTCAATCCCAAACTCCACCTCCCTTTGTGATGGTAACCCAAAATAATCTGTTAATAAGACATCTGGATACTCTCGCACCATAGGAATGTCTTGCAGGTCCTTCTTCTTCTCCTTCGCTAGAGCAATGGCGAATGCCAAAAATGCTTGTCCTCCTCCGATGATAAGCTTTCTAGCCCAAACGGCTGAAATCGTCGAAGGTAAAGACCTCACTCACGATCCAATGTACATCACCAAGTGCCTCGCCAAGCAATCTATTTCGAGAATAACGTCATAACTAATCATAGGGAGAACAACTATGTTTGCAGGAAGTAAACTTCCACAAATGCTAACAAAGCATTTGAAAACTACACGCTTACAAACCACAATTTTCCCTACGAGTAGTTATAGCTAGACCAGGTTCCAAAGTTTGTACTACAAGTCTAGACAATCTTATGAACATAATAGATACGAAAGAATGGGTAGCCCCTGAATCAAACAAAAATGTAGCTTCAAATCCAAGTATAGGGGCAATACTTGTCACTACTTTTGATCCTCCTTTCGGTTCTCTTGGAACAAGCGCATAAACTAGAGCTAGTGCCAAAGGTTTTTGAGCAACTCCCTTACCCACACAATCCTTGTTGAAATGGCCAAACTAGCCGCACCAGTAGCAAGTCCCGGTTTCCATCCTGCAGGGTCCCCAGTGATCTCAATTACATTTCCTACATAGCTTCGATATCTGACTCCTTTGCAGTGAAACTAAAGGGTTACCAAAGGTACATCCTTGTGACCTGTGAGGTGGAAAACTCCCCACTGCCATTCTCTTAGCTGGCCCAGCCCCTTCAGCCGAAGCACCAGGTCATTGAGCCCTTCTCTTCTGATCCGCGTAGTTAGTCGCATTCTCCTTCAGGCTCTCCACATAGATCAAAGCTCGATCGACCAACTAGGAGAAGTCTCAAATATCAAAAGAACTCATCATAATCTGGATGCGAGAGCTCAGAGCTCACTCAAACTTCTTTGCCTTCTTCTCCTCATTAGAAATGAGGCACATGCCAAAGCACGACAGTTGTAGAAACTTTGCGGCATACTCGATCACCATCATCCCTCCTTGGACCAAATCCAAAAACTTTTGTGCCTTTGCTTCCAGCACGACTCGGGGAAAGAAGTGCCGATTGAACTAGTGTTTGCAGACGTCTCATGATATAGTAGTCTCCAAACCCAAGTCAATGACAAACACCGCATTCTTGTCCTGCCACTACCGCTTGGCCTCTCCCGTCAACTTATAAGCAGTATAAACCATCTTCTACTCATTTGTACACCCAGTAGTAGCTAACAACTCCTCCATGTTGTTTAGCCAATTCTCAATGCTGATGTGATTGCCTCTCCCATCAAAGCTCTCCAAGTGATGACCACAGAAATCCTTTGATGTGGTATTTTTGTAACCAAAAATATTAATTATAAAAATAAAAATAAAAAACCACTTGCAATAGGACGAATCTTTGTAGGATACGGCTATAGAGACAGTGTCAAACCTCAAGGACAGCAGGGATTTGGTTATCAAATTTGAAAGAGTAGATTTAACTCAATTAAAAAAAGATTGATTTGATTTTCTTTAAAACTATAATGCATGAAAATAAAAAAAGAATTAAATTATGAGAGAGAGTGTAGGGTATTGACTTCACCACTATCTGCACAATAATGGCTAGTCAGATTTAATCCAGAAATTCATTCTATGCATGTTATAAATAAACAAGAAACTACCTTATTAAAGAATAAGTATAATCTATCTTCGGTTAGCACGGATCGTCCACTTAGCAACTAAGATGCTGCACGACCCATCTTCCTTAGGTATAAATTACCAAATTCTTTAACAGGTGATGTGGTGATTTCATGACCAAAATTATCAATAATAAAATAACCACTCGCAATAGGACGAATCCCGTAGGATAGGGCTATATTAAGGGTGTCGAACCTGAAGGACTGTAAGGGTTTTGTTATTAAATTCAAAGAACGAAATTTAACCTAATTAAGAAAAAGAGATTGATTGTTTTGTGAATTTGAAATGCATAAAAGTAAATGCAAGATTAAGAGTAAATATATGAGAGAGAGAAGTAAGGTACCGACTTCACCACAATCCACACAACAATGGCAACCGATTTAATTCCAAAACTCGAATATGTATGTTATAAAAGAACAAGAAAATACAATATCAAGGGATAAGGATAATCTATCTTCAGTTGGCATGGATCATCCACCTAACCACTAAGATGCGGCACGACCCGTCTTCCCTAGGCATAAACTATAAAATCCCTTAATAAGTTTTTATACAATAAATGGAATAGCATAACCCATCTTCAGTTGGCATGATTCGTCTACCTAAATTACACTAAACTAGGGTGTAGTACGACCCGTCTTTCCTAGGCATGGCCTACCTTAATCCTATTAATCATATGTTTATTAAAACCCATTGCATAACCATCAATCTTATAATCAAAGAAAATAAGGTTGATTTGAGTTCAATACAGGCAAAATAATTTCTAAGACAAGAATAGAATTTCGCAAATATTGAATTTAAATTGAATAACAATTGCATTGAATATTAAGAACAAAAATCTAGAGTTGCAATCCTCACAGTTATGCAATCAACGTACATAAATTGAATTAAATGAAATCAAATACAATCACCATTGTGCTTGGAAAGGGTTTACATCGGCACCCTACTAAGGGGTTTAGCCGCTCATGATCTTCTAAGCTCCACAGACAAGTTCTGAATTTCACTCCTGAAAAATGGCTCCCCTTTATAATGTTTAAGAGCCTATTTATAGGGACTAGAAAACCCTAATTACAATCGTAGGTCAGTCTCCCAGTCCAATTGGGAGACTAAAAATCAAGTTCAGCTGTCAAAAGGTGGTTCAAGCGATCGATCACCTTTGGCGATCATTCACAGGCTTTGGGCAATTGTTCACAATGTGATCGTTCACAGGCTTTGGGTGATCGTTCACAATGCGATCATTCACAGGTGTAGCTGTGATCGTTCATAGCTACAGAATGATGCCAACTTGTCCCTTTTAGCTCGATTTCCAATGGAACTCTTGCATTTGACCTGAAACACAAAAAACCACAAGATCAAACAAATAACAACGCTAAGGAATTAACATATGCGAGTTAAGGGGCTTGAATGTGCAACATTCGGCGCTTATCACACCCCCAAACTTACATATTGCTAGTCCCTTAGCAATACAAAACAGAAAATAAATTGAAAAACATAAAGATAAATCCAGCTTTCATGGGATGTATGATTGCATTTAGCGTATGCAACAAGCCTTTTAAACCCCTAAGAATTCCATAGAGGACGAGTGAAGTCTCGTGAGGGTTTTCCAGAAATGATACCCATAAACATTATGCACAGTTCATGTTATCTAAAAATTAAAGTATCACTTAAAACCATGATTTTCATTCATAAGTAAGCTTAAAAGGTTAAACTCCATCTTCACAATGAATTGGAAATTAAAGTCTAAGTACTTACAACAGGCAAGCTAAGGCCTCACAAGCTCAAAACAATGTAAAGTGAACTAGCACAAGACTATGAAGCTTCCAAATAAATTCAATGTGCAATGACTCTATATCTCAAGATTTACTAGAAGTCCTATTAGAATGAACACAATGGCATACTTTTTCTTATTCTTTCTTTAATTATTAGGCTCTGCAGTGTTTAGTTCCCTTAAGCTTTCTAATTGACCCATGTAGCGAGTGTTGAGCCAATGGCTCCCAAACCAGATGATTTTAGGGCATTAGGTGTAAAGACACCCCTAAGGACTTACTAACTCAAGTCAAAAAGGCTACAAAACTAAACTAGCCATAATGTTAACCACATCAAAACTCCTCACCTTTTGACATGAACACTCAATGCTTAATGAGGCAAGAGGTCCAAGTTACTTGAATGTTCATCAATGATTATCATCATTTCATATATATATATATATATATATATATATATTTTAGATTAACCAAATCAAACCTCTTCACCTTTTGATGTGAACGCTCACTACTTTGAGGCAAGAGGCTCAGTTACTCAATGAAGAGTTTAGCAATGGTCAAAATATTTTTTTTTATTATTATTATTTTATTTATGCCAATGCATCCAACCAATAAGTCATCCAGTGTCACCCAAAACATAGGAACATACACATTAAAACCATATGTCATACTAGGGCTGGCAAGCGGGTCACCAGTTGACGACCGTTTAACATAATTTAACTAAGCGTGTCGGGGCTCCAGGTGAAATTTCACGGGTCACCCGACACGACCCACGAACTCGTTTAAAATAAACGGGTCTAATGGGTCATGGGTCATAACACAACTTCGTGACCCGTTTAAGCTAAACGGTCTAACGGGTCATGTTTAATGGGTCACCCATTAAGAAAGAGTAAAAAATGAAAAAATCATACCCTCGGTCAATAGATCAAGAACCCAGCATATAAAAACTAAGATTAAAAAAAATGAAAAATCATACCCATTGAGTCAATAGATCAAGAACCCAGCATATAACAAACTAAGATAAAAAAAAAATTAAAAAAAATCATACCCATTGAGTCAATAGATCAAGAGCCCAGTATATAACAAACTAAGATAAAAAAAAATTTAAAAAATCATACCCATTGAGTCAATAGATCAAGAACCCAGATATAACAAACTAATATAAAAAAATAAAATAAAAAAAAAAAGATCGTGGAAAGGTGGAAACGCACAGAGAGAGAGAGGCTGAGAGAGAAGTGAAGGAAACCCAACAAATTTCAAAGACCCAATACAGGATTATCTTAGATTCTTACATACCTAATCAGATCGACATTGGCGCTGGCGGAGACTGAGTGCAAAGTTGGCGGCCGGGCAGAGAGAGGGGAGAGCCGAGAGGCGAAGAAGAGAAGTGCTCGAACTCAAAGTGTGCGGTCATTGCAGATGATCATGGAGTGCTTGGAGGCAACGTGGAGATGTGGAGTCGCTGTTGTGCGATCCACGGACCGACGAGTGATGGAGTTTGGGACTCGGGTGATTGGGGATTGGGTCTGCGAAGTGTGAAGAAGAAAAGTGAGATTGAGATAAAGGTTTTTAACTTTAAGTGTTTTATTTCTTTAGGTTTTTTTAAAAAAAAAAACATAAACATAAACGCAAGATAAATGGGTTTTTGACCCAAACCCATTCTGATAAACCCAAACCCGCTAATTTTGTGTCATGTTCGTGTCGGGTTCACGGGTCGTGTCAAAATTGCCAGCCCTATGTCATACCCCACCAATCATGTGCTAATGTGCTTGTGTCAAAGCAGATCAAACATGTGACTTCTCAATTGCCTAAAGCAAGTAACAAACTAAAAAATAATCCAACATCAGATTATGTGTTCAAAATTTTAAGCTCACTAATGAAATCAAATTACAATTTTTTTCAAGTCAACAAAAATTTTAGGACAACATGAACATGCATTTTTTTTTCTAAAAAACAAGACAAGTGTGTGTAAATGTGTCTCTCATACCCCCAAACTTGAATCATACATTGTCCCCAATGTATGTACAGAACTGAAAAATAAGGTTAAAGGTATAGGAGTACCTAAGTGAGGAGATGTGGGTATATCATACCCCCAAACTTGTATCCAAAAACACATGTCTTGAAAAAGATGTTGATACTCCAACCAAGAAACAATCAAGTGCACACATTGTTGTAGCTTTGGGCAAGGAAGGGAGCAATCTCCCAGGAGGTGCGATCGTTCGCTTCCTCTGTGTTTGGCACTCTGAGGAAAGTTATGACGATTGCCCAAGGATGTGCGATCGTTCGCTTCCTCAAATGCCATTCCCACTTGAGTGAACCACAAACTTAACTAAGAAAATATAACAAAAAATGAACAACAATGGATAAAATACCCGGATGGGGATCATGTACCTGGTGAAGTGAGGATTCAAGCAGACAGGGTCTGCGCTTGGTCCTATGTGGTAATGCTCAAAGTAATTCCAAGTCCCGAAGGATCTTACCCCAATCCTTCAGAAGTCCAATCAAGCTCTTCCATCCCTTCTTCTTTATGATCATGTAGCATTCCACAAGGAAGAGAAATCTTCTTATTATACCAAACCGCTTCCCTCGGATGAAAGGTCTTGATTCTCCTCATGGCCATGCCCTAGATGTTGTCCCAACTGGTTCCATGATCAACTTTTGTCTCTATAGGGGTCCACACTGGGGACAACTGGGAGCTTGTTGAAAATTGTCCACCCCAATGAAGTCCACTTCAATAACCTCTAATGAAATATGTCCTGTGGGATTGTCATCAGGTGGGGGAGTACTTGAAGAAAGGGGCATAGGCTCTGGTGGGTTTCTCCATGATGGGGCTTCAGATAGAGACTCAGGTGGTGGGTCTTCAACAGTTTCTCCAATGGCATCCAAGAAGAAACAGGTCTTTTGATCAGGTGCATTCTAAAAGGCAGTGAAAACATTCAGCCTAATCTTCATATTCCCAAAGGAAATCTTCATTACTCCGGTCCAACAATTTATGCATGCATTGGCTATTGTGAGGAAAGGTCACCCCAAGATGACAGGAATCTGCTTGTCTAGATAAGGGACAGGTTCTGTGTCAATAACTATGAAATCAACTGGATAGTAGAATTTGTCCACCTTGATAATGACATCCCCCACAATTCCTCGGGGTTTCTTAATGGATCGGTCAGCCAATTGCAAGATAGTACTTGTCAGTTTCAGTTCCCCTAAGCCAAGTTGCTGATACACTAAGTATGAAAGCAAACTTACACCAGCTCCTAAGTCAAGGAGAGCTCTCTCAATCTCAGTATTTCCAATGACGCATGAAATTGTAGGTGTTCCAGGGTCCTTGAATTTGGGAGGTGTTGTCTTTGAATCAGGAGCTCACTTGCGGTGAGAACAACTTTCTTAGGAATGTGTTTCGATTCTTCCTCTTTGAGTGCACAAGTCTTGAGAACTTTGCATAGGCTGGAACTTGCTTGATGGCATCTAGGAGTGGAATGTTGACCTTAATCTATTTGAAGGTTTCCATCATGTCTTGTATCTTCTCTTCTTGCTTCCCAAAGTGGGAGGATGCCTTGAGACGCTTTGGATATGGGGCTTTAGGCACATATGGTATCTCTGAAATGGGTCATATGAAGATGTGTCATTGATCACTTGCTTACCTTGTCTTGATGCTAGTCTGGGGTCTCAAGTTGCTCTCCTTCTTTTCTTCCACATGATTGTCTACCACTCTTCCACTTCTCAATGTGGTAATAGCTTGAACTTTGCTCCAGATGAGAAGTTTATTTACCATGTATAGCCCCTTAGGATTGACGACCGCTGAATTGCTTCCTTCTTCCCTCTGTTAAGGGTGTTAGCTATTTGTCCGACTTGAGCCTCTAGCTTGGCAATGGATGTGTGAATTTACTAGACATCTCGCCAAACTTGTCATTTAACTCACCCACACCATTCATCTCATCCATCGTTGTTTTATCTCACCAAACATCATTAATTTATTTCACCCATCATGTTCAACATTCGATCTTCAAAATTAGATTCTTGCTGGGGCAGCTGGTATTTGTGGAGGCCAATATGTTGAAGACGGTTGATAGTGCCCGCTAGATTGAGCTTGATTGTGTGCTGAGGTTGAGTTTCCTGCATTTGGACTCTTCTAGGAGAAATTGGGATGATTTCTCCACCGGGGTTATAAGTGTTGGAGTATGGATCATTACCGTTTGGAGAAAGCTGCATTAACCTGCTCATGAGAAACATCGATAATTTCTAGCAAGGGACAATCATTTACATGATGCATAATACTAGAACAAAATGAACATGATTCAGGTTGTGTGCTTATGTGAGCAGCATTAGGAGCAAAACCAGCAATCATTATTTGATTAGATCTCAACTTTGGTGATAGCATCAACTACTTGGGTGGCCATGTCAGAAGAGTGTCCTACTAAGAAGACTCTCGTCTTTGATGCTTTTGGTGGGTTCTCTCATATTGGAAGCTTCAGACGAGTTGTTACTCAAGTTTTCAAACATGGCCCATGCTTCATCTTCACTCTTTAACATGAATGTCCCCCACATGATGCATCTACCGTGCCCTGCAAGACTCAATCAGACCATCATAAAACTCACTAGCTGCCATTTGGGGACAACATGGTGTGGACATGATCTAAGCAAGTCTTAAGCCTCTCCCATGTCTCATGTAATGGTTCACCTTATCTGGGTGATACTAGTGATGCCCTCCTAGTGTCATTGGTCCTTCCTATGGGAAAATATTGCTTGAGAAAAACCTATTGCAATTGATCCCAAGAGTTGATAGAGTTAGGCTGTAAAGATTGGAACCAATGTTTGGCTCTATCCTTGAGGGCGAAAATGAAGAGATGCATCTTTAAGGCATCTTCAGTGAATCCTGCCAATTGAATGGTAGAACAGATTGTTTGGAATTCATTGAGGAAGTCATAAGGATTCTCATGGGTAAGCCCTAGGAAAGTCAGTAGACTTTATGTGGTGCTAGGCTTGATCTCATTGTGGGTCGCCATAATGTCCGGCAACCTGAGACATGAGGGGGTAGTGTATGTGGGTGGAATGTAGTGATCTTGCAATGCTACATGTGGAACTCCAGCCATGGTGTCAGTGGTGTGCTCCATTAACAATTTAGAATTCCTTTCGGCTCTAATTTGTCGAAGAGTGTGCTCAATGTCGGGGTCACAAGAAATTAAAGGCAAAGACAAAGATCGACAACCCAACATAAACTAAACCAAAAATTAAAAAAAAATAAAGACAAAAACAGGAAATAACAAAATAAAAATTAAAATAAAGCAAAACAAGAAATAATAGAACATAAAATTAAATGAAAATTAAAATTAAAATAAAGCTCACAAACAGCCCTTAGGTGCCTTGGAATGGGTCACAGCAGGTTCTCATCCCGGAGGGTGAATGATGTGACCAAATTTGGTATCAGAATTGAACGAACCGAAGTTCGTATAGTGGTTGCACAAGTACCGAGTGAATCCCACAAGGAACCGTAAATTGTTAGCGAAAATAACCTTGAGTCTAGGTTAATGCTATTTTAACCTAGCTCAGTGAGGTGTTCGTGACAACTTGAAAGTAAAACAAAGCGGAAATGTAAACAACGTAAAAGCACCAAGGTTGAGGTTTTCACCTCACCATTTCAACTACATTAATCAAAATACGCTAAGCTAAAACATCCGCTCATCGGTTTGAAACAAAACTAAATCTATTGCACCTATCGAAGGATTAAAGGAATCCGTTCATGTGAAAAGACAAACCATAAACGGTTTAAGGCTCAAAGGATCCAAAGTGAATGTGTTAAAACACAAACTACTATGGATAAATGAGCGTAAACCAAGGATGGAATGTATCCATCGAAGCTAAACACCAAAAATAAACGATTACGGTGCAATCTCACTTGGTTTTGTCACCAAACCAAGTGAGAAACGATTTAAGTAAATAAAGAATAACGGAATGAAATGACTTAAACGTAAATAATTAACATAGCATTCATGGTGAGGCTACATCCTCAACCTTAGTTGGGATCTAGCCTCCCATAAGCAAAGGAAACATAACTAAGGAAAATAAATGCATTAAATTAAAATTAATGTAAAAACTACAAGGAAAAGGGCAGAGTAGGGCCAACAGAGGCAAACCACTCTAAAAAACACGCCCAAAAGTCTAACTCTCGAACAAATGGACCTAGGGTCCTATAGTTCGACCGCAAATAAGCTGTGCGGCTAAGAAATTTGGAGTCATGCGTGCGTTGAGCGAGCACTGCGTTGAACGCATATACTACTAGGAGGGCTGCGGTACGTGCGAACATGGTGTGCTGCGCGTGCGGTGATCTTTGCATGCATGCCCGTGGTCTGCAAGGCTGCGTGCGACGTTCGAACGCACCAAGTGCGGTCGAACGCACTATGGCAGGATGTTCACTTTAAGACCACATTCTTGCCCTTTGCTCACCATGTTTGTTGCAATGACCTGCAAAACACTAAATACCAAAAACTATACAAAATGTTAGTGATTAATGCGGCTATGAGTCTAACAAACATAAGTAAAGGGGATCTAATATACAATATTTGACACCTATCAAATACCCCCAAACTTACATTTTGCTAGTCCCTTAGCAAAACAAAATGAAAAACATAATAAAACATAAGTCCGCTTTCGTGGGAGAACGATTGCATTGAGCGTATGCAACAAGCCTTTTAAACCTCTAGGAGTTCCCTAGAGGACGAGTGAAGTCTCGTGAGGGTTTTTCAGGAATGATACCCACAAACATCTGTGTACGCATTTTATTCTCAATCATGCAAAAATATATCAACCATGGTTTAAATTCAAAAGCAAACTTAATCAAACAAACACCATCTTCACAAGATTCAGGGAATTTTTAATCAGGCTACAAACATGGCAAACTGAGATATCACAATAATCAATTCTAGTGAAAGTGAATTTAACACATAATCATGGGATTTCAACACTAAACTTTTTCATGCATGCTTTGACACTCAAATTCATCAGACCACTCATCGGAAACAATAACCAAGGTTTATATCATCATTTTTTTTTTTTTTATTGCATAGCTCCCTTAAGCTGTCTAGTTGACCCATGTATCAAGCGTTAGGTCAATGACTCCCAAACCAAACGGTTTTAGGGCATTAGGTGTAAAGACACCCCTAAGGACCTACTAACTCGAGTCAAAAAGGCTACGAAGCTTGCTAATCAAGTTTAACTTCTCACTTTTTTACGCGAATGCTCAATGCTTACTGAGGCATGAGATTCGATTACTCGGTGGAAAGCTTAAAATGATCAAAGATTTTTTTTTTTTTTTGACATAAACCATGGTTATTTCTCAACAATCCAACTGCATTTAAGCTTACAAAACTAGCATGACCAAACTCAACATTTAATCCCACAGACTACGTGCCAAATGTGCTCGTGAAAATCAAATTGAAATGCAATATCTCAAGTTTTGCCAAAGAAAGTAACATAATCAAAATTCCATTCACAAAGTAATCATGTGTTCATAAAATTAAGCTCACAAAAGAAAATAAACCATAATCAACATAAATGCGCATAATAGAAAATAAAATGTGCACAACATGATAAAAATACCCCCAAACTCAAAATCACACATCCACGCAGTCGATATAAAATAAAAACAAAGTGCAAGGGGTGTGAAAATAAACCAAGGCGTCACAAAAGACGCCAGGGGGTGGTGGTGCATGAGGTCCCGCTGGAGGCGCTCATCCATGATGGCTCGGAACATCTGCTGGACCTCGAGCGCCCCGACGAACATCCTCTGCAAATCGCAAATGAAATCGTCGTCCCCGATCTGGGATCGTATGTCCACGAGGGTGTCTGAAGTTCAATAAGTCAGCGTCTAAGCGTGATACACTCCTCATCCTCCTCTTGCTCCTCCTCGTACTCCTCGGGCTGGTCCTCCTCGTACTCATCACGCTGCTCCTGTGGCTCAAAAGCCACCTCATGCTCAGCTACCAACTCTGGAATGTCCATGGGCCTTCGGCTGGCTGGGTCAGTGGTGCGGCTCTGGGCATGTGGGATAGACTCTGACGCCACTGAATGGAGCCAAAGTGTGGGCTCTCAGTAATCGGCCCGTCCGCTGATTTGCCTTTAATCCCCATCTTTCTCAGAATGTGTGTGATGAGAAAGGGGAAAGGCAATCCCCACGTCTTCGTGTGCTCCGCCCCTCGATGATGTACTCCCTCACAGAATTTCTGGATCTGACGCCAGATAATCTCCGGAATAGAACACCAGAATCCTCTGTGGAATGAGTAGAGGGCACTGAGGAAAAGATCCCGTCTCTGAGTCTTGTGTCCCAAAGGACACACATTACGGTACAAGACCATATCTATGAAGAGAAGATTCCGAGGAATCTTCGTCTTCTTGGCATTCGTGATCGGCATACGCCCTCACACATATCGGAAACGACGTCCTCGAGTGTGAGCATGGAGGGGCACTCAAGCCAGGGTGTCCGACTCAGCAGCTCATGGCGCATTTCACTTCAGCCGCTATGTCTCCAATGGTCACCTCCACTTCTCTCCGTCAATGGAGGAGAAAAGACTGTCGGCTGGTCACCATCAATCCTCGGATGAGTGTAAAACTCTCGACCAGCCGCTCATATGTGGAGGTGACGGTTTGAAAAGCCTTTTCAAACCCGGCGCTTCAAATCTGACGGCCAACTTGAGCTTCATTGTTGGAGAACACCTCTTTACGGCAAAAGTGTTCTCCAACAAGAGCTATGACTCTCCATCGATGGCTGGCTGTACTAGCATGGGACCCCAAGACCGGGATGATGAACCTCGGCCTCTAGGCATGATGAAGGTTCGTTGGGGACTTTCGTCGAGCACTGTGCGCCCAAAAATAAAGGGTTTAAGAACCCTTTGAAATTAAGCCCAACCCCCGCAAATTTGCACAAAACCAACCACAGAATCAAAGGGACAATCCAAGAGTGGATTTGTGCCTTTGATTCAAAAAAATAAAAATTTGGGGTAAAAATTTGGGTGTCGGGTGGGTTGGGGATAAAATGGGGATTTCGGTTTTGGGTGGCGGTGGTGGGTGGTTGGTGGAGAACGACCGGCGGTGATGCTCGTGGTGGGTGAGGTGGGTGGTGGTGGGTGTGGGTGGTTTTTGGATTTGGGGAGGAGAGGGACGGAGTGCGGGATGGGAGAGTGTACGGCTGGTGGGAAAATGGGGAAAGAAGGAAGAGGCGGACCTTAAAGCTGGTCACAAAGATTGAATCGAGCACGCTCAACGCATATATGTGCGCTCAATCGCACTGCGCAGTGAGTGTCGCAGCGTACGCGCTCAACTTATGAAAGACGTCAATGCACGCAAAGTGCAGTGGTGAGAGCAGGCTACGGCCGAACTTCACCAAGGCAAAGTCTAACGAATAGAGTATGCTCGCTCAACGCATGTGAGTACGCTCAACGCCTAGTGTAACAAAACAAACATAAAATTAAATTTTTACAAACAAAACAAAATAAAATAACACAAAGCACAACAAAGCAAAAATATTTACACAAATAAAATAAACACAAAATGAAACATTTACAAAACACAAAATAAAATATTTACAAAACACCCCAAACTTAAAACGTCACATTGCCTATAATGTGACCGAATCAACTTAGGGACAAGTCAATTTAGGTACAGATAAAAGAATGCTTCCCCAAATTTGACTAAAACAAAAAGCAATAACATAATGAGGGTGCCTCCCACAAGCGCTAAGTTTAACGTCTTCAACCAGACTCGTGATAAGGAACAAACTACCTATGATACTAGGTAGACACAAAAACTGATGTACCGAGTATGGTGGGCACTATCTTGCCCGGGTCAAACGGGTGATGGTTGCAGCTGGGATAATCAATAAGCAAAGATAGATGTCCAGCTACTACTGACCTCAAATGATCAAAAAATGGGGAAGGAAAATAGTCGTTCCTTCCCGGGTCCATCTCGGCCTCCTTGGTCAGATATGAATGAGAGCAAAAAGCTTGCTCTCAGCAGTAATATCAGATGACTCAAATGTGGAGGAATAAATAGTGGGGAGAACTGAATCCATGGTTTTCCCACACTCCGACTGTAACTCAGATATGGGATCGATCAAGAAATGAAGTAGCTCACCTACCTCGTCAAAGTACTGGTCATCTCCCAGCTGAGCAAATAGTTCTAGCTCAATGTCCTCCAAACCTGGCTCAACCACTTCATCAGTTGGCTCAAGTATCCTACCAAAATCCATGTTTCCTCCATCCTGAGCGAAACATTCCAACTCCGGGTGCTCCAGACTGAGGTCATACCTCGGCTCATCAAGCTGTAGTGTCTCACTCAAATGACCTCCAGATAGTGCAAAGCACTCCATATCAGGGTCCTCCAGGCTAGGCTCATGCGAAGCTAACCTAATCAGCCTGTCTAAATCTAGGTCCTGAGTAAAACACTCAATCTGGGTCTCAAAATCAAAATCACCGTGATTTCTTCAATAAAGCACATAGGATGGGTCTCATCGACTCCAATGGTTGGCTATTGATATTGAAAATATTGAGCTCAACCGTCATGTTTCCAAATGAGATCTTCATTACTCCCTGCCCCATGCTTGATTAGGGCGTTAGCCGTAGCTAAAAATGGTCGCCCTAGAATCACTGGAATTTGATTTGCCACATCGTGAACTGGCTCCGTATCTATCACTATAAAGTCCACAGGGAAATAAAACTTGTCAACCTTGATCAACACATCCTCAAGTATTCCCGTGGTCTCTAAGTGACCTATCCGCCAACCGGAGCCACAGTTGGTTGGCTTCAACTCTCCAATCCCAACTTCAAATACATCGAGTAGGGAAGGAGATTCACACTTGCCCCAAGTCCAACAATGCCCTATTGATCGACTTTCTCCAATCATGCAAGCAATTGTTGGACATCCGTGGTCCTTATACTTGATGGGTAGCTTGCATTGGAGGATGGAGCTCACTTGTTCACGATAAGCCTTCTTAGGGACATTGGTTTTCTCTTAATTGTCACCAGATCCTTCAAGAATTTCGCATGTCGGCACTTTAATTGCATCCAAAACGGATGTTTATCTGGACTTGCTTAAACACCTCTAATATTTCAGCAAACTGCGCATTTTTCTTTGGCGCTTTCAATCTTTCTGGATAAGGGGCTTTTGGGACAAATGACCTTGTAAGGTCCTTCTCAGGGGGAATGACAGTAGATGGCTCAGCATCTTTCTTCTCTTTGTTGTCACTCTTTGTCTCCTCTTCCTCGAAGGTCTGCTGGTACTGCTTCATCAACTACTTCTGGCTTGTCCACTCGGTTGTCCACTTGTTTCCCTGACCTCAGTGTGACAATCGCATGGGCATGTTCTTGATTTGGAGCACTTCCGATAGTGCACGCCCTAGGATTGTTCACTGGTTGGCTAGGGAGCTTTCCCTTGTCCCTCTCACCCATGTGATTTGCCAATTGTCCCACTTGGGTCTCCAACTTGGA
Organism: Carpinus viminea; assembly: GCA_013348765.1. Taxonomy (NCBI): domain Eukaryota; kingdom Viridiplantae; phylum Streptophyta; class Magnoliopsida; order Fagales; family Betulaceae; genus Carpinus; species Carpinus viminea. Next base: position 38,167,231 of record CP054668.1, on the reverse strand, counting down.
GATCGCCTGGGTGTTCACCATGGTAGAGTTTCTAATATCACTAATGGCACTACCAGTCATCTTCATGAATTCTTTCATTGACTCTTCTAATGACTGAGTTGATGATGTTGGGAGTTGAGTGGGGGCTTGATAGGAAGATGACGCTGGCTGGGCCAAGCGTCCAGGGTTTTGGTAAGTAGGAGGGAAACCTCCTTGATTTGTGGGCTGGTTTTGCTTCCATGAAAAATTTGGGTGGTTCCTCCACCCGTGGTTATAAGTTTGAGTATGGGCCAGATTGATGCTTTTGGAAGTTGTTAAGCGTTCACTTGTTCCATCTCGGAGAAAATCGCCATAGATGGACAATTGCTAGGTGCATAGGACTAGCACGCATGTAACAACTTTCAACTGGAATTGTGTTCAGCTTTTAATGTGCTTTTCCATACTCATGGTATCCAGCCTCTTGACAATGGCGCCCATTCTCCGAGTCAATTCTTGCTCGATTCAGCTCCGTGACGCCTCCTTTCTTTCGGCAGACTTGTCTCACTGGTGAAATCAGATTTGGGTGTTGGCAGAATCTTCTCCAAGGCTTTGTAAGCCAAATCTCCCGTCAAATTCAGGAATGCCCCACCATTCAATAGTTCGATCATGCTACGGTTGGTGGGACAGCCCTTGGTAGAAAAATTGAACTAGACACCATTTCTCAGATCCGTGGGTGGACACTTCATCAACATGTCCTTAAATCGTGTCCAACATTCCGTGAATTTCTCCTCCCGAGAAAAGGAACTAATTTCCTTTCTCGCATCATTCACTCGGACATTGGATAGAATCTGTGATAGAATTGCTTCAACATTCTTTCCATGTCGTAATAGATCGAGGGCTAAGGAATCCAACCACTCGGGCTCTGTCATGAAGGGAGAAAGGAAAAGTCAAGATTGATGATTCCTCCGAGAAGTTTTGAAATTTGGTTGTGGCGTTATACTCCTAAACCTCTTAACATGTGAATAAGGGTTTTCATGATCTAAGCCATAGAAAGATGGTAGCATCTGAATCACATGTGGCTTAAGATCATAATGAGTGGCATTAGTTGGTGGTAATACTATGCATGAGTGGGTACTGACCGCAGTAGGATTCAACAGTTCATGCAATGCTGTCGTAAAATCCAACTCATACATTCTTCTGTGCTCCCGTTCCTCTTGCATCTTGAATTCCTCGTTTCTCTTCTTCATCCCTCGATCTTCTTCGTTTGCTCCACCCTTGGTTCTCTTTGATTGTCCCCCATCTCGGCTTGAGCTCGACACGCTCTCCTAATGTTTCTTTCTAAATCGGGATCTAATGGTGTTAACTCTAGGTTCAATGATCGCCGACCATGCATAAACTAAAAGAAATTTAACTATACACTAAGGAAAAACAGCAAGCTAGAAAACAAATATGCAGGAAAAATAAAGAAAATAATAGAGCAAAACAACAACTAAAAGATGACAAAAATAACTAAGAACAAGAACAACTTAACAATATACTAAAAGCAACATAACAACAAAAAATAAATCAAAGCAATTATAAAATGATGCAAGAAAAGCAGAGCGTAAAACATAATAAAACAGAGTAAAATTAACTAAATTAACAAAAGAGAAAAATAAACTAATTTAAACAACTAACAATTTAAACTAACAAAATTATTAACTAAACACATGCAAAAATATATAAAACAACTAAAAATAAAACTAAACACAACTAAACTCAAGAAACAAAATACTCAAAGCAGTAATTTAAACAAAAATACGTCTAACAATTAATCAAAATTCAAAGAAAATAAAATAGAGGTATGTTAGATGCAAAATGTTGTAGTCGTTGCACGCATGCGTCAACGCAATGCATATATCGCTCGACCGCATCGCGCTGCCTCTGTCGAGGGTTACGAAGTTCGCACGAGCGCGATTAAGGTCGTATTTAGTCGCACGCCCTCGAATAAGCCTTCGCGTTCGTAGAATGTACGTCAAATGCCGATACTGATTTTCAGAGCTCAAATAGAAAGCTAAAAACTAGTTAAACTAAACTAAAATTAACACAAATGAATTGAAACATAAAATAAACTATGAACAATATTTACAACGCAGAAAATAAAAACTAGTAGAAAAATAACATAAATCTAAAAACAAAGTTAAATGCAAAACAATTTAGACGGTTCCCGAACGGCGCCCAAAATTTGATGTGACCAAATTTTGGTACAAATTGAACGAACCAAGTTCAGATAGTGGTTGCACAAGTACCGAGTCGAATCCCACAAGGAACCGTAAATTGTTAGTGCTAAAATAACCTTGAGTCTAGGTTAATGCTATTTTAACCTAGCTCATGATGGGTGTTCGTGACAACTTGAAAGTAAAACAAAGCGGAAATGTAAACAACGTAAAAGCACCAAGGTTGAGGTTTTCACCTCACCATTTCAACTACATTAATCAAAATACGCTAAGCTAAAACATCCGTCATCGGTTTGAAACAAAACTAAATCTATTGCACCTATCGAAGGATTAAAGGAATCTCATGTGAAAAGACAAACCATAAACGGTTTAAGGCTCAAAGGATCCAAAGTGAATGTGTTAAAACACAAACTACTATGGATAAATGAGCGTAAACCGAAGGATGGAATGTATCCATCGAACGAAACACCAAAAATAAACGATGGTAATCTCACTTGGTTTTGTCACCAAACCAAGTGAGAAACGATTTAAGTAAATAAAGAATAACGGAATGAAATGACTTAAACGTAAATAATTAACATAGCATTCATGGTGAGGCTACATCCTCAACCTTAGTTGGGATCTAGCCTCCCATAAGCAAAGGAAACATAAATAAGGAAAATAAATGCATTAAATTAAAATTAATGTAAAAACTACAAGGAAAAGGGCGTAGTAGGGCCAACAGAGGCAAACCACTCTAAAAAACACCCAAAAGTCTAACTCCCGAACAAATGGACCTAGGGTCCTATGGCAAACAAGCAGTCGAAGTGCGTTCAAACGCGAAGTGCGTTGAACGCACCGTTTATTTGTGGTCGAACGCAAGGCGAGTTCGACCGCAAATAATCTGTGGCGGCTAGCGAAGCGCGCGCGTTCAACGCAGAGCACCGCGTCAACGCATATAATCGCTAGGGCGGCCGCAGTGCGTGTGCGAACGCGGTGCTGCGCGGTGATGCTGATGCCGCGTCGTGCGCCGTGGTGCCGCAAGGCTGCGTGGAGTACGTTGCGCACCAAGTGCGGTCGACCGCACTATGGCAGGATGTTCACTTTAAGACCACATTCTTGCCCTTTGCTCACCATGTTTGTTGCAATGACCTGCAAAACACTAAATACCAAAAACTATACAAAATGTTAGTGATTAATGCGGCTATGAGTCTAACAAACATAAGTAAAGGGGATCTAATATACAATATTTGACACCTATCAGTGAACGATCACCCCAGAAGGTGCGATCGTTCGCACTGCCGAAGGGAGGAACGAACGCAGAGGCTAAGGTTCGATCGCAGCTACGTGCAGAATTGTGATCGATCGCAGTTACAGAAGCTTGCACCTGCGGAGCTGAACGTGAACTTGAAAAAGAAATTAAACTGCGAAAATTGAAAATAAAGAAAAACAAAACAAAAATGAAAGATTAAGCTAAATGTAGTCCTTATAATTTAATAACTAAACCGTTAAACAGTCCCCGGCAACGGCGCCAAAAATTGATGTGGTGATTTCGTGACCAAAATTATCAATAATAAAATAACCACTCGCAATAGGACGAATCCCGTAGGATATGGCTATATTGAGGGTGTCAAACCTCAAGGACTGTAGGGGTTTTGTTATTAAATTCAAAGAACGAAATTTAACCTAATTAAGAAAAAGAGATTGATTGTTTTGTGAATTTGAAATGCATAAAAGTAAACGCAAGATTAAGAGTAAATATATGAGAGAAAGAAGTAAGGTACCGACTTCACCACAATCCACACAACAATAGCAACCGTATTTAATTCCAAAAACTCAAAATATGTATGTTATAAAAGAACAAGAAAATATAATATCAAGGGATAAGGATAATCTATCTTCGGTTGGCACGGATCGTCCACCTAACCACTAAGATGCGGCACAACCCGTCTTCCCTAGGCATAAACTATAAAATCCCTTAATAAGTTTTTATACAATCAATGGAATAGCATAACCTATCTTTGGTTGGCACGAATTGTCTACCTAAATTACACTAAACTAAGGTGTAGTACGACCTGTCTTCCCTAGGCATGGCCTATCTTAATCCTATTAATCATATGTCTACTAAAACCCATTGCATAACCATCAATCTTATAATCATAGAAAATAAGGTTGATTTGAGTTCAATACAGGCAAAATAATTTCTAAGACAAGAATAGAATTTCGCAAATATTGAATTTGAATTGAATAACAATTGCATTGAATATTAAGAACAAAAATATAAAGTTGCAATCCTCATAGTTATGCAATCAACATACATAAATTGAATTAAATGAAATCAAATACAATCACTATTGTGCTTGGAAAGGGTTTACATCGGCACCCCACTAAGGGGTTTAGCCGCTCATGATCTTTTAAGCTCCATAGACAAGTTCTGAATTTCACTCCCGAAAAACGGCTCCCCTTTACAATGTTTAAAAGCCTATTTATAAGGACTAGAAAACCCTAGAAACCCTAAAACCCTAATTACAGTCGTAGGTCAATCTCCCAGTCCAATTGGGAGATTGAAAATCGAGTTTAACTTTCAAAAAGGTGATTTTCGTGTTCTTCACGCCCGAGTGCGATCAATCACAGGCTTTGGGCGATCGTTCACAATGCGATCATTCACAGGCTTTGGGTGATCATTCATAGGTGCAGCTATGATCATTCACAGCTACAGAATGATGCCAACTTGTCCCTTTTAGCCCGATTTCCAATGGAACTCTTGCATTTGACGTGAAACACAAAAATAACGCAGAATCAAACAAATAACAACGCTAAGGAATTAACATATGTGAGTTAAGGGGCTTGAATGTGCAATATTCAGCACTTATCAACAGGATACATATAATCAATGGATAAGTGTAACCCATCTTTAGTTGGCACATACTGTCTACCTAAATTACACTAAGCTAGGGTGTAGTACAATCCATCTTCCCTAGGCATGGCCTATCAAATCCTATTGATCATATGTCAATTAATCGCATTGTATAACCATCATCCTCATAATCACAGAAAATAAGAATGATTTGAGTTCAATAAAAGTAAAAGATTTTCTAAGACAAGATAAGAATTTCACTAATATTGATTTGAAATTTAAGAACAATTGCATTTAATAATTAAGAACGGAATTAATATGTAGCAATTCTCATAGTTATACAATCAACATGCATAAATTGAAAGTCTAGAAATTAAATACAATCAAACCGTTGTGCTTAGATAGGGTTACATCAATACCTAACTAAGGGTTTAGCCGCTCATGATCTTTTAAGCTCCAAAGATAGTTTTCTGATTTTTAGCTCTAGGAAGCAGTCTTCCTTTTTTACAAGTTAGGAGACATATTTATAGGGACTAGGAAAACCCTAGAATCCCTACAAACCGTAAAAAAATCATAGGTCAGTCACCCAGTTCAAGCGGGAAACTAAAAACCTAGTCCATGCTGTCAAAAATGTGTTTGCTGTACTATGCACGCCCGAGTGCTCTCGAGCACAAGTGCACTCGAGCTTAGTTGATGTGCACACGAGTGCAGGTGTGCACTTGATCCTAGGCTATGTGCACTTGAGCGCATGCGCACACGATCATCGATGTAGCAGTGCTCGATCTTGGTACTAGAATGCCTCCAATTTCTACCTTGCGAGCCCAATTTCCAATGGAATTCTTACAATTGACCAATAAAGACTTGAAACACAAAAACAAAACAAAATCAAACAAATAACAATGCTAAGGAGTTAACATATGCAAGCCAACATTCAACGCTTATCACACCCCCAAACTTACATATTGCTAGTCCCTTAGCAATACAAAAAAGAAAACATACTAAAAAACAAAAAGATAAATCTAGCTTTCATGGGATGTACGATTGCATTTAGCGTATGCAACAAGCCTTTTAAACCCCTAGGAATTTCCTAGAGGACAAGTGAAGTCTCGTGAGGGTTTTCCAGGAATAATACCCATAAACATTTTCCCCAAAAATGCAACATTAAAAATCAGGGTTCTCATTCATTAGCAAGCTTAACCCAACAAACACCATCTTCACAATTTTTAGGGAATTACAAATCAAGCTACAGACATGGCATTGGTCATACCAAAAATAGTACTCACCAATTGCACAAATCATTTTGCAATAAAATGGTTGTTCAAGTGCGAGTATCGAACCTACAGAGAATCGTGTTTCGTGTAAAACTAATTCTAAATGCCTAAACTAACCCTATCTTAACCTAATTCCAATTAATCAAACATGTGGCATGCATAAAATATAAACTAAATTAAATACAATAAAACAAATAAATAAAAGCCTAAGGTCTAGAATCCACCTCACCACATTAATGAACATATAGTCATGCTTAGTTCATACTCAATAATGACTATGCTACTAGGCATACTCTGAGCGCTAACACATTTGTTCATATTTTTGTTTATCAATAAAGCACATATGCATATCCTATTGTTATTACAAAATCTTGTTGAACAAATCGATGCATACACTATTTAAAAAGTCACAACGGATAGTGGTCCGAAGACGAATCATCCGATGTACCTCCGGTTGCAACAAACATTGACGTTTAACGATTTGTAAACAACAATCAACACACTTTTGTCACTAAAATGTATTAAAACAAATATACATAAAATTAAACGACAAAAAGAGCATTAAATTAAGCCTAACAACATGAACATAAATAAATGATGAGGCTTCATCTTTAACCTTAGTTGAAGATTAGCCTCCCATGCTAAAGGGAAACATAATCGACAAAGAAAAATAAAAGCAATATAATAAAATGACAATTTAGAGGGTTTACAGTGATAAACAGGGAGGTTTATGGCCTCCAAGGGCACCTCCAAACGTGAAAATCACGAATTACATACAGTCTTATTTATAAACAAAAATAAGTGTGCTGCCAGGTCAGGGGTGCGCTTGATCGCAGGAGGTGCGATCGATCGTAGTCCTGTGTGTGGTCGATCATAGGCGTTGCGTTCGATCTCAGGGCCGTATGTGTTCAATCATAGGCATTTGAGTTCGCTTGATCGCGATGTTTGCGATTGATCGTAGATACCTGCTCTGAAATCCCACGACGTAAGTGTTAAAGCAATGGAGGCTAGGGCCGGGTTGGGCAACGCAGAGATTATGGCTAACATGGCTTGCGCTTGATCATGGCTCATGCATTCAATCGCAGTGCGCTCGATCACACCAAGTGCGTTCAAGCACACTGGTAGGGGCCAAGATTCCAACTTTGCTTATTTTCTCCCCTTTGAACCACAATTTGCATCAAAGACCTACAACACACTAAAACACTAAAACAACACAAAACATGAGATATTAACACAACTAAGAGCCTAACAAAAGTAAGTTAAGGGGGGTCCAATATCCAATATTTGACACCAATCAAATACCCCCAAACTTACATTTTGCTAGTCTCTTAACAAAACAAAAATGAAAACACAATAAAAAACAAGAAATATAAATCTGCTTTCGTGGGAGAAACGATTGCATTTAGCATATGTAACAAACCTTTTAAACCTCTAGGCATTCCCTAGAGGACAAATGAAGTCTCGTGAGGATTTTCCAGAAATGGCACCCACAAACAATTATTAGCACTATGTTATTAATGGACAAAGCCTTTCACAAACACACGATTCATATATCATTAGCAAATTTAACATGTTAAACATACAAACCACATCATCCAGGCATCCAAACATCATTTCACTCAAGGTTGGAAAATTGAGACAACACATGCTCCAAAAAGTGCAAAGTGGACTAACACAAGATCATGGGGTTTCAATTTTTCAAAAGACGTGTGTCCCAAAATTCATAGGAATGCAATGTGATTAAAACAACTGAGACTTGAATTGAAAAGTGCAATTTTTTTGTGTAGGCTGCGCAATGCTTGACTCCCTTAAGCTTCTAAATGACCTATGTAATGAGCGTTAGGCCAGTGACTCCCAAATCAGGCGGTTTTAGGGCACTAGATGTAGAGACATACTTAAGGGCTTAATTACTCGAGTCAAAAAGAGCTACAAAGCCTAAACTAACCATACAATTACTTAGCTGAAATTTCTCATTTTTTTACGCGAACGCTCATTGCTTGACCAGGCAAGAGGTCCGATTACTCAATGAAAAGCTCAACTTATTATGAATATTTATTTATTTATTTGTTTGTTTGTTTGTTTATTTATTTATTTATTTATTTATTTATTTATTTATTTTTTATTATTATTATTATTATTATTATTAGCCAAGGTTCTCATCACACATTACATCACTTAAAAATCTCAAGAAAAACACTCCTCAAGTCAAATCTCATACCTCACAGATCCTATGCTAGTGTGCATGTGAAATATTAATCAAACAAGTGGAGTCTCTCTAATCCAACACATGAATCAAAAACTAGGATTTCTAATGATAGGCAATGTTCAAACATGTTAAACACACTAATGACATGCAATCCACAGTTATGATGTAAATTGTGCCCAATCAACAACATAGCAACAAACAAAAAGAAAAAATTTTATAAACAGACAAAAATAAGCAAAACAACAAATAAAAACAAACAAATAAACAGACATAATGTTTGTCTACACCCCCAAACTTAAAGGACACATTGTCCCCAATGTGGCAAGAAATACATTACAGTAGGATGAGCAACCGAAGAGTGCAAAGTCCAAGGCATCCACCGAACTTAAACATCAAAACAGCTGTCAAAAACTAACAGCAATGTTTTCTCACAAGCACAAATATCAAAAGATTAAATACTTTTAGAAACCGAATAAAATAAAAGTAAAATGACAGGAAATAAAATAACAAAATAAATCAAAAATGCAGTGCGGAAAATAAAAAAAGAAAAAATACCGCACCTTCCCCATTCATATGGGTGTCCAATGAATCCCTTCCATCCTTTCTTCTTAGGAATTTGATACCCCTCTGGAAGGATGTTTCGCCATCTTATGTAACCTAAAAGCTTGCTTCTAAAATTTCTCTTAGGACCACGATTTCTAGATTTGTGATCTTGTGTGCGTGAATCCTCAAAGATTGCTGCATAAGACGGTTCTTTAAGATATTGAAAAGATGAAACTTGTGGTGAATGATATGTCTCGAGAGGGATTGTGACGAAGAAATAAGCTTTAGTACTCACTTCCTTGTCATTAGGTGGATTTGGCGGGGGCTTAAATTGCACAACTTGCTCCTTTTTTTCTTCCTCCTTGTTGACAACTTTTTTCTCACTAACAAGTTTGGTGGTGATTTGGGCATTCTTGTGTGCAGACTTGTTAGCTTTAGTCACGTAATGATTTATGAAAGGGCAATCATCAAACTGGTGAGAAGGATGATAACAATATTCACATGACTGATGAGGTGCATAAGTGTGAGAAAGTTGGGTATGGGTATGTATGGGATGGAAAATGTTGCACTAATAACTCTTGGGGAGGATGAGTATATGGTGAAGGCAAGGAAGAGGGGTTATTTAAAATGTAAGGCTCAGCTGCTAATGAAAATGAGTTAGGGAATGATATCTCAGTGGTTTCCCCCTTCTCTGTTTGTTCCTCAAGAGTAGGATACTCTAGACTTGGCTCATTAGCAGTCTCCTTGAAAACTTCCTCACTCCTCGCCAACTCTTGACTTTGAAAATCCTCTTCCTCAATTATGTTGAATTCAGCAACTAGATGATCAAACTGTCCTTCCAACCTTGCAACTATTTGCATGAATTCCTTAAGTGTGTCTTCTAATGATAGTTCTTGTGAAGCAGGAATGGTGGGTTGGCCGACTAGTTCCATGAATTCCTTAAGCGTTTCTTCCAAAGAAGATTGCTTAGGAGGATAATCATATGATGAATGGGAAGAAAATTAGTTGTCGAACTGCGGATAATCAGGATGGTGCAGTCCGTCAACTTGGGGAGCAAAATTTCCCGCAGCATGAGCTTGCCACGAAAAACCAAAATGGTTGCTCCAATCTGGGTTATAAAAATTTGAATTTGATTCAAACCCAAGACTTGAGAAATTGGTGTTCATCTACTCATGTGAAAAATTAGAAAATTGTCCCCAATGTGAAAAATCACCTAAACTATGGTAAGGGCTAGAGCAGTGTGAACATGGTTCATGTGGGTGAAAATTGGTAGGGGAAACATCAAATTTATCGAACGGAAGACTCATGCTTCAACCAAACAGTTCAAAATATCCCACATTAAATAATAACAATTTACAAAAATAAAATAGAATAAACAAAACTACCAAAATAAACTAAACAAATAACTAATCAATAAACTAACAACACAATAAACTAATTAGATAATTAAAATAAAAATAAACTAACTAAAACTAACAACAGCAAGTAAATAAATAAAAACATGCAAAATAAATAAACAATTAAAAGAAAAACTAACAATTAAACAAAAATAAAAAATAAAAAATTAAACTTAGCTACCTCGGGGTATGTTGGAGCTAACACGAGATCGTAGGTATCATGTGATCAGTGTATGTAAAAATAACGCTGCATACGCATAACAAGTGAGATCAATAAGCACAAAGCGCATTGCTGCTGGTGTCAAAGGTGCACTTGCGCACCACTACAAGCTATCGGGCACGCAAAAAGCAGGTCTGTGGAAGCATGCACTCGATCGCAATGTGAGGTCGATTGCAATTACAAAGAGTGATTTTCCAGCAACTTAAACAAACTATAAAAACAACCTAATAAACATTATTCTAATTTTTTTAAAAAAAAAATTCATCGTGTTTCGTGTAAAACTAATTCTAAATGCCTAAACTAACCCTATCTTAACCTAGTTCCAATTATCAAACATGTGGCATGCATAAAATATAAACTAAATTAAATGCAATAAAACAAATAAATAAAAGCCTAAGGTCTAGACTCCACCTCACCACATTAATGAACATATAGTCATGCTTAGTTCATACTCAATAACGACTATGCTACTAGGCATACTCTGAGTACTAACACATTTGTTCATATTTTTGTTTATCGATAAAGTACATATCCATATCATATTGTTCTTACAAAATCTTGTCAAACTAATCGATGTTGTTTAAAAAGTCACAACGGATATTGGTCCGAAGACGAATCATCCGATGTACCTCCAGTTGCAACGAACGTTGACATTCAATGATTTGTAAACAACAATCAACACACTTTTATTACTAAAATGTATTGAAACGAATATACACAAAATTAAACGATAGAAAGAGCATTAAATTAAGCATAACAACATGAACATAAATAAATGGTGAGGCTTCATCTTCAACCTTAGTTGAAGATTAGCCTCCCATGCTAAAAGGAAACATAATCGACAAAGAAAAATAAAAGCAATATAATAAAATGACAATTTAGAGGGTTTACAATGATAAACAAGGAGGTTTCTGGCCTCCAAGGGTGCCTCCAAACGTGAAAATCACGAATTACATAAGGTCTTATTTATAGACAAAAATAAGTGTGCTGTCAGGTCAGGGGTGCGCTTGATCACAGGAGGTGCGATCGATCGTAGTCTCGTGTGTGGTCAATCGTAGGCGTTGCGTTCAATCTCAGGGCTGTATGCATTTGATCATAGGCATTTGAGTTCAATTGCAATGCGCTCGATCACGATGTTTGCGATCAATCGCATATAACTGCTTTGAAATCCCACGATGCAAGTGTTGAAGCGATGGAAGTTAGGGCTGGCTAGGGCAACGCGGGGATTACAGCTGACATGGCTTGCGCTCGATCGTGGCTCATGCGTTTGATTGCAGTGCGCTCGATCACTCTAAGTGCGCTCGAGCGCACTGGCAAGGGCCAAGATTCTAATTTTGCTTAATTTCTTCCCTTTGAACCACAATTTGCATCGAGGACCTACAACACACTAAAACACTAAAACAACATAAAACATGAGATATTAATACAACTAAGAGCCTAACAAACATAAGTTAAGGGATGTCTAATATACAATATTTGACACTGATCAGGCATCATGAGATATCACAAGATTCAACTAGTGTAAGTGAACTCAACACAAAGTCATGAGACTTTAAAAACTAATCTCAATCATACATGGCTCAACACTCAGAATTCATTAGACTACCCATCGGATGCAAAAACAAAGGGTTTTTTTTTTTTCTTTCTTTTTTTCATTGTGCTTAGCTCCTTTAAGCTTTCTAATTGACCCATGTATCAAGCGTTAAGCCAATAGCTCCCAAACTATATGGTTTTAGGGCATTAGGTGTAAATACACCCTTAAGAACCTATTAACTCGAATCAAAAAGGCTACGAAGCTTAGCTAACCATGTCAAACTTCTCACTTTTTGACGCAAATACTCATTGCTTAATGAGGCAAGAGGTCCAGTTACTTGGTGGAAAGCTCAAAATAATCAAATTTTATTTATTTATTTATTTATTTATTACCAAGGTTATCTCTCCAATAAGCTACCCAATTGCATCCAAGCTATTAATACCAAACATGACTGATCACAGATTTCAAACCCCACAAACTGATAAGTACTTAAATATTCATATTTAAGCCCCTTAATTTATATTTGTTAATCTATTAGTTTTGTTAGTTTGTGCTATTTTACTTTCTTTTTGTGTTCTCTTTGTTTTATAGGTTTTTGGAAGAAAAGAAAGCATTTCTAGAAGTCTCGGGCTTAAAGTACAAAATTGGAAAAAGCTAGAAGTTTGATGAAGAACAAGCATTCTGTTAGTGCGATCAATCGTAGGACACTTACGCTCTAGCGCACCTACGCTCGAGCACCTAAGACAAGGAAAGAGCACATCTGGCTCGTGCCCACAAGAAGAAGGATCGATCGCAAACATGTGATCTGCGATCGAAAAGCACCTGCTCAGAGAATTCAAGAATTCAGCATGGCTAGACTTCTTTTGCTTTCCATATTAGGGTTTTTCTAATCCTAGTTGCACTAAGACTAAACCCTACAAGTTTATTGGGGTTTCTAGGTGTTTTAGAGTATTCCTAAGCCTATAAATAGACCTCTACGCCTCTTAGAAAGGGATCCTTTATTACACAATCTTTTGGGAGAGGAATTGGAGGCTACTTCAAGGAGTTGTTTTCGATTTTTTCTTTCCCTTTTCTTTTTAGTTTTATTTGAATTATATGTAACTAAATACTTTTGTAAGGCTAGATTGAAGCCCTAATTATGTTCTTTTATATTTCAATACCGGCGCCTTTGTAATAATCATATTGTGATGCTTAACTTGATTAATGCCTGTTTTATTGAATTCTTCATATGTATGTGATTGGTCATTATATGCATATGGTATGGATTAGTTAATTAAATCAATTTGGATGGCCAAGTCCTGGGTTTAATAAGAGTAACAAAAGAAATCCATACCAAGTTCTTAGGTTAATCAACATGGGGAACCGGGAGTATACACCCATGCCCTAGGCCTTGTGTGTTTGTCGATTTCCACAGATTTATGCTTTCTTAAAGAATAACTTAATACACCCATGCTAAATCCTTTAAGAAAGAAAAGAGTTAGAGTATACACCTATGCCTAATTCGTTACTTAGGGAAATTAATAGCTTAAAGAGTATACACCCATGCCCTTAAGTTGGCAAACATTAGGTATTCATAATATGATTGGAACACTAGCATTATGTTATATTAATTGAGCATGATTAGTAGTGGATATCAAAGCCCTACACTTTTAATTATCTTTATTTATTTTCATAGTATCAATTTCGTGACAATTTTGGTATTTTAATTAATTCTAAATAAAATCAACAATCTTCATGGGATCGATCTCGTACTTGCTATACTATACTATTGTTTTGATCTTGTGCACTTGCGAGTTAAAACGTACTAAATATTATCTATTAATTTAGGTAGTATTTGGTACAACACAAACTACGTGCTATTGTGCATGTGAAAATTAAATTGAACATGTAATATCTCATGTTGTCAAAGAAAGTAACACAACTTGAATCCCCTAATCAAGTGATCATGTGTTCATCATGCTAAGCTCACCAATAAAATTCAAATCATAATTTGAAATCAGCTGCATACTTAGGAACAACATATGTACCCAAACCCCGAAACTTGAATTACACAATGTCCTTAGTGTGTGGATACAGAAAATAAAGCAATGCAAGGGATAGGAGTACCTAACAAGTCACTGTGACGCTAAAGAAGATGCCCCTGAAGCAAGTGGCAACCATGCTAGGATGGATCACAACAAGACTTGTTGTGCCTCAAACTGTTCATCAGCCAAGAGCTTATCCTCCCAAGCCTCCTATCACTAATCAGCAAGCTCAAATCGAATGTCCTCCAACTCCTGCTAGATGGCCTGATACTGTGAGATGCCCAAGGTGACCATCTCTTCCTCCTCCGCCACTTCTTCCTCTGCTGCATGCCCATCCATGTCCATTGGCTCTGTGGCAACTGCAATTCTCTCTACCCTAGCTGCCCATCCTCGACGCTCCCGTGGCATATGCGAACAACTTTGGTTCCACTGAATAAGGCTAAACTAAGGGTGCTCATATATCGGCCTCTACGTAGGTGTACCCTCGATGCCCCAGGTCTGACGAAGATGGGTGATCAGGAACGGAAAAGGAGGTCCCCATGTGGCTTAACCCTGAGTGCACTTCCCAATTGCCCCTTCCCAAAACTTGTGCATCTGATCCAAAATGAGCTGAGGAATGGAATGCCAAAAGCCTTTTTGAAAGGCATAAAGAGCAAGTAGGAAGGAACCACACCTCTACGTTTTGTGTCCAAATGGACACACATTTCACTACAAAATGGCGTCCATGAGCCAAAGTCTAAAAGGCAAAAGAACCTTGCTAGTGCAATTGTGGAGATCATTAGTGTAATGGCCATGGCATATGTCATCCACAATGTGCTGCACGATAAGTCCAGAAGGTTGGTTTGAGCACTGAGGAGTGCCATCCCATGCCAAAATGTTTGACGAGCACTCATGGGAGCATTGAAGAGCAGCACAATGTCAGTGGCGGTTGGCTCAATGTTGATACTGGCCACAAATGAAGATAGGACGCCCAGCCAAATGCAGTCAAAAGTGAGGTTTTGATCAAATTCTCAAACCAGGCTCTCATATGCAATGGGGTTGACTAGCTGGAATAAAGCGGTGAGGCCCTAGTGCTTACATTCTTTGACCGCCCACTTGGTAGCCTGGAGATCTTTGAATGTGGTTTCAACCACAATAGAGGTCTCGAAGATGTGCTTTCTCGGTTTCCCATGGGGTTGTAATGAAGTGGTTTAAATCCTAGAGGTGGTGTCCCAGGCTGAGGAAGACCGAAAGGAGGAAACTCAAGCTCTACGCCTAGTGAAGACTGGTTCAGGCCTTTTGTCGAGCACCTAGTATGCACTTCCAAAACCAAAGGGTGCTCAACCACTTTCAAATGCTACCCAACCCCCTACAAAACAAAGAAAAAAACCAACACAGAAGAAGTCTTTGTGTGGAGAGGCACCCACAAACTACTTTTCACAAGAAAATTTGGGGAAAAGGTGAAATGGGAGAGACAGGTTGGAGAAAAAGAAAAAAAAATAAAAAATAAAAAACAATAAGGGAAAAGGGAGGTGTGACTATGTGGAGAGGGGTGAGGGGCGGCGTGCAGCGGCGTGGGTGGCTATGCACGGTGGTGCATAAGCCATGGGGCAGTGCTGTGTGGCCTAGGGTTGGGTGGCGCAAGGCTGGGCAAGGGAGAAAGTAAGAGAAAAATGTGAAAAATGTGAAAAATGTGACCTAAAAAGGTCACGTGAGGCTCCTATACGAGTGTGCTCATTCGTATAGCAAAGTATGCTCAATCGCACTCGCATAGAGGCGTGCATAGTGCGGTGGTATGCATATACACACAAGGGTGCACGGTGCGAGTGCGCTTGATCGCACAGTAAGGTGTGCTCAATTGCACTTGTGCAGGTGTGTGTGTGTGTGCAATTGTTGGGTATCTACACTCGAGCCTACATGAGTGAGCTCGAGTGCAGGCCCATGTCTAGGATCGAAAGTATGAGCCCAAGGTGCTAGTGATGAACTTAAAATAAGTAGACAAGATCTGTCAAATTGATAGATTCCACATCATTACCTGGCTTGAAGTTCTTGTAACACCTCGAGAATTAATTAACTGATAATTAATTCCATGGTTCGTCTCTCATCCTTGTTCCACTCCGAACAAGACCTCCAGGACCTCTACTCCTTAAAAACAGAGGATACTAGGCAACAAAAGTAATAAAGTACTATAAATATTAATCAATATAACCAGAGTGCCTAACCAAAGATTATTAAAGCAGCGAAAACTATATTATAACATCAGTACAAGGGATCTATGTTAAACCTTAATATGCAAGCATGCATCAAATCCTATGTCTACAGCATAACTCAAAAGTACTAATTACCATGAGTACCTGCTTAAGCTTGCAATAAGTCCTCAAGCATCTCCTAAATTGAATCCTCCACAAGACCGAATGCTTCATGGTATCCACTATCTATAACAGCATAATCGTACATATGGAGAAAAAAGAGAAATAATAAAAAGATAAGTTTGATGACTTAGTGAGTAGAAATCCACATGACGTACCTATCATTAATTTGTGGATTCTCTTATTCATAAAACACATGCAACATTATGAGATGGTAGTTATCATACAGATGATATATATAATATAATATATGCTTATAATCATGAGTAACAGTAATAGTCTAACAATATGGTCTACCCGATATATTACCCCTTCTAAGCAGGGTTGACGCAGTCTCGAGGGACCTGTAGTATAATGCCGATGCCCCAACCATTGCACATCATACTGTACATAACACTAGCGAGGCGACCGAGTCCTACCTCAGATGGCCCACACCACTAATAACGTCCGTCCTATAGTGACTATCCATTGGGAATGGCTGCATCATTGGTCACGAAACCATTAGATCCAAAGCCCCTCCACACACACACTGACCATAAAGCTAACCCATATAGTAAGCACATGGCCATTATACCGCACATACTGGTGTACCATGTCATACAATGCAATTAGTCTTATCAGTCTTTTACATACATAGTTTTACAAGTCTCATTATTATCTTATTAACTGACACACGTTTTCACAAAAAAGATTCTCAGTAGTTCCAAAATGTATTTCATGAGAGTTGCAAAATATGCATGCTTGACATATATAAAATATGTGCAATGTAAGAAAAGTAACAACCAAGCATCCATATGAGTTTGTACTCACCCGAGTCGTAAAGCTCCTCCATGTAATTCCCTTGAAGCTTTATAACCTCGAATGCTGAGAAAAGACCTATCATTAGTTCTATTTCTACTAAAGCACAACTTTATAACAAGGAAAAAAGAGCTATGGGACAGCTGGTGAAAATAGGATTTCCCTGTAACACTCTGGCTGTATGTCCGGGCTCGAGGCTATACATCCACCGCATCACAACAGGCCATACGCTTGGTCACGAGATCATAAGTCCGCTCCAATGTCTTTCAGGGAGAACCTCATTTTCTCTCCACTTTTCACCTATTCTCCGACTCCTAAGGCCAACAAAGGCTTCCTAGGGCCTCTTAACACAGATCAAAACCTCCATGCAAAATAACAACACTAAGCTATCAAAACGCTAGCCTAAGCAAGATTAAAGCATAACTAAGCTAACAGCTACAGCTAACAACATAGAACTATAATCGAGATGCATAACAACATATTAAAAAGCTAAGGAAACCGAGTGTTACCTCCTTGAAGCAAAACCTCAATAGTTCCTCCTCTGGCAACACCAAAACACTCACGAAACCTCATAAACACTCACAAATGGCCAACA
Source organism: Carpinus viminea (assembly GCA_013348765.1). Taxonomy (NCBI): domain Eukaryota; kingdom Viridiplantae; phylum Streptophyta; class Magnoliopsida; order Fagales; family Betulaceae; genus Carpinus; species Carpinus viminea. The sequence goes on along the minus strand of CP054668.1, from coordinate 38,149,285 downwards.
AGCAGCCTAGGGGTGAAGAGGGGGATTGAGAGGTGGATTTGGTGTGAAATGGGCGAGAGGGTGAGGTGGTATTTATAAGGCAAAAAATCCTAGAAGGCCTAGAAACCCTAAAAAAATCATAGGTCAGTCTCCCAATTCAAATGGGAGACTGAAAACCTAGTCCATGCTGTCGAAAGGGCGCCTGTCGTACTATGCATGCCCGAGTGCGCTCAAGCCTAAGGATATGCGCTCAAGCACTAGTGCACTCAAGCTTAGTTGATGTGCACTCAAGCGCAAGCGTGCTTGATCCCAAGTGTAGCTGCGCTCGATCCTGGTACCAGAATGCCTCCAATTTCTACCTTGTGAGCCCAATTTCTGATGAAATTCTTGCATTTGACCAATAAAGACCTAAAACACAAAAACAAAGCAAAATCAAACAAATAACAATGCTAAGGAGTTAACATATGCAAGTTAAGGGGCTTGAATGTGCAACATTCAACGCTTATCATCCTTCAAAGAACATCCAATCCCTTCAACTGGCTGTCTTGCAACCCTATAGCAATCTAAGGCTGACACTAGTTGGCCAATCGAGTCCATCACTTGATGTCCCTAGGGTACTACTTCATAAACTGGGATGACCATAGGCTCGGGGTGAACATTGCCCTCAGGGCTTTTGATCTCCAGTGCGTTAGGTCCGGTTGCAGGGTTCCTTCGGGGCGACATTCTCTACAACAAAGAGCAAAGGTAAAACCAACTCTTATAGAACTAAGTGACCAAATCTAAAGGCTAAGTCCTAACTATCTATCTAGCCTAATCTCTGGTGTGATCATGGCCTAAGTTCTCTTTTCCTTTACCCTATAGTCTTTCCAGAGTACAAAGGCTCTAATACCAACTATGACGACCTCAATGGGCAAATTAATTAACTAGTAATTGATCTCATAGTTAGCCTCCCAGCCTTATACCTCACTGGACAAGGCTCAGGGATTTCAATCTTTTTCATCGTAACGAAAAAATCTTAGTAGGAAACTTTACTAAGACTATAGAAAATAGAGATCAATAATTTGACATTACACAATATTCACAAGAGAAATTATAAAACCTCATAGCATAGATAATCATCATAAAGTATCAGTCATCAAACCATCATCAAGTAAGGGTTACAAACCATAAGATAAACAAATAACACTGTCTTAGAAAAAGAATAGCAAATAAAAGCCTAGATTTAAGCTTAAGTAAGGCTAATGAGAATAAAATCTTAATAATGTCATCATGGCTAGTTCCTCCCACATGGATCTCAGCCAAACAGGGTCCATGTCCTAAAAAATGACTCTCATCAAGTCCTATGCTATCACCCAAGTCGGCTCCATTGGCATCCTCTGTAGTGCCCCAAATTATCAACTAGGCATAAGTAGTTTAGTTAGGGGAGTTAATTTGGGCTTTGGGTCACTAAGGACACTGAGGGGTAATTTGGACTATTGGGTGGATTTATGCTAGGTCTAGCAGACGTACGCTGCTATCTGTAGTGCGGACGTACAGGGGGGACCACCAGATGTATGCTCTACAAATCGTACAGGCAGATGTATGTGAGACCACCAGGCATACGCTACTTTTTGAATACCCTCTGGATAATATCTGGACGTATGAGGTAGCCATTGAACTATTGGACAAGAACCACCAGACGTACACCCTTTAGCTAGATGTCCGCTATTTTTCTAGGTCTATAAATAGCACCATACCCCCTTCGTGTTTTGCACAACTTCAAATGCCCCCAGGCTGCCAGAGTATTCCCAAAGTATCCCCAGAGTGTTTCCAAAGTGTTTTGAGTGTGTTTTGAGCGTGTGTGTAAGGCGTTTGTCAGTTTTGAAACGTTCGTGAGGCGGAACTCTTGCAGTTTCGTTTCAAGGAGGTAACGTTCAATCCTTAGTTTTTAAATACATTGTTATACTACTCGTTTTATGTTTAATTGTAGTTGCTAACTTAGTTATGCTTTAAAACCCGTTTGGGTTAGCGTTCTTACTTAGCTTAGCATTGTTACGTTGCATGGAGGTTGTAAATTAGACTAGAAAGCTTTAGGGTGTTCCTAGTAACCCTAGGAGTTGGAAAATAGGCAAACAGTGGAGAGAAAATGAGGTTCTCCCCGAGCACCCACATAGTGGACATTCGGTATCTTGCCGAATGTACGGCTTGTCGTGACATGAGGGACATAAGGCCCCGAGCCTAAACGTACGGTCAATGTGTGGCAGGGAAACCCTATTTTCACCAAACATCTCATAGCTCCTATTTTCCTTGTTTTAGAATTGTTTTAGTGGAATTAAGACTAATAAAAGGTTTTCCACATATTTGGAGAACCCGGATCCTTCAGAGTTTTCGAAGACGCTTATTGATCCAGGTGAGTTTTAACTCACATAATGCTCATTGCTATTTTCCCATACATTACACATCTATTTTGTATAACAAGAAGACATGCATATTTTACAACTCTCATAGTTTGTACTTATTGCACATGAACTCTGTCATTTTGAAAAAAATGTTATGCTGAACATGTTAACCTAGTGAGACTTATAAAATGACATGCATGTAAAATACAGACAAGATAATTACATCGTATGACATGGTACACTGATACGTGCGGTAGTATTGGCCATGGGCTTACTACACATGTTAGCTTTATGGTCAAATGTGTGTATTATATGGGGCTTTTGATCCATTAGTTTCTTGACCTTGATGCAACCATTCCCAATGATTCGATCACTACAGGACGGACGTCATTAGTTGGTGTAGGCCACTCAAGGTCGGACTCGATCGTGCTACTAATGCTACGTACGGTATATTATGTAATGGTTAGGGCACTGGCATTGTATTATAAGTCCCTTGAGACTGCATTAACCCTACTGAAAATGGGTAATATTTCGGGTAAACCATATTGTTGAACTATGACTATTGTTTACATCGTATGCATATATCATTACTATACATATATCACGCATAAATAAACTGTCATGATAGAACTATTTTTGCTTATTAAACATTTGAGTTCATTACTAAAATTAGCATGGGTATTATCTGCATTAAAAATCACTAAGTCTTAGACTTACCCCCCTTTTATTTATGTCTTTCCCCATCAATACGAATAATTGTGCGGTTTAGTTGCCCTAAGCAAAGATGTCGTCAGAAAGTACTTGGGTGATTGCTCAGGACCTGATACGAGTGATCTTTGAGGATATGGATCCTGTTTGGCTTAGGACGATGTGGGAAGATGGAGGATCTGCCCATGTAGACATGATAGAGATTTTGATTTCACTAGCCCTATTGAAGTTTAAGTCTATGCTTTGATATGTTGATCTTTTGTAAACTCTGTTGGCAGTTATCTATTTTGGGTTGTATCTATATTCCTGTTGATTGTCTGATGACCAGTACATTTGGCGACTATTTATGACATTGATGATGTGGTATTTTATCTCCAGTATTGTTGTGTAATGTTTCAATTACTGTATCTTAATCCTATAGTTTTAGTAAAATCTTCTGCTGTAGTTTTCTCGTTACAACGAGGAAAGTGATTTCCCAGAGGTCGTGTCCTGGAGGGACATGGCTGAGATGGCACGTTGTGGGATCAATTACTAGTTAATTGATTTGCCCGTCGGGCGAGGCGTTACATCCTCTCCTAGGATAGCTAAGCTGCCCAAATATTCATAATGATAGGGGAAAACATAAATAAAAGGGGGGTAAGTCTAAGACTTAGTGATTATTAACACAAATAATGTCCATACTAGTTTAGTAATGAACTCTAATGTTTTTGTAAAGCATATGACAGTTCCATCATGAAATTTTATTTTATGTGTGATATAGATATACAGTATATACATATGATACAGAATAACAGTCATTGTTCAATAGTTTGGTCTACCCAAGATATTATTCATTCTCAACAGGGTTGCTGCTGTCCCGAAAGACCTATAGTACAATGTTGGTGCTCCAACCATTGCACGTTATCATACATAATACTAGCAGTACAACTGAGTCCAACCTTGGGTGGCCTACACCGCTGATGATATCCGTCTTGTAGTGACCACCCTTTAAGGCTGCGCCGGCTACAAACAACCACTGGATCAAAGGCTCATATAACACACGCATTTGACCATAAAGGTAACATATATAGTAAGCCCATAGCTATTATACCGCATGTACCGGTATACCATGTCATACAATGCAAATTATCTTGTCTATATTTTATATGCATGCTTTTACAAGTTTCATTTTATTAACATATTTAGTACAACATTTTCACAAAATGCTAGAGTTCATGTGCAGCAAGTATAAATTGTAATAGTTGCAAATATGCATGTTTTCTTGGTACACAAAATAGTTGTGCAGTGCATGAAAAATAACAATGAGCATTATGTGAGTTATAACTCACCTGGGTCAATTAATGTCTCCGAGTATCCCAAAGGTTCCAAGTTCTCCAAATCTGTGAAAAACCTTCTATTAGTCATATTTCTACTAAAACAACTATAGGATAAGAAAACATGAACTATAGGACAGCTGGTGAAAATAAAGTACCATGTCATACTTTAGACCGCATGTCCTGGCTTGAGGTTATACGTCCGCTATGATACTTCAGATTGTACATCCGTTTCGAGGTTTTTAAGGAGAATCTCATTTTTCTCCGTCCTCTTATTCTCCAAATCAACTCCTAAGACTATCAAAAGGCTTCCTAAGGCCTCCTAAGTCGAAATGAAATTTCCATGCAACGCAATCATACTAAGTTAACATAACGCTAACCTAACCAAGATTTAAAGTATAACTAAGTTAAAACTACAACTATCAATACAAGACAAGAATCGAGTAACATAATGACGTAATTAAAGAGCTAGGTAACCGAGCATTACCTCTTGGAAGTGAAACTTCAAAAGTTCCTTCACCATTAGCACTGAAACACACAAAATCTCACAAAACACTCACAAAGGAAGGATTTTTGCAGCCTAGGGGCCTGAGAGTGCATGAGAAATGAAAAGGGGAAGGGGGTATTTATAAGGAAGGACTGCTACCAACTCCCTGAAAAGTAGTGAACGTCCGCCAAACCCTAGCGTACATCTGGTACTATTACACAGCAATCCAAATGATGTCTCGTACGTTTAGGTATTAACCAAAGAGTATTCCAAAATGTATCGAACGCTTGTGTGGTCCCACGTACATTTGTGTACTAATTGTAGAACATACGTCTGGTGGTCCCCTCACATACGTCTACACTACAAACAGCAGTGTACGTCTGCTAACCCTAGCGTACGTCCGCCAGCCAAAAGTCCAAATTACCCCTCTATTGTCCTTAGTGACCCAAAACCCAAATTAACCCTCTTAATTAAGTTACTTATACTTAGTTAATTATTTTTGTCACTACAATTAGGGCTAGCTGCTATAAATTTGTTTGGAGGGCTCGTTATTCCTATTATTTATTTAAATTCTTAAATGACTTTGTTTTTCTTTACATTTTCCCTTTGCATTTATTTAAAAGAAAATTTCAATGGTATATAAAAAGGATAAGAAAACTATTACGAGGTTTTCTTGAATAAAAAAAATTAAAGTAGCTTAGACCTCTAAAATCTTTAAAAAAAAAATTCAAGGATAGTCGATGTAGTGCAATTAAAGAAAAATAACAAAAACAAAAAACTTTTTGTACTTAAAAAACCGTGCTCTATTCCCATATGTAGTGGAAAGGATCCTCCTTTCTCTCCCATTTCCTTTTCTTATGTTGCTGGTTCATGATGTTTCTATATATGAGTTTGTTTACCAAAAAAAAAAAAAAATAAAGAAACCGTGCAAAACAAATAGTTATTATTTTTGATAAAAAAAACTTCAAAAGTATTTGTTTATCTTTTTTTAAAAATATATATTTATATATATTTATATATATTTCAACCCAATTACAAACATGTTATTCCTATCACATATGTTTTCCAAACAAGTAATTTTAGAAATCTTTCTTGTGTCTCTTCAAGAATGATATGACTTTTAAAATCACCATTTGATCAAAAATCAATAATAATTAATCACAAGCCTAATTATTATTTTAAGAGTCACATTATTTTTGGAAGGACACAAGAATGACTTGTAGCATTACTCTTCCAAAACACAAATCCATTTTTGAGAGCACTATATGTCATTCCCTTCCATATAGTAACTAACACTCAAGGGTTACTACAGTGTTTCCCAATGTGTAGGGAACCAAAAGTAGTTCCCAATACATTATTTTAATATAAAATATTTCTTTTTCCTATTTGTTCATTCATCTTTTTGTCTTTAATTGGGATTTTGTGAAAAAATGAGAGTAGGTAAAAAATTTATATTTTGTAAATAAATAATATTTTAATAGTATAGGAAAATGTAAGGAAAGCTATTTGTAAAATATATATTCATATGAAAGCAGAAAGTAGTTTTATTCCTTAAATTTAGGAAAAATCAAAGAAAAGTTGCTAGTAGTGCTCTGACCAAGCCCAAAGCAGGCCGTGCTTAAGGCTAGCAATTTTGACACAACCTGTGAACCCAATACGAACACGACATGAAAAAACAGGTATTGGGTTTAGCCTTATTGGGTTTGGGTCTTAATCAAATAGAGGTCTTAATCGAGTCTATTAGATTAAGACCCCATTAATTTCATGCCTTACAAGCCTACCCGGCGTGTCTAGCGAGTCAACTTGCCAGACCCAGTTATTGTTCAAGTTTGGCGCGTACCTACCAAACCCATTAAAAAAAAATCCTAAACCTGCTTTGATTGTAAACACAAAGCAGAATGCCCTGTTTTGAATCATATGATGTTTCCCACATAGCTTTTTTGCTCTATCTTGATTTCTCTAAATGAAAGTTTAGTCATTTTTTTCACTCAAAAAAAAAAAGTAATAAGTTATTTTAATCATGTCGGGTTGGGTTGGGTCGGGTCTAGTCTACCCGATATGACCCAATTATTTTAAATGGGTTAAACGGGTCATGTCGGGTTATCCCACTATTTTTAGTGTTATAATCGTGTCAAATCCGTTAACTCGTTTAGCTATATGGGTTGTATTCGTATATAATTTAATCATTTAACGGGTCCTCACAAATTGTAATAGCCTGCCGACTCGTGTGCTGTTACGTTTTTGTGTCACTGGGTCTAAAACAAGAGTATATCTTCAATTCGGTCATGGCAAAAAGGCCTCATTTTTTGCCCACCAATTGTTGAATGACACATCAGCTAAAACAAATTAAAAATATGCTCTTGTATACACTAGATTAAAACCAACCTCATTCAACCTCAAAACTGTCTCTGGAGCCAACAATCATCTTCTCCGGCGTTAGGATGATAATGTCCTTTAAGGGTTAATCTTCTCCTTATAGGTTTTAGATTTAATTAAAAAAACAATTTGTGTGGCATTAGAAACGATTTTTGTGGCATTAGAAACGAATTTTGGGCATTATAAATGGATTTTTTAGGTTGGGTTTTGTGGGTTTTTGGGTAGGTCAGGTGGGTTTTCCGACGGGTCAAAAATGGCGACAGAGAGAGGAGGATGAGGTGCTGGGCTCGGCCGGATCTCCATTCGCTGGATCTCCGTTCACATGGGCTGGCCGTGGAGGACGTGATCGGCGAGGTGAGGGAGAAGAAGAAGAAGAAGAGAAAAAAAAAAAAAAAAAGAAAAAGAAAAAGAAAGAAAACCGGTGCGGGACGTGCGTGAGGGAGAAGAAGAAGAAAAAAGCTGAGTGTTTTGTTCTCATTCTAAGATATTTTTTCTTAAAATTATGAGGTGGCAGCTTGTGAGTGAGGGCAAAAAAACCCCCTTTTCTGCACCATTCCGGATAGCAGCAGCTCTCCTAAAACAAACGAGTTCCTGATCCCCAAGCACATACCTACGTTCTCTCACTTCGCAATTTCTGAACAGTTTGAAGTCTCTCTTACCCTTCACTGTGAAAATATAGTATACTCTTACCTTTCCTATGGCGGCAACACTCCAGACATTAATTCTCACTCCTCCATCGCCCCAAGCGCTGTCGTTCCGTCTCGTCAACCCACCTTTGCCGCCAAATCACGCTTTCTTCTACAGCACCTCAATCACTTTCAATCACAATCGCTCAATTTATAGACCCATCAGAGCCTTGGAGCGGTCCGATCAGGTTTGGCCTTGTCGAATTCCATCAGTTTCATTTACTTTCTTCTTCTGTGTTTGGTTACGAGAAAATGCAGGAAAATAACAGAAATCACACAGTTTCTCATAACTTTGAAAGTAAGTTATATACCCATTGTTGTATGTATTACATTATTTAAATTAAGTACGTTATAATATAAGGCAAGCAAAGTAGGATGTAATATAGAATTGCAAGTATCTTTTGCATTTTCCTAAATTTTTTTGGAAGTTTAACTGGTGTGTCACAAGTTGCTTGTATGGTATATAGTGTTATTATTTAAAGAAATATCAATTGTGTATCAGAGAGATGGAAATGGAGATAAAGTTAATCGGGTGTCGGGTTCAGCGACTGGGTTAAATTGGGCAAAACCGTTGTTAAATTTTGTGGCGAATAACTTCCTTCCAGTAGGTAATTTGATTATATACAGCTCTTGTTATCAAAAAAGTCCTTTAAAAAAGAGAAAGAAAATCCCTTGCAAAATCTTTACGTGTTTGAGGCTATCTAATGTTTTAGTATCATCTCATTTATTGATTAGTACTCTCTATATGTATGTGTAACATTACGTGCAGCTCTTGTCAGTGGAGTAGCATTAGGACTTGCAAATCCTAGTCTTGGTTGTATTGCAGATAGATATTCTCTCTCAAAATTTAGCACATTTGGGATATTTATTATATCAGGTTTGTGTTTGGCATTTTTCCCCCTCTTTTTCATTGGTTATTTATTCTATGATGGCCACCTCACCATTCATATATTTGTTTGTTTATTTTTGTGTGATTTCATAGGGTTGACGTTGCGTAGTGGAGACATTGGTGCAGCTGCAGAAGCATGGCCTGTAGGAGTTTTTGGGCTTGTATGACCTTGAATTTCTTATCTCCCATCATGCATTTTGAGGTTCATCGTCCAGAGTTTCTTTTATTTTTATTTTTAAAATTATTCTCGCATCTTCTGTGAGTTATATCTTGACAATTTTTTATTTTTTTTTTAATTTTTTTTTATTGAATGTGTTGTGGACTGAAGTCATAGACAGAATTTTGATTGTTTCGTGTACCTTTATGCAACTTCCTTATAGTAATGGTTTAAAGTCTTATTCCAACACTTCCTTTCTGTATCATATGTATGAATCTATTTTAGTGGTATCTTCCCTTGGGGTCAATTACTTAGCCAAAAAATGGTACCTTCAGGCACTAAGAAGTAATGAAGAAAATTTTATACGGGACTATGGTATTTTGCTCACATCTTATCTATTTAAAGTTTTTACACTACTCTTGATGGATTACATTCTATGATCATATTTTACTCTTTAAACCATGTACATTTGTACCATAATAACTATGGGCATTGTTAAATATGATCAGAATCTTAATGCATTGATATTGTCAAAAATTAGGAATGAAGCCATCATATTAGTGGCTAAAATCACTAGCAGTACAAATGTTAACAATCTGTAATGTTGTCACTAACCTTCATATATATAAACTCGTGCTCCACATTTTTAGATCCTTTTACAAGCAAGAGTGAGCTTTGCTATGACAAAACCCTAGTCTTTATGACTTTGACTAAGGGGTACTAAGGATGATTAAGAACAATAGGTCAGAGTTTCAACATCTTTGATGAGTATGGTTATAATTATCTATTAGCATTATTTTGAGGTTATGTGGCAGGTATAATAAGGATACTTGCTATGTAGCAGGTATAAGGATTCTTGGCAAATAAAGATAATTACATACTCCAAAATGGGAAATAGTATTCAAAACACATTCAACCACTTGGATAAACTAAAAGAAAAACTATAATAAGATATGAAATTAAGTATTGTTGATTAGGTGAGAGTAGTAGGAGCTTAACGCATGGATTTATATTTCTTTGTAATGATATGAAACCATAGAAAGGCGCTGATGCTTATTGAAGTGCATAAATAGGTGAGGAAACTTATATACACTTGATAAAGATTAAATAGAGGTAAAAATGGTAATAGATATCACTTTATGGATTATAAATATAAGTTGATTCAAGATTCAATTCTCTGCATGTTGTGTTTTTTTTTTTTTTTTGATAAATAAACGAAATATCATTAAAAGTGTATGGCATCACCATGTACATAGGGAGTATACAAGAGAAGCCACCTAGGAATTAGTGGCAAAAAGAACAATAAACTCAAGATCTCTGCATGTTGTAGATTCCTACATTTCTAGGTTTCAGCATTTTCCCCTGTTTGATGATCTTATATATCAATCTGTCATTTTTAAGGGACTCTATGCGTGATGCCTATCTGTAAATAACCTCACTAAAGCTTAGACTGGTTAACACTTAACAGATGCTTGCTACTGCTGCAAGCTAATTGCCTAAATGGGGACTTGAACCCAAGTGACTTTCTTAATTATGTTTTTCCCTTATTAGTAACCACTCAAACAACCCATGGGACTTGAATCCATAATCTTATCCATCATCCCAGTCTTCATGGGGGGTGGAGCTGCCATTTGGCTCAATGGCCATGGCAAGGAACCTGCTTTCTTCTCATGGTAAGTGGTTGGCTACATAGTTTATTGCCCATTAATGCCACTCTCTGGTGGAATTATTGCTGAACATTAGTAATTTATTGGTACCAATTTTATTGGTTTCTTATCCATACTGGTATGCATGCGCAATTCATTATTAGTATCTATTTTACTGTTCTATAATCTCAACTGGTATATATGTTATCAATTTTTGCTTCTCATCTTTCTGTAGGTGTCCATTCTGATGATCTCTCCATACTTTTCAAGAGCAATACTGCAAATGCAGATGAAACCCCAAGAATTTGTTACAGGTTTGACAATTGTAATTATTTTTCTTGTATCATTGGTACAAAGTGCATGCATAACATACTTAAGTTTACATACACAACTTATACATTTGTACACATAGTACGTACACGTACACATATGCGAGTGCACACACACAAATATATCTGTTGACACTGGTGTAAAACTAGGTTAGTATACGCCAATCAACAACTTTTGTAGGATATATATTTTTCTAAAACCACTATTGAATTATGTGCTTCCTTCATTTCCACATGCATGTCAAATATCAAATTGATCCATTGTCATTGCTATTAGAGAATAAAGTCATGTTTCTTTTAACTCCAATTTTCAATATTATGGATGATACGGCTGTTGATCTTAATTGGCTTGATGTTTGGTAAGCATGGCAGATACTTGCCTTTATCAAACAGAGAACTTTCATCACTCTCCTCTAACTTCTTGTTTTCTTCTACTGGGTTTTCAATTGTTTTGCATCCAAGCATTCCTGTTTCCTTGAGTCAATCAAGTGCATATTTTCTTAGAGGGACAAATATCCCATGTCTCAATCCAGCAACCTTGATGCCAATAAAATATTTCAAACTTCCCATGTCTTTTATTTCAAACTCCCCATGTCTTTTATTTCAAACTCCCCATGTCTTTTATTTCAACCTCATGGCCTAAAGACTAAAGGCAAGAGGGAGCTGTTAAATTTAGAAAGCTTTGTTAACTATGGCGATGCAAAAGCGTCTGTGCGGCAAGGAATAGGCAAGGCTCACATGTGGTAGTGTTGAGTATCCTTGTGGGTTTCGGGTGTGAGGGCTTTAGGTCCTTGTGGGCTTGTTGGGTTTCTTTGTTGGCTACTTTGGTAGTTCCTGTGTTTTTGGTGTTGTTGAGTTTTCAAGTTTTGTTTGGTTTTTGTGAGTGCTTTTTTTTTTTGCTTTTTGTATACTTCTTGTATGCTTGGGGGCATGCCTATGCTTTTTATAAAGCTTCTTTGATTACCTATAAAATAAAATAAAATAAAAATTTCCTTAACTTTTGTATTTCTTCATCATGATTCCCTGTCAGTAGTTTGTCATCCACATAAACAATTAAAGCAATTACCTTCTGTTGTAAAGACCATTTGATGAACAATGTGTGATCAACCTTGCTCTACTAGAGACGAATGGGTTAAGCCTAAGGCTGGAGACGATAGGGCTGCGGAACCGGTTTTGGGGCTGGGGGAGAATTCGCCAGAGAAGGTGCCGGAGGTGAGTGCAATAGAGCCGGTCTCGGCGAAGGCGTTGGGGAAGGCACCGGTCTTGGCAGTTCTGTCTGGTAAGTCTTCTCCCGTGAAGTGTTCACTTTGGTGCGGGTTTCTCATGCCAGTGTCTTCGCTGTTGCATCCTTGTTCGTCGTCATCATTGCTGGGGTCTTTTGAGTCGAGCTCTTCAGGGGAGGTGTCTTCGGTGTTAGAAGAGGTCGTGCTGGAGATGGATCCGGATTTTGTACCAGTTCTGGGTGTTGTGACACGTCTTCCCTCTCCGGAGAAGGGTATGCTCCGGTGGGGTTCTTGCGCCTACGAAGTCTAGGGGTAGGCCTGGAGAGACGCTGATTGAGTACTGTGGATGCTTCTATTGCGCGAGGGAATAAGTTTTCTTTCCCTCCGGCGATCGTGGCTGATCCTACATTTTCTGTCCCTGCTATAGTTTCTTTGGGTTCCATGTTTGATTTATGGAGGGAAGCTATTCAATTGTATAGGGTTACTCGTAGAGAGCTAGAGAAAAGGCTTTCGATTGCTTGCTCTGTCTATTTTGTGGACAAGGGTGGTGACTCAAGGTTTGAGGTTAGGGGTGTGGGTTGATTCGGTAGGGATGTAAGGCGGTTGGGGTGGTTCTGTGGGGTTTGTGGGTTTGTCTTTGGGTAGGGTGTTGCTTTGTTAAGGCATTTCTCTTGGCTTTTTGTGGGTGCTCTTAGTGAGCCTAGCTTCTTTGGATGCACTTAGGCGCTCTTAGTTATACCCCCTGTATAATTGGGTTGCACCCCTTAATTTTGCACGTTTTTGATTTGCAATTCTACTGACTTGTCAAAAAAAAAGACCTAGTTCTACTTGTATTTACACTTTTGTATAGCATGAGCAAATGTTTCAAACCATGCCCTACGAGATTGTTTTAACCCATACATGCCTTTTTCAGTTTACGCACTTAACCCATTGAATGAAGAATCTTGAAGTCTAGGACGAATCTCTATGTATACTTCTTTCCCTAGGTTTCCATGAAGAAATGCATTTTTTACATGTATATTTCTTCCTCTAAGCTTCACTCAGACTCATGGGTCTACTTTGGTTGGCAACAATGGTACCTTTTCCAGTTTACACACTTTTCCATTATTGCCAATGAAAGTAAGCCCCTAATAGAGTTCTTCTTCGCCACTAGAGCAAATGTTTCCATATAATCTATCTCTTAAGTCTATGTGAAGCCTTTCACTACCAATCTAGCCTTGTATCTCTCAACTAAGCCATTAGCTTCATGTTTCATTGTAAACACCCATTTGCAATAATAAAACTAGGGGAAACTTCACAAAGGACCACTAAACTATCACGCGTTTTTAGAAAACCACCCCAAATTTAAAAGACTTTCAATTTCACCCTTTGAACTTTCAATTTGATGCAATATACCCCCATTCGTCAATTTTCAACACTAACTTTAACGAAAACTGACAAAAATACCAAAATACCCTTGATTTTCATTTTTTTTTAAGAAAAACAATTGTGTCACAGGGGTAAATTTGGAATTTTATAAAAATTCAGGAGAATAAAGATCATTTAAACATGTTTAATGTCTGTTTAACTCTGAAAATTGATGGAGGGAGGTATATTGCATCAAATTAAAAGTTCAGGGGGTGAAATTGAGAGTTTTTAAAATTTGGAGGGTCTTCTCAAAACACAAGTTTTCCCATAAAACTAGGTCGTATGTGTTATTTTTATAAAGCTTCATCTTTTTCTGCATTGCATCCCTCCACTTTGGGTGCTCAAGTGCCTCCTAGACACTTTGGGAAATAGATACACCATAGTTTTAGAGAGAAAGTACGATAGGGTAATGAAAGATTGCTATAAGAAACAAAATTAGATATAATGCTGAGTACAAGATCTGATTCCTTTACTTTGGGCAATTGGAAGATCAATATTAACTGTAGGTATTGACATCTTTAAAGTGGGCAAGGAGTACCTGAGTTGTCAAGAGTTGATGTTTGGCTGGGAGGTTGAAGAATAGTCTCTCTTTGGATGTCTGGAATAAACTTCTAACCCTTCCACCAGTGACTCAACTTTTCTCACCAACATTTTTCTGCTGTTGCTGATTATCACCTTTTGGAACATCCTGTTCTTGCAATTTGGAATCTGTCATTATAGTTATAGTTAAAGGATCTATAGAGCATTTCTCTTTTTCACTTGTCTCCCCTTGAAGAGAAATCATGGGAGGAGAAAAATAGGACCGAGCCTCCTCACCCACATACAATCCCCTTCACGCAACCAGGCCAATCAAGAATGAAAAGTTTCGATCAGCATAGGTGCGGCGGTGATGAAGACTCACCCAAAATGCTTTAAGCTTTCCCAAAGAATCTTGAACGTGGGTCTTTTGTGGCGACCACCGACCAGCGCAGACTGAACGTGAGTCTGCTGATCTACACGACGCAGGCACAAAACAAAAACCAACCGCAACTGCTCTAATACCAAGTTGAATGAATAAGACGAAAAGTTTGGAGATAGAAGAAGGGAATACTGTCTTATTCCATTGCATTGCTTCATATGCTTACAAAAGTGTAAATAGAGAAGTCCTACAACCTATTATGGAAATACACTTGGGAAGTTTCCTTCTTCATTAATAGGAAATAAACGCATGTCAGAAGTGTCCTTCTTCAACAGTTATTGCTCTTAGCTCTGGTTACTGCATTTCAAAAATTATTGTGTTTCTAAGTAACTTTGCAATTGGCGAAGTTGTGAAGCAGTAATTTATTATTGTCTCCACCTTATTTGCAAACAATGCAGTGGTTTGACTGGCTATATTTAGCTGTATGCCAACTACATTATCAAGTGGAGTGGCACTTACTCAGGTTTGTTAATTTCCCAACTATCTCCTTCCTCGTCTTATTTTTACATATTTAGGTTTGAAGATTAACAGTTGCATTCCTCAAATGCAGCTTGCTGGAGGGAATTCCGCCCTTGCTCTTGCAATGACAGTGATATCTAATATGTTAGGCATTTTAATTGTAAGTTACAGGAGTCAAATCTCTAGCATCCCTTTTAATACATTTCTGCATGTACAACTATTTTAAAGTCTTTCGAGAATTTACTGAAGTCTTTGATTATTATGTAGCTGTGCAGTCTAGCCTCTAGGTATATTTTTGGCACACTCGCCATGCAGAGTTATCTAAGTACTGTAGTTTTGTGTTGTATTATTGATGATATATAAGTTGATGTCTACATATGTGTTTGGACTTGGGAACCCAGACTTGGGGTGCCAAAAATAAAGTTCTGGGACATTGCTGTTTTCTATTGTCACCTGGTCAAGCCTCTTGTGTTGCCTCTTCGTTATCAGATAAATGAGAAGTTCAATATGGTTATACTTTGAAAGAAGTTGCCTTCAATTTTAGGCGTCTTCTGTCTTCTACTGTTTCTATTTTTCTCCTTTATAATCCTATTTTCCCTATTTGTTATTTGCCTTGCGGCATCTCCAACAAAATTTACTTGTCGTCAGTCCTTGAAGTTGTTCTAGTTGGTTGTAACAGTAATTCCACACCAAGGATGTTATTTTCTTCTCTCTCTCTCTCTCCTCCCCCTACCCCCTTTCACTTGAGTTAATATTTCAAAAGATGCCTGGGAACTCCTTAGGCTCAAATGTCCTCTCTGAGGGTTTTGGTATATCCCTCCCTCTCCATAGGAGAACTTTTTGTTTGCTGAGAGTGAATTCTTTTTCTTCATTTTTACTTTTCATGCAGAATATTCTACTAAATATCAAGTCCTTGCTAATTTGTGATATTCTGTTCCATTATATTTTAAGAATGATTTAAATTGTTAAAGATAGATAATTATGGTCCTGCAATTAAGGTGTGTGTGTAATTTGTTCTATGGCAAGTTCATGTAGTCTTAACTGAGATGGATGCTTTTTGGATGTACTTTTGATCATTAGCATTGGGGTTATATTTCTTCATTAATTTCATCTTTATATACAGTGAATTTGGGCCAGTATGACTTGCTAACACAAAGTTTCGTTTCTGTGTTATTGTATATGTATGGGCTAATGATCTATTGCTTTTTAGGTCCCATTTTCTATCTCAAAATTCATTGCTGATGGAGTTGGTGTATCTGTTCCAACAAAACAGCTGTTTAGGAGTCTTGTTCTCACACTTCTAGTCCCACTAATCTTGGGGAAGGTAATTTATCCATTTTTTTAAACTCAAAAGAGGAAAATTCCAGTAGTATCAGCATTTCGAAATGAAAACTGAAATGAGTTTTTACTATATGATACTTGCACATCATGGAAAGCACTCGATTGGTTTGCTGAAAGTGAAAATGGAATTATGTTTTAATATGAATAAAAATTTGGGCACTTTTAGTGTATCATGAGTAAATTAAAATAAAAAAAACTTTTGGCACATATAGGTTACCATGATTACCTGAAAGTGAATACAAGTTCTTTCTTAAGAATTTCTATTGTAACCTTTGCATGGCAGGGTGTTATAGATATCATTTTTTGATAAAATTTCCAGTTATAATAAATGAATATCGTATTTTGTTATAGCATAGTTTTTGAAAAATACTTATTGTCTTTATCTTTGTTATGTTGGCATACATTGTATCATGTGTGTGCGTGTTACATAGCTGCCTTCAAGTAAACACATGCACGAACATAATGCCTTGGATAGCTGTTTGACAAAAGTGTTTCATTTCCCTGCCTTGATGATGTTTTGGTCCATGAAATAAGTGGATGGGGGATTATAACATTATTGGAACTACCAAGAGAACTGAGAGAGCCCCATTTTTAGAATAGAAGGTTAAGACTTTCTACCTTGAGGATAGACATGGGATGAGCATCAGTTTGTTGAATAGCACCAATTACAATGATTTGTATTGGTTTGGGAAACTCTACTGCTGTTCTCTCCTATATGCAGTCACTATCTTGTAGTTTCTACATGCATTTCAAATATATCTGTCAATAAATTCCTCAATTTATGATGCTTAAATCGAGAGATACAAATGAACCTATCCTTGTTATATTTTGAAATGTGGCATGTTCTGCTTTCGCTTCCTATTTTTTATATGATCCATGTCCTGCGTGACCTTGGATAACCCTCTTTGTTGTGTAGTCTTACCTGAGATGGATGCTTTTTGGATGTACTTTTGCCATCTAGCATTGGGGTTTTCTTTCTTCTTTTTCTCTCAAGAAGGTCCACAGGATACACTAAGCATTCAAATGCAGTAGTTTCAACCTTCTTTTTTCCCTTTATTTATTCATTAGTGATGCACCATGCTTCCCTTTATTTGGAAGTCTTATTTTTAGTGGTATACAAATTGGTGTCAAACTTTGATTCTTGCACGTGAATCAGTTTTTTGGATAATATCACATCATTGTCTTTTACATTCATTGTCGTGTTTGACTTGTTTCCAATAGTAATTCACCTGTTTTGGTCAACAGGTCTTTCGAGAATCCTTTAATGGTGAGTGTTTATCTTATTTGTTCTATCTCATAAATTTGTTGGCCCTTTTTGTGATGGGTGAAATTGTGCACACATTTTGTCTTATACATATATTTTAGTAGAAGATGATTGGTGAGAATGAAACAGCACAAAACACTATTAAGTGAATTTCTATTAAGATCAATTTGACAGGAGAAGAAAAGGAGAGAATAGAGCAAGGAAGGTTTGTGGTGGGTGGGGGGTGGAAGGGAAGGGAATGGAGGGTGTTTTTTCCCTGTTTGGAATGTCAGCAAAGGGGAACAAATTAAAAGGGGGAGGAACTGTATCCTATATCCTCCCCAAATGGGAGGGACGGAGTGGAGAATGGTGGGAAAGGGATGGCAAACGATTTTACATATTTGTTTATTTGGTCCCTACAATAAGTAACTCTCTTTCCTTCTACTTTTCCTTTTCTTCTACCAAATGCCTCTATGAAAAAAAAATCCTTTTCTGGCTCCAAGTTTAGTATCTCGATATGTTTTTAGTTTACCTGAATTACAAGATGCTGATGATCTTAAATACCTTTCTAATTGTTCTAGTCCTCATTAAATGTGAGTTGCAGGTCTGGCAGACTTTGTTGATCATAACCGCAAACTCTTTTCGAAGTTCAGTGCACTGTTTCTTAGTCTAGTAAGTGTTATACCTTGCGTAGTTTTCCTTTTTATTCTTCATTTTATTGTGATCTCATGATTATAAATACTTTAGTTGCTGCATTCACAATAATAATTTTTATGGGAATTTACATGTTGGGTTGAGTGTGTGGGGATTTTGTTCAGATATCCAGCCATTTACTGAGGTTTATAGGCTTTTTCCTTCGCATATATCTTAGGGTCCTTATGAAATCTTAACCATATTCCCCTTCTGGTTCCACAAAGCTCTTTAAATGCATTGCAAAACACCAATGCTTGATTTAAAAATTCATTTTACTTGTATTTTGTCAATTAATTAATTTTTAATATTCAGTGTAGAAGATGGTTCTTTTTTCTTTTCTGCTGGTTCTTCTGGTATTATTTCTGATTCAGTAGAGTTGCACCCCTTTGTATTTTTCCAATAAATTATTTTGTTTTGAAAAATTGAATAATGTTGTGATCGAAGTAGTGCATCTACTACTTCTTTTATATTGAATTTTCTTAGCAAAACATGCTTATTCTCTTCACAAAATAACTTCAATTTCTATTTTTGATTAACTTGGAGTGTGACGTAATTTATAGTTGTATAGATTTTAGTTGTGTGGTGTATTGTTGCTCATATTATATAGAATTGTTATGGTTGATAACTTATAAGCAATATCCATGTGTCTTTTCCTAATTCATCTAAGAGTGCAGTAACGATTTCTAATTACTTATAAGTTTCAGGACTCATGGAAAACTGGTGGTATTACACTTGTTCCGAACTTTCTTGCAAATACTTTGGTGTACACGTCATTACTGTATTTCAAGATGTCTTGGGAAATTTGTCTAATTGTCAAAAATGGTTCTTGTAGGGGATCTAGATTTTACTTGTTTGGCATAGGGCATGCATGTATCTTTTGGCTTTAGTAGTGATTATGGTCTGAACATTAATGGTTATTCAGGTACCATGGATACAAGTGAGTAGGTCGAGGTCACTGCTATTGATGGTTAAGCCTACGGTTTTTCTGATAGCTATTGGAATGGGGGCGTATGTTTTTCACTCATATTTTGTTGTACTATTTGAGTGTCATTTATCTATTACTTTCTTTATGATATTGTTTGTTAAATTCGTTTTCCTCCTTGACAGCAGTTTGTAGGTAATCAACTTGCCATGAAAAGTAAATAACCTCTCATCCAGTCGTTAGCTACTAGCCTATGTAGTTAACTTTTTGAATTTTGTAATTTTAGGGCAAAACTTATTGCTGTTGTCATCATTGACCAGTGTCAGTCTGTAGGGTGTAGATGATTTTATGCATACCAATACTTTCTCATTCTAATGCAGTGTGACTTAGTGGATTGCAACGAATAACAACATTAAGCAGCGAATAAATACTTCTAGACCTTGAGACTATCAAAGATCTAAGAGATCTTCTCAAAACGCTAGAGCCAATCTACGGTTTGAAGGAAAATACGGAAGAAACTCAATTCTGAGACTTCTTACTGATAAAAACTCATATATAATCTGAAATCTACGTTCTAAGGGCTATAAATAGGCCCCCCTAAACCTAATTAAAGTACGGAAATAAATCGAATTAAAACTCTACGAAGCTCGTCCGAACGGAACTTAGAGCCGTCTAGACAGCCATGGACAAAAACCATGAAAATATAACTTCTACAAAGGAGCTTGTCTGCAATCTCGTTCAGACGAGGTTGTGGACGAGCCTCACTGGTTGCTCCTCAGCTGCAATCTTGTCTGGACGACATTGCACACGAACATTTCTACCTAACTTTCTAGTCTTCGCTCTGCAGCCCATTTTGACATAGTAAACATCTGAATTAGCCAAACCTCATGAAACATGACTTTATAGATCTTTGAGTTAGCTTTCCAACGCCGTAAAGCTTGCTCCAATTAGAGGTATGAAACTCTATATATGACCTTTTTAGCAAAAGTCACCAGGCACGAATTTTAGTAAAACACGAAAATAACATAAGCGTCCAGACGGTCTCCGGACAAGGACTCCAGATGAGGCTCTCAGGTTTGCAACTATCCGGCCAGGCTGCAGATGAGCTTGCAAACAAGCTTATTGATTTGCATCATTCTCCCCAGATTGGAGAGAATTCGACCTCGAATTCGGATGCCCCGTCAACTCATTCTATTCTCCTCTCCTACAACAAGGCCACACCCCATAGTATACGTGATGTCCCTAATCATCAGCAAACTACGACAATTATGTTGAAGGCCCTGCACCTCACCTTGCCGTGTAGACTTGCCATGCTTTTCTCGTGCTTTGCCCTTCCCACATGCCATGAGAATTCCCAAAGTACTCACAAAAACCGTTTCACTCTTTGATAGAAAAGTTGTATCCACCCCATAGATCTCATCACAACTTTGGTTAAAAGTCTTTGACACGATAGCATCTACTCCAAGGAAATCAACTTCCAAATCAAAGACTTCTCTTTTAGGGCTTTCATCAAGCACTTGATGTATAGAATTCACTTTTCGTCAGGATAGTGTCATAGATTGGTGGAGAGGCCCAATTTACCGAGCAATCTTCCTCAATAAATCCATCTTCCTCCTCCACAACTAACTGACTTCTAATCTCCGTTGCCTCTCTAGGCACCTTCTTTTTGTCGATTTTTTCTATTTTTTCTATTACAAGGAACTCTTCGGGTTGCAAGCAATCTTGGAATTCTGGTATATTGAGTTTGAACTCGTTCACCCACCGATTGGCTTGAACTTTCGAATGATGCTAACGTCCATGTGCTCAGTGCTCCGCAAAAGGATTTCCGGATCCATTCCCATTGTTGTCACCCATGTTGGATAATCGGATAGCGAGGGCTTCGATTTGTTCCTTCATAGCCTTGAGTTGCTCCTCCATATGTTGCCAACATTCAGCGATAGATTTGCCTTCCACCTCTGCGTACCGCAATCTTGGTTGGCATCAATGATCGTTAGGCCCACCACCCATGTGCCACAAATGAATCGTTGGTTGCTCCTTACATGCTGCCTTTGTGAGCACGTGCACTTCATTCATGTCTGCTAGACAGTTGCCTTTCCCCCCATTCATGGAAAGTAACTTAGAGTTTGATACTAATTGATGTTACATGACTTAGTGGGCTGCAGTGAATAACAACATTAAGCAACGAATAAATATTTCTAGACTTTGAGATTATCAAAGATCTAAGAAACTCAACTCTGAGACTTCTTATTGATAAAAATTCATATGTAATCCAAAATGTACGTTCTAAAGGCTATAATACATGTATATATAGCCCTCAAACACTAAACCTAATTAAAGTACGGAAATAAATCAGGACAAAAGCCATGAAAATATGACTTCTACGGAGGAGCTCGTCTACAATCTCGTCCAAGCGAGGTTGCAGACAAGCCTCTCTGGTTGCTCCTCAGTTGCAATCTCGTCCGGATGAGATTGCACACAAACATTTATGCCCAACTTTCTAATCTTCTCTATGCTGCCCGTTTTGACCTAGTAAAAATCTTAATTAGCCAAACCTCGTAGAACATGACTTTGTAGATCTTGTAGTTATGACTTTTTCTCTAAGGTTTGCAACCGTCCGGACAGGCTGCATACTAGCTTATTGATCTACATCACATTCCATGCTTATTGGGCTAGAGTTGGCCCATATGGGCTTCAATCTAGTTCTTTGTCGGTGCTATTTAGATAATATTCAAAGAGTTGCTATGCACGCTTCTACACTTCTTGGTATGGCTTTTAAAATTATCATTAGAGCAAAATCTAAAAATGATCAATCTCAAATCCAATTGTGATTTTAAAAGTCATAGTAGGGATTTTGAGAGTGGAGTGTGTAGCATTTTACATGTTCAAATATAGGCTACTCGGGGACTTCGACACAGTTTAGTTTCATTTATTTTGATAGTGTTCTATTAAGCTTCCAATGTTGCTATTAGGAGTTTTTGTTGATACTCCCTTATAAAGGAATCAAAAGTTTTGGTTGACTGTGCTTAATTATATATGCATAAATTGTGTATGTATCCTCCTAACTTGATATGAGTTAAGATCTGTCTGTCACAATTGGCTTCTGCTCAGAGTGAATAGTGGCCTCATTGTTTCTTTTACTGCAGACTTCTACATGTCTTCTTGTTGGCATTTAATGCTCTTGCTATACAGAGCCTCTCAGCTGTCACTGGTGGCAGCAAATCAAATTTTTCCAAGAAAGAAAATGCCAGCGCCCTTGTACTTGTTGCCAGCCAGGTGATTACTGATTTGAGGAAATAATTCTTTCGTTAACAAACATCATGCAAGAAACATTAAAAATATAACAATAATTGTTGAGGCTTGATGTTTTGCCATTGTGTTGTAGAAAACTCTGCCTGTGATGGTGGCTGTTGTGGAGCAGCTTGGTGGTGCATTTGGTGAATCTGGTTTGCTGGTTCTTCCTTGTGTCGCGGCACATATAAACCAGGTTTTTCGTCTTTTTGTTCATCTACATATTGTATTGGGGAAACTTTACTTAACCTCTCTGAACGTTTATCACATTTGCAATTACTTCTCTAAACTTTAAAAACTCTCAATTTAGTATATCAATCTTCTTTCAATTTCTGAAAATTCCAAAAATACCCCTTTTTATATGGAAAAATAAAATAATAAATAAATAAATAAATAATTGCATGGATTTATGTGTTGGTAAGGATTTAACGGAATTTACAAAAATATCCACACCTATATATTTGATTTTTTTTTTATTATTATTATAAAACAAATTGTGGTATTTTGGAAATTTTGAAAGGAATTAACGGAAAATCCTAACAAGGGATGAAATTGAAAAAAATTTAAAGATTGATACACTAAAGTGAAAGATTTTAAAATTTAGGCGGTAATTGCAAAAAGGGCGACAATTTAGGGGGGAAAGGTCAAATAAAGTTCTCATTTTTGCATTTATCTTTGTTTTGTTTTAATCTTTGTTATTACTTACATATAAAAATATATGTATCTGCTGTAGATTATTATCGATTCTCTTCTAGTTAACTTGTGGCTTCGGGAAGATCCAGTATCCTACAATGCCAAGGCCAACTAACTAATGGAATAGCGTGTTTTATGATGTGTTATTCTTAGCTGATTATATTGTGGTATGGTGGTGCAAGTACACTGCAATCAGTTGGTTGATTCTTCAATAGGGATTGAAATGAGCAGGTTAATGAATTTTTATTATTATTATTATTTTTTTACATGGTATTGTTCATCTGCATAATCAAATGTACCATTTTGTATTATTAGTTCAATTGCCTAAATTGAAATATTGTAATTTAGTGGAAAATTCAACCCTACATTTCACCGCAAATTCTTATAATAGAGGTTCTTTGTGGCTTTGACCTTTTATTAAATCACTCATGGTTTAAATGTATCAA
This sequence comes from Carpinus viminea, assembly GCA_013348765.1. NCBI lineage: Eukaryota > Viridiplantae > Streptophyta > Magnoliopsida > Fagales > Betulaceae > Carpinus > Carpinus viminea. The sequence goes on along the minus strand of CP054668.1, from coordinate 38,125,664 downwards.
ATCACTCCTTAAACTATGCACTGTTATCAAATCGTTCCATATGTTAAATCTTTTTAATGATGAGTAGTGACATGTAGGCTGATAAAATTTTGACGTTTATATTTTTATGTGAGCACCACCAAATCATTTAAAACAGGCCATATAAAAAGACAAAATAAATAAATAAAAAAGGTGGTTAGTGGTGGCCGATCCAGTTTCAAACACTTGACCACCCATTTTGGAGATTGGGTATGGTATGGCCTTTGGAATATTGTTAAACCATTTTTAGTTCGACTTTTTGAGTGATTCGACCACCGCCTTGACCCCTCGAAGGATTTGGTTGCTCTCAACCAAATTACCCAAACCAAAGAGGTGGTGGGTATTTCTTTTTTTATTTTCATGCTGTATTTATCTTTTGTGAAATTTTGGTGACTCCAAGGGGTAGTCAAGTTAGCTGTGAGCTATGCCTCATGACATCATAGACATCCCGGGGAGGTACAACTTGGAGCATGTGATCCACGCGTTAGTAAGTGAGAAACACACTCCGGTACATGAAACTTTAAAACCACTAAAATGGAGACCAAAAGAGACTAAACATTAAAGACACCAAATACTGCTACTAGGAGGAGGAAGATGAAGAAGGGGGAAGGGAAAAATGGTGAAGCCATTCTTCCCTCTTCGTGTGTTTTTCTTTTGAAGATGGCCCTTTTTTGGTACTATGTTCAAGGATGGACCCTCCTTATTCATATACTTGAAAGTATTTATTATTATTTGTGCATTTGTTTCTCCATGAGGGAAGTATTTGCTTTGCTGGCAAGGTCAAGCATAGCAAAGGAAAGCAGTGTTAGTTCAATTTGTGAAGTTGTGTTGGTTTGTAGCAGAGAGAGGTCCTGTTCTGCTGCTGGAGACTGATTTGTAGATTTGATTTGTGGTTATAAAATATGCTTATTTATTTATTTAAAAAATAATAATAATATTTGTTTGAAGTAGGAAGTGTTGATTCAATCCCAACCAGTCAACCCGCCACCTAACTCCAACGGTATGGGTCACCAAACTCTGTTCTACGTATTAATTTATATGTTAAAACTTAAAACGACGGCACTTTCAATTTAAGACTCTACAAAATGATCAACAAATGGATGATGCTTAGTCAATATGATTGGAATATATGACTCATCATTCAATCACTCCAGCCTCCAGCCTCCACCTAAAACTATAAAAACATGGAGGGAAGGAATCAACCAGGCTATATTTTATTTTTTCTCTATGTGAAAAGCCACTATATTAGATAAATGAGCGTAAAACAGCAGATTATTATTTATATTGAAATACAACAATATCAGAGATTTTTACTATATTTTTTTTTTATTAATTTTTGATAATCAGAATTCAAACTTTCTTCTTGTTATTTTTATTTATTTTATACTTTTCGTTTTAAATTACACCTATAGGAACAAAAAAAATTAACATATTTTAGTTTATCTTATGTTGTAATTCATCTGAATGTTCTATGAGATTTTTTTTTTTTTTGTGTTATTCTCAAATTTTCAAGCAAAAGAAAGCAAGATTTTATTTGATTATCGTGTAAAAAATAGATTTTTGTTTTTTAGAAACACAAAATAGATAATTAAATATTGAATTTGATGTGAGAAACTTTATTTGATTACATTAAATGTTGAATAAAAAAATGTTGTACAATTTTGTATTCGTAAAAAAAAAATTTGCTTCTTTTTCCCTGTGGGTTTTTTTTCTTTGTTTTGAATGTTCTGAAATATATGAGTTGTATTTATAGTGAGATGTAATAGGTATCACACCAACAATATAATAGATTCTTATTAATTTTCTATTAATGCTTCTTGCTTCCCTTTTTATTTTAAACTACTCCGACGGAAACAAAATTTTACCGTCTTTTAGTTTATATAAATTAAACTAAATTCAATGTCTTATGTTTTCATCTGTGAGATTGTGTCATTAGTACATGTTCAATACACTTAAAAAAATGCATGTTCAATAATATATTAGCGTATAACTTTTAATATGTTTTTTTGTTAAAAACATGCATAATAGATTTTGGTTAAATACTTAATTAGTCCTTAGGGTTTGGAAACTTTATTTTTTCCTCCCTAGGGTTTGGAAAGTGACTAAATTAAGTATAAATAAGAAAATAAGAGACAAAAAATTAAAATTTGAAACCACTCTAAAAACAATAATATATTATATCAAAAATAATATACTTTTTGAGCACCAAATCACCACTTTTTTAAGAATTGAAGCACAACGATTATCAAAATGATTAAAAAAAAAATCAATATATGGTTTTTCTATATAGCTCATGAGTGTATATATATATATATACACACTATACAATGATGAATGGTTTTATTTTTTTTTTAATCGCATATATTGAATTTTAATTATTTTTAAGCAAGGTATTAATACATAAATTAAAGGACAGATTTACTTAATAAATATAAAAACATGGAGAGAGGAAAAAAAAAGTATTATTTGTTTCCTTATTAGATTTGTATATTAATAATACTTAATTTATTAATAAATTTATTTATAAAACTCTTGAAATATAATTAAATATTCTAATTATGCAAATTTAATGACTGATTTTCAAGTATAATTGATTCATTATTAAAATTTTACTCTTCATACTTTTATATGTTAAAAATATTAAATAAGTGAGAGTAGATTGAGTATTTTATATATATATATATATATATATATAAAAATAAAAATATATTATATCAAAAATAATATACTTTTCTCAGAGCACAATTTTTGGAGCTTTTGTAAGAATTGAACCACTATGATTATCACATAATTTTAAATAAAAATCAATATATGGTTTTTTCTATGTATATAGCTCATGAGTATATATATATATACACACACTATACACTACGACTTTTAATGTTTTTGATTTTTTTTTTTAAATCGCATATATTGGATTTTAATTGTGGTTTTTTAAATAAGGTATTAATACATATATTAAATGACCAATTTACTACTTAATAAATATAAAAACGTGAAGAGAAGAAAAAAAATATGAGTTTGTATTATTTGTTTTTTTATGGGATTTTGACATTAATAATACTTAATTTATTAATAATTTATTTATGAAAAATTCTTGAAATATAATTAAATATCTTTAATTACGTAAATTTAATGACGGTTTTTAAAGTAAAAACAAGTTCATTATTAAAATTCATTTTTTTTAAAAATAGTTAATACGTCACAATATTAAACCATTTTTTAGAATGATTACATATATATATATATATATATATATATAAAATAGACACACACGATGAACGTAAACAATGACGTGAAAGTAATCCTTCATTGTTCTTTACCTACTTTGAGGGGAAAAAAAAAAAAAGTAGGTAAAATTAGAGAAGTTATAAGTAGTGGATAAGTGTATTACCTGTTTATGGACAAGAAAAAACAGGTTCCTCGTCAGGACTCAGACCATCTTTCTGACGACTGCTGATAAGAAGAACAAAAGCAAACCCAAATTCAGCTTCATTCAGTCTTCGGGGTTGTTGGCTTAAGAACTTCTCTCATATGGGTGCTCTGTTTTTCTCATTATAATATGCATTATGCATATTATATAAGCTGCTTTTGCTCAACACTTCATCCAATTTCATACAGCTGAAAGACAATATAGCTACCAAGAAATCACTTCATTTCCTTTATTCTTCACAAATCCCCACATCAAATTCTCAGGCTGGTTGATGTGTACGCCTGTGCATTCCTAACTTTGGTTTAAAAGGTGAAGATTCAGTCTCCACTCTCTACTCTTCCCTTTTTGTGTGACATGGAACATGATTTAAGTAAACACTGTTTCTGTTTCCATTTGAAATCTGCTTAGTCTGTAATCTGTGAATATAATTTTCAGGAAACATAGAGCATATAGCTTCCAATTGTTTGTATTAGTGATTAATCTTTTTTCTCTTATCCCGATTCAATTTTGTCTAGTAATGAATCCATTTATAAAGGGCATGATGCAGTGAAGTCGAATCTTAGACTCAATGCTTTATGAGGCACCATGGCTAAGCGACTTACTACTAGAGCTAACCCCTTGTGGTTCCATGAGATAAATGTTACCAATCATGAAGTCGAATTTTCCTTTTTGGTGCATTTATGGGACTCATTTGTATTAGAGAGAAAGAGAGAGGAGCTAAAAATGGATGTTGATTCAAAATTTACAAGTACAAATATAAAGAATGAGAGTTTCTATTCCTTTCCCGAGCCATTTTTGGTTGCAATTGTTTATCTCATGTACTGCTATTTAACTACCAATCATGAAGTTTTTTCTGTTCTGCATTCACTTTCAGGGATGTTGATAAGAATTACAGTGATTGTGTTAATTGGGGTTGTGGCGTGGGCATATCAAGCCACCCGCCCTCCACCTCCCAGTGTTTGTGGCTCCCCTGGTGGTCCGCCTGTGACAGCACCTAGAGTAAAGCTCAGGGATGGAAGGCATCTAGCCTACAAGGAGCATGGAGTGTCTAAAGAAGTGGCTAACTATAAGATTGTCTTTATTCACGGCTTTGGCTCTTGTAGACATGATGCAGTGATTACAGCAAACCTCCCTCAGTACTCAATTCTCTAAGATTAAACTTCTTAATTCATCATTGGCTTTGTTTGTTTTGCTATAAGTTGAACTGATTGACTTCATGGTAATTGGTGGGAATAATTTTTTTCAGGAACTTGTTGAAGAACTAGGACTCTACACAGTATCGTTTGACAGACCAGGTTATGGAGAAAGTGATCCTGATCCGAAACGATCGGCGAAAAGTTTGGCTTTGGATATAGAAGAGCTAGCTGATCAGTTGGGACTTGGATCCAAATTTTATGTAATTGGGTATTCTATGGGTGGTCAGGTGGTTTGGGGCTGCCTCAAGTATATTCCTCATAGGTAACTACACAAACATACCTCTTCAACTTGTTCATTGTTAAAATTTTGAATCCTTTGCAGTGGAATTTGAATAGGGTATAATGCAAATTAATAAAAATGACAGATTTCAAGAATCATCTGGATGAAGGAAAGAGCAAAATATACATTTCTAAATATGAGAATTTTAGTATGAGGAGCTCTCTTTTTCTGCATTAGCTCATTATATTGTTTTTCCTGCATTTAAGAAACATGACCTCATCTGTCTGTTAATGGCGACAGGCTAGCAGGAGCAACATTAATAGCTCCGGTTGTCAACTACTGGTGGCAAGGATTGCCTGCAAACTTGTCTTCAGACGCCTACTACAAACAACCACCTCAGGACCAGTGGAGCCTTCGCGTTGCTCACTATGTCTCATGGCTAACCTACTGGTGGAACACTCAGAAGTGGTTTCCTCCAGCCAGTGTTGTAGACAATAAGCCTGAATATATCTTCTCTCGCCAAGATCTACAAATCATTTCCAAGGTTGCTGGGAGAGAGATGCACCACCAGGTACTTCATTTTCTTTTGGTAAAGGGTCAAGAATTTCTTTTCTGGATTAAGTCATTGTCCTCAAACAAATTCACTTGAACATTCATTAAACCTCACCATTGAGGCTGGTTGCACGAATCCATGTTTGGCATCAGCACAATCAAGAATAACATCTTTTTCATACTCATTTAACATCATTATCATAAAGCATAGTTGACTACACACTGAATTTTAATACTATGCTATTAGTTGAGTTTCTTCTTGGTTCTTTAACTGCAACGACCCTCTTTTCAATGGGTCTGGACCAGCTGAGTGAGAAATAAGACATGGCATGATTTTCATCTATGCTAGAGGATGAACGAGTGTACACTTTCCTATATTGGACTCACAATATTCTTGATTTGTTCCGACTATAAGTCATCCGATCCCTTTCTCTTTTCCCTTTCCCCCGGCCTGCAGGCACAAGTCAAGCAGCAAGGAGAGCTTGAGTCCATCCATCGTGACCTGATGGTTGGATTTGGGAGTTGGAAATTCAGTCCGGTGGATCTTGAGAACCCTTTTCCAAATAATGAAGGCTCAGTTCATGTATGGCAAGGCGATGATGATAAGCTTGTGCCAGTTATGCTGCAACGCTATATTACCAAAAAGCTTTCATGGATTCAATACCATGAGTTACCAGGTGCTGGACACTTATTTCCACTCGCCGTTGGGATGAGCGAAGCTATTACAAAGGCACTTCTACTTGGCCACAAGTAGCCTTTTTTTTCCCCTTATTTTCTTTTTCTTTTTTCACTGTGTATGTAACTATCTAAGAGCGTCTCCAACAGCTCTTTCAAATTGACTATAAAGTTAAATTTAACAGTTTTTTGTGGTATTTTGATGCTCCAATAGCTCCTTCAAAATGAAAGTTTCCTAACAATTTGCTACAGTGAACTTTCATAAATGAAAGTTTACTGTAGCACCTGTAAGTATTATTTTATTTTATTTTATTTTCTCTCTCCTCCCTCCCCTTCTCTGTCGCTCTCTTTTTTCTCTACCCAAACAAATGCAAGCTTCAACAACCCAACACCTCCTTTGCGCTTCTCCCTCTGGCACTTGTCGGAAGCCTCACCGGTGACGAAGTTGATGAACTCGAACAAGCACTCCTGCACCGTCTCCTTGGCGTCCTTGGAGATCTTCACGTTCACCGGTAGAGCCTTCTTCATGATCCGGCTCACGTTCGCGATCGGCAAGACCAGAGATTGCGTTTGCCGGCAGAGCCTTCTTCATGATCCGACTCACGTTCGCAATCGGCAAGACCAGAGATTGCGTTCGCCGGCATGAGCCTTCTTCATTTAGGGTCAGATCAGAGATGGGGGCCAGAGATGGGGACCAGAGAAGAGGAAAAGAAAAGAGAAGAGGAAGAGAGATGGGGAAGAAAATGGGAACAACGATGAAGAAAATTATCTGTGGGTGAGAGAGAAAATGAAAAGAGGAAGAAAATGAAAAAGATAAAAATAATAAAATAATATTAAAAATGATATTTAATTAAGAGAGATTGTTAAAATAGAAGTTCTGCTGGAGTGTATAATGAAAAATTAGTAGCTAAAATGAAAAAAGTGGTATTTTGAGTAGCTAAAATGAAAGGTGTTGCTGGAGATGCTCTAACTACATTCTAAATTTACTCAACCTACCTGCTAAAACGAACAAGGAAAGTTTTGTGAAACATATGACGTGGAATGAGAGCCGATCTGTAATTTTAGTTGGCGTCGTAAAATGATGTGAAAAATCTTAGTTGTCACTTTTAAAAGTCAAAAATTCATAATAACACGTCACTTTTTTTTGGTATGATGTGACAAATTTTGTTAATTTATTTAATAAAATTTTGATTTTAGACAATAAACTATAATTTATGCATATTTTAAGGATTTATAAATTATTTTTTATACATAAGGAGTGATTTATAATTTAAGCAAACTATAAAGATCAATTTTGCATTTATCTCTTTTTTCTATGCAAAGAAAGATGAAAACAAATTAAGTCTTACCTTTGTGTGTTTTGAAAGGGCTGACTTGGGCCCTTCCATGGGCCTTTGGGCCACCTGACACTAGAAGCCCAATGATTATTCCGGGTCAAGTGTGGATGGTTCCAAACTTTTATCTGTCTAATAGAAGCAAGAAAACTTGTGTTCTCAAACCACGGAAGCAATACCCATATATCCTTTAGTGTTATTGTAAATTGTGATGGCATTATCCATCTCTTCTACTGCCGCCCCCACAATGATATTTTATTTTCCAACTCTCAATTCAATCGATTCAGAGTGAATCAAAAGAGCTACCACTTGAGACGGGGCTCCGGCTGCCGGGTAAAAGCTCAAAACCGGAGATGCTCTTCCGTTATTGTTATTGAGGCTCCCAAAATGATAAAAATGGCTGCATCTATTCCATGCCTTCTGGTGGTGACGTCAGATGGTACTTAGAATTGGGACTGTAATTGAGCCAAGCCAAGTCGAGCTTTAGGATTTCAAACTTAGCTTGTTTACGAAGATGCTTATTCGAACCGAGCTATAAAATGTGTGTTCAAACTCAGCTCATTTAAAATTCGGGCGAGCTCGAGCTTAAATTCGAATTTGTTGAGAATGCTATTCGAGCCGAACCCGGCTCAACTCGAGTTCGAGTTAAGCTATTAAATTCTTTAATATATGATTCAAGCAAAGTTCAAGTCCAATTTTAAAACAACTTTTAAATATTTATCTATAATATAAATGAATATAACTAATTTTAATTATATATATACAAGATATATGAACGAGCTAGCTAACTAGTTAGTATGTTAATTAATATGTACACATATAAATATTAAATAACCTATATAACATATATTACTTAATTACTAATATACAAATTTATATAACTCTTTTATGTAATAAATATATATATATAAGATCTATGAATGAGCTAGAGTGAACTCACGAGCCCCGTCGAGCTTAATTAAGTGAGCGGTATGTATCACTAGTTAATCGAGCAGTTTCACATAATGAGCGAGCTTATACAATGTTGAGCTCGAGTTCGGGTCGAGCTTAGCTAAGCGGGTATCGATTGAGTTGTCGTGTGTGTCGACTCATTTGCAACCCTACTCTAAATCATCTTATCTCTCCATCTCCTTTCCATCATGCGCATCACTCTCGATATTATATATACACATTAATGCTATTTAGTAGACTATGATGACGTTGCAATCAAAATTAGTTATTGATTTTTTTATATGTGTTGTTTACGGTTAACTTTTACGGTCATAGTATTAAGTTGTATAACAGTTATATAGCAATTCTGTAATATTATTTAGTAGACTAAAGGAGATAATGTTGCACTGAAAATTAGCTATTATTTATTTTTTTAATTTTTTTATAAGTGTTGATGTAAAAGCTAATTTTCACTACCGGCCAGATTATCAAATTGTATGACAATCATAAATAGCGTTTACTAAATAGCATTATTCTAATTTATACTACATATTAAGTACTTATTGATGAAAAAAATGGTGCAGAATTGTGTCAAGAAAGCCCAAGGATGTGTGGGCAGTTAGTCTTACCATTGGCATTGGCACTTATCTCACAGATGGGAAATACTTCGACGCCTTGCAGCTTGATGAATGATTCTGTAGGTTATCATATCAGCTTGTTTTCATTTGGTCATTAGCGACCAAATTATTAGCGGGGACACAGAAGGCATGGAGTAGAGGTCACCAATGAGGGGTCATTAACTTTTAATAACTGATCATTCGCTGCTAATAGTGAACACTAAATACCAAAATAATTGATATTTAGCAGCAACACCAATAGCGGCAACATTTGTCTCTGCTATTGACACTCATCAGTGGCAACTTCTCAGAGTCGCTATTGGTTGAGAAGTTGCCACTATTGGGCAACCAATAGCGGCAACCCATGTGTTGCTAATAAGACTCAATCAGATGACCCATTGTCGCCGCTATTGAGTGCCCAATTAATGGTAGTGACTCTAAGAAGTCGCCATTGTTGATGGGTCAATAGCGGCAACATTGGTTCTAAAGAAAAGAAAAAAAAAATTTAAAAATACAAGCCTTATTAGCGGCAACATAAAGTTGTCGCTATTGAGGGACCAACGACGGCTTTCAAAAGTCGCCGCTGATGAGGGGTTAATAGTGGCAACACTTGAAGTTGCCGCTAATAATCTAAAGAAAAATAAATAAAAATGGTAAATATATTATAAATAAGAGTCAACTGTTAAAACTAAAATCTCCCTAAGTTTTTTAAAATTTTTTTCGAAAATTTACTTGTGGGTCAATTGAAATGCCACCTAAACTCTCTAACGTCAAAATTTTCTAATTGCCGTTAGTTCCAATCAAAACACACCGTTTTGCTATGTCAGCATGTTAATTTAATTTAAAAATTAAATCTAAAATAATTTTTTTAAAAAAAATAACCAGAGAGAGCAAAAAACACAGCACCGTCGAAAAGCGATCACGATCATTAGCACATTAGTTGATGAGCAGACTGGATTAAGAAAACTTAAAATGGAATTATAATTAGAACCCAGAAACAGAAACTCAACACAGAGTAATAAATTCAAAGCAGATCAAACGAAATGGTGAAAACGATCTGACAAATAAAAAGGAGAACTTGAATGGCAACAAATCACATTAGTAATCAGAATTAGCAGCAAACAAATAGATTAGACATGGGATCAGATTCAACTGCTCCAACCTTGGAAAGCCTTTCGGAGTTGCTCGGCGTCCTCGCGTGGCGAAGGAACCGATTCTGGCACTTTGAGGGTCGCCATTGCCACTCTCTCTCTCTCTGTTTTTCACTCTGTTTGTCTGAGTTTGGCGTTTTATAACTCTTGAAGATTCCCAACCGGCGTTCAGAGCGTCTACGGCAACTCTCTCTCTCTCTTTGATATATATATTTTTTTAAGATTTAATTTTTAAATTAAATTAATAAAAAAATTAATATGCTGATGTGGCAAAACGTGCGTTTTGATTGGGATTAACGGCAGTTAAAAAATTTTGACGATATGGAGTTTATTAGCATTTCGATTGACCTAGTGAGTAAATTTTCAAAAAACAAAACAAAACTTAAAGAGTTTTTAGTTTTAACGGGTTGACTCTGGGACTTATAATATATTTACCTAATAAAAAATAGGCCTTAGTATCGGCGACATAAAGTTGCCGCTATTGATTGCTGAACTGTGGCGACTTCTCAAAGTCGCCGCTAATGAGAGGTCAATAATGATGGCATTTGAAGTTGCCACTAATGGTCATGAAGAAATCAAAAATTAAAAAATAGGCCTTATTAGCAGTGACCTAAAAGTTACCACCATTGAGTGCCCAACAGCAGCTAATAAGGGGTCAATTGCGTAACTCTTAAGGTTGTCGCTAATGGTCCTCAAGAAGAAAAAAAATTAAATTAAATAATAGTTCACTAATACAATCAAATTATCAAGCCAATTTGACACAATTGAATGTTAGATTAAACATCCGATTGTACAGAATTCATGAAAGTAGCATTAGGAGATCTTGTGTATAATTTTGGGTTTTTTTTTTGCTCTAAAATTTTACTTTTGTTTGTGCCAAGGCTCTATATATTAGCTACAGTAATATTAGAGCAAATCTTAACGCATCTCTTATACTGTTAGAAAAATAAAGGTAAGAATCACATTTAATCCTTAGGTTTTTATCTAATTTGGAATTAGTCTTTGGGTTTTCAATTTCAAGAGTAAGGTTCTTAGGTTTTCATTTAATTTGGATATAGTCTTTAGGTTTTCAATTTCAAGATTAAGGTTCTTAGGTTTAACACTTGTTGACATTGCATTGCATTAGAGTGTTTATTACGTGTCAAAATATCAGACATGTGGCAGATGATGACAAACCGTTAACTTCGACGATAAAGTGACAAATTAGAGATCTATTTTAAACTTAGGCAAAACTTAAAGACTATATATACTTGAAATTGGAAACTCAATGACAAAATTCAAATCAGGCAAAATACAAATTTCCCCCTAAAATAGAAGATATCTCCTAAATTTTGGTGATATAGGTCAGAGAAATGCTTCTCCCAAGTATACCGTCATTACATAGATTTGAGTAAAAGAAACTCGCACTGATAATACTTGTTAATATCCGCCCTAGCTAGCTAACATAATGAAAGAAAGAACAAAAAATAAATACATATTTTCATCAACTAATTATAAAGCTCGTCGTCCCCATCACCGCCAGCTGAAGTTGCAAAGGGGTTGAGAACATGATGGGATGCTTCAGCCCCGGGAAACTTGAAGTCAGATCCAAACCCTCTCGATTGCTGTAAGGTTTGAGCAAATAACTGGTACCTGAAGATATCAGCATCACTCACACTCCTCCTTGCATACTTCAAAGACTCCTCAAAGTGAGCAACCTTTATTTCTTCTGCATCGATAGCATTTGGAGAGTCCTCATCCATATCCTCTGGAGCCTTTTGTTTTCTACTCTCCCTCTCGATGTCCTCTCTGATAGCGTACTTGCAAGCCCGCTGGCATATTTCTGTGATATCAGCTCCGCTAAAACCTTGTGTGAGCTTGGCAAGAGTGGCAAGGTCAAGATCCTTTGAGACGGGAGATTTCCTCAGACAGGCTTTGAAGATCTGTAATCGTGAGCTCTCATCTGGCAGAGGAATATATATCAACTGATCAAGGCGTCCTGGGCGCAGAAGTGCAGGATCAATTATATCAGGCCTGTTGGTGGCTCCAATTATGAATACAGTTTTCTTGGCTGTCAACCCATCCATTTCAATCAACAGTTGGTTCAAAACTCTGTCTGCAGCACCGCCAGAGTCTCCAATTCCGCTTCCCCTCTGCAACAATTTTACCACAAGACATTTAAGCTTATTAACCAAACAGATACAAAGGCCTTAAAAAGAAAATTCCATTGTTTGTGAAACCAATTACCTGAATAGCAATGGAGTCAAGTTCATCGAAGAATAGGACACAGGGTGCAGATTGGCGGGCCTTGTCAAAAATGTCTCTAACATTAGCTTCACTCTCACCGAACCACATGGTTAGTAGCTCAGGTCCCTTGATGCTAATGAAGTTTGCTTGACATTCACTGGCAATAGCCTTAGCCAGCAAGGTTTTTCCACAACCAGGAGGGCCATAGAAGAGAACTCCCTTTGAAGGTGACATGCCATACTTCTCAAACATCTCGGGATGCTCCACCGGATATTGAACCGTCTACAAGACAAATAAACAGTTAGTTCGCCACTTACCTTAAAAGCAAGCTTAAGTCTATATAAACATGTAAAATATTTTATTAAAATGAGAGGTGAATGACGGGGCGTGTTAAATTTCTAATCCTTGAAGGCCGAAAGAACTGTTACCTCTTGAAGCTCTCTCTTAACAGTATCAAGACCTCCAATATCTTCCCAGTTGACATTAGGTACCTCAACAAACTGAAACATCAAAGAGCCGTTAGAAAATACAAACATTCTATATATGTTTATTGAACATGAAGAAAAACCCTAGCTACTTACTGTTTCACGCAGAGCTGAAGGATTGCTGGTTCCAAGAGCAGTCTGAAAGTGCTCATTTGTGACAGCCATGGAGTTGAGAATCTCGGCATCAATGGTATCATCTTCCAAATCAATCACATCCATTTTTCTCTGATGCATTGTAGTGCTTTCAGTGCACAGAGAAGCAAGATCTGCTCCTACAAATCCATGGGTGTTATCGGCTACTTTTTCTAAATCCACCTGCATGCGCAGAGAAGCATTATATTAGATCAGAAATCAGATGATTATAACAAGCTAGGGAGGGAAACCTGCATGCATGTAATCAAGATATAGCAGTCTACTAAAATGCAAGCATTAATACTGATGAATATATATGTAAAAACATACATCTTGAGTGAGTTTCATGTTCTTGGAATGGATGCGGAGAACTTCAAGACGACCGACGCCGTCAGGAACACCAATATCTATTTCTCTGTCAAACCTGCCAAACCTTCTCAATGCTGGATCAATGCTGTTAGGCCGGTTTGTAGCGCCAATAACAATGACATGAGCACGCGATTTCAGGCCATCCATAAGGGTCAAAAGTTGGGAGACAATTCTCTTCTCGAGCTCACCATTTGTTTTATCACGCTTAGGAGCGATTGAATCAATCTCGTCCATAAATATGATTGAAGGAGCATTTTCTTCAGCTTTCTCAAATGCTTTCCTGAGATTTCCCTCACTTTCTCCGGCCATCTTCGACATAATCTCCGGTCCGTTTATACACAAGAAGAAAGCACCAGTTTCATTAGCAATGGCCTTGGCTAGCAATGTCTTTCCAGTTCCAGGAGGCCCATATAGGAGAATTCCTTCGGTGGCTTCACACCAATGGCCTTGAAAAGCTGTGGATGCCGGAGCAGCAGCTCCACCAACTCGAATCTGCGCCAATTGCTTCCGGACACCGCCAATGTCGTCGTAACCGACTTCATTAAGCCTCTCCTCATCCTCCCTTTTCACGGCCTCCCCTTCACAGTAGATCTGAGTGTCTGGTGCAACTACACAGTACTCCCCAGGTTCAGTTGCAATCACCTTGAATTCAACACATCTCATGCCCCCTCTCACAAGGAATAGATCACCTTTCCTCACAGGCCGGTACGAGTTTAGGAAATAAGCTGCACGCACGTACAGTGAAAACAAATTTACAACTTAATTTTCTAGCTATTTATCAAACTATAATACAAATTTAGACAAAAATAATCAAACAAAAATTAAAAAATTAAAAAAAAAGTCACGTACGTTTCAAGTATGCATCGAATATATTCCCAGTAATGCCTTCAATTGTGTCGTCAAGAGGCAAAACATGGACTCGGATGCCGTATTTGATATCAGGGCAGCAGTAAATGGAGATGACGTCACCAAGCTTGACTCTCAGATTTGATCTTACCACTTTGTTCATCCTGATTTTTGGTTCCTCACAGCTTTCATCCCCACTCACAATCGCGACAGTATCCCGCCTTTTCTTCCCCTGGAAATTCATAATTTATAATTAATTAATCACCATCAGATACACAAATTAACAATTATTGCGATAACAAAGCATATATTAATCCGACGGCTTATTATCATTCTAATTAAAACTAAGTGTTGTAACCACGCACAATAATAATGAACAATATAGAATTGAAAAGAGAGAGATCAAAAAAGAGTTGAGACATAGATTTAACGTGGTTCGACAATTTGTCTACGTCCGTCCACAGAAAGGTGGTTATTATATATTTACATCAATGATATATATATATATATATATATATATATATATATATATATAAGAAAACACCCAAAACCCTACATAGCCGACACACACGGATGTGTACAAATTCATACGAAATTGTATGCGAAATCCCTAAAATACCCCCGTATACCCGTCTATGTTGCCCTTCCACTAGTGATAATATAAGCCATTAACTCCAACACAGAGAAAAACAGGTTGGCTAAAACCCTAGCTAATTAACAACCTCCAATTAATACAAACAATAACAAAAAGAATCTCCAGATTCTATATATATATCATGACACGTTGAAATCAAATATATATAGTTTCACAAAACACCATGAACTCGCAAGGGTTGGCTCGATACATTAAGTAGTTTAATTTCTTTGAGTGCAATCAATTACGTGTGCACGATACTCTGCCAGCCCAAAAATTAATTAATTAATGCATGAAATTGAACGAAAAAGAAAAGTTTAATTGACATGCATGCATATGTATGTACCTTTATACGGATGGAGTCTCCATGGAAAAGATCAAACTTCTCCATAGTCGCTGGATGGAGTGAAACGACGGAGTTATCATCGTTGGTCGCCTCGTCCACTATAAGCCTATTTGGCTTCCTCTTCGGCTCAGACGACATCGATCGTAGCGTATCTATCTACCTACTCCAAAAAAGAAGAAGAATAAAGGAACAAAGAGTCTTGCGATATTGATTGAAGCAAATAACTCGATGATCGATCGGCTGTAATCAAGCCTGTAAGAGCATACATATATATAGGTTTACGTGGAGAGCAAGTCAATGAAGGAGTCCGTGTCCGTGTTCTAATTGGAGATATATACGTGCGTTAATTAAGGGCTAAATAGTAAATTTCGCATGCATGCATGTTGGTCGGTGGAAGGAATTTAGTGTCGTACGTGGTAAGATTGGGATTCCGAGTACGAGTCGAATTTGATAGGATCAACCGCTACTATATTATATATATATATATATATATATATATATATATATATTCTACCAATAATATTATTTGTTAAGCTTTCTTTTACAGCCTCTAATAAATATTTGACAAATCAGCTAAAAACATCAAATAAAACAAAGCTGAAAACACCGGATCCCACCCAAACCAAACCTATTTCCTATTTCATTCTAAGCCTGAACCAACGCCAAAACCAGTTGAACACTGTTCGTTGCCGGAATCCGCCAAAAGCTAGCCACTGCCAGAATCCAACCAATGCCACCGCCATAATTCTCGCAAAGCTACTAATCCCCATAACAGAACAACCCAACCAAACCTTATGGATAAAATACCCATTGGCACACCACTGGAGCCATCATCCAACCCATTCAAACACAAAAGAAAATCATCTGGAGCAGACACCGGCCACAAAAAACCAAGAATGGCCATATCTCATTAAATCAAGAATGAGATTGTGAGTAATTCAGATTCCACAGTAATAGAATCTGTGGAATCTGTGAACAGTTCAGATTCCAGCTTTGTTTGATTTTTTTGAAACCACAAATATCACTCCATGTGTAAAGGTGACGTAACATTTTGTTAAAAAAACTAACGAAATTAAAAGAATAGTGGGTTTATTTGATAGCAAGACTATTTATGATATTTTTAAAAATCGATGTGGCTATTTGATTTTAACTCAAAGTACAAGTACTGAAAATACATTTAACCCTTCAAGAATAATAGTATAATGGAATTTTTTTTTTTTTTCCTTGGCCATTGGCAAGGAGGTAGTGGGCTTCTGGACTGTTTCCAGTCCATCTGGTATGTACGGACCAAATAACTAGACAGGCCTAATGGCTTGTAGGCACGCAGGTCAAGAATGGGTTCGTAAAAAACGACGGTTTTTTGAGGTAGTCCTGAGAAGTTGGGCTTGGAGAAACTCTTGCAGGTGCGAGAAAAAGAGTACTGTAATAAAATGTTTTCAAGAATTAGTTTATTAAAAAAGAGTATTGTAATATACTTTTTTTTTTCTTTGTTTATTCTACCTTTCTTGTTTGGGTTATGTTGTTGGGAGTATTTACCTATTTATTGTTGTTTTGATCCAATGTAATCCATTTCTCTTATTTGAATAGAAAAAAAAAAAAAAAAAAGTGGTTTATTTTTCTTTTTTTTTTTAAACAAATTAAGATGATCTAAAATTAAAGCCAACTTAAGCACAACACTTTACAAAAATGATATCAAAGATATAAAGGGGGGCTTTCTCAATAAGATCATGTTTCACGCTAAAGGATAAAACTTCTTCTACTAAGCAATGGTTGCTCCATTTAAGTGTTGTCTGATATGATTTATCTTTTATTTGTGCAAATAAATTAAAACCCCACGAGACTACTCAATAATATGTCCATAGCAACACCGGTTTCTACCTTTGTTTCGTAATGCTTGCACATTTTGGAGGGCATCATATTAAAGAGTCACTTTATAGAAGCCTAACTCATGACAAAATTGATTAACCCTCAATGCTAATCATAAGAGGCAGTTTATTGAAAAGTAATATTATACACCACATTTTTAATCCACTTTACAGCAGTGTCTATCACATCAACAAAGTAAAACAACTTAAAAATTAGACGGTTTGCATTGCAGACTATCTCTCCCTGATCACCCTTTTGTCAAACTATAATACCACCTTGATGTGGCAAACCGCAAGGTATTTTTATAAGGAAGAGTGATGAAAAATAATTGAGTTTCACAACCCTAAGTGTAATAATCTATGAAGTCTCACAAAGAAAACAAATTTTGCAACAATTAATTTTTTGCTTTGCCAAAAAGAAATACACTTGAACCTAACACAGTACTAAATTAATGTTAAATAAATAAAAACTATACTTACCCTCCTCTTTTTTCACCAAATTTGCAATTTTTCTCTAAAATTTTTAAAATTACAATTGACCCGTTTGCTAATTAGTCATTTTTTTTTTTGATATGTCCACACAAGAATAGGAGAAGAAGAAATTCAAACTTGTGACCTTCGTTTCATAAGGTATGGTTCATAACTGAGCTATCATAACTAGTCATTTCATTTAGCCCTTTTGTTTAGGACATTTATTTATTTATTTTTACATTCAAAATGTCGCTGGTCTGGGTCGACTATTCCTCAGTCGACGCCGAACCAGTCTCAGTTAGTTCTCAGTCTCACGCTCTCCTTCTCCAATCCGTCCCAGGTGACTCTCTCTCTCTATTTTTATCAATCTGTTGCGAATCACGTGGTTGCTATGGTGGTTTCACGGTGGAGGTGGCGGTGTTGTGGTGGGCACGAAGGTGGTTTTGATGGGGCTTGGCTGTGGTTTTAGCTGGTGGCTAGATGAAGTTTTGAATTAGTGGGTAAGTCCTTTGATTGCCCGTAGTGGATGTGTGAGGTGGATGGCAACGGAGTGGCTTGTGCTTGAGCATGAGCTCGCCGATGAAACAACACCCACCCCCCCCAATAACTCTATTTTGTTCTGTACCCAATCGAATGTTGGTTTTGAGGGGCTTTAGGGTTTGTATTGTAGTAGAAGTATGGGAAAATGAGTATGTTTAAACTTTAAAGGCTGTTCTTTGAGAGAGGAATGTTTGGCCAAGCCCCCCCATCAAAGTCGCTTGAAGCTTTGGGGTTTTGTTTGATTTCTTACCGTGGGCTATTGTAATTTACTGGAGATCTAGGCTAAATCCAACTTCACTGGCTTGTTAAACTTTTAGAACTAGACTACCGGAAATCTCGAAGTAAAATGCGTGAACAAAGTTTGCATTTTGACATAAAATTTGTTTTAGAATGCATATAATTTGCCTTTGTTATATGTTCTATACCAAGAATGAAAACACTTTCTGCATGGGGAATTTTGTACTATCATTATTAGCATGAAGACCGTGGTGTAGAAATTTGGGATAGATATACTTGATACATTGAATAAAAAGGAGGCATCTCTACCTTTTGAATTTATACATCCATTGCAGTTTTATTGCTATGCAATCTTTATATTTATCATTGTCAAGTAAGTAGGTTGTGTCCCAAAAATCTATTAATATAGGGTGGTATTGTTTTGGCCTCTCCTGAAATTCGGTGGTCTATCCCCTTATAGCCAATTATGAAGTTTTGTAGAGGAAAAATGAAGTATAAGAAGTGTACTTACAAAACATATCTTAATTGTAGGAATTGACCTCCGTATTCCTTGATCAAGAACCATCTTAATTCTAGAAAAAGCTTTGAGCTTGGCTGTTGAGAATAATTTGTAGCTTGAGTTTTTGAAGCTTTTAGTGTAATATTGTAAAATGAGGAATATCAGCTATGATGCTTATCTCCATGGCTGGAACTTTGGAGCCTTTAGATTGTATTTTTGAGAACCTACATTGCTGGAACTTGGAGCCTTTAGATTGTATCTTCTTGAATTGTCCCTCAAAGAAATTCTTATATTTTTAAGGGCGTAGATAATTGTTGAAGGAATATTTAAGAGTAATATTCAAGTTTTTAATTTTTTTGAATAAAAAAAAATTAATGTCTTGACTTATTTCGACTTGCTCCAGGTTTTACTCAACATCAAAAATAAGTGTCACAAGGGGGTGTAGAGCTTTATTTAGTGCGCAGTCAATATGGTATGTGCATTGCTAATTTGTTTCCATTAGAATCATTGTTGGAATGCAGTTTTAATAAAGATGTTACATGATAAACATTGTGCTTTGTTTACTATAAGCCAGTAATGGTTATAAAAATGAATTAAGAGCTAATTATTGATACATATGTTTTATAGTGAATTGGAATGTAAGAAGGAAGTGATTACTTGATGTAATTGTCATCCTGGAGGAGCAAATTTTAGTGATTCTGCTTGTTTCATTATGAAAGCATATAAATGAATCCTGACAATGATTGGAAGTGTGCCTTTTGCTTGCAACTTCAATACATTTTTAACTAGATTGTGCTCAATTAAAACTATTAGTATCAGACATGTTCTTATGTTTGTGCAAATAAACTTGTTACAAGCATTCAAAGTTGTATGAGTAGCTAAAGATCCTGCAAATGATGACACAAACCATTTACCCAGTTTAATAACTTCTGCCAACCATGAAGTGGAACAGTGGCATTTTGAAATTCATTTCAAGGAAACGATGGTTAGAAGAGCAAGCTTGAGAATTACTACTTTCATGACAGGCAATGATATGGAGATAGTCGTACTAAAGATGCAATGAGGAAGTGGTTTCCATCATTTCTATGAGGATCAAAGTTCTTAGAATAGAGGAATCCTAGAGTTTAGGTAGTTTGAGGTTCATAATAAATGGGAAACAGAACGTTAAGGGAGACATTGTTACAGGGGCATATTGATGACCAAAAAAGCTTCAAGGTTTAATGTTAAGAAGCTACATAGTGGACAAGGACCCTCGTATTCTTGGACGGACATGTTAGTGGATCATGGAACAAAAGTGCTAGGAGTCCTTTTTTATTGTTTGCTGTATCCATTTGTGTTGTTAGGTCTTCATCACATTAAAAGGCTTTTGAAGCTGACTTGTATCAGAGGAAGGCAAGATATTTTATGGCCTTCTGTTGAGTTTTCACATAAGGCAAATGCTTGATTGGAGTGGAAACAAGATGGTCCAGGTTTTTACATCATGAATTGGGTTCTAAGCTACTGAAAAGATAAAGTTGCTTGTGTTTTAAATCACTTAGGGATGATCTAAAACTGAATTATCTTCCAATTATATTTGTTTGAGATCACTTTTGGATTGGGCTATAGCCTATGTTCCTAACTCCTCCTCAGCGAATCATTTAGATCTTGCTAATTTTTTATATTGTAAATGCCTTTTAAGTGATTGCCTTTCTTGTATATTTTTTGTCTACGAGGACTTTCCCCTTTCTATCAATAAATTTATTATTCATAAAAAAATTGTCTTCCAATTATATCCATATATGGAGATTCATTTGTGTCTACTTTGTTATTACATTTTTGTCACATTTCATTCTCCTCTTCAAAAAACTGATTATGACAATTATATGACCTTGATGTATAAACTATAACGCCATGTTAGACATGTAATTAAAGAAAATAAATTAGAATATTTTTGTCATGGTCATGATTATTATCTTTTTGTTTCATTGAATTCCATTGTTTGAGCAATAATTATTACAAATCTATTTAATACTTAAAGTGTTAATGTTAGATTAGCTGTCATCAAGAAAATGAATTGAAATGTGAAAGCATTGAAGGCATATAGATCTTGCTTTGGAGGAGTACCGGATTAAAGTATAATAATCTAACTGCATCTTTTGTTTTATCCATTCATTCTAGCAACTCTGGCTATTGTTAGAGTTCTTCTTCTTCCTAGCCACTATTCTTAGAGTCTAAAAGAATAAAAGGTCCTACTCTTATGCATTCTTGGAACATTGTGATAATTTATGCTGTAAATGTTGTGCAGGCCATGTATGTCCGTGTTAAGCGTAGTAAGACAACTTACTTTATACGGTGTGATCCAACTGAAACAATTCTGGACATAAAGGAGAAATTGCATGTCCTCACTGAAGAACCAGTTAATAATCAGTGTTTGATCCTAGTTGGTACTGGGGAAATATTAGAGGATTCAAAGACATTGGCAGATCAGAAGGTACCATCCTGTCATTACAACTTATTGTTTGCTTTACTTTTTCTCCTGCTTTGTACGTAAGATTAGTGCTCAGAAGCGACTAAATTTTTTTCTGGTGAGAACCCAAAATCTTCTTTTACGACCATGGGAGCTTTAAAGATGTTGTCACATTGTTAATGCATTTATCATGTCTTTTTCAGGTTGAAAACGATGCAGTTGTGGCACTGACCTTGAGAAAAGGTGGTTTTCCTAAACCCTTTCTCTTACTTGGCTCTATCGCTCATTTTTATGCATCTATTGTGCACTTACTGGCTTATATGTGTATTTTCTAATTTTGGTTGCAAGTCTGAGTTCAGTTTTATGTGTTTGGCTTCTATAATTTTCTCTTAGTTCTATCCTAAACTACTCCTTGTATTGAATGATTAGAAGGTTGGATGATCTATATCTGGAAGGACAAGGTTATATTATTGTTATCTTGAGAAGTAAATCACCCAGATTGATAATCAACAAGGTTGTGATGCTATGCTGAGGCCATTTTCTTAATCTTTCTGTTCTTTTGGGGGAGGGTGAGGGAGGGGAAGAGTGCTTTATATGGGATGAAAACAAAGCCCATTTTTGGATGGGCTTGAAGTTAGATAAGCAAAGAACTGAGGTCACAGTTTAGTGAACACCTCTGATATATTGTGGGGATGCATGGGAAAAACGTTCTTATGTTGGATATTTCGTTAAAGATGTTTGGGACCTATATTATCTTAATGCATATTATAGTTGTTGTCATTATTATCTTTTATCATTATCATTGTCATGTCAATGCTGTTATGAATATCATTATACTTGGTCACTTTAGAAGTAGAAGTCATACCTGGTAGTTTTTGGAAGTTTCTGTTAGATTTCATGATTATTGGAAGAAATCATCTTAAGAGTAATGCAACTCTTCACACCTATTTCACACTTGCTAACATGACGTGTTTTAAGTAGTTTTTCTTTTATGTTTTTTAAGTGGTTGACATTGGAAGCCACTTAAGACACATCATATCAACTGGTATAAAATGGTTGTGAAAATTAACATTATTCTTATCTTAACGGTGTCTCACTCATGTACTTCCTTATCTTAACGGTGTCTCACTCATCTACTTCCTTATCTTAACAACCTTTTGACAATCTTTCTTTTGTTGCTTCCAGACAATAACGAGTTTGAGGAGGTGAACATTGTACGGCCAAATGACTTCTACCAATCTCGTGATGGAGATGGTGGCAATTGGTAGCAAGATTGAGAGGGATATAATCCATGTCAAGGAAAACTACCTTCTAATCAATTAATGGCAGCTTGAATAGTCATTTGCTTCGTGTCCAATAAATATTCATATACTTGTCAATTCTCTAATGTTCTGTTCAAGAAATGCACACCAAATTTAGGAAAAGCATTTTGGCTGCTGAGTGAAACTTAAACCTTGATATTACTTTGGTTATCTAGGCTTCGGGATTTTTATAGAGTTTTGGGAAAATGTGATTTAGGGTTTAGTGGTTTCATGCACTTCAGAAAAATAGCAATTGGTGAAAATGTGATTTGTAAAAACAAAATTTGTAAGAGTATGATACTTGCTGTTTGAAATGCCCAAATTGCTTATGAACCAACTCTGTCAATTCATGCACTCTCCAACCACTATCCATTGGACCGCAGCCAAACGTGTATTGCGATATTTAAAAGGGACGATGGACCATGGTCTTTACTTTACAAAAGGAGCATTGCATCTTCAAGCCTTTTGTGACTCTGATTGGGCTGGCAATCCTGACGACCGGCGATCCACCACTGGGTTTGGGGTCTTCTTTGGTCCATGCCTCGTCTCTTGGAGTGCAAAGAAGCAACATGTTGTCTCTCGCTCAAGTACCGAAGCTGAATATCGGGCCATGGCAGTTGCTACTGCTGATCTCTACTGGCTTCGAATGTTACTCAAAGATTTACAAGTTGTCCTTCCTATGCCACCCACACTATGGTGCGACAATATTGGTGCACTTGCCCTTGCACATCTAATCCTATATTCCATGCTCGTACAAAACATATTGAAATTGACTACCACTTTGTAGAAAAGGTGGTGACCAAAGATATTTCAGCTCGCTATATTGCCACAGTTGATCAAATCGCAGATATCTTTACTAAAGCTCTTGGGCCAGCTCGTTTTACACTCTTAAGGGACAAGCTTTGTGTGGTGTCCCCACCCATGCGCTTGAAGGGGGGTGTAAGTGAATATTCTGATCACACGTCTCCTAGCACTACACAAGGAAACTCTAATCTGCATGTAACTACAAAGGAAGATCTCCTGCTCGACAGCAAAGCATTTGCTGCACACGTTTCCTAAAGATATTACAAAAGGAAACTCTATGCTGCCCTCTTGCTTGACAGCTCATCACTGCATGCTCACTAACGAAGTCAAAGACAGCAAGAATTATGCAATAAAGGAATGACA
Source organism: Carpinus viminea (assembly GCA_013348765.1). NCBI lineage: Eukaryota > Viridiplantae > Streptophyta > Magnoliopsida > Fagales > Betulaceae > Carpinus > Carpinus viminea. The sequence continues at coordinate 38,101,974 of CP054668.1, read as the reverse complement.
CTCACCTACATGGAAATATATTAATCCTGACATATTTTGGGTAATTGTGTATTCAATGTAATCCCAGGAATCATGTAAAATCCCTTGTAAAGTTACAATCCTATGTGTATATAATAGGAGCGTGTATCACTAAAACAGTATCAATGAAAACTATCTTTCTCTCATCTGTTTTTGTTTAATTTCACTTTTTCCTTTTAACTGGTTGACAATCCAAAAGTTTTGATGATCCAACAACACCATAAAATTAAGTGGAAGGGACAAAAAAGCAGAAGAACCTTCCTTAAACGGCAAATTAAAAAGCACCTGCGAGAGCAACTGCATATTCCAATGCAATTGGCACAAACATGGTCTTGTCTGATTCACAATTGAAAGAAGCTAGCCATCATCAACTTCTATTTGATATGTCACTAATTAACAACTATTGATGCTCCATTATTCTCAACTAATTAATAACCATTCAACTAACTTCCTACTGAAATTGCTGGTAATTTAAATAATAATTAATTACGAGATAACTCGTATGAAACTTATTTCTTTAAATCAACTTTGGACTGCTCTGCCATAATTTTTATATGAACTGTCTCATAATTTTCATGTACCATTTATTACTATTATTATTTTTTTTTAAGAATAATGGACTTTGCACTAACCAAATCATGTGTGCAATCTAACAAGAAAATGACATATAAAAGTGTGAAATAATAAATCCCTAATCCTCACTCAAAACCATTGAAAGTTGTGCCAAATGCCACCATGAACAACAAAACATGATTACACAAGTAAGCTTCACATATTTCCAATTGGGTTTGTGCAGAGTCCTTATAAAAGTTATTAATTTTTATTTTCATTGATTCCACTATATTTATATAATTCTTAATTGTGGGGGGCAGATAATCTTCCAGAAGAAAGCAAAATGCAATCGGTCTCCATGGAGGACAAAGTTAAAATTTTAGGTGGAAGTCATTTTCAATCGATAATCCATGAAATGGATCAGACGTACATGAAAATCAATCGGCAACCAAAATAATGAAGTTATTCTGATCACGTTACGTCTTTTCCCTATCTGTGAAAGTCTTGCTTTTTCCTTTAATTCCTAGCTTCTCAAGTGTTGAAGCAATTGCATATATATGGCAACATACTTGTCTTTTACTTTACACTTTGAGAAAATGGCATCATTCAAAGAACCCTAATTTTTTTTTTTTTTTTGAATGAATGAGTGATTGTTTGTTCCTTGTCTCTATCAAAGTTTTTTTGGTTTCTCACGGTTAACATAGAGCAACTAAAAGATGTCTTAAGAAGTTGTCTTTCTCTTTCAAAAAAAGAAAAAGTTAGTCTTTCTTTCTAAATGACCTCACCGAGAGCTTCAATGTGGCCTCTTTGATTCATAGACGTGTAATATAGCAGTGCAATATTTACAACTCAATCTATTAAATTGGTTATTAAAGTATATGATAAAAAAAAAAGATGTATGTACAAATTACGGATATCAATCAGTTTAATAAATTAAGTCGAAGGAAACTTAATCCGCATCATGGCTGTATTGAGCAGTGCAATACTTTAAAAGTTTAATTAATAATGAAAACAACATATATTTACTTGTGGTTGAGATAAATGATAAGAAAAATAGATGATTTTTGTTTTCAATGTAGGGCCCAGTTAAGAATAAAGGACCAATTGGGTGTCGTCGTAGGCACGCAATATATATAGCTTGTGAATTGGGCTTTATTTCTAGACAACAAAAATTAGCATCACTAGTTTTGTTGATTTGTGATTTTTTTTTTTTAATTTGAATAATAGAATAGTAAAATTTATTTAAATAAAAAAATATTATAAAATAAATGTTTACTAATTCATACTAAATATTTTTATTTTTTTTCTCCCGTTAATTAAATCTTAATTGTAAAATAGCAAAATAGCATTTTTATTCTATGAAATGGTCCGCTGTATTAGATGATGATGTATACTCTCTTTCAAACCCAAAAAAGAATAGCATATTATCATGTGACAATGGCCTTTCCTAAAATGGAAAGGATTAGCCCCACTAGGCACAAAAGCAAAAGCACTAGTGCTTTACCAATCATAAATGTTTCTTCGTGGAAATATAGGTAGTGAGAAACAATACCAACCAATCAAAAGTCATAAATCTTCTCAGAGTTCATTTGAATGAGATATTATCCAGTTAATTATATTAGAAGATTATTTTTTTTCTTTTCATTTTTTGATGGAACAAAGATACCTCTCAAATATAACTAACTCAATATTATCCAGTTTAAATAAAATGGAGAGGATCCAAATTCCCTGGAGGTGGTCCAGTCAATATCAAAACAACTAATAGGGACATTGGACCACAATTCTAACCATTAATTGGCTCATATTTATTACTTGAAGCTTGTAGTCTTAGTGTCACAGTGCAAATTTTTTGCACCAAATAAACCACGTAATGGCCCTTAGCAAAGCACCAAGCAATGCCTAGGCAGCCAATATACCAACAAAGGTTAGGAAAGGAAATCACAACACACATAAATTTTACGGGAGCAACACCTCCCAACTTTTACACTCAATCAAATCAAATGTAGAAAGACAATAGCTAGGGCCTTTACAGCACAATAGAACCCTTAGCCAACATATACAACCAACTAGCCACCAAGGCTTACAATATGGAAACCAGAATACACACTCACATGCACTCAGTGTTTTCTTCACAGCAGCTCCCTCACAAGACTCTCTCAATGTAGCTTACAAATCCCTGCCTTCAGTGAGAGCCCCAGCATCCCTTTTATAGTCATCAGGGGGGAGAGCTTTGCTACAGTGGGCTGCCACCTGGCTCCAGCCCACTACTTGGTGCAGCTTGCTCTACTGTAACGCCCCCAAAATCAGAATCGGCTAATCCAGTGGAGTTACTGGCAATTCACCCAGTTGAGTCAACTTGTGACCAAATGGGTAATCACCCTTGTAAGACGTCAAAGTAGATGCAAAGGAAGGTGAATAAATTTGAGCTACTATAATCATTAAATAAGAACATGAAGCAACTACGTAGTAAAAATGAATCTGAATAATAAGTAAAGCACAACCAGACAAGTGGTAGCGCATCTTGCCACCTTTATAGCGATAAGCCAGATTACCTAAAGAATAATAACCTGCGTAAGTTTAACGACTTAGTAAGTAAACTTTACACTTAGGTATGACATGAGTCCATTTAGTAAAAGTAAACGTGCACTTGTACAATAACCAAAAGAAGGCATTACCTCCGCTAATACACCATTTAATGGTTTTTAGGATTTTCAAAGCTTTTGGTGTAAAACCGGCTATAACTACCTAAGTGTTTTAATGCAAAAAAGCTAATGCATTATAAGTCATAACTCCTATACATGGTCTACCCAAGATATTATCCCTTCTCAAGGTTGATGCTGTCGAGGGACCTATAATACAATGTCAGTGCCCCACCATTGCATAATATATCGTAAATAATATTAGTGGCATGATTAAGTCTGACCCCAAGTGGCCTACACCAACTAATGACGTCCGTCCTGTAGTGACCGAACCATTGGAAATAGTTGCACCAAGGTCACGAAACCAATGGATCCATAGTCCTCACATAACGCACATTTGACCATAATACACAGTTTATATAGTAAGCTTATGGCCATTTATACCACACGTATCGGCGTACCATGTCTTACGATGCATCTTAATAGTTTATTTAATAACATAGTTACCTAGTAATTACAAAAAATAAACATGCTCATATCATACTCGTGGTCAGTCAGCTGACATATCCCACGTTCTACGAAAAAGGGGTGTAAGTGTTTACTTACCTCGCACATTCAGCGAATCCTCTGACCAAGCTAATTCCTGTTATAACGGATACAAGTCACCATTATTCTATGCCTTATGAAACATAGAAAATATGGCTAAGCCCAAGCATATGCGTATGAAACTTAAGAACAGGTACTCTGCCCATTGACCATACGTTTGGCCTAGATGATGTACGTCCGTTCAGTGTGTTAAGCACACTGTTTCAAGATTCAGACAATGCATGTTTCCAATGGTAGCCACAGGCCTCTAAACCTATTCTAAGCTAGTAAAATAGGACATATAACGCAAGAAATCACAGAACCATGTTCTTTTGAGAAAACTCTTTGAAAACATCGTTATTTTAAAAGAACGCTCAATGAACACTTGAAATCCTTATTAAAGTAGAAACACGAGATAACAAAGTGATAATGACAAAGGGAACAGAGCTTACCCCGAAGCTAAGCACAAACATAATCTCCTCTTCTCGAAAACTTTTCGTTGAAACTCTCGCTCTCACGGATTTCTCACTCAAAACACTAAGAAGAGGTTTTGGCAGCCTAGGGGCATACCAGAGGAAGGAAGAAGGAGTGAGAAGTGAGAGGAGGGGCGGGCTATTTATAGAGAAAGTTCACCACCAACTCTCTGACAGAGCAGCAAACGTCCGGCAACCTTAGCGTACGTCTGGTGGTCTTTGCACATTGGTCCAGAAGGTGTCTCGTACGTTCAGGTATTACTCAAAGGGTATTCAAAAAGTAGCATACATCTGGTGGTCCCATGTACTTCCGCTAGTACGATTTGCAAAGCGTACGTCCGGTGGTCCCCCATTATACGTCCATACTACCGACGATAGTGTACGTTTGCTAGACCTAGCGTATGTCCGCTCCCTAAGGATCAGTGTTTGGCCTCTATTTTTCTAAGGGTTTAAAGTGTGATTAGGTTGGTGCTAAGGGTTTTGGATCCCGTTAAACACCTTCATTGAAGACCTCTGCTAATAGCTCCTACGGAGAAGATTCCATCTAATAAAAGGTGGGTTTTTATTGGGGTATTACATCTACTCCAGCAAGCAAACTACCACCAATTTGAATTCAACCAATGCCCATGTTTTGCTTGCTGCCACAAGGCAGCCTTGCAGGGCCTCTTGCAACACACCATACCTCTATAAAAGCCCAACCAGTTTCCTGCCACTTGACCATGTACTGCAAGCCTGGCAGAGCACCACTCTGCCCATTGTAGTAGCCTAGTAGGTAATCATTAGCTAGGGGGCTTGGGCAGCCCCACACAAAGCCACTGCCACACTCAAGGTCCTTCTAGCTTCCCAAGTCAATGTAGAAGCCTACAATGCTATCATTGAACTCTGGCACATCAGCTTCTCTTGAACAAGGCAAAGGCACCACATGGCTGGTGCCGCAAGCATGCCAATCCAGCAACAATAGGATCTTCAAGGGGTTGGGCCATGCCTAAGCCCAGTCAGAAACCATGCTACCAGGGCCAAGCACCTTGACAATGCATGGGCCAATTTCCTTTGCAACTAGGGCCGGCAATTTTTACACGACCCGCGAAAACGACACGAACACGACACGAATAAACAGGTAATGGGTTTAGGCTAATCGGGTTCGGGTCTACCCGTTTAAGACCCGCGAATTTTTGTGTCTGGTGGGTCTACCCGTCGGGTCTGGCGGGTCTACTTGTTAGACCCGGCTAATGGCGGTCAGTGGGTACCGTTAGACCGGTTACTATTGGTCTAGCGTGCCGTCGGACAACAATTACTGTTAGACCTATTCTTTGTTCATTTTTTTTTTTAAACATAAAAAAGTAAAAAAAATTCCTAAACTAAACTAACCCTAAGCCTAGTGTAAAATTGGTATTATACATGTATAATTATAATTTAGGAATAAATGTAAAATTGGTCAATTTGGTTGGCTTAATTTATAAATTCCATTATATAATTATTATTAGACAATCATATGATTTAATGATCAATTAATCATGTGATATAATCGTATAAATTTCAATAACAATACATTAATAATTTAATTATGGTTAAAAGTAACACATTGTTGAATCCAATGTTAATTACTTAATTTGATATTATACGAATGACATTATCATTGTACATGAATATTATGCTTAAGTATTTAAATTATCATTAAATCATATGATTAAGTATTAATCTTATACATTTGTATTATTCAATATATATGTATAATTATAATTTATAACGCATATGGACTTATAACATACATTAGAAGTGAGAATCAAGTTTCTAGTTAATTATTGTATTAGTATCAATTTGTATACTTATATCATATTATATATGTATAATTTTTATTAGATAATCATAAGATTTAATGATCAATTGATCATGTAATGTAAATCATATAAATTCCAATAACATTAATACTTTAATTGTGGTTATAAGTAACACATTGTTGAATCAAATGTTAATTACTTAATTTGATATTATACTTAATGTCATTATCATTGTACACAAATACTATAATTAAATATTGATCTTATATATTTATAATTATATTATTTAATATGCATATAATATAATGTTATTGAATTAAGCATAACCCATATAACATATATTATTTAATTACTATTATATGGATTTAAATATATATAACTATTTTTGTAATATATTTTGTATATATATATACAAGATATTTGAACGAGCTAATAATTTGTTAACAATTAAATTAACAATGTTTTTGGTATTATTATTACTACATTTTTAAAAAGAAAGAAAGAAAAAAAAAGTGTTTTAAGTTTTTAAGCGGGTAGTGTTAATTAGTATGTCGTGTCTACCCAATAAGACCAGTTATTGTAAGCGGTAAAGCGAATGCGGTCGGGTTACCCGTTTATTTTCGTGTCATAATCGTGTCAAACCCGATTACCCGTTTAGCTAAATGGGTCGTGTCTGGGTATATCCTAATCGTGTAACGGGTACCTGCGGGTCGTAATCGGGTCGTGTATGGGTACCCATTTTGCCACCCCTATTTGCAACCATCAAATCAGCAAGGTTGGAACAAACCCAACCCTTCCTCTTAGCCCAAGGCATGCTCCCACATGCCATGCAAAAGTGCAATGCACACCCCTGCTGCCACCACTAGAGCCATGTCATGGTTGTGACAAACCACCCCCACCAATTGAAACCAACGCCCTCCTCGAATGGGTTGCTAAGTAATCAAACTTTTCAAACTGCCAAAGGGTTGTATCCTTTTCCCATATAGCCTCTGAGATAGGTAAGCCTTTCCACTGAACCAAAAAATAATTTCTCCAATTCTTCTTGTGTTGGCCCTTCCTTCGGTGATCCAAAATTTTCTCAATCTTCTGTTCAAACTCCTTCTGAACATTAGGTGGTGCTCGTTTTGGTTTATTACGAGTAGGCTCCTCTAAGTCTTCATGATAAGGCTTGAGGAGGATAACATGGAAGGTGGAGTGTACCTTCAATCTTTCTGGTAGCTTCAATCGGTATGCCACCCTGCCAACTCACTTCACAACTTCAAAGGGTTTATCATACTTAGGCATCAACCCCTTATGAATCACACCCCTTCGAAATCTCTTTAGAACCTTGTGAGGCAACTTTAGCATCAACTTGTTCCCCATAGCAAATTCCAAGGCTCGCCTCCTATTGTCAGCAAACTTCTTCATACGTCGCTAGGCTTTAGTCAAGCTGTCCTGGGCCTACTGCAATAACTCTTGCCTTTCTCTAACAAATCGGTAGGCAGCAAGGTATTTGCCTTCGGTTTTCTGCAGCTACCTCATGAAGGGCCAAAGGTTGTTGGCCAAAAACCAGCTCTGAAGGGTTTATCCCAGTGGCAGAAAACTTGTGAAGATTATAAGCAAACTGGGCAACTTCCAACAACTCCAACCAATTCTTCTGGCTGGTTGAGGCATAGTGCCTTAAGTAGTCTTCAACTAGTGCATTCACCTTTTTTATCCACCCATCAGTTTGAGGGTGGTAGCTAATGGAAAACTTCAAGTCAGACCTATCATGTTGAACAATGCTGTCCAAAATCGCCCAGTGAACCTAAAGTCTCTGTCACTCACAATGTCTTTCGGCAATCCAAAGATTTTCACCACATTGGCGAAAAATAGTTTAGCAGCCAACTCAAGGGCAACTTCTAGAGACTGCATACTTGGAGAACCTATCCATGACCACCATGATCGCTGCCATCCCTCACCGTCAAGAATCCAATGATGAAATCCATGGAAACAAAGGCCCATGGCCTATTTGGCACTGGAAGGGGTTGCAACAACCCTGCCTCTTTCCTTTACTCCACCTTACCTTGTTGGCACACCAAGCAAGTTCTCATATACAGTTCCACTTCTTCTCATCATGGGCCAATAGTATGATCTTGATAAGAGGGCATACATCCTCTCCATTCCAGGATGACCCGCCCATTTGGAATCATGAGACTCCTTAAGAAGGTCTCACCGCAGCCTTCCAGTAGGAATATACAAGCGATGGCCATTTGTATACAATAAGCCATCCTCCAGATACCAACGAACAATGCCTTCCTTCACTTGTTCAGCCAACTTCAAGTAAGCAGTGTCCAGCTTAGACATTTCCTTGATTCTGTCCAAGAAGTTGGACTCAATTCTGGACAAGGCAACCACCATCTCATCAACACTTTAGCAACTCAGTGCATCTGCCTCCTGATTGTGTCTTCCTGGCTTGTGCCCCTACACAAAGTCATATTCCTGGATGAACTCTACTTTGGGGATAATTTCTTCTGGTAGTGGAAGAAGGTATTGGCTGCATTATCCATGTGGATTACAAACTTGGTCCCCAACAAATACACCCTCCATACTAGCAAGCAATGGATGACAGCCAACATCTCCTTCTCATGGGCGAATATTTCTGCTCTACCTCCTTTAGCTTCTTGCTTTCATAGGCAATTGGGTGCCCTTCCTACACCATACCATTAATGACCTTGTTTGATGCATCAATGTGCACTTCAAATGACAACTCGAAATTGGGCAATTGTAAGACCAGTTCACTTGTAACAGCATCATTGAGCTTGTTAAAGGTAGCTTGGCATTGATCTATCCAATGCCATATCCTATCTTTCTTCAAGAGATTAGTGAAGGGAGCTACCTGTTTAGCATAGGCAGCAATGAACTTCTAGTAGTAGTTGGCCAGCCCAAGGAAGGACCGCAATTCCGGCACTGACTTGGGTGGTAGCCAATCTCGAATGGCCTTCACTTTGCCTTCATCCATCATAATCTTCCCCAAATTGATTCTGTGGCCCAAAAATAGGATTTTCTTGTAAACAAACTCGCACTTCTCTTTCTTAACAAAAAGAGAATTCTCCCTCAACCGCAATAGCACCTACCTTAGATGACATATATAATCTAAAAGAGACTCACTATACATTACAATGTCATCCAAATAAATAACAACAAATCTATCTATATAATCATAAAAGATATCATTCATCAAGTTGCAAAATGTGGCAGGGGCATTGGTGAGGCCAAAAGTCATCACCAAAAATTCAAAAGAACCATACCAAGTTACACAGGTCGTCTTAGGCTCATCCCCTTCTGCAATGCGCACTTACCAATAGCCGAAGCGTAGATCCAATTTGGTGAAGTAGGCAGCTCTACTCAACCAATCAAAAAGGTCTCGGATTAAGGGCACTAGATACTTGTTCTTCACCGTGATCTTGTTCAAGGCTCTATAATCCACACACATTTGAAGATAGCCATCCTTTTTCTACAACAAAACTGGAGCTCCATAAGAGCACCTTTGTAATGCCCAAGAAATTAGATAAAAATCTATTAGCTCTAAATTTGGCTAAGTTTGAAAAATAATTTTTTCAACTATTGAGATTTTTATGATAATTTTCAACCGCACTTGCTCCTCATATATTAGATAGTCAATTGTGATTTTTTGAGATTTTATGATGGGGTTTACATTGGTGAACATCGATGAAACTTTTGTCATGAGCTGCCGAAAATCACATTTTGTACTAAAACTGGATTTTTGGATTTTGATCTACAAGGAATTTGATTTTCTAGTATTTTTATTTGGATCCAAATGGGGGGTATTTCCTTATTTACAATGTAAACTTAAAGTAAATGGACATATAAAGAAACATAAAGACATTTACTTTAATGTTTACAGTGGAAATAAGTGTTGTAGACAGTTTCACAGTAGAAAAGGGTTGTGGATGAGCAGTAGAACAATTTTTGAGAAGTGGTGTCCGGATAGGAGATTAGGTGTCCAGATAGCTTAAGCAGGGAGTTTCGGTATTTTTGGTGTTCGGACATCCCACTAGCATGTCCGGACATGGCTCGGGTAAAAAATGGCTGAACCGCGAATTCAACTCATTTTCGCCCCATTTCTCTCCTTTCACCCGATTTCCTCCTCTCTCTTACCTAGGGTTTGTAACCAAACCTTAGATATCAATTATTTGAAGCTTTCTAAGCCAAATCCAACCCCATAACGTGTTCCTTGAGGTTAGATCGTCGTTTCCACTGATTGGTTTGAGGTAAATCCATAAACCCTTAGTTTTGTTAGTTTGACATAGATTGTTAAAAGTTTTTGCTAAATCTCTCAAATTTCTTTGGGGTCCTTGTATTTAGAGGACTTCTAAACCTTCATTGAGCATTGGGTTGGTGTTGGGTGGCTTAGAACTCCAAACTTCACCAAAGACCAAGATAAGACCCAAAACCCTAGTTTTGTCTAAGTGTTTATTTAGGCATTTTTGAAATGTTTAACCCTCTAGATTTTTATGGGTTAGTGTTATAAATGAAAATTATGTTAAATGAAAACCCTAGAACTCTATGGGTTCCCTTGTAATGAGAGAAGCTGGTAGGATCCATGTATCATGGAGAAGTTTGAGTTGTTAGAGCTTTGTATAGAGTTTAACTATGTATTTATCATGCAAATACATAGCTATTCGCAAATGGGTCAAGTTGCTAAGAGAACGCAAGCGGATTAAGGTAAGTATTTTACTTACTGGGTGAAAAGATACTATACTTTAAGGTTTACAATATGTTTTATGATGATTATTTGATTTAATGATATTTTATGGTTTAAGTTTTATGATGCTTTGTTGAGTTAATGATGTTTTATAAGATATTTTGACGGAAGGCTTTTATGAGCATTTATGAGTTTACGGATGATATGATGATTATGTTATGAGTATGATTTTATAATATGAGCATTTATGTACATGAGCATGAGCTTTGAAATGGAAACGGTGATACAACTCCGGTAGTGTTGAGATAACCTCACACTATTATAGAAGATGACCCGTATGTAATAGAAACGGTGATACAACTCTGGTAGTGGTTGAGATAACCTCACACTATCGTAGAAGATAGCTCGTACTTAATGATAATGGTGTTACAACTCGGGTGATGATTGAGATAAGGTTATACTACCCTAAAGATGGCCCAATGCATTATGAAATGATGTTATATAAGTTATATGTATGAATGATATGAAGAAGATGATGTTTATGTATATGTATGGAAGATATGAAGAAGATGATGTTACATAAGTATGCATGACATATAACTTTACGATAATGAGATTTGTTTGTATGAGTTTTAATACTAGACGTATTTGTATGCCTATATGCAAGAGATGCAACTGCACATAATGTATATCAATATGAATGGTTGCATATAATATTTTATGATGATTTCTAAGCTAGACGTTTCAATGAAATAGAAGATATAACAGTGCATATGTACATCGTTACGGATGGATGATGCATTATGACTTTCAGATTATGATGATTTATGATGTTATCTGATGACTTTTATGCTAGACATATCAGTGTGCATATGAGACGAGAGATGTAACTGCGCATATGTACATCATTATGGATGAATGATGCATGATGACTTTTAATATGCTTTTATTGTTAAAATATATAATTTGTAAGTATGTATAAAGTTAGATGGGTTAGTATGCGCATGTCTCGAGGTGAATAAGTAGGCTTATGTATACTCTCATAGCTAATATAGTATGTTTTCAAATGTTGACTTATTGTAAAGCCTAGTAAGTTCTATACTGCTGAGGTTTCTATTTTATAGAGGCGATGGACTCATAATTCCACTGCATCTCGAGTTACTGGGGTGCAGATGATGTTGTTGACGTGGATGAAGGAACAGACACCTTGGACGATGACCCAGTGGCAAGGTATTTGAGCTACTATATCATTTAAGGCATCGATGTATCAGATGTATATATATTTTGTTGGACTTATTGATAGCCCTATTTTGTAGAGCATTCATGTAAATGCTTAGACCTAGATATTTTGTATATGGCTCATGTTGCATGTGACACTTTTGTATAACCATTCTTTTGTATGTAAACTTTAATTACTTAGATGTAATATTCAGCTCTGTGGTATTATTAGGGTGTCAACCCGGTCCGGTTTTCCGGTTTTTGGCTAAAATCGAGAAAAGAATACTGATTCCATGTTTTAGAACGAACCGAACGGGACCGGTAAAACCGGGGTCCATTAATGGCGATTCGGTTGTACCAGTCCGATTAACGGTTTTTTAAATTATTGGCCATTAATTTTCTGTATTCTGTTACATGCTTTTGTTGGGTTTTTCTATGATTTGCGGTCTATTCTGCTCGAAGCATTCGGTAATGCAAAGATCTGCAAAAAATTAACTCGAGGTCAGATGGTTTAAAAATATTACTGTATATATTGCAAATTTGATGTGATGCGTACTTACTATGATCTATTTGCTTAATTTGGTACGATCTCTATGTGTAATGTGCATGCATGAGTTTTGGCCGGTAAGTTCATGGAGATTCAATTTGACAAGGAGGGGAGAATTTCTGGTGCGGCTATCAAAACTTATTTGCTGGAAATATCACGTGTTTGCAATGTGTCTCATCCTGGGAGAAATTATTATTGTTTCTACATGCTTTACACTGCACAACCCGAGGTAATGGTTTGATAAATATGTATATATATATTTCTCTCTTATACATTTGACTAGATTTTCAGATGTACAAATTGGAAGAACCTACAACATTTCATTATCTGAATCACTCAAAGTGCAATGAGTTGGATGGTGTGGAATATCTCTAGAAAAAAAAAAATGTAAACCCTAAACATCTAAAGCCCTAACTAAAAAAAAAAATATAAAATATAAAAAATATATATTTAACCCGGTTCCCGATAACCCGGTAAAAACCGGGTACCAAAAACCAGTGCGGAACAAAGTACCGGTTTGGTTTCAAGCCGGAACGAGCGGACCCTGTTTCCCGGTTTTCGGTTTTTCGGTTTCTCGATTTTCGGTTTCTGATTTTTACGTTCAGTTCCTCGATTTTTTGACACCCTATTATTATGTATGTTTAACATATTTAGTCTCTGTAAAAGATATGAACTCTGATGAAATAATGATCATGCATGTACCTTTGTGAGGCATATTATATTGTCAATCAGGTTAATGCATAAGTTCGTGGCATACTACAGTATTGTCATGCCACTATGACAATCCGCTTGTTGTGGGTAATGTTTCTTTTAAAAAAAAAATAGTCATCTTTTTATTTAAGCGGGTCGTCATAGAAATTGATATCAGAGTGAATAATATCAAGTTCTTTAGGGAACTTGTTACCATAGCAACTACTATATCATGAGCAGCTAGGTTCATAGAGTAGAGTCTAGTGTTAGGTTAAGGACAACACCAGAGCTATAAGAATCTTAAAAGCCATAGGAATCTTAAAAGCTTCAAAAAAATCTAATAAGACAAAGTCTCGTGATACCATGATTGTTTGTCGTGTGGGTATATCGTAGATTTGTTTATGAGCTTATTTGCGATATATTGTTGTCTATGTGGTTTCTTCTGCGCTGACCTGCGCAATCTTGCAGAGTGATGCCACCAAGACATCACCCACACCGTCGTGGGAGGCCGAGGAATGTAATGGATCGTGGTGTAGGGTTACCTCCTCCTCCACCACCGGGTGTTCCTAAACGGCACACTCTCTGGCTGAAGTAGCAAGGTATTTGGCAGAGATTATGGCCAACGGCCAACGACAAGGACACAATGAGAGAAGAGAAGGGTGTTCCTCTGGGTCCTTCTTTAAGCATAACTCGCCAGTGTTTACAGGGCATGAAGGCCCTAGAGAAGCTGATTCCTGGTTTCAGGCAACTCAAAAGTTGATGCTAGCCTTAAACTGTACGGATGCAGAGATGGTAAGATATGAGGGCTTAAAACTTGTGGGTGAAGCATCCCAGTGGTGGGATCCCACAAAGGCTAACCTACAAGCTGGGTTAAGGAATGATGTCCCCATCACTTTGGCACACTTTTAAGGAGAAATTCTATGAGCAATATGTTCCTCGTGTCTAACAGCAGCTATGGGCTAAGGAATTCCTAACTCTCACCCAAGGCAAGATGACTATCGCCCAATATTCCACCAAGTTCATTGAGTTGTTGAGGTATGCCCCTACTCTTATCCCTAATGATCAAGCCAAAGCTGAAAAGTTCTTAGATGGTTTGTCGGCACGCATCAAGGAGAGGATCGCTATCCTCGAAATCAAGGAATACTCTAAGGCTGTGCACACTGCCATGATAGTTGAGCAAGCTATTAAGGAAGCAACCACAAAGTATGTACAGAAGAATAGGTCAATGCCTCAAGCTGTGTTCCCACCCAAGAGGCAAGCTATGGGTAGTAGTAGTTCAAAGGCACCGGTGAAGAGAAGTGTTCCTCAGAGCTATGGAAATCCGAAGAATCCTCATTGTAGTAAGTGTGGTAAGCCTCATCCATGAGTATGCAGGTTAGGGACTGGTACTTGTTTTCGATGTGGGAAGATCGGTCACTATGTCAAGGATTGTCCTATGGATGCTACAGGGAGTCAGAAGGCACTAGCCATTACTTATCAACCCAAGCAACTTGCTCAAGCATGTGTCTACTCTCTTACTCCAGAAAATGTTGCGACTGAAGGGAACAATATCGATGTTGTCACAGGTATCATTCCTTTGTATGGTAATCTTGCTTGTGTATTGTTTGACTCGGGTGCCACACATTCATTCATTTCATCCACATATGTGAAGTTATGTAATTTGAGTGCAAGGCCACTTGAGCAAAACATAAGTGTGTCTACACCTGTTGGTAGCGTAGTGATATGTAGGAAATGTGTAGAGAAATGTCCTATTCTTTTAGGAGGGAGGACTTTACCGGCTAAGTTAGCAGTATTTGATATCATTCTTGGTATGGATTGGCTTGCAAGATATGAAGCCAAGATTGATTGTCAAAAGAAGGAAATAGTGTTCTGTACAAATGGTAATGAGAAATTCAGATTTTGTGGGTCTAGTGTACAAGCAACACCGTCACTCCTCTCAGCAGTCCAAGCAAAAAGAGATGTTAGGGAAGGTGCTCAAGCCTACTTGGCTTATGTGTTAGCCAAGCCAAAGGTTGAACAAAAACTAGAAGAGATAGCAATAGTGCGTCACTATCCAGATGTATTTGCTGAGGCTACGGGTTTGCCTCCGGACCGTGAGGTTGAGTTTACCATTGACTTAGTACCTGGGGCTCAGCCAATTCACAAAGCACCGTATCGTATGGCTCCAGTTGAATTGAAAGAGTTAAAGGAGCAACTTCAAGAGTTGCTAGATCGGGGTTTCATTTGTACAAGTGTTTCTCCATAGGAGTGCCAATTTTGTTTGTAAAGAAGAAGGATGGCTCTATGTGGATGTGCATAGATTATCAGGAATTAAACGGGTAACAGTTAAGAATAAGTACCCTTTGCCTTGGATTGATGATTTGTTTGACCAACTTAAGGGTGCTTCGGTGTTTTCGAAGATAGACCTTCAATCGGGATATCATCAACTTAAGGTACGAGAAGTGGATGTGCTGAAGCCAGCTATTCGCACAAGGTATGGCCACTATGAATTCTTGGTTATGCCGTTTGGTTTGACGAATGCACCGTCGGTATTTATGGACTTGATGAATCGGGTATTCCATAAGTACCTAGACTCATTTGTTGTCGTGTTTATTGATGACATCTTAGTCTATTTGGCTAATCATGAAGAGCATGAAGAGCATTTGAAGACAGTGATGGAAGTGCTAAGAGAAAAGAAGTTGTATGCTAAGCTCAAGAAGTGTGAATTCTGGTTAGAAGAAGTAGCATTTCTGGGGCATGTGATCTCTAAAGATGGGGTTTCAGTGGATCCAAGGAAGATTGAAGCAATTGTAGAATGGGAAAGGCCATCAAGTGCTTGGGAGATTTGTAGTTTCTTGGGATTAGTTGGTTACTACTAGAGATTCATCAAAGGATTCTCTACTTTGTCAAAGCCTCTTACAGCTCTTACAAGGAAGAATGCCCCATACATGGAGCGATGAATGTGAAGCAAGCTTCGAAGAACTAAAACTGAGGTTGGTGATAGCACCTGTGCTTACTTTACCTACTAAATCAATTGGGTATGTAGTTTATACAAATGTGTCCCGGAAGGGATTGGGATGTGTGTTAATGCAAGAGGGCAGAGTTGTAGCATATGTCTCAAGACAACTGAAAAATCATGAAAAGAACTATCCCACTCATGACTTGGAGTTAGCAGTTGTGGCAATATCTTTATGGTGCGTGGTGTGAGATTCATACTGATCACTAGAGTCTTAAGTATCTCTTCACACAGAAAGATTTGAATATGAGACAAAGAAGGTGGTTAGAGTTGATAAAGGATTACGACAGCCAAGTGTTTTACCATCCCGGTAAGGCCAACTTGGTGGCTAATGCGCTTAGTCGAAAATCCCATGATGCAGAGGCTGAAACATCTACAACTATTGATGAGTTGGCTCAGCAATTTTCAGTTGTACAAATTAATAACACATTGACCGGTGAATCACCAACTCTCGCAGCTTTGGTAGTGCAGCCGTTAACCAGAGAAAGGATCAGAATAGCACAAGAGAATGATGAAGAGCTAAAAGAGCTTATAGCAGAAGCTAGGAATGGAGAAGCCCTAGAATTTCAAATCACCTCTAAGGGTGTGATGAAGACCAAAGATGGCAGCACAGTTGTATCAAACGATGCCGAATTAAGGAGGGAAATCCTTAATGAAGCACATCAAACTCGGTATACAATTCACCCTGGGAATACCAAGATGTACCAAGACTTGAAGAAGAAGTTTTGGTGGCGTTGCATGAAGCACAATTTGGCTGAGTATGTTGCACGATGTCCTTCTTGCCAACTTGTTAAAGCAGAACATCAGCGGCCAGCAGGGCCACTTCAGCCACTTGATGTCCCAATGTGGAAATGGGACTAAATCGCTATGGATTTTGTGGTTGGGTTACCAAGGGCACCTAGTGGACAAGATGCTATATGGGTGGTTGTTGACAGATTGACGAAGAGTGCTCACTTCCTCCGATCAAGATTACAGATTCTTTGGAGAAGTTGGCAGAATTATATGTTCATGAGATAGTCCGATTGCATGGGGTTCTAGTTTCTATCATGTCGGATCGCGACTCGTGATTCACATCGAAGTTTTGGGAACGTTTGCAATGAGCTATGGGGACTAAATTGCATCTTAGCACGACATATCATCCACAGTCTGATGGACTATCTGAGAGGACTATCCAAACCCTCAAAGATATGTTGAGATTATGCATGCTAGATTTCAAGGGCAATTGGATAAAATATATACTATTAGTTGAGTTTGCTTACAATAACAGTTTCCAAGCAACTATTGGTATGGCGCCGTATGAAGCATTGTATGGGTGTAAATGTAGATCACCCTTGTATTGGGATGAAGTCGGCGAAAGACAACTTTTGGGTCCAGAAATGAGGTTGGACTAATCCGAAAGAGAATGCTTACCACTCAAAGTAGACAAAAGAGTTATGCCGACAAGCATCGTCGTAAGCTTGAGTTTGAGATTGGTGACCATGTGTATATCAAGGTGTCACCGATTAAGGGTGTTGTATGATTTGGCAAGAAAGGGAAGCACAGTCCAAGGTATGTTGGGCCATTCTAAGTGACAGGTATTGTTGGCCCTGTAGTGTATAGAGTGGAGTTGC
Source organism: Carpinus viminea (assembly GCA_013348765.1). Taxonomy (NCBI): domain Eukaryota; kingdom Viridiplantae; phylum Streptophyta; class Magnoliopsida; order Fagales; family Betulaceae; genus Carpinus; species Carpinus viminea. The sequence goes on along the minus strand of CP054668.1, from coordinate 38,084,182 downwards.
CATCTAGCATGACTGGAATACATGATGTGTTTCATGTATCTCAGTTGCGAAAATGTGTACATGACCTATTGCATATAATCAGCTATGACCCACTTGATATTCAATCGGATTTGACTTATGAAGAGGTACCGGTCCGAATTCTTGACCACAAGGAGCAACAATTGAGGACCAAGACCAAACCACTTGTGAAGGTGTTGTGGCGAAACCATAATGTCGAAGAGGCTTCATGGGAGCTTGAGCAGGATATGCGAGAGCGATATCCTCATTTGTTTGCGTAAACCTAGGTATGTGCCTATTTTACAATGCTATATAAATGCTATGTCAAAGTATGCCTTGCTTGTGAACATGTTAGTGATGTATAATCCAAATTTCGCGGACGAAATTTTTATTAGGAAGGAGGATGTAACGCCTAAGAAATTAGATGAAAATCTGTCAACTCTAAATTTGGCTAAATCTGGAAAATGACTTTTTCAACTATTGAGATTTTTATGATAATTCCCAACCGCACTTGCTCCTCATATATTAGATAATCAATTGTGATTTTATGAGATTTTATGATGGGGTTTACATTAGTGAACATCGATGAAACTTTTGTCATGAGCTGCCAAAAATCACATTTTGTATTAAAATTGGAATTTTAGATTTTGATCTACTAGGAATTTGATTTTCTAGTATTTTTATTTGGATCCAAATATAGAGTATTTCTTTATTTACAATATAAACTTAAAGTAAATGGACATATAAAGAAACATAAAGACATTTACTTAAATGTTTACAGTGGAAATAAGTGTTGTAGACGGGTTCACAATAGAAAAGGGTTGTGAATAAGCAGTAGAACAATTTTTGAGAAGTAGTGTCGGACAAGGAGATTAGGTGTCCGAACAGCTTAGGTAGGGAGTTTCAGTATTTTTGGTGTCCGGACATCCCACTAGCATGTCCGGACATGGCTTGGGTAAAAAATGGCTAAACCGCGAATTCAACTCATTTTCGCCCCATTTCTTCCCTTTCACCCGATTTCCTCCTCTCTCTCACCTAGGGTTTGTAAACAAACCCTAGGTATCAATTATTTGAAGCTTCCTAAGGCAAATGCAACCTCGGAAACGTATTCCTTGAGGTTAGATTGTCATTTCCACCGATTGATTTGAGGTAAATTCATAAACCCTTAGTTTTGTTAGTTTGACATAGATTGTTAGGGGTTTTTTTTAAATCTCTCAAATTTCTTTGAGGTCCTTGTGTTTAGAGGACTTCTAAACCTTCATTGAGCATTGGGTTGGTGTTGGGTGGCTTGGAACTCCAAACTTCACCAAAGACTAAGGTAAGACCTAAAACCCTAGTTTTGTCTAAGTGTTTATTTATGTATTTTTGAAGTGTTTAACCTCTAGATTTTTATAGGTTAGTGTTATAAATGAAAATTATGTTAAATGGAACCCCTAGAACTCTATGGGTTCCCTTGTAATGAGAGAAGCTGGTAGGATCCACATATCATGGAGAAGTTTGAGTTGTTAGAGCTTTGTATAGAGTTTAACTATGTATTTATCATGCAAATACATAGGTATTCGCAAGTGGGTCAAGTTGCTAAGAAAACCCAAGCGGATCAAGGTAAGTATATTACTTATTGGGCAAAAAGATACTATGCTTTAAGGTTTACAATATGTTTTATGATGCTTTGATGATTCAATGATGTTTCATGATTTAAGTTTTATGATGATTATTTGATTTAATGATATTTTATGGTTTAAGTTTTATGATGCTTTGTTGAGTTAATGATGTTTTATAAGATATTTTGATGGAGGGCTTTTATGAGCATTTATGAGTTTACCGGATGATATGATGATTATGTTATGAGTATGATTTTATGATATGAGTATTTATGAGATGAACATTTATGTATATGAGCAGCTTTGAAATGAAAACGGTGATACAACTTCGGTAGTGATGAGATAACCTCACACTATCATAGAAGAAGACCCGTACGTAATAGAAACGGTGATACAACTTTGATAGTGGTTGAGATAACCTCACACTATTGTAGAAGATGACACGTACTTAATGATAAAGGTGTTACAACTTAGGTGGTGATTGAGATAAGGTCACACTACCATAGAGATGGCTCAATGCATTATGAAATGATATTATATAAGTTATATGTATGAGTGATATGAAAAAGATGACGATGTTTATGTACATATATGGATGATATGAAAAGTTGATGTTGCATAAGCATGCATGGCATATGACTTTACGATGATGAGATTTGTTTATATAAGTTTTAATATTAGACGAATTTGTATGTCTATGTGCAGGAGATGCAACTGCACATAACGTATATCGATATGAATGGTTGCATATGATGTTTTATGATGATTTCTAAGCTAGACGTTTCAATGTGTATATGAGCCGGGAGATGTAACAGTGTATATGTACATTGTTACGGATGAATGATGCATTATGACTTTCAGATTATGATGATTTATGATGTTTTCTGACGACTTTTATGCTAAACGTATCAGTGTGCATATGAGACAAGAGATGTAACCGTGCATATGTACATCGTTACAGATGAATGATGCATGATAACTTTTAATATGTTTTATTGCTAAAATATATAATTTGTAAGTATGTATAAAGTTAGATGGGTTAGTATGCGTATGTCCTGAGGTGGATAAGCGGGCTTACGTATATTCTCACAGCTAATATAGTATGTTTTCAAATGTTGACTTATTGTAAAGCCTAGTAAGTTCTATCTGCTGATGTCTCTATTTTATAGAGGCGGTGAGCTCATAATTCCACCTCCATCTTGGAGTTACCGGGGTGCAGATGATGTTGTTGACGTGGATGCAGGGATAGACACCTTGGACGATGACCCAATGGCAAGGTATCTGGGCTACTATGACGTTTAAGACATCAATACGTCAGATGTATATATATATTTTGTTGGACTTGTTGATAGCCCTATTTTGTAAAGCATTCATGTAAATGCTAAAACCTAAATATTTTGTATATAGCTCGTGTCACATGTGACACTTTTGTATAACCATTCTTTTGTATGTAAACTTTAATTACTTAGATGTAATATTCAACTCTATGGTGTTATGCATGTTTAACATATTTAGTTTCCACAGCAAAATATATGAACTCTGATGAAACAATAATCATGCATATACCTCTATGAGGCATATTATATTGTCAATCAGGTTAATGCATGGATTCGTGGCATATTACGGTATTGCCATGCCACTATGACAATCCGCTTGTTGTGGGTAATGTTTCTTTTAAAAAAAAAATAGTCATCTTTTTATTTAAGTGAGTCGTCACAGCCTTAGAGGACTAAATGAAACATGCCACAAGTAACTCCCTAAGCTACTTCTGCAACTCCACCAACACCTTTGGAGACATACAGTATGGGGCTTGAGCAGGTGGTGTGAAACCAGGCAACAACTCAATTATGTGATCTGCAACACGCTTAGGAAGAAGAGCTCTTGGCAACTCCAGAGGCATCACATCCCTAAACTCCTCCAACAATTCGAACACTGGCTCAGGGACATCAACATATGCCTCCTCCTTAACTTCTCTCAAGATAGCCAAGTATGTAGTATCTCCTCTTCTTAAACCATGGTTGAGTTGCATAGCTAAGAGAACACCATCTTTGCTTCCCTTGTGAGAAGAAGGCAGTTCCTTCCTAACCACCTTCACAAAGCATGGTTGTGATTTGTCCATGATCAACATCCTTCCCAAAAAGGGCATGGGTGTTGTTTTAGTCAACATAAAAAACTTATTACCCAAAATGATGTCAAAATCATTCAACGGGACTACAAGAAAGTTTACCTTCCTTGACCACTCCCCACCCTTCAAAGGGATAGCATAGGCGATACCCACCACTAGCTATGATTTCGAGTTCACTGCCTTCAACCGACTCGGGCACTTGGTCAACTTCAACCCCAATTGCTCCACCATACGTACAACCACAAAGTTATGGGTAGCACCAATATCCATCATAGCCAAGGACTTGCATGAATTGGTTCAATGGGAACATACATCAATTCAATAGAGGACTCAAATTTGAGGGCATTCAATCGAACCTGTAGTAGGTTTACCCTAGCTTGGGTTTCGCCACCTGCAACTTCATGACTTTCTTCAGCAACCAAGGCATTCAACTTCTCCTTCTTTGGGCACTCTCTTGCCTGATGAGGACCATTACAAATGAAGCAACCAAGGTTGGTTTTGTTGGGTTTCTGACTTAGTTTTACCCTTATAATTAGCCTTCCTCTTGAACTTGAGCTTCTCATTACCTTGCTTTTTCAGGCCCTTGTCTTTCAACTTGGGCTTTTGTTTTTCCCCACCCTCCTTGTTCTGGTGGAAATTGACTAGTCCATCAGTAGCAAGCATGGCAGAGGGTAAATCCCGCACCCCTTGCCTTCGTAGCTCAAGTTGAGCCAACAATTGCAAACCTGTCATGAAATTGTACAACTTGTTGGCCTCAGACATATCTTTGATTTCCAGCATCAAATAGCTAAATTGTTTGAAATATTCTCTCACTGAAGTGGTGTGCTTCAGCTTCTTGAGAGAGTCCCTAGCAACCCAAGCAGTGTTGTAGGGAAGGAATTGATCCCTCAACTTCTTTTAAAGGGCCTCCCAAGTGGTGATCTTCGGTTTACCAGAATCATCGTCCTCCCGAGTACGCCACCATAGCTTTGCATCACCAGAAAGATACATTGTGGTGATGGTTACTTGTTCTCCTTCTGGAATACGGGTAGCTCAAAAATACTATTCCATGTCCCACAAGAAATTCTCCAACTCCTTAGCACTTAGCACCCCCAAATTGTTTGGGTTCTAGCACCTTCAGCTTTGATGGGGCCTCTCCACACATAGGCAATCCACCAATAGCTCATTTTAGAACAACTAACTCAGCTTCCATGCTAGCTGAAAGATCTTTAACTTCATCTTGAAGGGACTCAAGGCCCTCACTCATGTCTCCCATGCGGTGAGCTGCAAGGTCAACCTACTCCTCCGCCCTTGCTTCCAACCGCTGCAAAGTTTGAGCAGCATGCTCATCAAAGGACAATTGTAAATTTGCAATAGCCTTTTGAGCAGCAGCCAATTACTCTACTAAAGTAGAGGAGGAAGACTCCTCCGCAGGGACACCTAACAATGCTTCAAGCTTTGCTACTCTTTCTCGCAAGTCTTGTGTAGAGCCACCGGCCATGACTACAACCAAGCTCTAATAGCAGTTATCACATGGAAAATTTTTCGCATCAAATAAGCCACGTGATGGCCCTTAGCAAAGCACCAAGCAATGCCTAGGCAACCAACACACCAACAGAGGTTAAGGAAAGGAAATCATAGTACACACAAATTTTACAGGAGCAACACCTCCCAACTTTTACACTCAACCAAACCGAATGTACAAAGACAATGGCTAGGGCCCTTACAGCACAATGGAACCCTTAGCTAACATATACAACCAACTAGCCACCAAGGCTTACAATATGGAAATCAGAATACACACTCACATGCACTCAGTGTTTTCCTCACAGCAGCTCTGTGATACCCTATAAATTCTATAGATTTAAAAAATAGAATTTTAGAGCATTTTATGTTTTATAAGTGCTATTAGTAATATATGTATATATATATTAAGTAATTATTATTACATAACATATATATATGTTAGATACTGCCGTCAGTTTTCAGCCCATATTATTTGAAAAAAAAAAAAGAAGGAAAACTCGTGGCATGCAAGGGCCAGTTGAGCTCAATGTGTCCTCACCAATATTACAAAAGGGAACTCATGTCCTCACCAGTACAAAAGGGAACTTTTTACCCGCCACCTCACTATTACAAAAGGAACACCTGTGTTTATGCATTGTCAGTTAAGGACACATGGGTAATACGTGTCCTCTTAATCCTCCCTCTCATAGGCTATTTAAAGTCCAGTTCTCCTCTCCCTCACATACTCGCACACTCCTTTCTCCTTATTACATAGTAGCAAGAGATCCTCGAGGTATATTCCGACTTCTTGAGTTCTTTTCTTTTCTTTCTTCTCATGGGTAGTTGAATGGGTTTTAAGGTTTTTGAATTTGTAAAGTTTTATGCCTGGGTTTACTACTTTGCCTTGCATTTTTTGGTTTTCTTTTCTTTGTAATTTGGTTATTCTAGCCTTTTAATAAATCTGATATTATGCTTAGGGTCACTTATGTTCGATTGATCTTTGATTTTGGCTACTACTTACAACTACTCTTTGAAGGGACTACTTACAACTTCTAGTTGTTCATTGTTTACTTGCTTTTAACAACTACAATTTAATTTATTTATTTTGTTAAATGGTTTTTACTAGGTTGGGATTGGCATGGCTATCAACCCTTAAGTCCAAGAACCCATTTCTTTTTGTGAATTTTAATTGGGTTTCTAACAGTCTTTTAGGATGTATATAGATTATACTTGTTCCTTAGTTTATACACATACTCACGAATATCCGTAAGTTTTAAGGGTTATATATATGTATGTATTAAATGAATTATATATATATGTTGGGTCACGTTTTTTTTTTTTTTTTTGGGATATATGTTATACATGCATATATATATATATATATATATATATATATATATATATTTACGGTGAGATGGGTTTAGGGGTATATATATATATATATATATATATATATATATATGACCTTTCATCGTGAACCAAGAGGGGTAATGAATTGCTACATATGTGTATATATATATATATATAAGGTGCTTCTTATTAATTTTGTTTGACTTAAAATTTAGATTAAAATTTCAGAATAATTCTCTAAATTCATCTTTGCATTTTTACTTAGGTAGAAAGACGCCTCAACCCACCATCGAATATTGGTAAGGGGACAAAACACCAAAAACCCCAACAGATTTTATTATAAATCTTTGAAAAATGAAAACGTTAAGGATTTTATAAGGAATTCATTTACATGATTTTTAGTTACATTTCCTATTTTTAATGCATAATTCTATTCAATCATATTGCATGATTACATAAATATTACATTTTTATTAAATTATGCGTGGATGCGATTATGAATGAAAGAGCTCATGATATGTTATACAAACATACAGTTACAGAAATGTTACATGAATGAAATATACAATTACAAATGAGCTTACAGAAATGTTATAATGCATTCATAAATGTTTAACCCTGAGACACGATTATAATTTCAATACCACATAGGGTAGCAGAGCAAGCACATCAAAGGACGGTTACGAGAAGGTGTATACTACGGCTGGGTGGCCTTCACCTAAGGGGAGTTTCCAACCCTATAGCTCTCCCTTGTGATGACAAGATGAACATATAGGTCCCTCGGGACACACCAACGTGCACCGCTCATGGTATACGGCGGTGTCATTATTTTGATAGAAAAGTGAAAAGGAAGTGATAATTACTCATTTTTGCAACTAGCATGCTTTATTTAATTATGATATTGTGCATAAAATTTTGTTATGCATAATCAAGATTATGGCATAAATTGCATAGCATATTTTATTGCATCTTGGTGTTGTGATTACTTATTGAGTTGTCGAACTCACCCCCCTTCCCTTATTTTTTTTTTTTTTTTTCAGATGGCACTATATGTTATTATGGTGAGGTCGGGCCTACCAGTGAGCCTACTAGTGATCCAGGATCCAATCATTTGGCCATATGATTGGGACACTTGGACAATATGTTTTGCTGACCCTTAGAAGCGTCAGCACATGGGTTTCCTTTATATATAGTAAAAGCAAGCCTTGATAGTGCAATCTTTTTTTTCTTTTTTTTTTCTTTTTGTAGACTGTACAGGTTGATTTTTGTACAAGAGGACTCTGACTTCTGGGATAATTGTAATCTCCCTTAAAAGTCACTTTTTTTTTCCTCGCTATACCTCCTTGTTTGGGTTGAAATCTTTGTATGAGGAATTTTAGATGACTTATATTATACAATAGCTGATATATAAGTATTAAAGGTTTATCATAGCTATCTCTTTTACTTTCGCCCTAATGTAGTTATGTATGTTCAAAATATTTTCCTTATTTACTCGCGGTTCTTTAATTCGCGTTCCCCTTTTTATTTCTTTGGGGGCATGACAAGCTCCCTCACAAGACTTTCTCAATGCAACTTATAACTCCTTGCCTTCAGTGAGAGCCCTAGCATCCCTTTTATAGCCATCAAGGGGGAGAGCTTTGCTATAGTAGGCTGCCACTTGGCTCCAACCCACTGCTTGATGTGGCTTGCTCTACTCCAGCAAGCAACTTGCCACCAATTTGAATTCAGCCAATGCCCATGCTTTACTTGCTGCCACAAGGCAACCCTACAGGCCTTCTTGTAGCACACCATGCCTCCATAAAAGCCCAACCAATTTCCTACCACTTGACCATGTCTTACAAGCTTGGCAGAGCACCACTCTGTCCACTGTAGCAAGTAATCATTAGCCAGGGAGCTTGGGCAGCGCCCCACACAAAGCCACTACCACACTCAAGGTCCTTCTAGCTTCCCAAGTCAATGCAAAAGCCTAAAGTGCTATCATTGAACTCTGGCACAACTTCTCTTGAACAAGGCAAAGGCACATGGCTGGTGCAGCAAGCATGTCAATCCGACAACAATAGGATCTTCAAGGGGTTGGGCCATGCCCAAGCCCATTCAGCAATCATGCTAATAGGGCCAAGCACCTTGACAATGCATGGGCCAATTTCCTTTGCAACCATCAAACCAATAAGGCTGGAACAAACACGACCCTTCCTCTTAGCCCAAGGCATGCTCCCTCATGCCATGGCGTGGTGGTCAGCAAAGGTGCAATGCACACCCTTGCTAACACCACTAGAGCTAGTTGTGACACTTTGGGAGTATTACTCATCGGATCCCAAGTTCTAAAGTTACTAAAAAGAATAAAAGGTTATACTCTTATGCATTCTTGGAACATTGTGATGATCTATGCTGTAAATCTTGTGCAGGCTACGTATGTTCATGTTAAGCATAGTAAGACAACTCATTGAACAACCGGTTAATAATCAGCGTTTGAGGAGTGCTAAGTGCTTTATATGGGATGAAAACAAAGTCCATTTTTGAATGGGCCTGAAGTTAGATAAGCAAAGAACTGGATTTTTCTACCCTCTTAATATCCATAGAATAGAAGAAAAAAAAAATGTGAAAGCAATCACATTAGTAGATAATTTGCTTGGGCAAAGATTTTCTCCAACGCAATTCATTAAATTGACATTTTTCTTTTAATTTTCACAATTATTTTTTATAAGATTAATAAAGCAAGTAAAAAATACATGTGAGAATTACGTACTTTAACAACATATATCAATTTATCAAATTAAGTTGGAGGAATTCCCCCAACCCAATTAGAAGAAAAACTTTGTTCATTTACCTACTCTCAATTTTTCAATTAATCTGCATTTATTATTAACTATCGTTAATCATTTTTATCAACATTTGTTGGAAACCTTGAATGCATGTTTGAAAAGGATATTGACAAGTTAAATGCATCCTTTTTTGAAAGTAGATATATTTGGTAGATCCTAGTAGTCCCGGACTTTTGAGGAACAAGTTAGTTGTTTTTAGAGGACAATTTTGTCATTTTTCTTTTTATTAACAAAATTGTTCTCTTTAAACAACTAAATAGACCCCCTCCATTTCAAATGAAATGGAGAGGATCCTTCTCCGGTAGTCCCAGGTTCCTCCCAAGTTTGAAAGGCCGTTTGACTTAAAAAAAAAAAGGAAGTAAATTCCTTTCCCATTAACCCATTTTCTCATTTCCCCAATTTTCTTCCCAAACACATATTCCGCACCCCCCAAAATTTCTCCTTGTGTGACGATCACCACAACCGTTGGCCTTCCCCACCAAGCAATGATCGGTTCTACCACACCGAAGATTTTTCGTTCTCAATTTTTTCATGGATTCTCAAATTTTTCATGGGTTATTCTCTGTTTCAAATGAGTTGCTAGCATTTCTGTGGAAAGGAAGCTCCCTATCATATTATCATTATTAATTTGAATTAATTGTAGGTTTGCTTAAGAAGAAAAGAAGTGGGTTCAATTTCCTTAGCTCTTCTTATCCTCTCACATTAGCTAAAAGTGGGTTGAGCTCGTTGTCAGAGATGTGGCTGGCTCGTCATTAGTAGTGCTCGGTGTCATGGAATCTCTTGCAGCCGTCGGTGAGGGAAGAGGGAAGAGAGATGAAATGTGGGAAGAGACAAATGAAAAGGGGAGGAAAGTAATGACAAGGAAGAAGAGAAAACACTAAAAAAATTAAGGAAAATGCTAGGGTCTCTTGTAGGTTCTCCTGACGTTCTCTCAATCTTACATAAAACATGATTTAAGAAAAAATAAAATTGTAGTGGCATCCACCATCGGTTTTTTTAGGTATTAGCACCAAATTTGAGGCATTGACACTAAATTTGTGAGACATTAGCACCAAAATTGAGGCATTAATATCAAATTTAGGATTATCAAATTCATTTTGGGTGATACAATCCCTAAAGGGTTAACCTTTCACCCTTAGGTTTTAGTTTTGAATCAAAAAACAAGTTTTAAAGCATTAGAACCTAACTATTAACTCATAAAAATTAATATGTTAGCAAAAATGTACTTCTGATTTTATTTTTTTAAATCATTCGTCGTATTAATAAAGGCGAGAGCAAGCGAAAACTACTGATGAACACTGTAAAACCCAAAAAATTAATTATTATTTTTAAGTTGGCCCAAGGCCACGTCAGACTTGGGCGGTCATCACTATTTTACCACGCGCTTTTGTTTCAAGACACACACGCTCGAAGCAACTGCAAGTCTACGATCTCACCGAGGTGGCGAGGTGGTTGCAGAGGCACTATCTTGTATCTCCCATTAGGCTTTCCACAGCTTCCATAAACCCCCACTACACCCGATTCCTCCTCTCACTGTCCGAGAATCTTTTTTGCCCTCACCAGTCACCACCATGGGCAACACATCGTCAATGGTCACGCAGTACCACATCGAAGAGGTCCAGGAGCACTGCAACCGTGCGTCTAAGTGTTTATGTATCTGTTCACATTCTCTTTTGATCTTGTTGAATTTTGACGATGAGGATTAGGAATTCTGAGCCGTTGATCTAGTTTTGTACGTTGTAGTCTCGCAGCAGGAGATAGTGTCTTTGTACCAGAGGTTCTGCCAACTCGATCACAATGGCGGTGGTTTCATCTCCGCCAAGGAGTTCTTATCTGTTCCCGAATTCGCCGTTAACCCTCTCTCTCTCTCAGGTCCTACTTTTGCTCTGATATGTATATTTGTATATGCAGATTATGGTTGTATATGCTTCTTGTGTGCATTTTTCATTTTTGGTTACTGAGAATGCTATGCGGCAATTATTGTTGAGGATGTTAGATGGGTTAAACTTCAAGGAATTTGTGGCATTCTTGTCCGCATTCAATCCTCGAGCCACCTTGCAACAAAAAATTGAATGTAATGATGATGATGATTATATATATATATATAAGAGTGTGATGCAGCTTGTATTACAAATCTTGTACAAATTGATGTGACGGTCCACATGGCCATTAGCACGCCGGTAACTAAAATATGGATCGTCAATGTGAAAGTCCACGTTATGCTTACTGCGTTTATAAATTGATATGATTGTCTATGTAACGCTTATCACATCAGCTAATAAAATGTGGACGGCTAGTGGCAATCCATGTGGTACTCATTTTCATTAAAAGTTGGATTGTCGTAAAAGTTGTACCACAAGTATTTTCCTTTTTGTAAAGTCATGTATATTTATAGAAATTGTGTTTTCTGTGAATGTCCATTTTTGGGATGATGATGTCTTGTTATTTCCTAGTTATTTTTAAGGTTTATTATTCGGATGGCAATGGAAGAGTTGCGATGAATGACACGCTGGAAGTTTTGTGGGATTTGACGGGACAATTCATATCTGAACACTAAACAGTAGAGGGAGGTCAGTTGTTATTAGAAAATCCTTTAAGAATGCATCTTCTAATTAGTAGCCTTCTTTTGAAAGGTGTGGAACTATGCATTTTGTACAAGTAAAGTTTACTTTTTAAGTTTCTCAGGTCTCCGACAGTTATAGGTATTAATAGCTTTGCTTCAGGTGAATCTTGGGTTTAAATGTTTTGTTTTTCTTTGCTATGAAGTGAGCTTCGTGGTTACCTACCGATTATCACTTAAGGTTATTAACATGCCAAACTTAGTTGTGTTAGTTATCTCCGGTGACCTTTTGGAATGATCTATAAACTTGAAAATACAGGGATATTTGCAGTTCTAATGTCTTATAGTAATATCTAATTGCATGGAATGTGCAATTGGAGATATTTAATCAATGGAGCATGTCTTTTCTTGAAACGTTAGAAAGCTTGGAGGAGATCATATTGATTACTGCAGATATACTTTATAATTTTGAAACTTAAAAAAGTACGGCACTTTTATTTATATATATATATATATTTGTGTGTGTGTGTGTGTGTTTGTATGCGAACTCTGCTGATATATCATTTTTACATTCATGGTTTTTTTGGTTTCTGGTGCAGCAAGTTCTAACTCAAGTCCTTGAGGAAGTAGGCTACACAAAGGATTCTTTGTTAGTTTTGTCCAACTTCATGAAGGTATGTGTATTTTTACTTTAAATAAGATTCTTTCCATGTAAACTTTCCTTAGCATACTTTCCAAATACTTTGAACTAGTTTTTTTTTTAAGGACATTTCATGTGATTATGTTCTGAAAAAGTTTTACTTATAGGTTGCACTTCCTGCTTTTTTCAATACAACCTAAGGAAAATAGGGGGCATGCTTATGCTGGTTTAGGTGAGATGTTGAAAGAGTTTATTGAGGATGTCAACTAATTCTGTATTGATTTTGATGTACAGATTTCTAGGGCATAGTATTTTCATTTGAATTTTGTCAAACGTTTCTTCAATTTGTTCTTTGTAAACTTATAGTCCAACAAAGCATAGCTATCAGGTTTCGCTAGATAATGAATCCCATTTCTTATACATTCTTGGCTGAGCTCTTAGCTATTTCTGATTATACTGACCATCTCTTCTACATAAATAGGTGTGTTGCTAATTCGTCATTTTCTATTGAACTTTTGTTGCTTGCTTAATATATAAGGAATGTTTATCCAATGTCTCAGCATGTAAGATTGCACATGGAATATATATATATATATATATATGTACCCAATGTTTGAGCCTAAAGATCTCCTTGTATTAAGGTATATTTTTATTGATTGTTTATGCAAGTTAAATGAAAAAATATTCTTTATTACCCTCAGGTTCTTGGCAATTCGGGTTTGAAGATGGAAGTAGAGGTTCCCGTGGATTAAAGCAAGTGACAAAAAGGTTATTAAACAACAATATATGCATAATTTGCTCTCCGTTAGCCACTCCATAGGCATTTCTTAGTGTTAGTATTCAGACTTACTGCTAATAGATCCATGGTCAAGGTGATGTTATTAATGTATCTAATTTGCAAACTGTGAACATTTGAAGTATATGATCCCTCAGCAATGCATCAGGCACCATTTTTTCTTTTATCAAAAATCACAAGAACAATATGAAAACTAAGTAAATCTGAAAGAGTTTACCTTGAAGATGGTAAACCACTTCAAAATCTCCTCATTTTCACTCTAAAATATCTTCTCACTCTAGGATTAGGATTTCCGGTGTAGGTGTGGAGTTTGGGGCGAGAAGGAGGATGTATTTATTGAGGGAGTGGCGTGCCTTGGTTTGAAAAGGTGGATAATAAGTTAAAATTGCTTTTCAGACTATCACCGAATGTTTAGTCCTTATGTGTGAACGTGAAAACCATATTATACAATGGTTCTAGGTTGGTTGGGTTGAACATTTGTTCAATGCTCAATGGCTTACAATTTGGTCAATGTTGAGTGGTCCCTGAGCAAGTTACACTAAAGGTTGGGCTCGCTCAAAAGAACTGAAAAAACTTTTTTAAAATCAATGGGATGTTCATTGATTTAAAACGAGTGATTATTTTTGATAAATTCTCTTTTTACGGTTTTGATATTTTGGAGCATCACACCTTCACTGAGAATACTGGTGGTAAAGATGTCCATGATGACAAACAAGAAGAGTTCCTAGATGCCTAAGAGCCCACTCGGCTCCCTCGAAGCCTTTCGCGGCATGGCTCTTCTTTTATGCTAACCATTGTTTTTTTTCTTCTTCCTCTTCTCTACTCTCTAATTGAAAGTGTTTGAAACTTAGATTTTGTGATGGCACAATTAATTTATAGACAGGACCAAAAAAGGGGCTTTTGATAGAGAAAATTCAATCCTAGATTCATAGTAGTGATATATTGGGTAAATCGTGGTCGGCCTTTTTGGTAAGTCCATAAATACCATGTGGACATCTTTGTTTCTTTCACCCATCATGTTCTCCACGGTCCATTGAGACAAGATCGGGATTATTCCTTTTGGTTGAGGCCGTAGGGTAATGTCAAGAGTTATAAATAACAATTGCTTTATTTTTTATTTTTTAGTAACACTCTTGTTTTTAAACTTTTGTTGAGATACCTTGATTTGCTTCATCGTCCATTTTTATGTCTCCCATTATGTTAGATTTATGGAAGAAAAACATATCTCAATAGTTATAGGATAAACCCTCCCTGGTATATTTGTTATTTATGCATACTTCAAGAAGCTTTTAAAACATTTTGAGATGACACATGAAGCTCATTGTAAATAAATACACCACAAAAATTGATTTTACATTCTTTCCCCACAAATATACAATGAAGGTTTTTACATTTTTCCAACTTACATCTACTCTTGACAAAATGTAACTTGCATTGAAAACTAATATTTATGAATTGTTAGCTATTCTCTTGAAATATTCTTCAAAATTGTATAGTTGATCTTTTAACCTGATAATAATGTCAAAAAGTACCATTTTATGTATGAAAAGTGTAACATGAGCTATTTTTATAATTATTGTCTTGAAAATATACATGAGAAGTGTGATAAGAGCTATTTTCATATTTTGTTACGGTGGTGTTGTGGCTGTATATTATTCTGCAGTTTCAACTATGAACTTTGCCCAGAAAAAGAAGGCAAAAAAGAAGATATATATTATTCTATGGTTTCAACTTTGAACTTTGCCCAGAAAAAGAAGAAGACAAAAAAGAAGCTATATATTATTCCATATTTCTCTCATATGAGTCCTCCATGTGAGCAGAGCAACATTGTTATTCTCTTTATTCTTTTTTCTTTTGTTACAGTGGTGTTATGGCTATATATTATTCCATAGTTTCAACTTTGAACTTTGCCTGGCAAAAGAAGAAAACAAAGAGAAACTATATATTATTCTGTATTTCTCTCATGAGAGGAGTTCAAGTGAGAGAGTGGCACTGTTGTACCTTAATAATCATTCTCTCAATATGACCATCCTACTACTCGAACTAATCACTTATCTAAAATACTTAAATCAATACTCTAATACATACCAAATAATCTCAAGCGCACATATGAATATGAAAAAGCTCCATGTAGCAAACATCCTTAATTTATGAGTTATCATTAGATATGTGAAGTTTATACGAGTTTGACACCTAATAAGAGTAATTTATGAAATAGAAAGTATCTATTTAACGTAAAAATAGATAATATTTTAAATTTCAAACAATGTTAAACACGTCATTGGTGTATAAATCTCATCCAAATCCTACAAATAAAGTGTTGTACGGCCAATCTTCTAATCAATTAAAGCCATGTCCTTTCACTGTCAGTCTATTGATTAGGAATACTTTATTATATGAGATATGCTTTATTCGGAGGGATGCAAATGCTTTAAAAAAATGATATGTAAGAGAGAAGTTGGGCAAGAAACTTTTGATGGGTTTATCAAATTGGTCTTAATATGTGGCTCTAAATGGTTCTGGGACCTTGCCGATTAGATCAAACTAAGGTTTGTGAAATTATCCCTCAGTCAATTTGACACTTGTTACTAATCCAACCCAGCACATCATTTATGCATCATCTTACCTTCCCATTAAAACAAACAATCAATGAAACTAATAGTAAAAACCAAAAAAATCTTCCAAAACAATATCGGCTCTAGATAATTATACAAGTCATCTCTAATCTTCCCAAAACCGCACATTCCACAAACGGTTCATTCCAATGGTCGGGTGGTTTTGCCTCCATAGTTTTTAGATGTTTGGGTCCAACTTTGAGATTTTGAAGGTAAAACATCCACGGAAGGGAGGTGATGGACTTTGTTGAGATGGAAAACCAATAAAAAAACTGGAAGATATAAATCATTTTTGGTTGGTTGGTTGATGAACACTGTACATCTAAAACTGAACTCTAAAGCATAATTTTGGCGTGAGGGCATGATTTTGGTTGGTTGGTGTACATCTAAAGCATGATTTTGGCGTGAGGAGCGTAGATTGCAGCAAAATTGAACTGAAAGAAAAAATATATGCTTGGTGTCAATATATATATTATATATTATCTTGGAAATCAATTATTAAATTTGTAAACCACACACAAGTCAATGGTGAACCCCATAAATTTAATAATTTATCTATTGAATTTGTAAAAGAATATAAAATATATATATATATATATATATATATATATATATATATAGATAAATTATTAACCAAACATTTTCTAAACAAAAAAAATTGTCAGGATAAAGCTGATCAGATAATGTGTAATGCAGTTTACTGTTTACACTTTCAAAAGAAAACAACCCATGTGATTTTCTATTTATAATCTGAGCAGTATAATATTACAAGTCTCTCATAAGATGTGGAATTAAAATCACAATTGAAATTGTAATTGATCATTATTAGATTTTGATCAAATTATGATTTTAATAGTCACATCATTCTTAGAGGGACACAATTGGGACTTATAGAATTACTCAATAGAATCAAAATTTGTACAATAATACTGCAATACCACCAATACCAATAAAAACAAATGAATTAAAATGCCTAGGGCTCTA
The DNA here is from genome assembly GCA_013348765.1 of Carpinus viminea. Lineage (NCBI taxonomy): Eukaryota > Viridiplantae > Streptophyta > Magnoliopsida > Fagales > Betulaceae > Carpinus > Carpinus viminea. The sequence continues at coordinate 38,067,207 of CP054668.1, read as the reverse complement.
CTCAAGCCAAGTGGAGTATTGAATGTTTAAAGTTGACTCATTTAATTCATGAGCTGCTTAATTAATTGATTTTTTTTATATATAAAGTGAATACTGTAACTTTTCATCTTTTTGTAAATTCATACTAATAATTATTTAATTAATTATTATTAAAATTTTACCATTTAAGTTAATTAAATAAACTAGAATTTATTTACGCAAAGATAAAGGTAGTGGGCAAGGAATTTGATGTTGTAGCTGATTGAGTAACGACGTGGTAGATGATATGGATTCTTTTTACTAATGAATTGGGCTGCCAACTTACTTTGTAAGGGTAAAGTGTTGGGCCGGATTTGTTACCTTAGTGGGTTTGTTATGTTATAATTGTTTTGTAATCGGGCTTCTCTATATCATTCAAAACAAAGGAAAACTTGTAAAACAAGCTAAGATCCAAGTTATGAGATGGCTGATGGGTTAAACCCATTATTGAATTCTAAAACAATATAACTCTTAAAATTGAAATAAAACATAAAATTAAACACTACATCTAAATAAAACTAAAGACCTATAAAAGACCTATAAAGACTTAATTTGTAATGGTGAATCACAGATTTCTTCTGCAAATATGATATCAAAGATGGATTGAACTGAGTGCAATCATGAAAATGTATTATAATAAGCAAATATTTATGATAGATTTCCCAAAGACACTATAAATAAACTACAAAACTTGGTAAGGTAAAAGAAATAACTACATCCCTGAGCCAATGTCTTCTTTTAACTATAGAAAATTTTATGCGAATTGATGTCAATAACCCAGTTGGCAGCCCTCATCAATGGCCAACAACCAGTATTTCCCTTTTCTCATGCTTTGTCCATATGTTTCTTTGAATTAATTGAAGTTCTATCATTTGTGTCCTATGCATACCTTCGTCTTTGGGGATGTTAGGCTGATCCACCAGGAGCTGGTGGAGAGCACAAAGGTCACTCGCACTGGAATGTAGACAAATCCAACATACATGTCAAGGCCAAATAACAATAGAATGCATACAAAGCGTGGAACGAAGTAACAAATCAAGATACATGCTAACATAAACACATTGACCAAAATTGAAACAAATAATAGTTGAGAAAATTTATGGCAGGTCTAATTATCCAAGGTCAGATGACATATGAATGGATATAACTCAGCAGATTACCCCAATAAATAAGTTTTCATTTCTTTTCCTGTCAAATTAGCTGAAATCATGAAAAACGACCAAGTTCAGTAATATCCGTCTTACAAATCCCCCCTCCCCCAAGAAGAGCAAAAGTAACAAAGGAAGGAAGAAAATGAAAGGTTTAAGAAATGAATAGATGGAAGGGGTTTATGAAATTATGGGTGTTTCTTAGTATTTACAGTTGCTTCTCTTTTGGCTTTGACTACAAAATCATTTGCATATGCTTAGTCAACTTTAAAGAATATACTAAAATATAGGTCTTTTAGCATACAATAAAAATGAATCAAGGAGATGTATAATGAAAAATTCAGACCAACTTAGAGTTGGATTAGATTTGAAAAACCTGAGTTAAACAAATGAAACAAACACATATATTTTTATTTAGAACAATTTTTTTGTCCACACCTAGGTTTGAAGGTAAGTGTTGATAGTGCTGAAACCACTAATGCTTTAAGACGATACCTGGCAAACAAAAAGCACGCAAGTCATTAATAATCCAAGTTAACTAACTTTGACCCCAGTACAAAATTTGATCATGAGGCTGAATCTAGCAGCAATACAGGACCTCTCACTAGCTATTAATTTTCTCTTATTGTATTTAAGGACTAAGATCATTAACAAATTCAAAGAAAAATTTCTATGACACCGTGCATAGGGTACACTTGTTTGTGCGTCATAAATAAACATGTTAACCCAATTGGTTAAGCACTCCTAATACCTCATTTCACATCTCGAGAATAGAGCAGGCTGTAAATTTGTTCAAGGTTCTAGAAAATATATAACACAAAGCATAAATGGCATATTCTAGAGTTTCCTGACATAGAAAAGTTCATACTCTGAATGGTGCATATCACAAAGAACCATAAGCCCATCTAAGCAATCAGCAAGACTAGGTTTTATGCCGACTCGTTGCTGCAGTTGTTTCGCACTCAGTTTACTAGAACCCCCTTTAATTTGCTGTCTACTATCTCGATGAATCTTCTCGATTGACAAAACAATTCCATGAAACTCTTCCCTAAAGCAAATCATAAAAATTAATTAGATAAAGGGAAAACTGGACGTGGTAAATGCTGAGCGAACAAAACATGAGTCAGAAAAAATTTAGGATACACTTATATCCATTATCCATTGACTTACCTGATTTCAATTTATTGAAACTAAACTCCTATCAAACAACTGATATACATATTTCACTTCCTAATCAATAACGAATAAAATGAATTTTGAACAATTACATGGTTTTTTTCATGGAAACCAAAATAACCTCCAAAGACTCCACCTGCTTCGTCAGAACTGCATTTACGATGTCATCCATGCAATTCAGGGAACCATAGTTTTTGGAGTCCTGAATCACCTGATCATAAACAGTAAAAAGTCTAAAATATATATTTTGGAAAAAAAGTAATAACTATATATAAAAATAAAAATAAAAAAGAAAAAAAGAAAAATTAGGGTGGGTTATAATAGAGTAACCTGCAACCTCTCGATGATGGAGGAGGCATTCCTGAACTGTGAAAGTAAACGGGATTGGAGGTCGTCCCAATGGTTCATCTCGTCCCTAACCTTCCGCAACTTTTGCTGATATTTCTTCACCATGGCTTCCATGACCGCGGCTCCAACAACGTGGGTTAAGCTCAGTTGATTTTTAAGGAGATGTGCAAGTACTTGAAAGGGCACAACATAAATGGCTGCTCTACAATTTGGCTTATCCAACCAGCTACACGTGAAGCACGATTTTAAACTAGTTACATCTGGCTCAATCCTCTCTCTCCCTGCATGCAAATTCATCCCTCCAAATTCTATAAATCTTGTACCACCCATATATAAAATAAATAAATAAAAACTATTTGTTCTTTTTTTAGCTCGATAATAGTGTAGGGAACAATAAGGAAAAATTATCCATCTAAAATTAAACACATTAAAAATAATAATTGTAAAAGAGGTATGATACAACCACAACAATAGCCCAACAGTGACCCAACTTAAGAAGCAATTTCTTAGTTTATGTTGCAACAAGAACGGGTTAATTCAGTGCCCAGTTTGTAGTTATTTTAAGTCAAGTTTGATTTGGGTATTTCTCTAGGCTGCTAGCCTTGGTTTTTGAAGACTAGACACAAAAGATAGCTTGAAGATGTTGTTTCTTCATGTGGGAAAATGGGGGTTCTAAAGTGGGTTTTATGCCCTCCTGTATGCTAATGTTTTGATTTTGCTTGATTTTATTACTTGACACTTGTTTACTTAATCTACTGATCTAGTTCACTATTGTTACATGCATGATGAAATTTATGGAGGAATCATTTGCCATTTCGTATATATATATGTTTACTTCAGTCCTGTAATTGATATATACATGCATTTAGGTGTTTGAAATCAATAAGTCTGAGTTCCTGCACTGATTTTTTCCCCTTGCCAATGCTATTTTTTCCATTTCAGGGTTTTATGTTCATATTTAGATTATCATGTGTTACACCCAGCTTTTTCATTACATCATTATCACTTTTTTCCACTTCTTCAAGGGATTTCTTTGTATATTTCCTGTTTTGTATTACCTATCAGAAAACAAATTGCCTAGAATTGCTAGAAGCCCTGTTTGTTGTATTCAGATTGTCTGCTTGTATTAAGAGAGATGTCATTCCAGCTCAAGGTAAAATTATAGTGTGACAACCTGCAACTCAGTCACTGATGTTTAAGCCGATTATATCACGTCTTTTTTGTGTCTAAATTGTGATAATTGATGATTGAGCATGAATTCTTGGGAGCAAACTGGACAGTAAACGGTAAACTTTAAAATTAAATTAAAAAGACTAAATTAAAGTAAAATTTCATCGTGTAGTTTTCATCATCATTGTCTTTCCTTAAATGTATCTGACAACTATGACAATCGTCTTTTTTCCAGGTCATTGCAGACCGCATATTTGGAATGCAAACAGCTCTATGAGAAATCTTGAAAATTCAGGATCAGCCTTATCATTGGAGCACGTAACTAAACAGGTATCTTAAAATTGTGCAATGTGTTCAATTCGCTGAATTTGTTAATTTCTAAATAATTCTGGCATTGAAAACAGATTGGTATGTTCTGTTATAGTGGGATGACACCTGAACAAGTTGATCATTTGACAACAGTATGGCGGGTGTTACTACAGGCAATGTTATTTGGCTAACGCCATCCAGGGTCCACAATAATGCATAATGACAATGTTAGACAATGCTAATGCAGTATATGACAACTGTTTTCTGATCTCTACTAATCTATAAGACCAATTACTTGACAAAAAAGGCAAGATAATTCATAATTAATAGCAGGAACTGACAAGAGAAAGAAATGCTAAGATTACAATAACAAGAAATTATCAAAAATCCAAGCCGCAGGTGACAATTAGCACAAGTACACAAGTATCTGATATTGATGGATAAAAGACAAGAATCCCTAGACCACTGAATTTATGGTAGAAATTAGAAATCTCTCTTCAATCTAATTACATGGAACCTGATTTTCTTCTTGGTTTTATTTAAAACAGTCGGTTACAGTTAAATTTCACTATTCTGAGAAGCATGACAACATGTGTCTTGGTCACCTAAATGCATGACATGTCTCCCATACAAACCCCAAGAGGGTGATTCACATTTTTTTTTTTAAGGAGTAACATACTTCCTGTTTGAAGTTGAAAAGAGGGGGCAATGTTCATCCATTTGGAAGGCATAACATACTTATATATACATTTCTCTGTTTGGTTGCTAGGAAAATGGATTTTTTTAAATCCAGCTTTAAGGGTTTAATAAACGAATCTAAGATCTTAGAGGAAAAGACTCTTTTTCTAGTATTTCCGTTTCATTTTTCTTAGCAGCCAAACAGAGCGAGGGATATAATTTCGTTTGCCATTGGTTGGTTGTTCTATGCCCTCTGTTTTGAGTTTTGTAGAAAACCAACAGCAGAAAAATTAACCAACCAACTGTTTTGAGTTTGTGGAAGATATAAATGGGGTTTGAAGGGTTTAGAGTGAAATGTCAATCTTTTTGGTTGGTTGGTTGGTTGGTGTACATGTTGAGGAAATAAATCTGTGCAACAGTCATAAAACAATTGAGAAAGGCAAATCCCCAACCACCAACGTTAACATTCCTTCTACATAAATAATTTCCATGTACAGAAGATTTTAACATTAATAAAATAATAAATATAATAATAAAATAATTTTTTTTTCTCTTTATATATTATATTTTTATTATATGGTAAATATAATTAAAAATATAAATTATAACACAATATGTGTATCACAAAAAGCATATATATGAGACTTCATAAATATATGTCAAATTGATATATATAGAAAAATATAGAATACTAAATGTCTAAAATTACATTCGACGTGATCTTAGAAAAACAAAATCATAAAATATCAAATCTGAATTGAACCATGTTCCAATAGTTATTAATCTAACAAAACAACAAATGTATGAATAAAAACAACAAATAACATACCTGAGATTGACAATAATTTACTAAAACTCGTTGATGCTTGACAAAATCCCGACGTATATATATATATATATATATATATAAAACACCTAGAAATGACAATATTGTTTTAATGAGACTAAGAGAAACAAATTTTAATAACTCACAACTCATAAAACAACAAATTAACGTAAAACATATAAGAAAAGAAGATGAAAAGAAAAATATATGCTGCAAAAATATTTGTAGCCTACGAAACCCACAATACCCACTATGATTTCAATCATGTTTCTTTCCTAAAGCTTCTTCTTCTTCAAACTGAAAACCATAGGTCCACAAAGACAAACAAAATCCTTACTCCTGTAAGGCTGTAACTAGAATTTAAAAACGAAAAAACCAGAAATTTAGTACCTACAAACCAAGGCTGCCTAAGACCAAGTTTTATAGTTCATTTTTCTTGGGCAAGCCCTCAAATTTCTTGATTAAGGCTTTAAAGCCTTGATCACAAGAAGGGCAAAAACTTCCTCCCTCAGCAAGCTTTTGAACCAAGACCTTTTGACCCAAAACGCACTTAGTTTATGGAATTAGCATTAAAATCTCAATTTTAATTTTTCTCTTCTGTGCCAAATAACAAACATTAAAATCTCAATTTTGTGCCAAATAACACAAACATTAAAATCTCAAATTTCTCTCCAAAAGGCACCTAGATTTGCATTTGAAAAATTCAAACTTTAACCACAACACTTCAAAATTTTAACAATTCCACAATCATATGCATCAAAGTCTCAATTCTCAAAGATCCCAAAATTACAAGCTTTACTAAAACCTTAAAGATAATCACCAACGAGAACCTGCTCGCCAGGTGGTGGCACGAAAATCCTCAGAAATGAAACCTCGGAGTCGGAGACCGATCTTTCACCTCACGGTCGCATCGGATGCGAAACCTGCGTTCAAAAGTAATAAAAATATAATAATAATAATAATAATAATAATAATAATAATAATAATAATAATAGAAGAAAGAAAATAAACGATTCAAATCATTAACGAAAAGAGGGAGGGAGAAGTTGAAGATGAGGGATTTGGGATTTTTCTTTGCTGAAGGGATTTTCTAGTAGCTGGTTCTTCTTCACCATCTACGGAGAGAAAGAGAGAGAGCGAGGAAGGAGAGCGGTGGTTCTTCGTTGTCGCCGGAGTAAGAGAGAAAGTGAGCGAGAGAGGAAGAGCAGAGGGGCCGATGACGGGGAAGAGAGAAAAACAAAAACAAATTTCTGACCTAAAGATTTTTTTTTTTTTTTTTTTTTGGGTTGGGCTTTGGCATGTGCTAATTTTTGGAGGGGCTGGGGTTTTAAATTGGAGGGCTGGGCTGAGGTTTTTAATTAAACTCTTATTAAAAATTTAAAAATATATGAATTTTTTTTAAAAAAAAATGTTACCCGGGGCGCCTGCCCCTGCGTTCTTCTACGTAGATCCACCCTTGGTATCAGAGAATAGCATAGATTCTAAGATAATGAAAAAACTCTGTTTCTGTAATTGAAAAATAGAGTCTCGTTTTTTTCTTTCATACCTGCTACACTTTCTTTTCTTTTCTTTTCTTTTTTTTTTTTGCAGTGTCTCGGTAATATCTTGCCCGATTACTTTGGGTGCTAATCTCACCCGTTTTTGGCCGGTCAAAAGCTGTCCTCCACCCGTCATAGTGGTCCTCGTTGGTCAAAGGCCACTATTTGCATCGTCAAGCTAGTGACCCAATGGTCCTCATTGGTCAGAGGCTGCCAATCCACACCCCAGGGATTTTTTTTTTTTACTTCAATCCTTGCTCAGAGGCCCTCCCTGATCCAACCCGCGCTCAACCCGTGAATTATTGGTGTTGCAGCAGCCGGTCCTCCCATTCCCGTCACATACCCACGTCATGGCCACTGACCCTCGATTAGTGTTTCTACTCCTTTTTTGTGGCCTGTTCTAGTCTAACAACAGTAGCTTCTGCCAATTCCGATTCACCTTCACCACGCATCACGTCCTCTGATTTCTGTGCTTTCTATAATTGCACGAAGAAGAAGACCTCCTTTTGGTTTTTTAGGTAAATCGTTCCTTTATCCCTTTCCTTTCTTTTTTTTTTTTTCTTTTTTAGTTTTATTTTTCTTTTATTTTTTTTATTGGATCCCTAGCCTGTAAGTGAAGCCCATTAAACCATTTTGTTTTCACTAAACCTACATTGTTCTTATTTTTATTATTATTATTTTTTTTGTTTGTTTGTTTTGTCCAAGCCCATTTTATCTATAGAAGCCCACAATCCAATCTGCCTCCCTGTCATACTACATGTTGTTTAGGCTGGTTACACATCACCCTAAGCTACAAGTAGTTTAGTGTCAAAAAAAAAAAATGACGGAAACCACCACACCCAGCCTCCGCACCTCCTTCCCAAAATCCCAATAATCATCTACACCTCCACCATTCCGACCATCCGGGTGTGGTATTGGCCTCTCAATCTCTCAATGGAGAAAATTATCAAACACGGAGCCGAGCAATCACTATAGCTCTTAGCGCCAAGAACAAACTTGGATTTATTGACAGGACCATCTCTTCCCCGCATCCGATCACTTGGCAATCTATTCAGTCGACCCAACCACTGCATACTTGCGCGATTTTCATCTTGCATAGGCTTTACCATCTTGTAACACTCAATCATCTAAGTCAGTGTTGGTGCATTCCTTAGGTACCCCTTACTCTCTTGACACATTTTTATCTTATGCTTGTCTCTCTAACCACCATCGTGCATTTAGTGCTGCTATTTCTTTTGCACAAGAGCCAAAGTCTTTCTTGCAGACCATGCAAGATTCCAAGTGGCGAGATGTAATGTGTGTTGAGGTGGATGCTCTAGAGTCGACTCAAACATGAACTCTAACCCCTCTTCCGCTCGAAAGAAACCCATTGGCTGTAAATGGGTTTACAAAATAAAATATCACTCAGATGGTTTTGTGGAACGATATAAAGCTCGCTTAGTGGCTAAAGGTTACAACCAACAAGCTGGCATTGATTATACGGAGACCTTTGCTCATGTTGCTAAGATGGTCATTGTCCACTCTTTCCTTGCCCTTGCTACCTCCTATGACTAGCACTTGCATCAACTTGATGTGATGACCTTGACGAAGAAATCTACATGCACCTTCCTCCTGGTTTCGAATGAAAAGGGGAGACTAGAGTTTGCAAAATCAACAAATCCATATATGGGCTTAAACAAGCTTTGAGACAATGGTATACAAAACTCTCTTCCACTCTCATTAGTGCAGGATATAAACAATCTAAGGCAGACTACTCACTATTCGTCCGATCCCACAAGGTAACTTCACAGCCATTCTTGTATATGTAGACGATATTATATTGGCAGGCAACAACTTGGAGTAGATTCAAAAACTTAAGAAACATTTGGGTGACCATTTCAAACTCAAAGATTTGGGCAACCTAAAGTATTTTATGGGTATTAAAGTAGCTCATTCAAAGAAAGGCATCTTTCTATCACAAAGAAAGTATGCTCTTGAAATACTCGAAGATACCGGCTTTCTTGTTGCCAAGCCTAACAAATTTCCCGTGGAGCAAAATTTAGCACTCAATAAACATGATGGAAACCTCATTGCTGATCCCTTATCATATCATCGACTAGTTGGTAAGTTGATTTATTTAACTATTACCAAACTAGATTTGGCCTATGTAGTGTAGGTGTTGAGTTAGTTTATGGACAAACCACGCACATCCCATTTTTATGCAGCACACAGAGGCCTTGTTTATTAACTTATACCTCATTACAGCACATTTCTCCATATTTCACCATACTATTCACTTCATTTTTTTCCCAAAAAAACATATCAAATCATTCACTTTTTATATCATATTATTTACTATTCAAATAAAAAAATCACTACAAAACAAATTTTTCCACTTTCCAATACTACTTTTTCATTTTTCCATATCAATCATTTTTTTTTTTTTTTTGTCATTTGTGAATAGTGCATTGTAAAAAAAACTTAGGGGAGTGTTCTAGTGTTTAACAAACACCCTCAGAGTGTTACGCTACATCAAGCAATCCCTAAGACATGGAATTCTCTTATCAGCCACAAGCAACATTCAATTACACGCATTCTGTGATGCAGATTGTGCACAATGTAGAGACACTCGACGATCAGTCACTAGATATTATATATTCCTTAGAAGCTCATCAATATCTTAGAAAACGAAAAAGCAAACAACAATATCCCATTGCCTCAACTTGCTGTGAAATTACTTGGTTGAAACAACTGTTAGCGGACCTCCACATCTCACATTCACAACTAGCAAAATTGTATTATGACAAGAAGGCTGCCATCCACATCGCCTCGAATCCTGTCTATCATGAGAAAACAAAAGCATATAGAGATTGATTGCCACCTCATTCGAGAAAAGCTGCAAGATGGCATAATTCAAACTATTCACATACCTACTACTCAACAACCCGCTAATCTATTTACTAAGGCACTGGATTCAACACAATTCCATTACCTACTTGGTAAGTTGGGTGTCATGAATATCCACTCCAACTTGAAGGGGAGTGTTGAGGAAATAAATCTATGCAACGGTCATAAAACAATTGAGAAAGGCAAATCCTCAACCACCAACGTTAACATTCCTTCTACATAAATAATTTCTATGTATAGAAGATTTGAACATTAATTTACAATGGCTATGTAACCCAATTTTTATGTATAAATACCTCATCATGTAAATCGATTCAGATCAAGTAATATATACTAAATTTCTTCTCAGTTTAGTTTTTATCAGTACATTGTACATCTAAAATTGAACTCTAAAGCATGGTTTTGGCGTGAGGAGCGTAGAGTGTAACAAAAACGAATTAAAAAAATATTCACTCATCAGATCAAGTGTAACGCAGTTTACTGTTTACCCTTTCAAAAGTAAACAATCCATGTGATTTTCTATGATATACCTTGGCTTGGTCAATCGTTACTACATTAATTTCTAATTTCATAGATTTCGTATTTCCATATTTAGCTTAATTTTTTCCCTAATAAAAAAAATGGAGATATCGTATGGAAAATTACCTTTTGTTAAAGCAAGAATAGGAGGCCTGATTCTTCGGAGGTTCCGTTGACTACTAAAATTTTTTTCCGCCTCCATGATAGATTCTCCTTCATGTTGCTATTCTTGCACCACCGTGTGGTGGTTGGGGAGCCATGAAGTGGTGGTACTCTACTTAGACGATCGTAGAGGAATTTTTGGCGTAACAGACGATAGGTGTGCAATTTGGGCATGGATTTAGGCTACTTAAAGGTTTAATTAGAGAAGATAAAGTGCGTTTGGGTTACAGGCTAAGACCAATCCAGGTGAACTCTAGGCCATCCTTATTCCATTCCAAGGATATACTTATCCTCGTTTAAGGTTTGTGTTTATTCTGGTTTAGTAGTTTTGGATACATGTTTAAGATAACCTTATCCCATATTTTGTTATTCTGAGGATAGTTTATTCTATATAAGGGCAAAAAAAAAATTGTATGCCCTACACACAATCAAAATGAGTGTTAGGGCATTATAGGGAGCATTTTGCCCCATTTTATTGTTATATTAATAAAGAGATAATTAGTTAAAGAAAAAAAAATTGTTAGGAATTTATGATTTAACAACTTATTTAATGGCATCCGATAGCAAACCAACCTACAAGAAGGAGACTTCATTGGAGACAATTTGACATGGGGTTTGTGAAGTAGTTGAAGAAGCTTATTTCACAAATCATCCAAGAAGAGCACAGTGCAAGACCTTGTCCACTGTAGACACCTCCTGCAACACATAATCACATGCATGAACACAACTTCCTGTGCATGAACATCATGAACACGATCCATCTGGTTGGGTGTCTAGAGCAAAACAATTTTTTTGTTTCTATGGAACACTAGAAACTTTTAAAGTTAACATTGCATCTATCCATCTTGAAGGGAAAATCGTTCAATGGTATGACTAGTTTGAAGCAAGTTGTGGAACACTCACCTAGGTAGCATTTGTGGAAGGTCTTATTGTATGATTTGTCTCCTTTATGTTTGAAGACGTCAACAATGAATTAGCCAAGATCCCATAAACTTCTTCCGTCAGGGAATATCAAAGCCGATTTGAGTGTTTGGTCAACCATTCCTACGATTTGTCTGAACTACAGCTAATCGATACATTTGTTAAGGGTCTTCGACCTGATATCATAAGAAAAGTTATGACCTATCAGCCATCAACCATAGTAGCTGCATTTTTCTTTGCACAAGTGCAAGAATATTGGATGGAATGTTGCTCAATTGTATTGTCAATCATTACTTCCATTAATTAACTGAAAATAATTCACATTTCAGTTTTCTCTTCTGTTTTTATTACTTATATAAACGCTATTATTTTTTATTAATTTGGTCAAAGTAATAATAGTAAATGACCAATTGTGGACAAAATGCCCCAAAACGTTTTCCATCTCATCGGTCAAATTGGGACTTGTAAGTTAAACAATTTATTTTGGGACTTTTCCTTTAAAATTGAGTTACAATTTTTTTTTTATTATTAAATTAACATCTATATTTAAAACATATAATCCGTACATATATTTTTTAAATGCAAATGAAAATGAATGTAATTTATTAATTTTATATCAAATGAAAAAAAAAAAATGCATGTGAAAGTATGTGCACATATTAACTTAATAGATTAAATTAAAAAAATTGAATTCAATGGTCATTTTTAATGTCACGTTTGGAAATGTACATTTGAGAGTGTAGGTGTGGATGTGTATGCAACATTTCTCATGGCTTGACACTCAAGAAACCTTTATAATTGATTCACTAAATATGAAAAATCTAGGGAAAATACCACTTATCCTTTCAAACTATTATCCAATTGACAATGTCCTTCTAAGCTTTCAATTGTAACAATGTTTCTCCTAAACTACTAAAACATTGTCAATATCCCCTCAAAGATTAGCAAAAAGATAAAAATATCTTTAAAAATTTCTCAATAAAACAAAAATACCCCTATAAATTTGAAAATAATTAATTAATTAATTGTTTTTTTAAAAAACAAAAATTTTAATTAAAAAAAATAAAAACAAAACGAATTTTTTAAAAATTTGTTTGAAAAGAAATTTTTATTTTAAATAAAAAAAGATTTTTTTTTTAAATGAAATTTTTTTAAGGAAATATTTATTAAAAAAATTATATTATAAATTAAAAAAAATCAATTTTTATTAAAAAAATCAATTTTTTATTATAAAAATGAGTTTTTTTTTTTTTTTTAGTATTAAGTTTTTTCTAGAAGTTTTAGTATTTTTGTTTTATATTTATTTTACTAAGGGTAGCTTCGTCGTTGGAGGGACAATGACAATGTTTTGGTAATTTGGGTGGCCAGAGGGGGGGACATTGTTAATTAGATGGTAGTTTAAGGGGGTATGTGGACTTTACCTATTAACCAACGTGTTGTGTCCTTCTTGGTTTGGTTTTGGAGTTTTTACCCGACATTGTGCTCTATAAAAGGGATATAGCTTCAGCCTTTGAAAAGTTGCGATTGTCCTCAACTCCATAGAATTCAAAGCAAATTTAACATCAACTAAGGAGATAGTATCTCAACCGTACAACACTACCCAAAAATGTATTTTGCAAAGACCAAAAATCTACTGTGATTCTACCTTAATTCAACCATGATTCTCTCTTACCGTGATTCGATTGATTCTACCATGATCGTCTTCAACCATGATCAATTCTATCATGTCAAGAGATGGAAGAATAAAAAATTTTAGGTCGTCTTGAATCGTGATCGATTCTACCATGAATCCATGATTGATTCTTGTTAAAAGATGGAAGAATAAAAAATTTTGGCTCTATGAGATTAAGATGATCTTCTGCCTTGCGCTTAGCACTTGCCTCCTCTGTGGTAGGCACCTCATAATTCTGCATTTACAGATAGTTAGAGAAACAACAAAACAAAACAAAACACACACACACACATACACATACACACAAAAAAAGAAAAAGAAAAAAGGAAAACAATTACAGCAAATCTTGTAACTCTTGCAAATCTTGTGACATTGAAGCTGAGCAACTAGAACCACTAGAAAGCTAGAGAAACAAAACCAAAACAAATAGAATCAAGCTAGAGAAACAAAACCAAATTTGAACAAGAGCACGGTAACAAAGACCCAAAAAAATGACGATGGCATGAAGGGCAAGGGAATTTATAGATTTATAGAAGAAGGGCAAAACCGATGTTAAAGGGTATAGGAATCTAAGTCCTTTGACTCATTTTTTGCTAGAAAGACTTCACATGTTTTGAGTTGAACATTACAAGCACATTAGCATAGAATCTGTGAGGCATGGGATTTGAATTGAATTGTATGTTATCTTGAGATTTGTTGGATGACTTGTTGATAAAATAACCTTGGCTTGAATTTTTAAAAAATAAAAAATAAAAAAATCATCTTTTTGAATTCTTCACTGAGAACCAGGTCTCTTGCCTCATTAAGTATTGAGTATTCGCGTAAAAATGTGTGAAATTCAAAGTGGTTGATTGTATGGCTAGTTTGGTTTTGTAACCTTTTCACTTGAGTCGTTAAGCCCTTAGGAATATTTTTACATCTAGTACCCTAAAACCATTTGGTTTTGGAGTCACTAGCCCAACACTCGTTACCAAGGTCAATTACAAAACTTAAGAAAGTTGAACATTGCACAACTTACACAAAAAAGAAAAAAAAAAATGCATATCTTGACTTAAGCCTTAGTTGTCTTCATCTGATAAAATTCCTATAAATTTTGAAGTACACAAAAACTTTGAGTAAATTGAAGCCTATGATAATTTGTTAATCTCACTTTGCACTTTTTAAAGCATGTTGTCTCAATAGCACATTTATGAGTGAATTGATTTTGGATGTCTTGATGATGTGATTGTGGTGTTTTATCTATTAAGCATGCTCATGAGTAAGGACTATTTGGTTGTGTGGAAATTCATTCTTGTCAATAACATCGTACTGCAAAATTGTTGTGGGTATCATTATTGTTAAACCTTCACGAGACTTCATTTATCCTCTAGGGATGCCTAAGAGTTTAAAATAAGGGTGTCAATGCGGTTACGATTAGCGTTAGTGGCAATAACCGCTAACCGTAACCACCTTAGCAGTTAGTAGATTTTACTAACTGCAACCGTTAACCGCCTAACAGTTAACGGTTAGTAGTTAACCGCTGGTTAGCGGTTAGTGAAATAGGTTCGCTAACCGCCTTTTCAAAATTGGGCTTTTTTTTTTTTTGCTTTTATTAATTTTTTTTTACATATCTGCACAAGAGGGGGGAGAGGGGATTTGAACTGTAGCATTTTTATACTTATTCATTTTTTGTATTTTTAGTGTCTTTTTTGTCCCAATTGCTATAAAAAAAGCACATATTGAAAAATAAAAAATATTTGACCCCAAATTTATATTTACTTGTACTTTAAAAAAAATACCTAAATATTAAATCATAACCGGTTTACTTTAAAAATAAAAAATAAAAAACACAACATATAAAAAAAAAATTCAACACAACATATATGCAATATGCATAATTACTTAATATATACTAAATTACAAAATATTATAATAAGAATATATGATATAAGTACTTACAAAGCTAATTAATATATAATTACAAATCAATTAATAATTATGTTACTTATGTAGTTTATGTTACTTGTTGCTAATATATATATATATATATATATATATATATCATATATTATTACAAAGTTACAAGCATATCATATATAAATATTATATATGCATAATTTGTTATTATATAATTATATAAATTATAATGACAATACATTAATACTTCAATTGTGGTTATAAGTAACACATTGTTTAATACAATGTCAATTAATTAATATTATACGAATCACATTATCATTGTACATTAATAATATTAGTAACTTTAATAAGTATTTGAATTGTTATTGAATCATATTATTAAGTATTGATCTTTTACATTTATATTATTCAATATACATAATTGCATATATGTATAATATATAATTATAATTTATAATATATATAGACTTATAAGTTGATAACATACATTAGAACTAAGTCTCTAAATACTTAATTTTTCATTGTTGTATTAGTATGAACTTGCATATTTATAACTTATGACTTATAAATATATATGTATAATTTGTTATTATATAATTAAATGATTTTATGATTAATTGATCATGTAATATAATCATATAAATTATAGTGATAATATATTAATACTCAAATTGTGATTTAATTATTTAAAACAAAAATGTGATTTAATCATTAATAATCAATTGATTATGTTTTATGTATAAATATTATTATAATTATAATTATAAAAATATAGTATATAAAAAGCGGTTAGCTATTACGGTTAGTAAACTCTATAACCGCTAACCGCTAACTACTAGGCAGTTATAGCGGTTAGGCGGTTAGACGGTTGGCGGTTATAATGGTTAGCAGTTGGCGGGCGGTTAATAACTGCCTGCATTGATACCTCTAGTTTAAAAGACTTGTTGCATATGATAAATGAAATAATCTCTCCCATGATAACGGGCATATGTTCCATGCTTTCATTTTGTTTTTATGTTTTGTTTTGCTAAGCGATTAGCAAAATGTCAGTTTGTAAGATATTTGATAAGTGCCAAATATTGCATATTTGGGCCCTTTAATTTTCATTTGTTAATTCTTCAGCCTTACTATTTTATGATGTGTTAGTTTAGGTGTTTTAGTGTTTAGCAAGTTGCTAAGGGAAAAACCACGATCTTAAAGTGATAGTTGCAAAGAAGTTAGAAAAATGAGAGTTTCTGGAACTAGGATCAAACGCACCACACTAGCGCTTGAGTGTATCTGTGCTTGAGCCCAGCAACCTTACGCTTGAGCTCATCTGCCTCGAGCATGGCCACGGTAGCCCACAAGCGCAACCACGCCACTTAAGAAGAACTTATACACGAGTGTGCTCGAGTGCACCTGTCTTGGGATTGAGCACACCTACGCCTAACATCAAGCCATTAGCATGCATAGAGTTACGCCACAGGAGAACTGAAGCATGCTCGAGTGCGATCAAGTGTACTCGTCTAACCTAGCAACGAATAAACCCTAAAATTAGCTTATAAACATCATCTTTTTCTAGGAAAACACACCAAGGGGGCACCATTCAATCTATATTTTTGAGTTTCTTCACATTTGTAGCCCTAAATTCGTTTTCCTTTGTAAGTTTGTTAATTGTAATGATTCCAATTCATTTTATTATGCTTTTTGTAATCATGAAAGGCTAAAACTTTTAACTAAGGTTAAAGATGAAGCATTACCATTGATTTACGTTCATACTTTCATATAATGTTAATACATTCTTGTTAATTAAAAAAAATTTATGTTCTATTTCAATTCAATTATTTGAGTAAATTCTTGTGATTACTGTTTTGTTTATTAACTGTGCAAATTGGATATTCGATGTGTTTTATCCGATAGATAAATTGAATTCATTCAATTTAAATCTGATATCCATTGTGATTTGTAGATTAAACAAATACATTGGATAATTTGGTTTAAATTGGGTATTTGTTGTGATTTGTACAATGGATGGATTCGTTGAATTTTTCAATAGGATATTTTTAGAAAGAAAATAGAACATGCATAGGTTTTATTGTTCTTCAGATGTATGAACAAAGCATGAGAGTGTGTCGTTTTAATTTGGTAAGGTGGATTCTGAAACCTTAGTCTTTTATTATTTGATTAGAATCACTTTCATTTAGTTTGCAATTTTGCAAAAAAAAATCACACCAAATTTGGAACTAGGTTAAAATATAATTAGTTTAGATAGAAATATATTTTAACAACATAATTCCCTATGGATTTGGCTTCGTGCTTACAAAAGCTACATTGCAAATGACTCATGCACTTGCGAGCACTTTTAAAACTCACAACACCAACACGTGGTTCTTTTCTCATTTTGACCATCCATCTTCTTTGTTTTGCTTTTTCTTCTTTGTGCTTTCCTCTCTTAGAGTGATTTCGACCAAGTCTGTCCATCCCCTTTGAAATCTCGTTAAGGTATGTTTCTTTTCCGTGTTGTTTCTCAAGATTATTACTTGATTAAATTGTGTTGTTGATCTTGTCTTGAGTGTATTTCTCATAATCTTGATTAGGATGGCTTCTCTTTTAATTGGGTTGCTTGAATTGAGTTTTATTTCTTCGTAAGTGTTCCTAATTTGTTCACCATGAGAATTCTAGAATGATGATTTGTGGATGCTTAGACATAATATTCTTCTATGGTGTTTGGGGTTGAGATTTAAATGGACCTATCTCTGTGTAGGTATGTCTTCACGACCACCAAAAACCGTCTCCCCAAAAGGAAAACGTTCAAAGACAAAAGCTAGAAAAACAGTGGAAGTTGGTTCAAGTTCAAGCAAACTTCTTGTCCAAAGAGTCCAAATTGCTACTGAATGCACTCGTCCACTTGACCCTTCATTTGCTACTTCTAGTGGAGTTGGTTTTGCAAGACACTTTGAGAGTGTTGTTGATAGAAACTATTTTTTCAACAAATACTTCAATAGGAGGAAGGTATAGTTGAACTTGCTATTACTCTTCTTAACTTTCTTTAGGAGACTTTGCTTTTACTCCCCAAATCTTTGAGAGTAGAGGTTGGCTTCCTTTCACTCAACCTCAACGTGTTGTGTATCTTGACTTGGTTTGCAAATTTTACTCTAATATTCACGGATACTATGTTCTATCCTCTTCCCTCACAACTTATGTTCGAGGGAAAGGTATTTCCTTAACTCCTCAATCTCTTTCTAGAATTTTGAAAATTCCTCATGTGCCTAATAGTCAATTCTCCTATCCTCTTGATATTGCTCCCTCTAGAGTGGAATTAGGTAAATTCTTTGGTACTTCTCCTTGGCCATTTGCTCTGGCTTGTTTTTTTGTTCATTCCATTAAACTCCCTAAATGGATGCTAGCCCTTTTGATTATGAGCAATTTGCTGCATGTGCTTCGTAGGTCTAATTTTACACTTGATATAGCTCAATTCTTGTATGCATTGCCGAAAAATCATCGGATTGATCTAGCATCTTGCATTATTGACCTCATTGCCTCCATTAAGCTTTCAAAGTCTAAAAACTCTTCCTTATGGTGGTACTATTTGTAGTGACACAAATTATTAACTAAGCATAAGTTTTAGTTGGGGGAATTAATTTGGGCTTTGGGTCTCTAAGGACACTAAAAGGGTAATTTAGACTTTTGGGCGAACATACGCTAGGTCTGGTGGATGTATGCTGCTGTCTGTAGTGCGGATGTACGGGGGAGACCACCGGACGTACACTCTGAAAACCGTACATGTGGACATACATGGGACCACCAGACATACGCTACTTTTTAGATACCCTCTAGATAATACCTGAACGTACGATGTAGCTATTGAACAACTAGGCAAGAACCATCGGACGTCCGCCTCTTGGCCGGACGTCCGCTGCTCTTTTGGGCCTATAAATAGACCCATACCCCCTTCGTGTTTTGCACAATTTCCATACGCCCCCCAGGCTGCCAGAGTGTTCCTAGAGTGTTTTCCAAGTGTTTTGAGTGTGTGTGAGTGTGAGTGTGTGTAAGGCGTTTAAGAGTTTCGAAACATTCATGAGGCGAAACTCTTCTAGTTTTGTTTCAAGGAGGTAACGTTTAATCCTTAACTTTTAATTATGTCGTTATGCTGCTTGTTTAGTGTTTAGTTGTAGTTGCTAGCTTAGTTACCCTTTAAAACCTATTTGGGTTAGCATTCTTGTTAGCTTAGCGTTGTTACGTTGCATGAATGTTGTAGACTAGACTAAAAAGTTTTAGGGTGTTCCTAGTAACCCTAGGAGTCGGAAAATAGGCAGACAATGGAGAGAAAATGAGGTTCTCCCCGAGCATCCACATAACGGACATACGGTGTTGTGCCGAACATACGACTTGTCGTGTCATGGCAGACGTACGCACCTAAGCTGGACGTACAGTCAGTGTGTGACAGAGAAACCCTATTTTCACCAACATCCCATAGCTCATGTTTTCCTTAATTTAGAGTTGATTTAGTGAAATTAGGACTAATAGAAGGTTTTCCATAGATTTGGAGAACCCGGATCTTTTGGAGTTTTCAGAGACACTTATCAATCCAGGTAAGTTTTAACTCACATAATGCGCATTGTTATTTTTCATGCACTGCACGTTTATTTTGTAAACCAATCAAATATGCATAATTTACTACTCTCACAGTTTATACTTATTGTACATGAACTCTGTCATTTTGAGAAAAATGTTGTGTTGAACCTGTTAACCAAGTGAGACTTGTAAAAAGACATGCATGTAAAATACAAACAAGATAATTTGCATCGTATGACATGATACACCGGTATGTGCGGTAGTAATGGCCATAGGCTTACTATATATGTTAACTTTATGGTCAAATGTGTACGTTATGTAAGGGCTTTGGATCCATTAGTTTTGTGACCTTGATGTAATAATTTCAATGGTTCGGTTACTATAGGACAGACGTCATTAGTTGGTATGGGCCACTTGAGGTCAGACTTAATCGTGCCACTAATGTTACGTACGGTATGTTATGCAATGACTGGGGCACTGGCATTGTATTATAGGTCCATCGGGACAGCATCAGACCTATTGAGAATGTGTAATATCTTGGGTAGACCATGCTATTAAACTATGACTATTGTTTACACCATATGCATATATCATTACTATATATATATATTACGCATAAATAAACTATCATGATGGAACTGTTTTTGTTTATTAAACATCTGAGTTCATTACTAAAACTGGCATGAGCATTATCTCTGTTAAAAATCATTAAGTCTTAGACTCACTCCTTTTTATTTGTTTCTTTTCTCATCATTACGAATAATTGTGCGGTTTAGCTTTTAGACGGAGATGCCGTCGGAGACTACTTGGGTGATTGCTCAGGACCTGATACAAGTGATCTTTGAGGACATGGATCTCGTTTGGCTTAAGACGATGTGGGAGGATAGAGGATCTACCCGTGTAGACATGATGAGATTTTGATTTCGTTGGCTCTATTGAAGTTTAAGTCTAGGCTTCAATCTGTTAATATTTTGTGAACAATGTTTTTGTATCTTATTTTGGAGATGTGTTTATTTTTTTGTTGATGGTCTGGCTGTAACATCCCGTCCTAAATGATATGATATTGTCTGCTTTGGGCCAAGCCTGCACGGTTTTAGTATTGGGTCTACCCTCAAAAGACCTCATACCATTTAGAGAGAGCATATTCCATATAAACACATCATATAATCCATACCCAAGCAATGTGGGACATCACAATCACCCCCTCTTAAGACACAGCATCCTCGCTGGCGACCCTCACGGGATTAGCCCATTCTTAGCATCCCAATGAGCACCCGCTAGCGACCTTCATGGGCTTGTGCACGCTCCCCCCATCTTAGGCTGGGCAATGGCTTTGATATCATATTTAACATCTCACCATAAATGATATGATACTGTCCGCTTTGGGCCAAGCCTGCACGATTTTGGGTCTACCCCCAAAAGGCCTTATACCATTTAGAGAGAGCATATTCTATATAAACACATCATATAATCCATACCCAGGTAATGTGAGATGTCACAACTTGTAACTATCTAGGGAAAAGCGTTAGCCACATCTGCGCTATTACCCCAAAATGACTATCAATTTGGAGCTTCCATAAAATTCATTATAAAGCCCAATTTCACCTAATAACTAGGCAATGTGGGACTTAACACTCATGACTATCTTTATAAATCACCCACTCTATGTGAACTTCTTCTTATCTTCCTAATATGGGATCGGGGTATTACAAACTCCCCTTCTTAAATTCCGGATGTCCTCGTCAGGGCTACATCATGTAGTACTCTAATACCACATGACTTGGTATTACTAGGTAGTTCTGATACCACTTGTAACGACCTAGGAAAAAGCATTAGCCACATCTGTGCTATCACCCCAAAAGGACTAGTCAATTTGGAGCTTCTCTATAATTCATTATAAAGTCCAGTTTCCCCTAGTAGCTAGGCAATGTGGGACTTAGCACTCATGATTATCTTTATAAACCACCCACTCTATGTGAACTTCTTCTCATCTTCCCAATATGGGATCGGGGTGTTATACTGGCGACCAGTATATTTGATGACTATTTATCATATTATAGATGTAATACTTTATCTCTGGTATTGTTGTGTGATGTTTCTATTACTGTTTCTTAATTTTATAGTCTTAGTAAAGTCTTCTGCTGCAATTTTCTCATTACGACGAGGAAAGTGTTTTTCCCAGAGGTCGTGTCTTAGAGGGACATGGCTAGGATGGTGCGTCGTGGGATCAATTACTAGTTAATTGATTTACCTATCGGGCAGGGCGTCACACTATTAGTAAAGTTTTGATCCATCTCTCTATATTTCCTTGTTTTTTTTTATCACATAGCTCCACAGCTTGGTCCTTGTGATCAAACTACTATTGCTAAATCAAAGTCTTTAAAAAGGAAAATGTCAATTGCTCTTGATAATACTCCTTCTTCCACCGTTGTCCCTAATCTCCCTCTTTTTGTTTCCTCTGAGATGTTTAGTCGTCTAGAGAAGATGTTTTTGGAGACAAGGGAAATGGTCCTAAATTAGGTAAGGGACCTATTGAAGGAAGTGGCTGACTCAAAGGTTCATTTTCTAAAGTAGAGGTAGCACTGACAACTCTACTCATGAGAACACAAGATAAGGGTATTCCAGGAATTGAGTCTGAGGTACCTATGGGAGATGCAGCCATGGATGAAGTGGGTGACAAAGTAGAGCCAGAGGATGATGTGCCTAGTGGTATTGTTGGTTTTAAATATTGTTGTTTTTGGGTTTTGTCATTGAATGGCCAAAGGGGGAGATTGTTAGGCTTAGGTTTGGCCTTATTCAATAAAAAAATCTTGTATTTTGTTTGGTGTTTAAAACCATGGGAAAAAAAAGTTAGATTGTTGGTGTTTGTAAGGCTTCCCTATTTTCCAGTCAGAAAGCACTTCAGGACAGGCTCACGATGGCCCCTATAGAAGTGCTCTCTAGTTTCCAGTCACGAAGCATGTCATGACAAGCTCGTAACGTGACTGAAGCTAAAGTCACTGTTTTCTCGTCAACTACATCGTCAGGAAAGACTTGTAATGGGATTGAGGCTGAAGCTACTATTTTCTCGTCAGTTGTATTGTAACACCCCAATTCCATATTAGGAAGATGAGAAGAAGTCCACATAGAGTGGGTAGTTTATAAAGATAGTCATAAGTGCTAAGTCTCATATTACTTAGTTATTAGGTGAAACTGGACTTTATAATGAATTTTAAGGAAGTTGCAAATTGACTAGTTTTTTTTGGGTAATAGCACATGTGGCTAGCGTTTTTTTCCTGGGTTGTTACAAGTGGTATCAAAACCACTTTGTAACATCAAGTCATGTGGTATTAAAACTGCATGACATACTGCATGATGTGGCCCTGACGAGAACGTCAGGAATTTAAGAGGGGGAATTTGTAACACTCACGGTCCCATATTGGGAAGATGAGAAGAAGCAAATATAGAGTGGGTGCTTTATAAAGATAGTCATGGGTGGTTTATAAAGATTGTCATGTGTGCTAAGTCTTACATTGCCTAGTTACTAAGTGAAACTAGGCTTTATAATGAATTCTAGGAAGCTCCGAATTGACTAATCATTTTTGGGTGATTGCGCAGATGTTGTAGCACCCCAAGAATTAATTAACTGGTAATTAATTCTACGGTTTATCTCTCAGCCTTGTTTTACTCCAGAACAAGACCTTCGGGACCTCTACTCCTCAAAAACAGAGGATACTAAGCATCGAAAGTAATAAAGTTCTATAAACATTGAATCAGTATAATCAAAGCGTCTAACCAAATATCATCAAAGCAGGGGAAATCATATTATAACATCAGTACAAGAGATCTATGTTAAACCTTAATATGCAAGTAAGCATGCATGAAGCCCTAAGTCTATAACATAACTCAAAAGTATTAATTACCATGAGTACCCAAGCTTGCAATAAGTCCTCAAGCATCTCCTAGATCGAATCCTCCACAAGACTGGATCCTTCACAGTATCCACTATCTAGAACAACATAATCGTCCATATGGAGAAAAAAAGAAAATAATATAAAGGTAAGTCCGATGACTTAGTGAGTGGAAATGTACATGACGTACCTGTCATTAATTTGTTGATTCTTTTATTTATAAAACACAGGTAACATTATGAGATGACAGTTATCATGCAGGTGATATATATAATATAATATATGCATATGATATGTAAAGTAACAGTCATAATTCAACAATATAGTCTACCCAAGACATTATTCCTTTCTCAGCAGAGTTGACACTATCCTGAGGGACTTGTAGTACAATGTCGGTGCCCCAGACATTACACATCGTACCGTACATAACACTAGCAACACGATCGAGTCTGACCTCGGGTGGCCCACACCGCTAATGACGTCTGTCCTATAGTGACCATCTATTAGGAATGACTGCATCATTGGTCACGAAACCATTGGATCCAAAGCAACCCCCACACACATTGACCATAAAGCTAACCCATATATTAAGCCCATGACCATTATACTGCACATACCAGTGTATCATGTCATACGATGCAATTAGTCTTATCAATCTTTTACATGCACAGTTTTACGAGTCTCATTA
Organism: Carpinus viminea; assembly: GCA_013348765.1. Taxonomy (NCBI): domain Eukaryota; kingdom Viridiplantae; phylum Streptophyta; class Magnoliopsida; order Fagales; family Betulaceae; genus Carpinus; species Carpinus viminea. The sequence goes on along the minus strand of CP054668.1, from coordinate 38,042,805 downwards.
TTATCTTATTAACCAACACACATTTTCACAAAAAAGAGTTCCCAATCATTCCAAAATGTATGTTATGAGAGTTACAAAATATGCATGTTTGATATATATGAAATAGACGTGTAATGTAGGAAAAGTAACAACAAAGCATCTATGTGAGTTTATACTCACCCGGGCTGTAAAGCTCCTCCATGTAATTCCCTTGAGGCTCCATAACCTCGAATACTGAGAAAAGACCTATCATCAATTCTATTTCTACTAAAATACAACTCTATAACAAGAAAACAGGAGCTATAGGACAACTGGTAAAAATAAAGTTCCCTGTCACACACTAGCCGTACGTTCGGGCTTAAGGCCGTACGTCCACTACGTCACGATGGGCCGTACGTCCGCTCCGACGTCTTTCAGGGAGAATCTCATTTTCTCTCCACTGTCCGCCTATTCTCCTACTCTTAAGGCCAACAAAGGCTACTTAAGGCCTCATAACACATATCAAAACCTCCATGCAAAGTAACAACGATAAACTTAACAAAAAGCTAGCCTAAGCAAGATCTAAAGCATAACTAAGCTAACAACTACAACTAGCAACATAGAACTATAATCAAGTAGCATAACAACGTATTAAAAAGCTAAGGAACCGAGTGTTACCTCCTTGAAGCGAAACCTCGAGAGTTCCTCCTCCAGCAATATCGAAACACTCACGAAACCTCACAAACACTCACAAAATAGTCTACCAGTAGCCTGGGGGCAAAGAAAGGGGTTTAGGGGCAGAATAGGTGTGAAATGAGCGAGAGAGGTAAGGGGCTATTTATAGGGCCAAAAAGTTGCAGACATCCGGTCTTAAGGGTGTACGTCTGGTACCTTTCCACAGCGGTCCAAAGGCTGTTTCATACGACTAAGTATTGCCCAGTGGATTCTTTGAATAGTGTCGCGTATGTCCGCCACTTTGGCGTCGTTCCTTTGTCTTTATTCACAGTATGATTGTACTATCATCGGGCGTATGTCGGTAGAGGACCGTCGTTAGCGCTAAAGAAGGCAGCGTCGTCCGCACTAAAAGACAATAGCATACATCCACCAACCCTAGTGTACGTCTGCACTAAAAGACAAACCAGAAGACAAATTTCAAAAATGTCCTTCTGACTGATCCTAGTAACCCAAAGTCTAAATTAACCCTGTAACTAAGCTACTTATGCCTAGTTAAATATTTGGGTCACTACAGATGTGGCTACCACTTTTTCTTGGGTTGTTACATGCATCGTCAAGACATGCTTGTAACAGGACTAAAGTTAGACTCCTTGTTTTGTTGTCAGATGGATCGTCAGGATGGGACATGTGACGCAAATCAAGAAGAAGCTCCTTGATATCTCGTCAGATGCTCCATTAGTATGAACTCGTGGCGAGGGTGACATCTTTTGTTCTTCCTATCATGACAACACATCGACACTCGTTTCCCGTTAAGACGCGGTCATTTCTAGATCTCAAATCTATGAAGTTTTGTTCATCACTTCTTAACAAGAAATGAGTCCCGTTAAGACGCGAAGAATAAAATGTTTTCTCTATATATGGTTTTTCTTGTTCATAGTAGACTTTTTGGAAAAAATTTCTCTTAGTAGTCTCAAAAGTTTTTCTTCAAGCTGGGTGTCTCGAGAGTTGATTTTACAAGAGAGGATTTGGTGAAAGCTTCAATGTGTCCTTTCTCTTGGGTGGTTGATATTTGTTCCACAATCACAACAGTTTCCATTAGTACAAGGTGAAAGAGTACCGAATGGTTAGTAAGGAGATGCACTCCATGAAGATGGTCAGTTATGAAACAAACAAGGAGCTTGTTGTTCTTACAGAGTCTAGAGATTCTTAGGGATTGTGAGTATTTTCTAATGTCTATAATCTGAATTTTCATATAGTTATTTCCCAGGTTTGGCTATCCAGGAGTGGTTCAAAGGGTTTTCCACTTCGTTAGCAAGTCTTGGTGTTATGTTTGTGATGTTTTATATATTTCCATTGTGCATGTTTTGATTACGTGATTGCTTGATTTGAACTGTTAATTTGGTGATTAGAGATAGAACATGATCCTCGTATTCTTTCAGGTTTACTTCGAACGTTCTAGGGGAGCTTTGAACATTCGACCATAATTAAAAATATTTAAATTGTTTTGGGATTTTTTTCCGAAAATTGTTTAGTATATTTTAAATTACTAGTGTCTTTTTCTATAAAACTTGACTAAGTTGAATTAAACACATTTCGTTTCATATTATTATTTCAAGATATTACAATTTCAGTGGGATTTACTGAAATTTATATGTACAACATGAAATGGAGTCTCACAGGGTACAAAGGGAATAATCATATAATTAAATCAAGTACTTAAGACAAAGAAGTAGCAAACAAAGTGACAATGTATGGACTTTGATTCAACTACAGAATGATTTCATGGAGAGATAGTATGTAATAAATAAGTATGTCATGTGGATTAATTGATTAACTAAAAAATACATATTAGAGTGTAATCACATTTATTTAGTGGAATTAATTGTGATTAATAGTGTCGTATGACAAGTTACGGATGACAAATGTCACATGCCTATTGAAGCTAATTGTATTTTTTTGCTTAGATGCCCCTATGAGCTTATGTAAATTGACTATTTGTTTTGAGTAGGGTTGTCCGTTTGACAACCCGCTCGATACCCGCTTAGTTTAACTCGAGCTTGATAATGTAGAAACCCACTAGATTAGTAAATGATAAATACCCAACTCGCTTGAGAAAACTTATATTTATACTATAAATAAATGTCTAAAGGTTGTATTAAAATTCAAGTCCGAACTCTACTTGGATCATACATTAAAGAATTTAATAGTTTAACTTGAGCTCGAGTTAAGCCCGACTTGACTCGAATAGCATTTTCAATAAACTCGAGCTTTAACTTGGGCTCATCCAAACTTTAAACGAGCTGAGTTTGAACACACATTTCATAGGTCGGCTCGAATAAACATTTTCGTAAACGAGCCAATCTTGAAATCTTAAAGCTCGATTTGGCTCAGCTCAATTACAACCATAGTTTTGGGATCCAGATCCTCTCCCGTCCAAAATGGACTAGAGAGCACCCATTTGATGGCCAGGATTTCTTCCTGGGCCCATCAATGAAACACATGTCCCACTTAAAAATATATAATAAAATATTATTTACAAGTTAAAAATAAAAATAAAAACTAAAATATTAAAGAAAAACTGGTGAGGTGGCTGGCCACACCGCAATCCTGCCAATGACCTAGCAGCATCAGTTCAAGTCACCGAACCCCCTTTGTGACCTCCGATCTTTAGGTAGTGCCTCTCCACGATCACCTGCCTCCAAGTCGCCGCGGCTCTGCGATCCCCAAACTCCGTTCGACCCATGCCTTCAGGACCCCAACCCTCAAACTCATTGAGTGCTCTTTTAGGAGCACCTTATTCTGGAACGATTTTGCAAATGGCACCATCAGAATCTCGAATATATAGTCCATCTGCTGGTCTAGTTGGTGGTTTGGTTTCAATCTGCTAGTTGGTGGCTTCTTTAGCCCCAAGTGATGTGTAGAAGCAATCCCTCTCGACGCCTGGGTCTCAACGGATGATGTGTAATCCCAGTGTGCAAAGCCATACTTCTGGTTCGATTATATGTTCTTCCATGTGCAAATCCAGAGGTATCTTGGTTCCCTCTAGTGCCAACGGAAGATTCAAACAAAGCCATACTGGAGGCTTATAGGGATCTTGGCACAGAGGGAACCATTATCCCTTTGGATTTACACACTGAGACCCAGACGTCGAGCTTCTACAGATACCCAAACCTTCCATCCTTTATAGTAGATTGAGACCAGAGAAACCAAACCTCCCATCCTTTTTATAGCAGGTACCCAATGGGGGGTGCCCCAAAGCTTTTCGGGGTGGTTTAGCCACCCCAAAATGTCAATCTTTAGAAAAATAAAAAAATTGATTTGACTCTCGGGGATGATTCGACAGGTGTCAAGGAATTTAATTCATACGTAGCATATTATTTAGAGTTGATTAGATTTGGGAATTAAAAGAGCACCTGTAACATCCTGATATTTCTCTTCTTTTCTTTGTAAATAAAATCGAGTGTTACGCTTGAAATAATCTCATACAACGGAAAAACTGAAATTATCAATACGAAATAATACCGTTAAAATACTTTTCTTTATACAAAATACCCACAAATATGCCAAACAAGGCCTTTATACAAATCTATCCGATAATCTAAACTCAAGACAAACTTCACCAACTTAAAATCTCTATGCATCTCCAATGTAAATCTCTAATCACAATAGCATAATTACCTTGACTTTTCATTTCTGCAAGCACTACAAAAACTGTAAAATAGTAAGTCAATTAATTCCCAATAATATAAATCATTGTTAAAGCATTTATATCAAAGGCCAGACAGTTTATAAAACAACAAAGATCTGTATTATTGAATATCAATATCATTCTCAATAAGTAAGAATACTTACTGTGAATTGCAGGAATGAATCATCAAAGGCAATTACTTGTTGAAACCCATTCGCCTTTCTCTCTTTCTAACTCTCTTTCTCACCTTCTCTCTCAATCTCCTTTCTCATATTTCATTTCAATCTTTCTATGTGAATATAAAGGAAAATAAAGATAACAAATATTTAAAGTGAGTAGGGAGATTTCACGTGTGTGAGAGGATAAGGATTAAAAGAGAAAAAATAGGAAGTGGGTTGGATTTTAATTTAATAAAAACAAATCTAATAAAATCTTCAAACTTCCAATTGTAACCTTAATCCAACGAATTCCTCTTAAATCAATCACATTATTAATATAATCTTCTTTTTTTTTTGACATGTCCACACAAGAGGGGGGGAGGGGGGATTCGAACTAGTGATCTCCGCTTCATGAGCGTGATCCCAGCCAATTGAACAACCTCTTGGGGACATCTTATTAATATAATCAATCATCAAATATAATATCCTCAAATAATCATTCATCAAATATAATATCCTCAATTAATCGATTATCAAATATCATATCTCTTAAATCGCACAATAAAAATAATCAAGATATAATCTCAAATATAAATCAACACATTTTTATAAAGGTGTGATATAGGCACAACTTAAGTCCAACTTTGACCCAACATCAAAGCCAAATTTCACTTTCTCTCTCTAATTTAAGGCTTTCTCTCTCCTCTACATCAGTTGTTTTAAAAAAAATTAATAGAAAAGTTGGGCTAAAGTTGGACTTAAGTTGTGCCTTTATCATTATTCTTTTTGAGGTGTGACATAAGTACAACTTAAGTCCAACTTTGGCCCAACTTCTAAGCCAAATTTCACTTTCTCTCTCTAATTTAATGCTTTCTCTCTCCTCTACATTAGTTGTTTTAAAAAAAATTAATAGAAAAGTTGGGCAAAAGTTGGACTTAAGTTGTGCCTTTATCGTTATTCTTTTTTGAGGTGTGATATAGGCATAATCAAACTTTGGAATAATGATAATTTAAGGCACAACTTAAAAAATTAATACATTTGGACTAGTTGGACTTTTACATTATTTTTTAAAACAACTGATGTAGAGGAGAAAAAGCCTTAAATTAGAGAGAGAAAGTGAAATTTGGCTTAGAAGTTAGGCCAAAGTTTGACTTAAGTTGTGCCTCTATCACACCTCTAAAAAAAATTAATAGAAAAGTTGGGCTAAAGTTGGACTTAAGTTGTGCTTTTATCATTATTCTTTTTGAGGCGTGATATAGATACAACTTAAGTCAAACTTTGGCCCAACTTCTAAGCCAAATTTCACTTTCTCTCTCTAATTTAAAATTAATAGAAAAGTTGAGCAAAAGTTGGACTTAAATTGTGCCTTATTTCATTATTATTTTTTTTAAAACAACTGATGTAGAGGAGAGAGAAAGCCTTAAATTAGAGAGAATTGCTTAGAAAGTTGGCCAAAGTTGGACTTAAGTTGTGCCTAAATCACACCTCAAAAAAATAATGATAAACAAAAGTTACTTAAGTTGTGCCTTATTTCCATTATTATTTTTTTAAAACAACGGATGTAGAGGAGAGAAAGCCTTAAATTAGAGAGAAAGTGAATTTTGGCTTAGAAGTTAGGCCAAAGTTGGACTTAAGTTATTCCTATATCACACCTCTAAAAAACTAATAGAAAGTTGGGCTAAAGTTGACTTAAGTTGTGCCTTTATCATTATTCTTTTGAGTGATGTGAGAGAGAAGTACAAATTAAGAGAGAAAGTGAAATTTGGCTTTTAAATTGGACTTAAGTTTCTCTCCTCTATATCACACCTCTAAAAAATTAATAGAAAAGTTGGGCTAAAGTTGGACTTAAGTTGTGCCTTTATCGTTATTCTTTTTTGAGGTGTGATATAGACAACAAGTCAACTTTGAACTTCTAAGCCAAATTTCACTTTCTCTCTCTAATTGAAGGCTTTCTCTCTCCTCTACATCAGTTGTTTTAAAAAAAATTAATAGAAAAGTTGGACTAAAGTTGGACTTAAGTTGTACCTTTATCATTATTCTTTTTTTTAAAACAATTGATGTAGAGGAGAAAGAAACCCTTCAATTAGAAAGAGAAAGTGAAATTTGGCTTAGAAGTTAGGCCAAAGTTGGACTTAAGTTGTGCCTATATCACACCTCAAAAAGAATAATGGTAAAGGCACAACTTAAGTCCAACTTTATCCCGACTTTTCCATTAATTTTTTAAAAACAACTGATGTAGAGGAGAGAGAAAGCCGTAAATTAGAGAGAGAAAGTGAAATTTGGCTTAGAGTTAGGCCAAAGTTGGACTTAAGTTGTGCCTATATCACACCTCTAAAAAAAATTAATAGAAATGTTGGGCTAAAGTTGGACTTAAGTTGTGCCTTTCTCATTATTCTTTTTCTTAAAACAACTGATGTAGAGGAGAGAGAAAGCCTTAAATTAGAGAGAGAAAGTGAAATTTGGCTTAAAAGTTGGGCCAAAGTTGGACTTAAGTTGTGCCTATATCACACCTCAAAAAGAATAATAATAAAGGCACAACTTAAGTCCAACTTTTAACTATTCTAATTTTTTAAAACAACATGACAGAGGAGAGAAAGCCTTAAATTAGAGAGAGAAAGTGAAATTTGGCTTAGAAGTTAGGCCAAAGTAGGACTTAAGTTGTACCTATATCACACCTCTAAAAAAAATTAATAGCAAAGTTGGGCTAAAGTTGGACTTAAGTTGTGCCTTTATCATTATTCTTTTTGAGGTGTGATATAGGTACAACTTAAGTCCAACTTTGGCCCAACTTCTAAGCCAAATTTCACTTCTCTAATTTAACTTTCTCCTCCACATCGATTGTTTTAAAAAATTAAGTAAAGTTGTAAAGTTGACTTAAGTTGTGCCTTTATCATTATTCTTTTTTGAGGTGTGATATAGGAACAACTTAAGTCCAACTTTTTCCAACTTTCTGAATTTCTCTTTCTCTCTAATTTAAAAGTTGGGCTAAAGTTAGACTTAAGTTGTGCCTTTATCATTATTCTTTTTTTTAAAACAACTGATGTAGAAAAGAGAGAAAACCATAAATTAGAGAGAGAAAGTGAAATTTGGCTTATAAGTTGGGCCAAATTTGGACTTAAGTTGTGCCTATATCACACCTCAAAAGAAATAATGGTAAAGGCGCAAGTTAAGTCCAACTTCAGCCCAACTTTTCCATTAATTTTTTTTAAAACAACTGAAGTAGAGGAGAGAAAGCCTTAAATTAGGGAGAGAAAGTGAAATTTGGCTTAGAAGTTAGGCCAAAGTTGGACATAAGTTGTGCCTATATCACACCTCTAAAAAAAATTAAAAGAAAAGTTGGGCTAAAGTTGGACTTAAGTTGTGCCTTTATCATTATTCTTTTTGAGATGTGATATAGGTACAACTTAAGTCCAACTTTGACCCAAATTCTAAGCCAAATTTCACTTTCTCTCTAATTTAAGGCTCTCTCTCATCTATCAGTTGTTTAATTAAAAATGTTACTAAAGTTGGACTTAAGTTGTGCCTTTATCGTTATTCTTTTTGAGGTGATATAGGCACAACAGTCAACTTTAACTTCTAAGCCAAATTTCACTTTCTCTCTCTAATTTTTGGCTTTCTCTCTCCTCTACATCAGTTGTTTTAAAAAAAATTAATGGAAAAGTTGGGCCAAAGTTGGACTTAAGTTGTGCCTTTATCATTATTCATTTTGAGGTGTGATTTAGGCATAACTTAAGTCAACTTTTGGCTAAATAAATTCATTGTCTCTCTCTAATTTAAGGCTTTCTCTCTCCTCTACATCAGTTGTTTTAGAAAAAATAATAATGATAAAGGCACAACTTAAGTCTAACTTTTGCCCAACTTTTACATTAATTTTTTAAAACAAGTGATGAGAGAGAGAAAGCCTTAAATTAGGAGAGAAAGTCAAATTTGGCTTACAAGTTAAAAGTTGGACATCATCACCTTTAAAAAAAAATATAAAGTTGGGCTAAAGTTGGACTTAAGTTGTGCCTTTATCATTATTCTTTTTGAGATGCGATATAGGTACAACTTAAGTCCTACTTTGACCCAAATTCTAAGCCAAATTTCCCTTTCTCTCTCTAATTTAAGGCTTTCTCTCTCCTCTACATAAGTTATTTTAAAAAAAATTAATAGAAAAGTTGGGTTAAAGTTGGACTTAAGTTGTGCCTTTATCGTTATTCTTTTTTGAGGTGTGATATAGGCACAACTTAAGTCCAACTTTGGCCCAACTTCTAAGCCAAAATTCACTCTCTCTCTCAAATTTAAGGCTTTCTCTCTACTCTACATCAGTTGTTTTAAAAAAAATTAATGGAAAAGTTGGGCTAAAGTTGGACTTAAGTTGTGCCTTTACCATTATTCTTTTTGAGGTGTGATATAGGCACAACTTAAGTCCAACTTTGGCCTAACTTCTAAGCCAAATTTCATTTTCTCTCTCTAATTTAAGGCTTTTTCTCTCCTCTACATCAGTTGTTTTAAAAAAAATTAATGAAAAGTTGGGCTAATGTTGGACTTAAGTTGTGCCTTTATCATTATTCTTTTTGAGGTGTGATATAGGCACAACTTAAGTCCAACTTTGGCCCAACTTTTAAGCCAAATTTCACTTTCTCTCTCTAATTTAATGCTTTCTCTCACCTCTACATCAGTTGTTTTAAAAAAAATTAATTGAAAAGTTGGGTTAAAGTTGAACTTAACTTGTGCCTTTATCATTATTCTTTTTGAGGTGTGATATAGGTACAACTTAAGTCCAACTTTGGCCCAACATCTAAGCCAAATTTCACTTTCTCTCTCTAATTTAAGGCTTTTTCTCTCCTCTACATCAGTTGTTTTAAAAAAAATTAATGAAAAAGTTGGGCTAATGTTTGACTTAAGTTATGCCTTTATCATTATTCTTTTTGAGGTGTGACATAGGTACAACTTAAGTCCAACTTTGGCCCAACTTTTAAGCCAAATTTCACTTTCACTCTCTAATTTAAGGCTTTCTCTCTCCTCTACATTAGTTGTTTTAAAAAAAATTAATAGAAAAGTTGGGATAAAGTTGGACTTAAGTTGTGCCTTTATCGTTATTCTTTTGAGGTGCGATATAGGCACAACTTAAGTCGAACTTTGGCCCAACTTCTAAGCCAAATTTCACTTTCTCTCTCTAATTTAAGGCTTTCTCTCTCCTCTACATCAGTTGTTTTAAAAAAAATTAATAGAAAATTTGGACTAAAGTTGGACTTAAGTTGTGCCTTTATCATTATTCTTTTTTTTAAAACAACTGATGTAGAGGAGAAAGAAAGCCTTCAATTAGATAGAGAAAGTGAAATTAGCTTAGTTAGTTGACTTAAGTTGTGATATCACACCTCAAAAAGAATAATGATAAAGGCACAACTTAAGTCCACATTAGTCCAAATTTTCCATTAATTTTTAAAACAACTGATGTAGAGAGAGAGAAAGCCTTAAATTAGAGAAAGAAAGTGAAATTTGGCTTAGTTAAGGCCAAGTTGAACTTAAGTTGTGCCTATATCACACCTCAAAAAAATAGAATAACGATAAAGGCACAACTTAAGTCCAACTTTTATCATTTTTCTATTAATTTTTTTACAACGATGTAGAGGAGAAAGTTTAAATTAGAGAAAGTAATTTCTAGAAGTTAGGCCAAAGTTTAACTTAAGTTGTGCCTATATCGCACCTCAAAAAATTAATAGCGATAAAGGCACAACTTTGTCCAACTTATCCCAACTTTTCTATTAATTTTTTTAAAACAACTAATGTAGAGGAGAGAAAGCCAAATTAGAGAGTGAAAGTGAAATTTGCAAAAGTTTCTCAGTTGGACTTAAGTTGTACTCTATGTCATACCTCAAAAAATAATGAAAAGGACTAAAGTCCAACTTAGCGCCTTTTCATTATTTTTAAAACAACTGATGTAGAGGAGAGAGAAAGCCTTAAATTAGAGAGAGAAAGTGAAATTTGGCTTAGATGTTGGGCCAAAGTTGGACTTAAGTTGTACCTATATCACACCTTAAAAAGAATAATGATAAAGGCACAACTTAAGTCCAACTTTAACCCAACTTTTCAATTAATTTTTTTTAAAACAACCGACGTAGAGGTGAGAGAAAGCATTAATTTAGAGAGAGAAAGTGAAATTTGGCTTAAAAGTTGGGCCAAAGTTGGACTTAAGTTGTGCCTATATCACACCTCAAAAAGAATAATGATAAAGGCACAACATAAGTCCAACATTAGCCCAACTTTTTCATTAATTTTTTTTTAAACAACTGATGTAGAGGAGAGAAAAAGCCTTAAATTAGAGAGAGAAAATGAAATTTGGCTTAGAAGTTGGGCCAAAGTTGGACTTAAGTTGTGCCTATATCACACCTCAAAAAGAATAATGGTAAAGGCACAACTTAAGTCCAACCTTAGCCCAACTTTTCCATTAATTTTTTTTAAAACAACTGATGTAGAGTAGAGAGAAAGCCTTAAATTAGAGAGAGAGAGTGAATTTTGGCTTAGAAGTTGGGCCAAAGTTGGACTTAAGTTGTGCCTATATCACACCTCAAAAAAGAATAACGATAAAGGCACAACTTAAGTCCAACTTTAGCCCAACTTTTCTATTAATTTTTTTAAAAATAACTGATGTAGAGGAGAGAGAAAGCCTTAAATTAGAGAGAGAAAGTAAAATTTGGCTTAGAATTTGGGCCAAGGTTGGACTTAAGTTGTGCCTATATCACACCTCAAAAAGAATAATGATAAAGGCACAACTTAAGTCCAACCTTAGCCCAACTTTTCCATTAATTTTTTTTAAAACAACTGATGTAGAGTAGAGAGAAAGCCTTAAATTAGAGAGAGAGAGTGAATTTTGGCTTAGAAGTTGGGCCAAAGTTGGACTTAAGTTGTGCCTATATCACACCTCAAAAAAGAATAACGATAAAGGCACAACTTAAGTCCAACTTTAGCCCAACTTTTCTTTTAATTTTTTTTAAAACAACTGATGTAGAGGAGAGAGAAAGCCTTAAATTAGAGAGAGAAAGTGAAATTTGGCTTAGAAGTTGGGCCAAAGTTGGACTTAAGTTGTGCCTATATCACACCTCAAAAAGAATAATGATAAAGGCACAACTTAAGTCCAACTTTAGCCCAACTTTTCCATTAATTTTTTTTAAAACAACTAATGTAGAGGAGAGAGAAAGCCTTAAATTAGAGAGAGAAAGTGAAATTTGGCTAAGAAGTTAGGCCAAAGTTGGACTCAAGTTGTGCCTATATCACACATCTAAAAAAAATTAGTAGAGAAGTTGGGTTAAAGTTGGACTTAAGTTGTGCCTTTATCATTATTCTTTTTGAGGTGTGATATAGGTACAACTTAAGTCCAACTTGCTCAACTTGTTAAATTTCACTTTCTCTCTCTAATTTAAGGCTTTCTCTCTCTCATCAGTTGTTTTAAAAAATTAATATCATTATTCTTTTTTAGGTGAGATATAGGCACAACTTAAGTCCAACTTTGGCCAAACTTCTAAGTCAAATTTCACTTTCTCTCTCTAATTTAAGACTTTCGCTCTCCTCTACATCTGTTGTTTTAAAAAAAATTAATAGAAAAGTTGGGCTAAAGTTGGACTTAAGTTGTGCCTTTATCATTATTCTTTTTCCTAAAACAACTGATGTAGAGGAGAGAGAAAGCCTTAAATTAGAGAGAGAAAATGAAATTTTTGGCTTAGAAGTTAGTTGGACTTAAGTTTGTGCCTATACACACCTCTAAAAAGAATAATGATAAAGGCACAACTTAAGTCCAACTTTAGCCCAACTTTTCCATTAATTTTTTTTAAAACAACTGATGTAGAGTAGAGAGAAAGCCTTAAATTAGAGGGAGAAAGTGAAATTTGGCTTACAAGTTAGGCCAAAGTTGGACTTACTCTCTCCTCTACATCAGTTGTTTTAGGAAAAAGAATAATGATAAAGGCACAACTTAAGTCAAACTTTAGCCCAACTTTTCTATTAATTTTTTTTAAAACAACTGATGTAGAGGAGAGCGAAAGCCTTAAATTAGAGAGAGAAAGTGAAATTTGGCTTAGAAGTTGGGCCAAGGTTGGACTTAAGTTGTGCCTATATCACCCCTAAAAAAAGAATAATGATAAAGGCACAATTTAAGTCCAACTTTAACCCAACTTTTCTATTAATTTTTAAAACAACTGATGTGAGAGAAAGCCTTAATTAGAGAGAAAGTGAAATTTGGCTTAGAGGTTGGGCCAAAGTTGGACTTAAGTTGTACCTATATCACACCTCAAAAAGAATAATGATAAAGGCACAACTTAAGTCCAACTTTAACCCAACTTTTCTATTAATTTTTTTTCGAGGTGTGATATAGGCACAACTTAAGTCCAACTTTGGCCTAACTTCTAAGCCAAATTTCACTTTCTCTCTCTAATTTAAGGCTTTCTCTCCTCTACATCAGTTGTTTTAAAAAAAATTAATGGAAAAGTTGGGCTAAAGTTGGACTTAAGTTGTGCCTTTATCATTATTCTTTTTAAGGTGTGATATAGGCACAACTTAAGTCCAACTTTGACCCAAATTCTCAGCCAAGTTTCACTTTCTCTCTCTAATTTAAGGCTTTCTCTCTCCTCTACATCAGTTGTTTTAAAAAAAATTAATAGAAAAGTTGGGCTAAAGTTGGACTTAAGTTGTGCCTTTATCATTATTCTTTTTTGAGGTGTGATATAGGCACAACTTAAGTCCAACTTTGGCCCAACTTCTAAGCCAAATTTCACTTTCTCTCTCTAATTTAAGGCTTTTCTCTCCTCTACATCAGTTATTTTAAAAAAAATTAATGGAAAAGTTGGGCTAAAGTTGGACTTAAGTTGTGCCTTTATCATTATTCTTTTTGAGGTGTGATATAGGCACAACAACAAATTTCACTTTCTCTCTCTAATTTAAGGCTTTCTCTCTCCTCTACATCAATTGTTTTAAAAAAAATTTATAGAAAAGTTGGACTTAAGTTGTGCCTTGATCATTATTCTTTTTTTTAAAACAACTGATGTAGAGGAGAAAGAAAGCCTTAAATTAGAAGGAGAAAGTGAAATTTGGCTTAGAAGTTGGGCCAAAGTTGGACTTAAGTTGTGCCTATATCACACCTCAAAAAGAATAATGGTAAAGGCAACAGTCCAACTTTATAACTTTCCATTAATTTTTTTTAAAACAACTGATGTAGAGGAGAGAGAAAGCCGTAAATTAGAGAGAGAAATTGAAATTTGGCTTACAAGTTTGGCCAAAGTTGGACTTAAATTGTGCCTATATCACGCCTCTAAAAAAATTAATAGAAAAGTAGGGCTAAAGTTGGACTTAAGTTGTGCCTTTATCAGTATTCCTTTTGAGGAGTGATATAGGTAAGTCAACAACAACTTTCTAACAAATTTCACTTCTCTCTAATTTAAGGCTTTCTCTCTCCTCTACATCAGTTGTTTTAAAAAAAATTAATAGAAATGTTGGGCTAAAGTTGGACTTAAGTTGTGCCTTTATCATTATTCTTTTTTTAGGTGTGATATAGAACTTAAGTCAACAACAACTTTAATAAATTTCACTTTCTCTCTCTATTTTATAGCTTTTCTCCTCTACATCAGTTGTTTTAAAAAAAATTAATAGAAAAGTTGGACTTAAGTTGTGCCTTTATCATTATTCTTTTTTTTAAAACAACTGATGTAGAGGAGAGAGAAAGCCTTAAATTAGAGAGAGAAAGTGAAATTTGGCTTAGAAGTTGGGCCAAAGTTGGACTGAAGTTGTGCCTATATCACACCTCAAAAAAAATTAATAGAAAAGTTTGGCTAATGTTGGACTTATGTTGTGCCTTTATCATTATTCCTTTTGAGGTGTGATATAGGTACAACTTAAGTCCAACTTGTAAGCCAAATTTCACTTTCTTTCTCTAATTTAAGGCTTTCTCTCTCCTCTACATCAGTTGTTTTAAAAAAAAGAATAATGATAAAGGCACAACTTAAGTCTAACTTTAGTCCAACTTTTCTATTAATTTTTTTAAAAACAACTAATGCAGAGGGGAGAGAAAGCCTTAAATTAGAGAGAGAAAGTGAAATTTGGCTTACAAGTTGGGCCAAAGTTAGACTTAAGTTGTACCTATATCACACCTCAAAAGGAATAATGATAAAGGCACAACTTAAGTCCAACTTTGGCCTAACTTGTATGCCAAATTTCACTTTCTCTCTAATTTAAGGCTTTCTCTCTCTCATCAATTGTTTTAAAAAATTAATACAAAGTTGGGCTAAAGTTGGACTTAAGTTGTGCCTTTATCATTATTCTTTGAGGTGTGATATAGGCAAAACTTGTCAACTTCTTAAATTTCACTTTCTCTCTCTAATTTAAAACTTTCTCTCTCCGCATCAGTTGTTTTAAAAAAAATTAATAGAAAAGTTGGGCTAAAGTTGGACTTAAGTTGTGCCTTTATCATTATTCTTTTCTTAAAAGCAGTGATGTGAGAAAGCAAATTAGAGAGAAAAGTGAAATTTGGCTTAGAGTTGGGCCAAAGTTGGACTTGTTGTCTCTATATCACACCTCAAAAGAATAATGGTAAAACCAACTTAAGTCAACTTTAACTTTTCCATTAATTTTTTTAAAACAACTGATGTAGAGGAGAGAGAATGCCTTAAATTAAAGAGAGAAAGTGAAATTTGGCTTACAAGTTGGGCCAAAGTTGGACTTAAGTTGTGCCTATATCACACCTCTAAAAAAAATTAATAGAAAAGTTGGGCTAAAGTTGGACTTAAGTTGTGCCTTTATCATTATTCTTTTTTCTGTACATAGTGCATACTTCTTGGAGACGGATAATATTGCACACAAATGGGGAAGCTCGTCTAGACCTGAATGGATGGAGGGAGGGGGACAGAGGCCCTAGTCCCCAACTCAAAAAAAAAAAAAAATTGCCTATAAAAAAAAAAAAAAATTGTATATTTTTCCCCCCTTCAAAAAAATACAAAGGATGGTCCCCCTCCATTTGTTTTGCTAGCTTCATCCCTGGACCTGATGCAAGGATAGAATGGAAGATGTGTTGGAACCTAAATGGCACTACAAAACCTGCTACTGGCCAGAGCCAATCTTGCAAAAAAAAGGAGTAATTAAGGACACTTTATGCCCTGTATGTAGCCTTGAGGAGGAAACGGTGGCACATATCATATGGGAATGCCCATCTTCGATGGAAGTGTGGGGAGAGGGGCATAGAAGAATACAAAAGAGTGGAGGAGGCAGAGGCTGTTTCCCTAGTGTTCTAAAAGCAATGATGGAAATGTGCAATTTAGAGGAGATTGGGCTCTTTGCTGTCACGGCAAGGAGAATATGGCTGAGACGGAACTCACTAATCCATGAAGAAATATTTGCCCACCCAACCCAGCTGTTACGAGATGCCCAGAATTCCTTAGAAGAGTTTCAAAGAGTCAATAGCATGGCAAACATCAGAGAACCCAATGATGAGGAAGTATTGATCGTGAAGTGGAAGCCCTACCAAGCAACATGGTTAAATTAAATTGGGACGCTGGTTTGAATGTTAAAGATGGACGTGTGGGAATGGGTCTTATCGCCAGAGATTCACAAGGTAATTGTCTTGCTGTGCGAAGTATGTCGTTGGAAGTCCGAACAGACGCAGTTGGGGCAGAAGCGATGGCTGCCGCAAATGCTGTAATTTTCTGTAAGGAGATAATAATGGTAAAGGCACAACTTAAGTCCAACTTTAGCCCAACTTTTCTATTAATTCTTTTTAAAACAACTGATGTAGAGGAGAGAGAAAGCCTTAAATTAGAGAGAGAAAGTGAAATTTGGCTTAGAAGTTGGGCCAAAGTTGGACTTAAGTTGTACCTATATCACACCTCCAGAAAAAATACCAGTCTTCGTTCCTCTCCAAACGATACGGTCCTCCGCTGGAAAAGGGCTAAGAGGAATGCTCTTTATCAGTTTTGCTTCATCTTCTAAGAAAATTTCAGAAGTTAGGCCCTCCCACCATATTCTCGTATATCATGGTCAATAAGATCCGAGACTCTAGCCTAATCCACTACAAAAAAATGGCCACTTTTTTACGTTTTAAAGCCTTGGTCAAAAAAGCCACGTCAAAATTTTTTGACGTGGCAAAAATTAAAACGTCAAAAAATTTGATAATTAACTTTTTGAAAGTTTTGAACAGTGCCATTGTTTAAAACGTCAAAAAAGTTTTTTCTTTTTTTTCCAACCAAAAAAAAATTTACTAATAAATAAATTATTTTTGATGTTTTGAACAGTGCCATGTCAGAATTTTCTGACGTGGCACTGTTCAAAACGTCAAAAATGTTTTTTTTTTTCTTTCTCTTCGTAGCAAAAAATTAAAAAAAAAAATCCAAATTTCTTCTTTAATGTTTTCTTGCTATTTATATGTATGTACATGCATGCATATGTATATATGGTTGGGTTTATATATATATATGTATATGTATATATATATATATATATATATATATATATATATTAATTAGATTTTTTATTTTAAAAAAATATATAATTTAAAAATTATTGATTAATAAAATTTTCAATGAACTCGGGCTTTAACTTGAGCTCATCTAAACTTTAAACGAGCTGAGTTTGAACACACATTTCATAGGTCAACTCGAATAAACATTTTCGTAAACGAGCCAATCTTGAAATCTTAAAGCTCGATTTGGCTTGACTCAATTACAACCCTAGTTTTGGAATCTAGATCCTCTCCCGTCCAAAATGGACTAGAGAGCATCCATTTGATGGCTAGGATTTCTTCCTGGGCCCATCAATGAAACACATGTCCCACTTAAAAATATATAATAAAATATTATTTACAAGTTAAAAATAAAAATAAAACCTAAAATATTAAAAAAAAAAACTAGTGGGGTGACTAGCCACACCGCAATCCTGCCAACGACCTAGCAGCATCAGTTCAAGTCACCGAACCCCCTTTGTGACCTCCGATCTTCAGGTAGTGCCCCTCCACGATCACCTGCCTCCAAGTCGCCGCGGCTCTGTGATCCCCAAACTCCGTTGCCGACCCATGCCTTCAGGACCCCGACCCTCAAACTCATTGAGTGCTCTTTTAGGAGCACCTTATTCTGGAACGATTTCGCGAACGGCACCATCAGAATCTCGAATATGTAGTCCATCTGCTGGTCTAGTTGGTGGCTTCTTGAGCCCCAAGTGATGTGTAGAAGCAATCCCTCTCGACGCCTGGGTCTCAACAGATGATGTGTAATCCCAGTGTGCAAAGCCATACTTCTGGTTCGATTAAATGTACTTCCATGTGCAAATCCAGAGGTATCTTGGTTCCCTCTGGTGCCAACGGAAGATTCAAACAAAGCCATACTGGAGGCTTATAGGGATCTTGGCACAGAGGGAACCATTATCCCTTTAAATTTACACACTGAGACCCAGACGTCGAGCTTCTACAGATACCCAAACCTTCCATCCTTTATAGTAGATTGAGACCAGCGAAACCAAACCTCCCATCCTTTTTATAGCAGGTACCCAATGGGGGGTGCCCCAAAGCTTTAAACCACCCCAAAATGCCAATCTTTAGAAAAATAAAAAAATTGATTTGACTCTCGGGGGTGATTCGACAGGTGTCAAGGAATTTAATTCATATGTAGCATATTATTTAAGTCTCGTTTGGTTTGTGGATTATCTAGTCCATTGGAAAAGGATTAACTACCATTGGGATTAACTATCACTAGGAATAGATTAGCTATTCCTACTCTTTTGTTTGGTTGAAACGCTGAAATAAACTACTTAATTATATTCTTTCGTTTGGTACAATGTAATATGTTAGTGAATAGAATCTTATTGTGATCTTATTTCTTAAAATACTCTTATAATACAAATACAATTTTCATAAGAGAACGAAAACAATGAAGAAAAACTGAGAAGAGAACGAAAAAACTGAAAGAAAAAAACAACTGAGAAGAGAACGAAATTGAGAGAGAAAAAAATTGAGAAAGAACGAAGAGAACCAAAAAAACTGTGAGAGAGAAGAGACCGAAAAAAAACTCTGTGCGATTTTAAAAAAAAAAAAAAAAAAAACCTGAGAGAGAAGAGAACGAAAAAAAAAAATTTGAGAAAGAATGAAGAAAAATTGAGAGAACGAAGAATGAAAAAAAAAAAAAAAAAAGAGAAGAAAAAAATCAAGAAACACAAAGAGAATGAAATAACCAAGAAAATAGAGATCAAAGAAAAGAGAGGGGAGAGAGATATCTTGCTTTGAGTGATGGAGATCGTTGCTTAAAAAAACTATGAGAGAGAAGAGAACGAAATAAAAAAAAAAAAAAAAAAAAAAAAAAAAAAAAGCAAAAAAAAAAAGAAAAAAAATCCAAAAAACACAGAGAAAATAAAATAACCAAGAAAATAGATGGAGATCATTACTTTGAGAGATAAAGAACATTGCTATAAGAGATGAATATCGTAAGAGGTGTGAGAAGTGTAGGGTTTTTTTGGGTAATTATATACGATATTTTTAATCCCACAGAAAGGATTAGCTAAGCCACTCATTTTTGAATGGCTTAGTTAAGCCAATGTGTATGGAATTAGTAGTCCCATTGGAATAGACTACTCACAGGAATAGAATGTTACCAAATAAAGTACTAGCTAACACTGTTAGCTAGTCCAATCCAAAGGTCTAATCTACGAACCAAACGGGGCCTTAGAGTTGATTAGATTTAGGAATTAAAAGAGCACTAGGCTCACATATTTAATTCTTAAAGGCTTAACCAATTAAAAGAACTTCGGGATCATGGCCGGATTTAATTCTTAAAGGCCTAAAAAGAATAAAAGGAGTATTGGGCCAATGGAATAAAACCCAAGCCATCATAGTGGCGCATGGGAGCACGTGAGTTAATGAAAAATCTCACATGTACACCTCTATATATGTATTTCAAGCTTTAAAATGTTTCATTTTAGTCTTCTTACATTGTTTGTTTTTAAGTGAGAAAAAAAAAAAATGGCTGACACCAGCAAATGAAGCACAGGATGTAGGAATACTGAACTACATTGCTTTGGTTTACTGGTAACTAAGTAGCTTCTTTCAGTTCTAAAATTGTTCATATCATTAAATGAAATACCACATCACCCAGTTTCATCAATAAAATAAAGTTATTTAGAGAACATAGAGATGAGCTTGATATGCAAATTTTTTTTTAAAAAAAATGACATCTTTACAGATATTTCCTGTTTCTGGACCAAAACAAATAAATAACTTTTATTCAAATAATAGTTACTGAAATTCTCAACAGACAATTTAAACTTATTTTCTAACCCTGTCAAATTATCCAGAAGAAAATCTTGAAAAAAAAAACTAAGCAACGCAAGCAACAAATGCTTTAAGATAGTCATTTTACAATTAGCAGAGACAGGCACACTGTAGAAGATATCTGACTGAAATTGAAATACTCCATGCTCATAGAGACAAGGAAGATAAGCCCTAGAAAAAAAAAAAAAAAAAAAAATCCAAACTTACTTAGGCAGCCCGGTTTCGGGGTTGAGAAGAGCCTGATTCTTATCAGAAAGCAAAACCGGGCCTCTGCCAGGTCTCGTGCAGATGAAATAACTAACATCCCCCTTGTATTTCTGGGAAGGAATGCTATCCTTAATTTCTGGAGGTGGTGGCAAACCCTCCACATCCCTTATCCCCTCAAGCCCAGCATCTTTTAGAATTGACTTATCACCAACAATGTAACTGTGAATAAGCAAAAGAAACAAGGGGAAAAATAAAAATCTCTACAACTTTGCGCTTAAACAATTCATTGATGTTTCACCAAATATTACACAATGTTATATGGCACTACTAAAATCTTAGTACTAATTACCTATTCAAATCCGAAGCTGAATTTGGAGGGAAGTAGAAGAGCAGCCTCCGAAGCAAAAGAGTCGCAGCCTTTCTATTTCGCGCAATCATTACGGCATTCGGCCCCGCATCAAAAGTATATGCCACCTGTCAATTGTCTGACTTTAATCACATGTTCAAAACAGTCAAACTGAAAGCACCAAATCAGAAACAAGCAAGCTTCACGTGTGCCAAAGGGCTGAAGGCACCATTTCTACAGAAGAAAAATCAAAATAACCAATGTGATTACTGAAGTAACAACCCCAGGTGGCTTGATTGAAGTGTTTCTTCACCATATAGGTTACAATACTTTTTGGTAGTGACATAAATCATAGACAATGATAAATACAAGGAACGGCTCCAATCAAGTGGTTGGATCACACAAAATCTTAAATCACAACATCATCACTCACCGAACAATATTTTTTAGGATTCTGGGATAAAATGAAGAACTAGTATAGTGCAATCAAGGCTGGGAAGCAATTTAACACTCATGAAGCTAATACCGAATCCTGTGTTGTGAATGAGAGGGGTTTTATGACTCCTTTAGCAAGTGAAAAATAAATACAAAAATTTGAAAGCACAACATCCAGGCCTTCGTGCTTTTGGAAAATTTTCCAAAAAAGTACCGTATGTTATCAGTCAATTAATGTTGTATCTTTGTTTATACGTGAAAAATTAATCTGAGAACTGATTGATGTCTTATGCAAACAGTTACAGAATGTTTTGTAGCACTCAGAAGGGTTAAAAAAAAAAAAAGGGGGCAACAAGATTCTTTCTAAGATACCAACATTTGAAATTTTAAAAATGTCTAATAACAATGTGATTTGATGACAAGCTTGATTTTGAACCATAAAATTTTGTAAAGCACTAATTTCTAACCTACAGATGGTAGAAGCTTCCCCTTTGTCAATCATATATATTGGTCAGCTAAAACAGATTATCATTTATCGTTACATTAGATATAAAATCATGCATGCTGACTATTAATTATAAAGAAACTTTCTTCATCTATAAATCTTTTTATTTTTATTTTTTGTTTGTCTATGAAAATTATTTATTATCAAATAGTAAATAATGACCATTCGCAAGAAATATGCAACCTGGGCAACTTGGTCCAATCTGTGTTACTAGATACAAGTCATGACGGTTTTCTGGAAAGAAATTAAACCTGAGGCGTTCCTTCAGAGCGATTCCACTTTTCGACAATGCTAATTATCCTGAAAAATAGTTGTTTCACTGATATTAACATCGACATTTTAATGCTGCAGCTCATGGGAAAAAAATAAAAAATTGATGCTGTAGAGCCAAAAAACTAGAGTGGAACTCGCCTATGGGATGTATCATTCATGTAGAAAATTGGGGGAGATGTGTCCAGGCAAACAGCATGAAACTGGTTGCTATCAGCACAGGTCAATTGTGCAAAAGATGCAAAATCACGATTTTTTATGGCTCCTTCCATTTGTAGTATGCGTTTTGGTACTATTTCCTGTTACATTCCAAAAAAGGAAAATAACAAATACCAAAAGTTAAATACAATTTTAAAGAATCTGAGAAAGATAAAAGTTAAATAGAGAAAGATAATCTGGTTGGGGGGTGAGTACGTGAAAATCCACTTTTAAAAAAGAAAAGACAAAATCCAAAAAAAGACCATGCAAGTTTCTATATTTATGATTATATAAAATAAATTAAATAATGTACAGTAATAAAGAAAGTTGACCCTTAAATTGATCTCTCTTGGTTTTCTCCCAATAAAAAATACCAAAACAAGCCAATATCTTACTTTCAAGTAATTGAAAGTAAAAAAGCAATTTTAGCCATTGATTTTTGCTCTTTTTCCTCTGTCCTAAACTTTCTCCCCTCTCTTCTCTTTCCCCCCTTATTTTTTCCATTTCTTTTCTCTTTTCAAGTAACCAAATTTTATATTCAACCATCTAATCCACAAACAACAAAAAAAGGAGAGCCACCTATCACATGCAGAGCCTTGGTGGATGTCTAGTTTCATGAAAGGAATCCAACACCATGTAAAACCCCAATATTCTGTTACCAAAGACAATGGCCATCTTTTGAAAGAGAGGAAAAGATAAATAAAAAGTACCTTTGCTCTATGTTTTAAAAGCAAACTAGTTTCAACTGTTTCACGCATTCCAGTGGTGCTACTCATTTCCTTCTGCCTTGAACTTACCTAAAATAAAAAAAAAAATCAAGGTTGAAATAACGAAAACAGTAGGGCATAGTAGGAGCAATAAAACAGCAGATACTCATTGGGCAGTTTAGCATACATGTCCAGCCAAAATAATAATAACGATTAAAATATTAACAATAATACAGCAGCAGCAGTAGTAACAGTCATAATAATCATAATAATTCAGCATGCACGTTAGGCTATAAAAATAACTTTCATCATACTTGACAAATTAAAATTCTCTTGAATAAACAAGACAAGCAAGTAGGAAAGATAAGGATTTCTTAGACATAAATTCTACATTTGACATTGTTCAGAGATACGCATTTGAGACAGTAAGTTTAAGAAATCAAAATAATGTTCATGGAACACAACTAATCAGAATGGTCAAGCTTAATTGTATGTAAAGTCTACAGTTTTGAACACAGATGCAGGATCTCACCACAAAATAAGCAATTTAGAGATGAAATTGGCAAGCCAAAACTACTAGGAAGAACTTTAGAAGCAAAGCAGTACAGCATTTTTTTTTTTTTTTTGGTAAGTAAAAAGCAGTACAGAATATATTAAAGGAAAAAAGGGCTACCACCCACGAATCCATTTTTCTTACTTTTTCTTTTTCTTTTGCCCTTCTTATACTTCTGTGTGCATGGATTGGCCCCTCAGGCCCTTCATAAATTTTTTTTACCATACATGCATAGATGCTAGCATACATGAGTGTGTGTGTGTGTCTACTGCTCAAATTCACCAGAAAACGCATTCACTCAACAGAAGGTAAAATGGAAGAGAGACATACCACAGCAATAATAATAACAAGATCATCCCAGTGCTTCTCATCTACAAGTTGAACAGCAAGACTGTCTTTTCCATCCTCATCCTTAACATATCAAGATTAAAAAAAATAAATAAAAAATCAGAACCACATGCATAAAAAAAGATGCAATGCTTTATTGAAAGAAAGAGCCAACGATAACATGAGAGAATAAACTTACTTTTCCCATGATCCACTTGACAAATCCACCATACAGGCTGCGACAAGCACTGCCTGAACCTTGCCTGTATTAATTAAGGAAAAGAAGGAAAAAAAAAAAAATAGTCATTGCCAACGACACAAGCACCCTTGGATGGCTATATAAAAGTACTAGACATTCTATCCAAGCAACTAGAACCCTTAAAATTCTAAATAAGTCAAGAAAGAAAGAGATACCTCGCAATAGCAGAAAGCTTGCTTTGATCTTCCTTCACATTCATTAGCTTTGCGAGGGCAAAAACTGCAAATAAGAACAATAATACATAAGCTCAGCAATATGTTCTCTAATACATAATTACTAATCATGAAAGAAACATGTTAATTTAAAACTAAAATACCCAAGAATTGGTTCTCCAAGCAGATACAAAAATGCACACATTCGTAATACAAATATGTGCTCTATTGTTTAGTTTGTATTAATATTGTATACAATAAGTGGCCATATATACTACATCTAGTAAATACAAAGACTCGCAGTATGATGGTAGTTCCATCGGCAGATGCATACCAACAATTACAGTGGATAAGGAATTAGATACACTAATGGTCACCAGGACTACATTGAAATAATCTGCCTACCTTTGGGTGGTCCCATTATAAGATAAAAACAAAGAAAAAGTTGGGCCCAGTTGTAAAAGAACAGAATAGCAAAAACTATACTAAATTGTTTTTGCTCTTGGGACATGCAAGACCAACTTATATGCGAGCATGAACAGAAATTTGTTTTTTGGTCAAATGTAGGGCTGTAATCAAACCGAGCCGAGCCAAGTCGAATATTGAATGTTCAAGCTCAGTTCATTTAATTATTTTCAAACACGTAGGCAAAAATACCCCTACCGTCACCAATTTAATCAATACCCAGCCCTGGTGGCAGGAACATGCATTCACCAATAGGTTAATTTATTAGTTGATAGTTCATCAGTTTTTGTAAGATTTTGTGATTCTTTTTTCAATGTGTAATGCTCGTAGTTTTCTTTATATATGCAATTTTCTTCTATCCATATATTTTAGTTTAACAAAGTCATCCCGATCAATAAAACCCATGCAAAACCAAGAGAAACACAGATCTGAAATTTGGAAGGAGGTGAAAAATCTGTGTCCACACCAAAATCATAAGAAAAAATTTGAAGTGAAATTTTCGAAAAGTCATGGTAGGATAGTAGAGTCACTCCTTTTTCACAATAAACTTCAGCTGGAGATACAATTAATAGATTGATCCACAAACATGCACAATCAAGATATCTTAATGAGGCTCAACTGAGGGAATAAAACAAATATTGTCATTAAGCCAAAACCAAGAAAGATGCAGATCAAACCATCCGATACCATTAATTTCAAAGGAACACGACTCAATTATCATTCGTAAAATTGCAGGGATGAGAACGATGACTGCTCAAAGATAGGGGCCTGATATTCTAATATATTACAAGAAAAGAACACAAATATGACAAAAAAATTGGGCGATTATATTGTTTACCAAAACAAGCCAACCCAGCCGCTGAAGAGGCCAACCCAGCAGCAGTAGGGAAATTGTTGTATGAAGCAATATGTAAATGCAACTTTTCCCAATCCTTCTCTGCAATTTTGATACCATTTTCCTTGTCCTCAACATCATTGGCACGACTGCGAATTTCCCTGAGACAATTTTGGTATCTGCCTCCAGAAAGGGAAATCTCCTACACTACCAGCAAAAATGAAAAGCACGATGAATTAATTACAAAAGGAAAAGGATCATGGTATTTGAAAAAAAAAAAAATAAGAAGAAGAAGAAGAATAGTAAAAGCTTTAATCCTCCATTCTGTTGCCGAAAAAATGTAAATGGTTTTTGTTTCACATTTGAAGTTGTGTTCATTTTACATGCTTAAATTAGGTTCAGTTGTGCAAAGAAGTTTGTTTACTCAGCACTATAATGATGAAAATTACTATAAAAATTAGAATTTCTTTTTTCCTCCTAAATATCTTGAACAACCAACCCAAGCATAAATGAAATATACAGAAACTTTCATCCAACCATCAACCATAAATCTATTCTTCATCAAAGATAAATACCACTAGCAGGGGCGAACTACACACAAGCTACTGCCCCCAAAAAATTTAAATTTTTTCACCAAAAGTATATAGATTCTTATATTTAGACCCTCTAAAATTAATTTTTTACCCCCAAGATGTCTTCTTTTTAATTTTCCGCCCCACACCTAAACACTAGTTCCGCCCCTAGTCCACTAGTATTATTATGATCAGTTAAGCTCTTTTTGAAAAAATAAAATAAAAGCTCCGCTTTTGTTTGGTTCTTCATGAATAATCATCCAATAATAAAAATTGCAATTTATTTACTTTTCCAACACTTTCTTTGCAGCAATTAGATAATAAACACAATACTGAGAAACATCATCCACCTTTCCGTGAAGCCAAAGCCAAATCTTCTTTCAAGCTAAATCAATAGCATCAAGCCCAATCCAGTGAACCCAGATTTAACCGAGTCCCTAATTAACAGAAACCAAACAATTCAAACATATTAAATCTCGTTGCCACCCTCACACTTCCTCAGCAAACAAACACGTCCGGTTTTATCTCAAAAGTTAACAGTCCTAACGGTAACAAAAAACCACAGTTTTACCATAGAAACAAAACATTTTTTAGAACACCAGACAACATAAATCCCTTTCCTTCTATTTCGTCTTTCACTTCATTTTCTCAGCAGTCAAACGCAGTTCAGTCCAAGTAAATAGACCATAGAAACAAAATACTACCAATAATATAAAATAAAATTTGTTTAAAAAAAAAATCTATTTCTTCTTTCGGTATATTTTCTCAGCAGCCAAACACAGTTCAGTCTAATTAAATAGACAAAAGAAACAAAATATCGTCCATAAAATCAAACAAGAAAAATATCTATAATTAATCTTTTAATTGCGCACCACTTTCTCAGCAGCGGTTCGTTCTAAGTGGATTGATCAAAGAAACAAAATGTTATCTATAGCATCAAACAACACAAAATCTCCTTCATCTTTTCCTTCTTCCACTCCATTTTGTCATCAGCCAAACACAGTTCAGTCTGTTTACCTTGCCGTTGAGCCACAT
Source organism: Carpinus viminea (assembly GCA_013348765.1). Classification (NCBI taxonomy): domain Eukaryota; kingdom Viridiplantae; phylum Streptophyta; class Magnoliopsida; order Fagales; family Betulaceae; genus Carpinus; species Carpinus viminea. The sequence continues at coordinate 38,016,189 of CP054668.1, read as the reverse complement.
GCGGTCGCTGTCAAAGGCGGGGCTGACGGCGACGGTGGTGGTGGTGCAGAGGTGATCGGGATCAAGCGTGACGCTTATGCTATCGTTGACTGGCAGGATCAGGGTCTCGTCCCTCTTCCCCCAGTACTTTATCACCGCTATATTCGTCGGCGTCTGCGCCGTCACCATCACCACCCATTTTCCACACTCACCCGCCATTCCCCCAAATTCTCCCGAGAAAACAAGAAACTGTTTGTTCTTCTTTCCCAGAGAAACAGAAAAAGAAAGAAAAAAATCAGCGAAATCAGATTGAATCTGAATCCGAGAGCAATGAGAGAGAGTGGGAGAGTCGTTTATATATAGATTACAAGTAGAGCGAAAGAACCAAAGGAGTCGTTTATATATATATATATATATATAGATTACAAGTAGAGCGGAAGAACCAAAGGAGTGTTAGTTTTCCCCAAGCTTTTATGATGGTTGAATTTTGGAGGGTGTGGGGCCACCGGCCGATGTCTGAAACTACCAAGCGGGGGTAGTGTTGTACTTTCACGCAATGATAATTCACGTGGAAAGCGAAGAGTAGTAGACTCGACCTGGCCCTACGGTTGGACTTGGATCGATTATATCAAAAGGTTACGGTTGGACTTGGATGATTATATGAAAAGTTTTTGGGTAAATTTCACTTTGGCCCGTTCACACGATTTTACAATTTTTTCAAAACCTTAAAATTTTTCATTTTGAATTATTTTCAATTATAATTCTTTCGTTAATTTTAACAGTTAAAAATACAAAAAATCAAAATATCCATAATTTTCATTTTTTTTTAATTAAAAAAAATTAAAAATTAAAATTTTATACAAAATTTCTGGGTATAAATGTCGTATAACATCTAAAATCTAACATAACGATTTATATTGAGAACAATTGAAAGTTTATGGATCCAAAATGAAATATTTTAAAGTTTAAAAAGGGTTTGTAAAATCACGTAAATGTTTAGGTAGTCAAAATAAAATTTTCCCAAAGATTTTCTATTCAAAAAGGGTTAAAACACTTTTTTTGTTTTTTTACGGGTATATTGAGAACAATTGAAAGTTTATGGATCCAAAATGAAATATTTTAAAGTTTAAAAAGGGTTTGTAAAATCACGTAAATGTTTAGGTAGTCAAAATAAAATTTTCCCAAAGATTTTCTATTCAAAAAGGGTTAAAACACTTTTTTGTTTTTTTACGGGAAAATCACATAAATTGATAATGCCTCTAATGATTAAAATATCCTTAATAAAATAAAATAAACAAAACAACAAATTTTAAAATAAATAAAAATCTAGGGTATGAAAATTTTTTAAAAAAAATCGTTTTTTATTAAATAAAAAATTTTATTTTCGAATTTATTTGAATATTTTTGTCTCATTGAAAAAAAAATGTCACTTTTGTCTTTTTGTTGGCCTTTAGGGGATATTGTAAATTGTTTGGTGAAAGCCTCTAATATGCGGTTGGGGCATAAAAGACCACTTTTACTATAACACCCTGATCCCATATTAGGAAGATAAGAAAAAAACTTATATAGAGTGAGTGATTTATAAAGATAATCATGAATGTTAAGCCTCACATTGCCTAGTTATTAGGTAAAAGGGGTTTGCTAAGGGTTCTCCCCATAATGTTCTCATGGGTTCTCTTATACTTACATAAAACATAATTTAAGAAAAAATAAAATTATAGTACCATTTTTTTGCTAACAAATTAATTTTTATGAGTTAATATTTAGGTTCTAATGCTTTAAAACTTGTTTTTGAATTCAAAACTAAAACCTAAGGGTAAAAAGTTAACCATTTAGGAATGGTATCACCTAAAATGGATTTGATCATCCTAAATTTAGTGTTAATGCCTCAATTTTGGTGCTAATACCTGGTGTGAAAGCCACTACAATTTTATTTTTTTCTTAAATTATGTTTTATGTAAGTCTGGAAGAACCCAAGAGAACATTATAGGAAAACCTTAACATTTTTTCTAGATGAAATTGGGGCTTTATAATGAATTTTAGAGAAAATTCAAATTGACTAATTATTTTGGGGTGATAGCGTAGATGTGACTAGCGCTTTTCTCTAGGTCATTACAAGTGGTATCAGAGCCACTTAGTAATGTCAGGTCATATAACATTGACTCTAACGAGGATGTTGAAAATTTAAGAAGTGGAGTTTGTAACATCCCGATCCCATATTGAGAAGATGAGAAAAAAAAAAAACGTTTATATAAAGTGAATGGTTTATAAAGATAGTCATGAGTAGTAAATTCCACATTGCCTAGTTATTAGGTGAAATTGTGTTTTATAATGAATTATATGGAAGCTTCAAATTAACTAGTCCTTTGAGTGATAGCGCAAATGTGGCCAACGCTTTTCCTTGACTCGTTACAAGTGGTATCAGAGCCACCCAGTAAAAGTATCTCCAACAACATTAGGTATTATACTTAGTGAAAAAGTACAATTCTTTACTTTAGTTATTGTTTTTTCACTATGCACTCTATTAGATTCTATATTTCATTCTCTACTTGCTTTAAAATATTAATTTTCTTTTTATTTTATTATATTATTCTCAACACTTAATTAAAGGGAAAAACAAACACATATATAAAAATCATTCATAAAAACAAAAATAAACATATATGAGGAACATTCATCTCACATGCATGTACTAATTCTTAAAATTAATAACATAAATAAATTTTTTTCATCCAACTGCAATTGATTTGTTTCCATCCGTATGTTTCCGTGAAATACATTTTTTCTGCATTCAATTTTGTCATCCACCTGTGTGAAGAAATTTTGGGAGCGAGAGAGATAAATTTTGTGTGAAAAAGAGAGACGTAGCAAATGTGAAGAGGTGTTTAGAAGAAATAACAAATGTTGGGTGAAAAGAGGTGAAATAAAGAAACAATAAACGAAAGAAAAATAAACAATATTTTTTTCATCTAGTGTACAATAGTGAATAGCTCCAAATTGATATTTATTGTAGCAATGTAGCGATTATAGCTAATAGCAAGTTACTATGTTGAAACTAAAAAGAGAGCAATAATAGCTAAATATAGCTAATATTGGTCTTTTAGCTAAATTGCTGGAAATGCTCTAATGTTAGGTTATGTGGTATTGAAGTACTGCATAACGTGGCCTTGACGAGGACGTTAGGAATTTAAAATGGGGAGTTTGTAACCCCCAATCCCATGTTGGGAAGATGAGAAAAAAGCCTATATAAAATAGGTGATTTATAAAAAGAATCATGAATGCTAAGTTCCACATTGCCTAATTACTATGTAAAATTGAGTTTTATAATAAATTATAGGAAAACTTCAAATTGACGGGTCATTATGGGGTGATATTGCAGATGTGGCTAGCACTTTTTCTTGGGTCGTTACATTTATAGCCCCTAATACCTATTAGACACGTAAAGGAATAACAGCTTATGGAATAAGATCAAAAACAGGGGTTTTTTTACTAAACCTTTCTTCTTCATCCCACGTAGAGTTTTTCTGCCTCTCTGTCTCTTTCTCTCTTTCGGTCTTGCTGGAGGATCACTCTCCATTGGCTTTGCCAACATCATTGGCTATTCCGTGATCTTCGACTCAACTTCGCCGACATCATCAACTCTCCACTAGCTTGACCTACGGCTGGGTCATGGCAGACCCAACTATGGGTCACCCTTTCTGGCCCCTTTTTGCCAGACCCTACCTCAAAACTCATTTGTAATACCTCAAAACTCGTTTTTGTATTCAAAACTAAAACATAGGAGTAGAAAGTTAATCCTTTAGGGATTCTATTACCATAAAGGGATCCACCGGAGAGGGCTTGTTTTAGCAAACCCACAGAAAGGGCTTGTTTCAACAAAAACCCAATGTATTTTGTTGTAGGTTATTTTGTGCACTTTTTGTGCTTTAGGTGATGTGTCATGCTTCTATTGGTTGCTGGCAAAGTGATCTTTTGCTGTCTAACCTAAAAAAAGATTTTCCCTTGTTTGGTAGTCTAGGATGACATTATTGCAATTGAAAGTTTGATGAGAGGACATCGTCAATTTGGTGGTAATTTGAGAGCGGTATGTGAACCTTTTTTTATATATATAATTATTTGGAAACGTTGCATTTTCTCATCTAGTTCTTTTCATTCTCCCACACGACTCCAACTCATCCGAGGGTGATTTTCAATTTTAAAAAGAGTCTTCATTATTTTAATGGTATATTGGTATGTCATATCAAATCAATTAATAATTGGCTTGTGTCTTATATATCTTTTTATTATTATTTTTTTTTAAAAAAAAAATCCGCAACAACTTTAAAAATAAATTTAGAGTGACTTTCCTATGACTAGCCATAGGTGGCTGAAGGTGGCTTGTGACCATCCTTAGAGGTTGGTGGCTTCTTACCACCCTAATTAATGTAGATTAATTTTAGAGTAGTGATATTTATAAGGTCATTACTCACACCAGCTTTTTAATATTATTAAAAAATAATATTAAAAGGTTAGCGTAAGTACTGTTCACCAACGTCAACATGTGGAATATCACTACTCTTAATTTTATGATCAAAAGTACCATCTCATTTATTGATATCCACCACCTAAAATATTTTTTTGAAATTGACGTGACATTTGATAATGTGTCCACCGCATGCAATAAAAAAAATGGGAAATTTTATTTTGATCCTTCAATTATTATGTGATTTGATAACTTCTCAAACTTAAAAATTTGTCAATTTTTCGTACTTTCAGTTATAGTCAGATTTAACCATTACTTCCAACTACAATACCTAAAAAAATTAAAATGTCTTTGATTTTTTTTTTTTATAAATTAAAAAAAAAGATCCAAGGATCACGGCCAGATCCACGTGGGTCTGGCCATGACCCACACTAGGTCTCAACCAGACAACCTCTTTTTTTAACTTTATTTTTTTAATTTGGAATTAAGGTTAAATTTAAATTTTATAAAAAAAGTTATGAATATAAACTTCACGTCTTACTTTTAATGTTTAAAATCTGATAGGTTGCAATTAAATGTTCAAAGGTTCAAATTGCGAGGTTTTGATGCTTAAGAGACTTGTTAAACCATATGGTAATTCAAGTGTATAAAGTAAAATTTCTTCTTAAAAAAATGAATAGGAGAAGAGAAGGATGGTTGTTCTAATCTTTATACACGAAACCTAAAGAAAGGTTAATTGGTGACACAATTTGGTTGCAAGAGAAAAAGAGAAGGATGGTTGTTCTAATCTTTATACACACGAAAGCTAAAGAAAGGTTAATTGTTGATGAGATTTATAAATTTGGTTGTTTGTTAGGTGAGATTTGATAATTAAAATAATTTTAGAATTTCAACTAATCTTTTTAAAGCATAGTACAAAATTTTGTTAGACAGTAGGAATCTAATCTAATCTAAATGCAAAAGAGAAGACTTGGAAGTAATAGAATGCAATGGAAATCAACTTGTTAGGTTGGTGGGTTTGAAGGGTGAATTATTAGAAGATAAAAGTCAACTCGCATACTAATTATCTTTTTTCCATGTTAAAATCTTTCAATAAAAAACAAAAAAACGAGAAGTGCACGTTGTGAAAGGAGCGATGGATGGAGATGACTTCCATTTGGAACATTGACCCAATTTACGTGTGCAACTCGTGATAAAAATATGCCAATGTGTTGCACACGCCTGCGCAGCCTCATCCTAAACAAAAAATTGAAGAAAATAAACTCAACCATAGGTTACCTTGTGATTTGTTTTTACGTCATAACTTTTTATTATTATGATTATTATTATTATTAAGGATAAATTTGAAATTTTATAAAAAAAACTCAAAGATATAATGGTCATTTTATCACTTTTAATGTTTAAAAACTGACGGAAAGGGTGCATTGCATCATTATCAATTTGATGCAATGCACTCTTTCCTTCAGTTTTTAAACGTTAAAAGTGATAAAATGATCATTATACCCTTGATTTTTTTAAAAATTCTAAATTAACCCTTATTTTCAAATTTACACATGGTTGGTGACCTTTTTATTTTTTTTTTCATTTAAAAAAAAAATCAAAGGGTAATTTGGTCTTTTTAGGGGATTTTTGTTATGGTTTTACAGCAAAAATTGACGAATTGGGTAAATTGCATCAAATTAAAAGTTTGAGAGGTAAACTTATGAGTTTTTAAAATTTAGGGAGTCTTCTTAAAATGCTTGGTGGTTTAAGAATCTTTTGTGAAAATTTTTCCTATTTAAGGGTGTGAGTAGCTACGGAATGTGTTTCCACACAAGCTCTCTATCTCTCTAGTTTTTTTTAGGGTGAGACATTTAGATATATAGTAACATGAACATTGTTGATGCAATTTCAGTCGTACGAAAAAGCCCTAATGCAGTCTCTATGGTGGTTTATTGTATGTAGTTTTTATGGATTTGGATTTCACGTAATGGGCCTAGGTTGGCCTTTGAATTGATGGGGTTGTAGAATACGAATAGTAATAAGAACAATAAATAAACACACCAAAATTAGGCTGGTTTGAAAACCTGGTTGTGGATGTACTATTTGAGTTTTTACTGTTCATTTTTTTTTTGTCTTTTTCTTAATAAATCTTTTAACATCACCGAAATACCCCTCCTTTCTTCTTCACCTCCTTCCCTCCTTTATCTCCTCCTTTCTTCTTCACCTCCACCACCACCAAAATTCCTAAACCCATTCTTTCCCTCTTCAAAATCCATCATCCGTGAAGCTGTTACCAAAAAAAAAAAAAGGGTTCTACCCTCTTCAAAATTCAGACCAGACAGAAAGTTCTACCCTGAGCCGTCAGACGGCGACCCACCCGAAGCCGACGAGGATTCCGAGCATGGAGTGTCCAGATTCTAGCAAATCCATCGCCAAGCCGCGTGAGCCCGGAAGCTCCAAGAAGATGACTTTGAGAAGAACCAGTCCACGTACCTCTCCGCCATTGTTGATGTGGAAGACCCAACGGAAAATACTGACCAGGACGACTCCGGGGACGATTTGTTCGGGAATATTGACAAGGCCATTGCCTTGCAGCGCAAGGAGTTCGTGAAGAAGGGGCTTCTGAAGCCGAACCCCAAGAAGGAAGAGACGGAGCAGGTTGAGGGAATCGAAGAGTTGGAGCCCGAGGAGGTCGTGGATTTGGAGGAAATCGACGAGCTTCAGGGGCTTAGAGTCGTTTCGGAGGACAAAGACGAAGATGGGTCGGCGAAGTTCAGCGAAGATGTTACTGAATTCGGTGATGTTAAAAGATTTATTAAGAAAAAGACAAAAAAAAAAAAAAAATGAACAGTAAAAACTCAAACAATACATCCACAACCAGATTTTCAAATAGGGCCTTAGAGTAGTTCGACCCTAAATGGGCCTACATCCATTATAGGAATTGCCGTAATCAACTATGAACTGGATACCCTTCAGTCCATAATAAACTGGAGAGAATCCTATTCCGCTCCTAATAGGTAACATTTGCGCTCGTTTTCATAAAGCATGGCAAGGGTAAAAAGGCGGACAATTATTAAAGGAGGTAAGGAAAAACTGTTAACCACCTATGTATATATGATATCGTATGTAGTAGAATATTATCGTATTACCATAGAAACGACGTTGTTTTGGTTATTTTTTTGAATTTTACTTTTAAAAGTCATTAACAGTTAGCAAATTTAGCCAATAACCACTAACTGTAATCGCATTTTTACCCCTAATTAGCACAGTGTGATGTTGAAGAATGAAGATGTTTTTGAATATGCCAATAGTTCCATTGAGCTGGATATGACACAATGGAGCAACCAAAGACATCCATCTAACATTTGAGTAATGTGATACAAATAACACTCACTCACACCTTTATTTTTAACCATCAACTCTCAAAAGTTTATGTATTCTACCCAATTCAAGTACACCTCTGTACAATTTCTTGTTTAAAATATATTCTTTGAGAGCAAACTTACCAGGTAATGTGACGTGACATGTGATACCTCTTCTCTCCCATTCTTGCCAAACCATCCTAAATCTTTCTTAAACTTTCCACTGCCCTGTTTACTTAAGAGGCAAGCATCACAAATCTATACAATTTGTTCAAACAGTGAAAGAAATGACAACAAGAGAACACTAGCTGTTTCTGCTTTCTGTGAACATCATGTATCCAGTAGCTCATCCCTGCATCTAAAATCATCAGGAGTCAAGTCTTAGATCCTATTCGATGCTCAATCTTATCACAGAGGCCGTTTGTTCTTTATCGCCGCAGCTCGTGATCAAGTCCAAGTACTGCATAGCTTCGCGAGGGAGGAGGCCCTCAAGAAGAAAGTTAAACAAATGTGAGTGAGTTCCTTGCATCACATCCAAACACTGCGCCATTACCCTCTTCTGTTGCTCATTGCTCAGCTCCACCGCCTCCATCAAGGGTAGTAAATCTCTGTCCTCCTCTACAAAGTGCTGTTTACAATGCTCCTGGGCACAGTATAAAATAATCCAAATTACCACCAAAGTGTTTGTGGTAGGGAATCCTTACTTGCACATCAAGACTGACAGATAAGTAATAAATACACAAACTGACACAAGCAAATCATGTCCATCTTTTGTTATGGCCAAGTCCTCACCTGCAATGATTTGAGCCGAGAAGAAAGGTTGAAGAGAGCCTCTTGGCAGATAGGGCTCCCCGAATCCAACACTCCAATAGATTTGATGTCTTCTTTGACGCCATTCATGATGGGTAGGTCTCTGGCATGTTGCTCGTTTGCAGCTTTACATAGCCCTGGGCCATCATGGTCATGTACAAGATCGTCAGTAATTAAAGTGCTTAATTTCCTTCTAGTATAAGCAACTTTTCACCACAACACACACTTTCCTTTTCTTTCCTACTACTTCTTTCTCCCATTTGCTTACAAATGTAACAACATAAGATAACAAAAGCACATGATATGTTGGATACTGCCTTACACATAATTGTATTATTATTTAGAGAAAACTACACTTATCTCTTCGAACTACCATGTAATTTGCAATGTCTTTATAACTTCTAGTTTTTCACAGTGTATTCTACCAATCTTCTGTGCAATTTGCAATGTCCTTTTCTGTTGAGATTTTTTATTAAATTTTAACGGATGCCACTTGTATTTCAAGTGACCTAAAATGACAAAATACCTTGCATGAGAGAAAAATAACTCCCACAACTGATGTGGATCACCTCCCAGCAAAATATTTATTTTATTTTTTGGTACCACCCCACTTGCAATACCCTTCATTTTTTGCAATGTCCCCCTCCCCCCACCTTCTAATTTTTCCATTTTTTTGAAAAATAAAAAAATAAAAATTTATCTTAGATTGAGTATTTTGGTCATTTTGGATCACGAAAAGAGGACATTGCGAAAAATGAAACACTGGTGGGGGGACTTTGCAAATGGGGTGGTAGTTAGAAAAAGTAAATGTAGTGTCCCTTTATGTTTTGTAATCTAAGCATAAATTTGTAATTTTACAAATTTTATGGGGTATATGAACATTTTACATAACATGAGAGGGTCATAGATTTGTGAAAATTCTAAGTTAACTGCAATTCTAAAGGTAGATATTGTAAATTGAGTCATAGATTTTGTATGGTATATTGCAAAAATTAAAAGTTTTGAGAAACATTATAAATTATGTGGTAATTTGAGAGTTAAGTGTAGTTTCTAAGGTAATATAACAAACACGTACACCAACTCACAAACTCCATTGATCACTCGCTGTCAATGTGTTTTTTATTTATTTATAATTTTTAATAATTATATTATTTAAGATATATTTAATAGCATGACATATTAATTTGAATATGAATACATGTTAACAGTCTCTTATTTGGACATGTGAAAAAAAAAAAAATTAGGACGTTTTTTCAAATTATTTCAATATTTTTATAGTATTTTTATTATTTTATAATCTTATTATTTTATTGTTTAAAACATAATTTGCACAAAAAAAAAATAAATAAATAAATACACACGCTTGCTAACTAATTAGATTTTTTTTTTTTTTGACATGCTAACTAATTAGTAATTAGTAATTTAGTATGACAGAGCAGATGTAGTTTGATAGGGTACAACGCACAAGCAAATGTAACATGGTAGTGCGTACCTCGATCAGCCATATCCAAGATCGGGAAGACAACCCTCTCCTCCATCTGAGCGTGCTCCAGCATCAACTCCAGCAGCTCCGAGTAGCTCCTCCCGAACTTCCTCACCTCCATGCGTGGGCTCCCCACGCTCGGATCAGCGCTCCCTTTTCCTCCACGTGCCGCCAGATCCTCCGTCCACCTCACCATCCTCTCCATGTGCCAACTAATGCTCTTGTGCTGCAGCCCCACCGCCCTCACTATCAACGGCGTCGTTTCCTCCTCGTAGCCCGGCACTGTAAGAGGCGGGTGTGGGAACCGGGCGTCTATGTACCCGAGAAGCGTCTCGCGAGAGCCCGATACGGTCTCGGACCCGACCTGGAGGACCGGCGTCTCGGACCCGAAATCCGGCGTATCGGAGGGGACGAACCGGACGGAGACGGCCTTGTGGAGGAGCGCGAATCGGATGTAGGCGGTGAGAGTGCTGGTAGGCGATCCGTGCAATCGGACGGCGGGGCAGACAACTTTGACGCTGTCGTGTGGCACGATCTCGGCCGCCGATTTCTTCGGCTGCGCAGCGCAATTCCCCATCGACAAAGATTTCGGATTAGAAAAATGAGAGTTGTGGAATTTGAAGCACCAAACAATGCGTTTGATGGAAGAAAAGCATGAATTGGATATCAGTATAATGGGTTGGTTAGCTGCGAAAGTGGTTCGAGAATTAAAAGGAAAAACACACATCAAACGAATTGAAAACGACAGCGAAATATATTGGAAAAAAAGGGAATTGAAGCGTAGGACGACAAGGCGTACGGATAGGGGGTGGGTGCTGCTCTCTCTCTCTCTATATTATTATTATTATTATTATTATTATTATTATATATATAAGGATTGCTTGGTATGGAAGGGAGGACTGGAGGAGGGGATTCATATAATAAAGCAAAGGAATGCTCCTTTCGTTGAGGTTCTACGTACGCCTGTCAACATTTCAAATCCTCCTCCTTTGGAAATCGTCTCCCTACGTTCTTCTTTTCTGTTTTTTGCTTCATATATAAATAGATTCTGGCCTCTTTTTTCCTTTCTTTATGCTTACAAATTAATTTTTTAAGTTCATTTTTAGAACCCCGTAATTTTATTATGATTTTTTTATTTTGTTGTCATTATCCTGCTGGCTATAAATCTCAAAATAGGATTTGAATATGAGAGAATTCAGTTTCTTAATTTTTAAAAGCAAGTTTTTTATACTTTTGGCCCCTCTAAATTAGACTTCTCATAAGTTCATTGTCATCGTACCTTTAAAAAGTATTGTTATAACTTATAAGTTCATTGTCATCACAACTTTAAACCTTTCCTCTACGAATTTTTTGTGATGCTCACTCCAAAGTCTTATGTGTTTATTCTTTAGCGTAATAGTGAAAATTACTGTATGCTACATATTTTTTTATTTCTTATTTCATCTCATCCAAAGATAATTTATTTCCTTTTTCCTTCAAAATCACCATATAAAAGAAAAATGATTGCCTTCAAAAATATTTGAATTACAGAACCAGAAAGTAAACCAATTTGTTTGCATTTTGGAAAATTTCTTACTTCCAGCTTATTTAATTTAGATAATTGTGTCCCAATGGGTAGATCAATTGATTGTATATTACGTCTCATAAAGCAAATGTTACTAATTCGAATCTCTCCCTCACCCTTCTCTTATGTGAACATGTAAAAATATATATATATATATTAGATAGTCGTTATCTTTTGGCAACCCATTAATTTTAGTTTTTATTTAGCCAAAAGGGTGGTCACTTTGCATTTTTTTTTTCTTTTATGTGTACATATATTTTATATTTAGTTTTTTTTTTTGTTGACACTTAATACATTATAATTAATACTGATGTGACACATTAACAGATGTAATCAATCTTTTTAATACTAGAACCAAGTTGAGAGACAGGGAAGCTCTGGGTCGAGTTAGCATGTGTGCGTGAGGGAAGAGCAAAATAAAAAAGCCACGCATCGAGTTGAGCATAGGGGTGGGTGGGTGGCAAAATAGGTTTACGATTTTTAAAATTGGAAACTAATTTACTGTAGTTAATAAAAGATTTTATGGTCAATTGAAAATAATTTTAGTTTGACCTTCGTTTTATGTCGCATCAAATATAGTAAAATACGAAAATCAATTTCAAAAAATCAACTTTTACCAAAACAAACCGAGCCTAAAAAAATATTTGTTTTGTTTTGTTTTTTCTTACCCTAGAGAGTGATTAATTCATTTTTATAACAGATGAAGCTATTTATTAACCTTCAAACTACGCGAACAAAAAATTCATTTATCCCAATATTTAAATTCAGGATTCGAATCTTGATTGATAATACAAAACATTATCCATTTGGACTTCATAAAATATGATACTTGTTTATTAAAATTAAAACACATTTGTATTGTTTATTTACGGCCCTCCACGTCGGCTGGGAATGTGACCTGTCTCCATGGGCCATGTGCTTAATTCAAGGGCAGCTACAGAATTTTTCCTTTTTCTAGTGGAGAGAATTTTCAATAAAGAAAGATGGTCCACATATAAATCCTTTGGGGCTTTTTTTTTTTTTTTTCAGGCAAGCTTAAATAGAGTTTTCCAAAAAGAAAAATATAAAAACATAAAACACCTACTTTTATCATGAACCCCTTTCTGTATTGAATAGATTTTATTTATTTTTTAAAATTATTTTATCATGATTACTTTTGTAATCATTTCATAAACTTTAAAAACTCTCAATTTTATGTATTTAATTTTAACAATTTTATAATATTACTCATCCGTTAATATTTTACAAAAGTCTTAATAGAGGGCGCCAAAATATTCATTTTTAAAATTTTATAAAAAAGAAAAAAGAAAAACATTACTGTTGAGGTTGACAGACAACATGTTTTCTTCCAGTTTTTTTTTTTAAAATAATTTTTAATTATTTAAAAATATAGGGATATAATGGACATTTCACTTATATTCTGTATGATTTAACCCCGAACCCTAACGATAGGAGTCACATTGCAAACTTTTTTTAAGTTTGATATAGTAAATTAAAAATTTTCAAAGTTTAGAAGGATAATTGCAAAAATTGAGAAAGATTAAATAAAGTTTCGTCATATAAATTTGAGGTATATGGTATAATTAATAAGGGTTAAATGCCTTTTCAGTACCTGTGCTTTGAGCCAAAATCAAATAGCCACCTCGGTTTTCAAAAATATCACAAATGGTACCTATGGTTATCAAATAAACTCACTTGGTACTTCTGTCAGGATTCCGTTAGTTTTTTTAAAGGAGTGCCACGTCACCTTTACACATGGCGTGGTACTTGTGGTTTCAAGGCATCATGTGGTGTGGTACCTGAGTTTTTGGATTCCACATCAAATTAAATAATATTAAAATTATGTAAAAAAAAATTAAAAGAACTATACTTCCTAAAAAAAAATCAATCGCCTTCTCCATTCTCTTCTTCCCAACCACTTAGGTTTTTGCAAACCCAAATACCATCTTTGTCATCCCTCCCTCAATGATGATCAGAAACTCTCACAGACTATTAACAGACAAAATGACAAATCAATCAAAAGTAAATAAAAATTCAAGCCCAAGGGTCCCAATTACAAACTTTGTTGCAGACCCTAGCGATTATGAGGAAGATCTTCCTAAACAAGGTTCTATCGGAATGCTCATCTCAATTCGGATTGTCTCGACGGACAAAAGCCTCTTCTCCAAATGCCGAGAGTTCTTATTTGAAAGCTAAGTGCACGCTCGAGTAATCATCGACTCAACTATGAAGCGAAGGAAATCCTCTTCAACCAAAGCTCTATGAAAGCCCTCGTCTCAGACCCAAATACCACGTCACCCTTCCTCAGGGAAAATATTTTCCCCATTACCCTTCATCTAAGGTAAGTTTGTTTCCCACTGTTTTTACAATTTGTTTGGATAAGGTTCATTTGAAAAAATAGATTTGAGCTTGTAAAGTGGTTAGGGAGAGGAGAATGGAGATGACGATGGATTTTCTTTTTCTTTTTGTTTTTGTTAGGAAGTACATAGGTTCTTTTAATTTTTTTTTTTACATAATTTTAATATTATTTAATCTGACATGGCATCCAAAAACTTAGGTATCACGCCACGTGGTGCCTTGAAACCACATAAACTATGCCATGTGTAAGGGTGATGTGACATTCCGTTAAAAAACTAACGGAATCTTGAAAGAAGTATCAAATGAGTTTATTTGATAACCACAGGTACCATTTGTGATATTTTTGAAAACCAAAGTGGCTATTTGATTTTGGCTCAAAGCACAGGTACTGAAAATGTATTTAACCCAATTAATAAAGGGAAAAACTTCACTTAATTTATTTGAATGTTCATCGCTTTTTCAATCTCCTCTTAAAGATAAAGACTAAAAAAAAAAACTCAATTTAGTATATCGAACTTAAAAATTTTGCATATTTTGAAAATTGTTCAAAAAATATTTTTAAGCATTTGGCTCGTATTAAAAATCGCCAAATATTTTTCATATAATTTGAGGAGCTTAGAGAGAGAGAGGAAAAAGAATTGTGAAAATATAAAGCCTTTGGGCATGAGTTTAAGATCCTTGTAATTATCTACCCATATTACTCGGGCAAGCAATTGTGAGAAGGCCTTTGTGGAGTCCACCTACCTAAAGTGCTTGGACATGTATGTCGGCCTTCTCACAATTGCCTATCCCAAGAATATGAGAGGGTTGCAGAAAATAGTTTTTGGTAGACGAAAAGCATAAACCATTTTGATCAACTGAAAACAATTTTAAGTTAACTAATATTTTATGTCGCTCAAAACACACAAAAATAAGAAAAATTTGTCAAAGTAAAAGTTCATGAAGTTAAAGCGAAGTTTTTCACGCCAGCTAAACTTCAAGACGGGAATAAAAAGTGATGACTCACTAGCCGTTGAGCTGCAACCCAAGAGGAGGAAAAAATGGAGGCTCTTGTAAGGTCATAATCGCCATCATTATAATTCATAGAGATAAAGAGGCCCACTCACTCACTCAATAGACAATAATAACCCATTATGCTTTCCGTGACCCACAAATAAAAATCAAATCATTTTCCATTGTATGAAGAACAATAGTTGTGGACATTGATTGAGCATATATTCACTCATCAACGTCAATATGAAAAGTTTCTTCACTCATGATACACGCAATGCTGCTGATTCCCATTTGTGAAGTATTGTCCCACAATGTTTGTGTTTTATCTAGTGTCTGTATCATTAGCCTATATATAAGCCTATTTTGTGCATTATTCTACTATGATTCAATATACAACTTTATCTCAACATGGTATCACAGAACATGTTCTTTTGAATCACAATAGAATAATATATAGAAAGGGCTTATATATAGACTAATGATATAGACACTGTATAGAACACAAACACTGTGAGACAACACTACACAAACTGTAACTCTTAACACTTTTATTTTTTATTTTAAAAAAATGTCATGCGCTATTCTATGGAATTAGAGCATTTACATTGAACTCAACAAAATAACCTCGATGGCTAAGTGGTTGCTGAGGAGCTATAGTGCTCGGCAACTCTGCCGAGCACTATAGCTCAACAAGCTAAAACTTAAATTAAAAAAAAAAAAAAAAATCGTTGTATGTTCTTTCTTCTAATAAAAAAAATTAAGCATTTGGTTCCCATTGATCAAAGGTCAAAATCAAATGACACAAAAGGCCAAAAAAGTCATATTTAAATGATAGTTTAATAATATTTAAATAAAATAGTAAGAATAATAAGTTAAAATGTTGAGCAGGATGTAGCTGAAAATAGTATTTTTGCTAAAATTTAGCTCAATATTTATTGAGTCGAATGTAAATACTCTAAGGATTGCAATATCGGAAACAACTAATAACCCAATTTCAGTACCAACTCTATATTGTTAACTATATTTATCTCCTTTAATTATCACACTATTTACAATGTTTTTCTCATATTTTAATTATCTTTCAAATAAAAAATAGTCCAAAATGACAAAAAGGAAAAAAGTAAAAAAAAAAAACCTTTAAAAAAGGAAAAATCTGAAATAAAAAATTGAAAAACAAAAGACTAAAAATTTAGGATGAATACATTGCAAAGTGAAAATAAAAATAAAAATAAAAATAGGTAGATTTATTTTTGTTATGTTGGGAAGCAAAATGAATACATTGCACCACAATTATTGATTAAGAGAATCAGAGGGCACTGCAAAAAATTAATACATTATTTATATATAATGAAGTGGCAATTAGAAAAAGGGTAAATATAAGTTTCAGTTGTTAATGCCTTTTAGATTATGTTTTTTGTGTGAAAAAAATATTTTGATGTGATATAAAAGTGAAAATAGTTGTAAGATATTTTGTATTTTGAGTTGTTTGTCAATGGTGTATCATATGAGAATCATTCTAAAGTCATTTTAAATGTGATGTGACATTTAAAATCATATTAAATTTGAGATGATCATTATTGAATTTTAATTTATTAGTGATTTTAAATGCCATATCATATTTAAGATGACTCTAAAATGACTTTAATATTTCTTATATCATTACTCTATCGTATAGTAAAAATCCCTTATAAATTGGGACTTCCTTAGTTAATTAAAATGCCACAAGTGCACAAAAAGGTCTCATTCCATATCGTATGACATAATTTAGGACACACGACCCACTTCATTTAAAGGTCCATCTCCACCAGAGCCCAAGAATGCTGAGAAAAAGCCTAAACTAAAGCCAATTCCAGTTAAGGACCAAAAGGGGCCCAAGAGCCTATCCATAAGGCTTTGTTTGGCAAAGGCCAAAATTTTGTCCGATACTATTTCTCAAAAATTCAACTTCCAACATTCTTACTTTTTATATCACATTAATCAATTTTTATTACTATTCAAATAAAAAAAAACTACAAAACAATTTTTTTTTTTGCCAATACCAATCAAAACCTAAGGTCTGAAGTTCTCTCTCACACAAGGTACTCTCTAACATTTTTCCTTGAACACATTCCCCGCGTTCTCCCGGCAAGGGAAAACCTTCCTCTCTCTTCACATTCTTTCCTTAAGTTTAGAACATTAACTTGGTTATCGGAGTGTTTTTGGTCTCATGACCAAAAATCTATAGACGAAGCCATTCTGTAAGAATTTATGATCTAACGAAGATTATTTAATAAAACCATAAGGTGTTACAAAGGTTCATTATGTGGTAAAATAGGTAATAAAGTTCTCGGTTTCAAAATGCACAATATGACTATAACTCTAAACAAATTGAATTTCTCATGAGTAGCTCAGTCTTGACTTGTATAAACAAAAGTCTAATTTAGTTCATTCCTTAAACCATACTCATTTCTTGAATAAAAATTTAAACTCGATTATTAATAATCTTCAATCCCAATCCGTTTAAATTCATCTTAATTTACACAAGCCCACATATACTATCTTTAATTTAGTAATAATATTATTGTTATATATGACTTGAACTTTTAAGTCGTCACTTTTGCAGTGTGGGCCCAACAATATTTCTTTTGACTCTTGGGTAGTTTTATGGTGCTTTAGTCCAACTTGGTTTTGGAATACCCAGCGAGTTTGGAGTTCTTGTTTTAGTAGACTTATATTCCCTACTCCTACAAGGTTTTGCTTTTCCTCCTATTGCTGGGAAACTTTTTGGTCGACTAATCTATAAAAGGGACATAGCTTCAGCCTTTGAATAGTAGCACAATAACAAAGAAATATGTGCCATCTCACTTGGTTTCTCACGTGTTCGTGTCTTACGGCACATAGGGAAAAAGAGAGATTGCTAGTTTTTCTATCTTTTAGTTATTCTTCTTTTTCGTGCGAGAGTGAGACTTGAGTGTATTGGGGCTTTGGGTTTTGAGTGAATTTCTCTCTACTCTTTTGTACACCATCTTTCGTTAGTGAATTTTTTATGGGTCGTCCCCACCAGTGAATGTAGGCTTGTTAAGCTGAACCACTTAAATCTTGGTGTCGTGTATGATTGATTTATTTTATATTCTGTGATGTACAAATTATAATTAGTCACAAGTGCACGAGTCGTGTGTAGTATAGATTATGCAAGTGTGAAGTCGATCCACAGTGAATTGTGTTTGTGAAATTTAATTTTTATCTAAACTAATCATATTTTAACTTAGTTCTGAGTTTTAGGGAGTTTGTAATTGAAAACAAAACAAATAAAATAAATCAAAAGATAAAAATACTAAAGTTTTCAGAATTCACCTCACCAAATCAAAGCACATATAATTACGTTTGTTCTTACATCTGAATTTCAATTAATCTCATGCATGTTCTTTTGTTTTTATAAAATCTTATTTCAAGATTCAATAAATCCATCCATTTGACAAATCACAAAACATATCCGATTTAGTTCAAAAGATCCAATATATCCATGCTTTGCACAAAAGACAATGGATATCTAAAGTAAACCAAAAGATGAAATGTATCTGTTGGATGAAACTTCAATGAATATCCAACGTTTTAACGATTTATAAACAATAATCAATCACAATTTTGCCACACAATTGAATTGAAACGAATATAAATTACATTAAACGACGAAATTGTTCAAACAAATCATAAAAATATGCAAACAAATCAATGGTGAGACTTCATCTTCAACCTTAGTTGAAGATTTAGCCTCTTATGACAAAAGAAATCACAAAGAAACTCTTCACTCAAAATCAAAGTACTTATAAAAGAATTGGAGTTCAGAGTTCCAAAAACCCAGAAAGCACGAAAATTGACAAAGCATGTCACCCTTGGCGTGTCTCTGTAAGTTTACAATAAAATTGATATTTATAGTGTTTAGTTAGGGTTTCAGCGCTGCCAGGTTGGACGAGTGCGCTCAATCACTCTCTAGGTGCGCTTGATCGCACTTGTGTAAGTATCAGGTCTTCTCGCGGTGCAGCACTTGTGCAAGTATCAGGTCTTCTCATGTGCTACTCATGCGTTGGTGCTTACTTTCTTGCAACTTTTGCCTCAGGAATGGAATTTTCCCTTAGTAACCTGCAAAACAATAAAACACCAAAACTAAACAAAAACATTAGAAATTAACAAAATGAAGGGTTTAACAAATACAAGTTAAGGGGCCCAAATATGCAATATTTGGCACTCTTATACTCTTTTTTGCTTCTTTAAGATCGTGTATTTAATTCTGTACACAACAAGTGGTATCATAGCTTGGGTTCTTTATTTTGTAGGATGACTATTGCAAAATTTGAAGTAAAAAAGTTTGATGGTCATAATAGTTCCAGTCTTTGGCGTATCAAGATGCATGCTTTTTGTTGTGACAACAAGGCTTGGCGAAGATTTGGAACCATCCAAGGAAAGAATTGGTATTAAGGCAATTGATGAAATTGTGAAACGTGCGGAGCTTGAAGAGAAAAGTGTAGTGACCTCGATGAAAAATTGATTAACTAGTAATGGATTCCATAGTTCGTCTTCTAGCCTTATCCCTCGCGAGACAAGACTTGGGGATCTTAATTATTCCTAAACGAGAGAATTCAGCAGAAGACTTTATTACTCTAGGTAAAGGAAAGCAACAACTAAAACAACCACAATTTCATACACCAGAGTAAACATAATTCCTCATAATATAATCAAGTCACCAAATGTATGGGTTAACAGACCATCATCATAATAACTATCACCTAAGTCCGGTCCATAGGCATCTTCTATGCAAGCTAAACCGCGCAATTATCATAATGGAGGGGGAAACACAAAAAAAGGTGGATAAATCCAAGGACTTTGTGAAAATTAATGTACATAATACCCATGCCATTATTTTGTGATGAACTTTGTTTGATAAATAATGCAACAGTTTGGATATGACAGTTATACCAAAATGCAATATGGATATAGTACATGCTTATAATCATGAGTAACAATGATAGTTCAACAGTATAGTCTACCTGGGATATTACCTCTTCTCTGTAATACCCTAATAAAAATAACCCCTTTTAAATGATTTTCTACAAAGAACGGTTAAGGAGGTTTTTAATAAAATTGGTTTTAATAAGGACCCACCTTAATGGTAACCTAGTAAAGCCCTAAATCCCCTTAGAAAATAGAAGCTAAAACACTAACCCTCTGGAGTAGATGTATGCTAGGGTGGCGGATATACGCGAGTAAACCACCGACGTATACTTGTGTTTCTAGTGCGGACATACATGATGGGGGGACCACTAGATGTACACTGACAATAGTACGTCATACTCTGTGACTAGTAAACAAGCGTATGCTCCAAAGTACTGAATGTATGCTACTTTTAGAAGTACCCTTTAAGTAATACCTGGACATATGCTACACCTTTTTACCTATTGTGTAAATAGTACCGGATGTACGCTAGGGTTTGGTGGACGTTCGTTGCTTTTCAGAAGGTAGGTAGTAGCCCTCCCCTATAAATACCCCCTACCCTCTCTTCTTCTTCTTCACACCATTCTAGAGCTTTGGCACGCCCCTAGGCTGCTAGATTTGTGTGAGCTTTGTGATCATGAGAGAGTTGTGAGTTTGAAAGGAGTTTTGAGAGAAGGAGGGCATACATTTGCTTTATTTTGAGGCAACCCTTGCCCATTTTACATTTCTAACACTGTTTCATTACCTTATCTATATTGTGATGGATTTCCAAAGAGTTTTACTAAGCTTTTCCTTAGATTGATAATGTTTTCAAAAGCCTCTTTAAGTTTCATGTTGTTAAGATTTCTACGTTGCATGTGTTTATTTGCTAACTTAAAGGATATATATAAGCCTAGAAATATCATAGGAAGCATGTACTGTTTGAATCTTAGACAATGTGCTTAACTCACTGAGTAGTTGTACGCCATCGGGGCTAGACGTACGGTCAGGGAGCAAAGCACCAGTTTTAAGCTTTGCTCGTGTACGCTTTAGTTTAGCTACCTTTTGGACTAAATAAGGCTAGTGTAATGTGTGTGTTGTATTATGTTATAGTAGGATTTAGCTATGTTGGAGGAATCACTTGAATGTGTGAGGTAAGTGAACACTTACAACCTTTTCCTTAAAATGTGGGATATGTCAGTTGATTGACCACAAGTATGATATGAGCATGCTTACTTTTGTAAATACTTGATAATTTTATTATAAACTGGTTGTTAAGATGCATTGTATAACATGGTACGCCAGTACGTACAGTATAAACGGCTATGGGCTTATTATATGAACCTGATACTATGGTCAAATATATGTGTTATATGGGCCTTGGATCCAATGGTTGTTTGTGGTTGGCGTAGCCTTAAATGACGGTCATTATAGGACGGACATCATTAGCAGTGTGGGCAACCTGAGGTCAGACTTGATCGTGCCGTTAGTATTATGTATGGTAGCGTGCAATGGCTGGGGCACTCGCATTGTACTACAAGTCCCTCCGGACAATGCCAATCTTGTTGAGAAGGGGTAATATCTTGGGTAGACCATATATGATAGTTACGACCAATAACAACATTACTTTTCTACATTAAAACACTTAAGCTATTGCCACCGGTAGTACACCATAATCTTCAAAAACCAAAAACCAAAAACCAAAAACCCTTACTAAATGGTTTATTAAAGGAGGCAATGCCCATTTTGGATTCTTACTCAAATTGCACGTTTACTTCCGTATAATCAAGGCTCATGTCATCAGACTTACACTGTTGCTACTCTTTTAGGGAACTTGACTCTACACTCTAGGAGTGGCATGGTTGCTACTACCCGATTGGTTAAGGACTTGCTTAATGATACATGTTTGTTATTGTTATTATTTACTTGCTCCATGTCTTTTGGTTTGATGATTTATAGTTAACTCAGATTTATTTCACCTTCCTATGCATTTACTCTGATGATACTAGAGGGACGATTCCCCATTGAGTCACAAGTTGGCTTATCTGGAGTAATTGCCAGTACTTGCCAAATTAGCCAAGGCTAATTTTGGGGGCGTTACAATATGATATTAAAGCATACGATCTTGCTGACTATAGCTGTCAATTTGAGGATAGGTTATAATATTTAGGAATGATCTTTAAAGGATTGGAGCGACTATTCGTGAATGGCCGACTGAGTTCGGGCCTCATGCGCCTAGATACCAACCTCGCCTCGGTAGGTGCAGGGTTTCGACCCCGCCTATCCAGGAACCGAAGCCCTCACCCACTCCCAAACTGACCAAGGAAGAGAAGGCACAAGTAGCACCCAAGAAGAACTCGACAGTGGTAAAATGGAAGCGTCGTAGAGTTTCAATAATACGAGACCTTCCACCTATTCCCGGGAGGTTTAACCCCTACCTTAACGAGGAAAGGAGGCGAGCGCTATACTCACCTAACCCAGATTTTTGATGAATATGCCCAAATTGAGTTGAAAGAGATCCGATTGCTAAAGGCTAAAGCTTTGCTAGAAGGATCCAACTGCCAAAGGACTGCCTTCCTTTCTAGCATCAACAAGGATTACGAGGCGCTACTTAAGGACGAAGAAGACCCATTTGAAGACTCGTCTGAAGAGAGTTAGGTCTTGGGGTAGTATTTACATAAATAATAGATAGTTAGGCCTCCTTTCACACTTAGAAGTGATGAGTTTTGTGCTTAGGCATCTTGAGGTGGATTTTGAAGCAAAATGAATGTTCACTTGTACCTCAAGTTTTGAAAATGAAATCAGTTTGAATTACCTAGCCTTTAACTTTTTTGCTACTTTGGGTTTGAGTGGATGTAAGCAACCCGTGACTAGATGTATGCTCTAAACCTAGCGTTCTCTTTAAAAATTGGCCGAACATACTCTAAATCCTATTCATTCCAAATTCCTTTCTTTTTCTCTTGAGCCATACAAACCTAAGGTGGTTTTTGGCTGTGTATCTCCAAGAATCAAGTCCCATTTCATCTTTTTAACAAAGGTATGAGATTTTTAACCATTTTAAAATTGAAATTCTTGTTTTGAGGTTTTAGGGTTTTGATTTTTGATGTACAAATTTAATGTACTCGCAAGCACACGAGTTGTGTGCAATATAATGTTGTGCAAGTATGAGGTCGAATCCACAAGGAATCGTATTTGCAAAAATCAATTATATATCAAAACTAACTTTATCTTAACCTATTTCCAAAGTTCGTAGTCTGGTCATGCAAAAATATAAACTAGACTAAATATTTGAAAACTATTAAACGAAAGCACCAAGGTTTTAGAATCTACCTTACCAAATCAAGACACACAATCTCACGCTTAGTTCATACATCCATCAAACGATTAGGCTCTATGCATATTCTATTGCTTTTACAAAATCCTATTGTAGTGACCCAAATATTTAACTAGGCATGCTTGGTTAGAAGGGTTAACTTGGACTTTGGGTCACTAGGATCTATCAAAGGGCATTTTGGGAAATTAGACTTTTGGACCGGACGTATGCTACTTTTTAAGGGACGTATGCTCTTGTCTTTTAGTGTAGACGCACGCTAGGTTAGGCGGATGTACGCTCTTGTCTTTAGCGCGGACGTACGTAGGGGGACCACCTAACATATGTTGATAGATAGTATGTCGTACTTCATAAAACAGTACAATGGACATACGCCCAAAAGTATCGAACATATGCGACACTATTCACAAAATCCACTGGGTAATACCTGGTTGTACGAAACAACCTTTGTACCACTGTGGAATAGTACCGGATGTACGCTTTTAGGATCGAATGTCCGCTACTTTTTGGCCCTATAAATACCCCTCACCTTCTCACCTATTTCACACCTATTTTTCCCCTAAACCCTTCTCTTTGCCCCTAGGCTGCTGGTAGACCGTTTTGTGAGTGTTTGTGAGGTTTCGTGAGTGTTTTGGTGCTGCTAGAGGAGGAACTCTCGAGGTTTCGCTTTAAGGAGGTAACGCTCGGATTCCTTAGCCTTTTAAATATGTCGTTATGCTGCTCAATTGTTATTTTGTAGAACTAGTTGTAGTTGTTAACTTAGTTATGCTTTAATCTTGCTTAGGCTAGCGTTATGTTAGCTTAGCGTTGTTGCTTTGTATGAAGGTTTCAATTTGTGTTAGGAGGCCCTAAGAAGCCTTTGTTGGCATTAGGAGTCAGAGAATAGGCGGACAGTGGAGAAAAAATGAGGTTCTCCCTAAAAGACGTCAGAGCAAATGTACGGTCTTGTGAATGGACGTACGGCTTGTCATGATGTGGTGGACATACAGCCTCAAGCCCGGACGTACAACCAGAGTGTGATAGGGAAACCTTATTTTCACCAGCCATCTCATAGTTCATGTTTCCTTGTTATAGAGTTGTGCTTTAGTAGAAATAGAACTAGTGATAGGTATTTTCTTAGTATTCGGGGTTATGGAGCCTCAAGGTAATTACATGGAGGAGCTTTATGGCCCGGGTGAGTACAAACTCACATGGATGCTTTGTTGTTACTTTTCTCGCATTGCACGTCTATTTTATATATATCAAACATGCTGATAAGCGCCGAATGTTGCACATTCAAGCCCTTTAACTTGCATATGTTAATTCCTTAGTGTTGCTATTTGCTTGATTTTGTTTTGTTTTGTGTTTCAGGTCAAATACATGAGCTTAGTTGGGAATTGGATTAAAAGGGCAGAGAAGCAAACACACTGTGTTGGCGAACGATCGTAGCACACTGGCGATCGTGCTCCTGGTGAACGCGCGCCATGCACTTGTGAACATGCGCTGGGCGAACGATCGCCCAGACCTGCGAACGTGTGCACTTGGGCTTCACTTAACCCGGTAGGTGTGTTGGACAACTTAAAATGCGACTCCAAGTCTCCTAGTTGAAGTGGGAAACTAACCTACGGCCGTGATTAGGGTTTTAGGGTTTCTAGGGTTTCCTAGTGTCTATAAATAGGCCGTTATACAATGTAAAAGGATCCGGTTTTCCTTAGTACGAATTTTACATACAATTTCCTTGGAGTTCATTCATCAGCATGAGCGGCTAAACCCTCATTGTGGGGTACCGATGTAACCCTTTCCAAGCACAATGGTGATTATATTTGATTTTAGTTAATTCATATTATTTATGTTGATTGCATAACTGTGAGGATTGCAACCCTTGAATTATGTTCTTAATTTTAATGCAATTGTTATTTAATTCTAAAATCAGTACTTGCGAAATTCTTATCTTGTCTTAGAAATTATTTTGCTTGTATTGAACTCAATCAATTTTATTTTCTGTGATCATGAAATTGATGGTTATGCAATGGTTTTAACATGCATGTAATTAATAGGATTAGATAGACCATGCTTAGGGAAGACGGGTCATACTACGCCCTAGTTTAGAGTAGATGATCCGTGCCAACTGAAGATGGGTTATACTATTCTATTGATCATATAAAACTTATTAAGGGATTTTATAGTTTATACCTAGGGAAGACGGGTCATGCCGCATCTTAGTGGTTAGGTGGACAATCCGTGCCAACCGAAGATAAATTATTCTTATCCCTTAATATAAAATTTCTTGTCTTTTATAACATAGGTGATTATGAGTTTCTAGAATTAAATTATGGTTACCATTGTTGTGCGGATTGTGGTGAAGTCGGTACCTTACTCTCTCTCTCTGATATTATTACTTTTAATACTGCGTTTAATTTTATGCAATTCAATTTACAACAATCAATCTTGTTTTCTCAATTAGGTTAAATTTAGTCTTTTAAATTTAATAACGAAACTCGACAGTCCTTGAGATTCAACACCCTCAATATAGCCCTATCCTACGGGATTCGTTCTATTGCGAGTGGTAATTTTATTATTGATAAATTTGGTCACAAATTTACCACATCACATGCATATTTTGCAACTCTCATGAAATACATTTTGGAACTATTGTGAACTCTCTTTTGTGAAAACGTGTGTTGATTAATAAGATAATAATGAGACTTGTAAAACTATGCATGTAAAAGACTGATAAGACTAATTGCATCGTATGACATAGTACACCGGTATGTGTGGTATAATGGCCATTGGCTTATCATACGAGTTAGCTTTATGGTCAATGTGTGTGTGTGTGTGTGGGGGCTTTGGATCTAATGGTTTTGTGATCAATGATACAGCCATTCCCAATGGATGGTCACTATAGGACGGACGTCATTAGCAGTGTGGGCCACCCGAGGTCGAACTTGGTCGTGCTGCTAGTGTTACGTATGGTACAGTGTGCAATGACCGGGGCACGGGCATTGTACTACAAGTCACTCAGGACAGCGTCAACCTTACTGAGAATGGGTAATATCTCGGGTAGACCATATTGTTGAATTATTATTGTTACTCATGATTATAAGCATATATTATATATATATATATATATATATACCAAGTGGGGAAGTGGGGAACAACGGTATGTAGATTGTCAAACTAATGCATATAATGAATATAATACTTTAAAAGAAGATATTAAAACCAGCCAAGGAGGCGGTAACAAGTAATATAAACAAGTTATTAAAAGATAAAAATATTCAAAGAGAATGTTATTGAAGTTTTTCAACAATACTTACAATGAAGCATTTGGTTACAAAAAGAGGGAACTGGAAACAGAATGAGGAAATGTTACAATGGTTGAGAGCTTTAGGACATGCTTAAGCAGTTTTAAGCTTCTGCCTTCAATGCAAGAGAGTGTGCCTATTTATAGAAAAATAAGACACAACTTCTTCATCTTTTTCGAAAAGAAAACAAAATTACATCATGAAAACAGTAAAAGAATAATCACTGTAGTGTTGGCAGGCACGAACTTCAAGCATAGGCAAAACAGTAACAGTAAAAGTTGGGTGTCAGCAGAAGACAACAAAATACTTTCTGCAGGAACTTTGTTTGCCAAGAATCATGAGTCTGCAGTAGTCTGAATAGGTCTTCAGCAAGAACTCTATCTGCGAAAACCAATATGGGATAGGAACTTAGTCCGTGATCAAATAATTGGTGCATGAACTTTGTCTGCACATCAAAGGTCTTCAATACTTGGAACATATTCCTAAGCATCAAAACCTGAATTACCAAAATAATTTCTCTAAGGATCATAAGTAGCAACAGAAGAGGCCTCAGAAGCATCATCATCATTATCACCATCGCTTCCACTGAGGGAATCCAGTAAAGCCATGGCACGTAACAATGCTTTTTTCTTTGTACTCCTGGAAGATTGCTTCTTTGAGGAAGAAGATGTAACAGGGGATTCTTTGGCAGGCATCACCTTATTGGGGGTATTACCAATGTCATCGGGAGTTATTAATTTGGGAGAAACAATAGAAGGTAAAGGCAGATTTTGGGCATTAGGGGCTTGAATCATTTGCTTAACCCTCTTAATAATGGGATCAACAGAAAACTTATCCCAACATTTGATATACCAATGTCTTTCCAGATTGTCACTGACAATAATATATTGCCATTTAAGAATCCAAGGAAGTCGGTATTGCTTAACAAAATGGAACTTATGGGGAAATTTAGAACCATAGGCATCAATCTTGAAACATGTTTTGAATAACTCAAAAGATTCAACAAGGCCAAGTGGTAGGACATCAGGAATCAAACTAAAATGAGACCATCATTTGGAAAACCAAAGAGGAAAAATTCCTCCAACCAACTCTTTATCAAAATTGATGAACCAGGAATGGTCCATATTAGCAGATTGATACAAAAAGAATTTAGACCATGCATTAACATAGTCATAATAATTAAAAGGGATTTGGAAACCTTCCAATTTTTGCAAAGAAGATGGGTGACCACCCCATTCTTTTTCAGAGCTTATCTTGCAAAAATGAACACTATGGTAAATTATTTTTCTGGGGACAGAGGTTTGACAGAAAATAGGTTTAATGGAAATGGATTTAGTTTGGGACAAAATATTGGAATAAAAAGCAAGGCTCTTGAGCGGATGCTCAGGAATCCAATGAAATCCATCAGGAAAATAAGAAAGTGCAAGTTCACTTGCAGATTTAACCTTAGAACGTTCAAGTTCTATGGAAAATAGATATTGTGAAAAAGGAAGAACTATATAAGCAGACGACTTATTGTAAACTGTACCAAGAACCTCTGGGTTTTTGATAAATATCAGCAAATGGATCATAAGAGGCAGTCAAGGTACTGGAATAAGAAACAGGGTATTCGGAGCTAAAAGGTGCAAACCTATTAGCCAGGTCAATAGTAGAAATAGGAGAGGCAAGAGACTCTGATTTTACAGGAACCAGAGTCGTAGATTTACCCTTGTCTTTTCTATGCGCCATTGTGGCACTGCAAAAATTCACGAGTAAGAAAATTAGGAATAGAATTCTCAGATCCTTTAATATATTCAATATCAAAATCAAATGCACTCAAAATAGCTTGCCATCTAGCAAACATCTGTTTTGATGCAATATTTTCAGCATCTTTTTTCAGAATATATTTTGCAGATTTACAATCAATTCTTAACAAACATTTTTGATTAAGTAAATTAGATTGAAATTTAGTAATGCACAAAACAACAGAAAGAATTTCTTTCTTAATAGTACTATAATTAGATTGCGTAGAATTCCAGGATCCGAAATGATAGCGAATAGTTTGTTCAGAAAATCCTGGTGAAACACATTGTTTTAGAATACCTCCAAAGCCAATTTCAGAGGCATCGGTTTTCACAATTTTGAAAGCATTATCAGAAGGAATACCAAGACAAGGAAGTGTCTTGACATGGACCTTGATCTGTTTAACAATGGAAGTATGGACATCAGTCCATGGTGGAGGATTATTCTACAATCTGTCAAACAAAGGTTTGCAATATTTTCGCAAATCTTTGTAGAAATCAGCAATATAAGTGAGAGGACCAAGAAATCTTTGAAGCTGAGTTTTTTTTGTGATCACATCAGGAAATTTATCAGCAAATTGAATGGCTCTATCAATGGGATGAATTTTTCCTTCAGAAATATCAAAACCAAGGAATTTGATCTTGGTTTGGAAAAGTTTGATTTTTTTTTTTCCAGAAACAACAAGGCTATGCTTGATAATGTCTAGGAAAGCATTCAGATGTTTCCAATGTTCTTCAATAGATTTGGAGAAGATCAGAACATCATCAATGTAAACAATGGTGAAATAAATGAAAGGGTTGAAGAATTCATGATATTTTGAAATTCACTGGGGGCATTCTTCAAACCAAAAGGCATAACATTCCACTCATAATGACCAAAAGGGGTGGTAAAAGCAGTTTTATACTTATCATGGTCATTAATCTGAATTTGCCAAAATCTAGATTTCATATCAAACTTGGAGAAAACTAAAGCATCACTCAAACGGCTAACTAGGTCATTCTTATTGGGGATAGGATACCTAATCTATTCTAGCACATCATTAAGGGGCTTGTAGTTAATTACTAATCTGGGAACTCCTCTTTCTATCTCAGCATTTTTCCTAACATAGAAAGCAGCACATGACCAAGGAGACTTGCTTTTACGAATTATTCCCTTAGCAAGCAAGTCGGAGATTTATTTTTGACAAAAATCTAAGAGCTCAACATTCATTAGAATAGGTTGAGCCTTAGTGGGAATTCTTTTCTCAAAAAAATCTTTGACATAAGGAAGAGAAACTATGTGTTTCTTTTCTATGCCAAAAAGCATTAGGTAAATCAGAACAAACAGTATCAATAATTTTATTATTGAAAGCATAAATTTTTGACTGAAGTAATTTATCAACAAGTTGTTCAGAAATCCTTTTGTATTTAACTTCTTGCTGAAGGAAATTCAGATGTTTAGTCTTAGCAGAAATCAAGTTCACAGAACAATGGCTAACATCAATTTCAAATTTTGAAGCAAAATGGAATTTAACAAGGATCAGTTCATCTTTAACCTTATGAGCAAACAATGAAGGTAATCCATCAATAAATTTTTCTTTCCAGTAAGGTTCTTGACTATCAAGTCTAAGCATGACACGAGAATGAAAAATATCTTGGTACCATCTATAATCAGACATAGTAGAACATCTAAGATTATTCAAATAATCAGAAATCCTAGTAGTGATATTAGAAGGAGTACCAACAAAATGTTTTACAATGGTAAAAATTAAAGTATTAACACTGTCAAGTTCACCCATGCTAATTTTTTCATTAAAAATAGGAAAATCATCATCACCTTTTTTGATGGCTAATCAACTTTACTGATTTAAATGTTTCTGGTCGTATCCAAAGACCTCTTGTTATTGAAAATAGAAGGAATTCTTTTGCTGGTTTTGCTACCACTAAAGGATTCAAAAATAGAGATAAAGAAATTGATGATTTGCTTGCTTTCGCTTCTAACTTGAAGTTAAAATCAGTTGCTAATGACCCTGCTAATTCTCAAATTTCTTCTACTTTTTATTCAACTAAAACTCATCCTCCTACTCACAAAGATGATGACAGTGATTCTATTTCTCCTTATGCCTCAGACATGAATGGTCCTTTACCTCCTCCTCTTCCTTAACAGATACTCCATCAGTTGAGAGTTCTGCATGCTGATTCAAAAAATTTATTTTCTCAAATTGATTGGCCGGCTTTGCAAAAAGCTTTTTCTTCAAAGGAAAATAAAGATTTGCGACATGCTTACCGTGCCAAGTTTTCTAAAAAAGAAAGAGATCTAATCAAATTCCAATGGACTGAGAAGATGATCAAATCTCAAAAACATATTTTGTTTTTTGATTTTTTGCAAAAATATTTTCCTTCTAATATGTAGTGACCCAAATTATTAACTAGGCATAAGTGGCTTAGTTGGGGGAGTTAATTTGGGCTTTGGGTCACTAAGGATGCTAGAGGGGTAATTTAGACTTTTGGGCGGACGTACGCTAGGTTAGGTGGATGTATGTTGTCAGAGTCAGAGTATGCAGGGGGACCATCGACGTATGCTCGCAAACCGCTGACGCAGATGTACGCGGGACCACCGGATGTGCGCTACTTTTTGAATACCCTCTGGATAATACCTGGACGTATGAAGCAGCCATTGAACCACTGGGCAAGAACCACCAGACGTATGCCCCTTGGCCGGATGTTTGCTGCTTTTCTAGGCCTATAAATAGCACCCTACCCCCTTTGTGTTTTTCACCATTTTCATATGCCCTTAGGCTGCCAGAGTGTTTCCAAGCTTTATGAGTGTTTGGTGAGCGTGTGTGTGAGACGTTTGCGGGATCGAAACATTTGTGAGTCAGAACTCTTGCGGTTTTGTTTCAAGGAGATAACGTTCGATCCTCAGCTTTAATTTATGTTGTTATGCCGCTTGGTTATTGTTTAGTGGTAGTTGTTAGCTTAGTTGCACCTTAAAACCTGTTTGGGTTAACGTTTTGTTAGATTAGCGTTTTTACGTTGTGTGGAGGTTGCAAATTGGAATAGAGGGCTTTAGGTAGTTCCTAGTAGCCTTAGGTCGGAGGATAGGCGGACAGTGGAGAGAAAATGAGGTTCTCCCTGAGAACCCATACAGCGGACGTACGGTGTTGAGACTGGACGTACGGCTTGTCGTTACACGGCAAACGTACGCTCCCGAGCCCGAACGTATAGTCATTGTGTGGCAGGGAAACCCTATTTTTACCAAATGTCCCATAGCTCCTGTTTTCCTTGATTTAGGGTTGTTTTAGTGAAATTAGGACTAATAGAAGGTTTTCCACAGATTTGAAGAACCCGGACCTTTTGGAGTTTTTAGAGACGCGTATCGACCCAGGTGAGTTTTAACTCACATAATGTGCATTGTTATTTTTCATGCACTGCACGTCTATTTTGTGTACTGAACAAACATGCATATTTTACAACTCTCACAATTTGTACCTATTGCACATGAACTCTATCATTTTGGAAAAAATGTTGTGCTGAATCTATTAACCAAGTGAGACTTGTAAAAAGACGTGCATGTAAAATACAGATAGGATAATTTGCATCATATGACATGGTAAACTAGTATATGCAGTAGTAATGGCTCCGGGCTTACTATACATGTTAACTTTACGGTCAAATGTGTGCGTTATGAGAGGGCTGTGGATCCATTGGTTTCATGACCTTGATGCAACCATTCCCAATGGTTCGGTTACTACAGGACGGACGTCATTAATTGGTGTGGGCCACTTGGGGTCAGATCCGATCGTGCTACTAATGTTACGTACGATATGTTATGCAATGGCTAGGGCACTGGCATTGTATTATAGGTCTCTTGGGACAGCATCAACCTTGCTAAGAAGGGGTAATATCTCGGGTAGACTATACTATTGAACTATGACTATTGTTGATACCATATGCATATATCATTTCCATATATATATCACGCATAATTAAATTGTCATGATGGAACTGCTTTTACTTAATAAATACCTGAGTTCATTATTGAAAACTGGCATGGGTATTATCTACATTAAAAATCACTAAGTCCTAGATTTACCCTTTTTATTTATGTCTTTCCCATCATTAGGAATAATTACGTGGTTTAGCTGTACTAGACGAAGATGCCGTCAGAGATTACTTGGGTGATTGCTCAGGACTTGATATGGGTAATTTTTGAGGATATGGATCCCGTATGGCTTAGGACGATGTAGGAGGATGGAGGATCTGCCCATGCAGACATGATCGAGATCTTGATATCATTAGCTCTGTTGAAGCTTAAGTCTAGGCTTTGATTCGTTGATCTTTTGTGAACTATGTTGATGTAATGTATTTTGGGAAGTATCTATTTCCTTGTTGACGGTCTGATGACCGGTACATTGGTGACCATTTATTATGTTATGGATATAGTACTTTATCTCTAGTATTGTTGTATGATGTTTCATTTACTATCTCTTAAATCCCATAGTTTTGGTAAAGTCTTTCGCTGTAGTTTTCTCATTACGACGATGAAAGTGATTTCCCAGAGGTCGTGTCTTAGAGGGACATGGCTGGGATGGCGCACCATGGGGTCAATTACTAGTTAATTGATATTCCCATCGGGCAGGGCATTACATAATAATACTTTGAATGTTGTCAAAAAGAAATTTGTCAAAGAAGACAAGACTGTGGTCAGGTCTTCTCATCCTCCTCTCGAAAGTATTCTCATAGATTGCAATGGATTTTTTGTTAAGGGTTCTCCTTTCAAAAGTCCTGATGATTCTCAGGAAGAAACCAAAAAGATTATTGAACAAAACAATTTTGTCAATCAATCTTTTCATACTATCGGACAGTAGCTTGATTGTATTGAAGAAAATTTTTCTCCCTCTATTTCAAATGAAGAACCCTTGATTTCCCTACTTGAAAGTAAGAAATCACTTGGTTTAAAACCCAAGTCCCAAAAGACCATTGAAAAAATTGAACAAATGCTTTCTGATTTGAAAATCAACTAAGCAAGTTCTTCAAAAACTGTTTCTCCTATCTCTCAACAATTTTTTGACTCTGATTTCGCTCATGATTCCACTGATAATGATATTAAAGTTCTTGAGAAAAATTTTGAAAAAGTTGATCTGGAACCAAAACTTTAAAGGATTATGATAAATCCAAAACTGTTAATTTTTCAAAAAATTATATATATATAAATATATATATATCAGCTGCATGATAACTGTCATCTCATAATATTTTATGTATTTTATAAATAAAAGAATCCACAAATTAATGACAAATGTGTCATGTGGATTTTTACTCACTAAGTCGTCGGACTTACCCTTGTATTATTTTCCTTTTTTCTCTATATGTACAATTATGCAGTTACAGATAGTGGTTACCGCGAAACATCCAGTTATGTTGGAGGATTCAATCTAGGAGGTGCTTGAGGACTTATTGCAAGCTTAGGCAGGTACTCATGGTAACTAGTACTTTCGAGTTATGCTAAGGTTTGATGCATGCTTCATATTAAGGTTTAGCATTAATCCTTTGTAATGATGAGATGCATATAGTATGATTCCAATTACTTTGATGTTCTTTGGTAGATGCTCTGGTTGTAATGATTAATGTTTATAGAACTGTAGTACTTTCTACTACTTAGTATCCTCTGTTTTCGAGAAGTAGAGGTCCTGGAGGTCTTGTTTGGAGTGGAATAAGACTAGGAGACGAACTGCCAAATTAATTAACAGTTAATTAATTATCGGGGTGTTATACCTATCGAATCATTTAATGAATCCACCGTTAAAGAATCACAACAAATATTTAATCGAGATGAAATCATCCACTGTATCCGTAAATCACAATGGATATTAGTCTCGATCCAATCTTTCGATGTACCTTCGGACAAAACACAATGAATATTCAACGTTTTATGATTCATAAACAACAATCAATTAGAATTTTGTCACACAATTGAATTCAAATGAACATACATTATATTAAACGACGGATTGAGTACAAACTAAACATGAAAACATGTAAGCAAATCAATGGTGAGGCTTCATCTTCAACTTTAGTTGAAGGTTTAGCCTCTCTTGATAAGGTTTAGCTCTGATTGGTATTAGTCTCTCATGAAAGGCTAAAAAATGACAAACAGTGCAATATTTTACTCTTAAAGGTGCCTCCCAAATGTAGGGTTTACAAAAGTTCAGTGTGATATTTATAATAAAATTAATGCTGCTAGGTTATGCGTAAGTGTGATCAATCACACTTAGTGCACTCAACTTCTTTAGTGCTCTCACGGCGCAGTCGAGTAAGTGATGGTGCTAGGGCTACACGGGTAAGTTGGGTGTGCTTGTCGTGCGTTCGATCGTGGCCTCTTGGGCTCGAGTGTAGATGTGCTCGATCGCGTCATGCTTAGGCTTGTTTGTAGCTACGCTTGATCGTAGCTCTGTGCGCTCGATCACACTAACAGGGACCTCAAACCACATTTTCTGTTAAATGACCTACTGTACACTAAAACACTAAAACTAACAAAAACATTAAAAAATAACAAAACTAAGAGCTTAACAAACATAAGTTAAAGGGGCCCAAATATACAATATTTGGCAGTCATCAATTTTAGTCTTGGATTTTTCCTTGCATTTCTCACATTTAGCTGGATTGGTTGTGAACTAGGATCATGTTATAGGGTAGTTGTGCATGTATTTGTGCTTTTTTCTCTTGGAAATCGTGCCCATTCAAATTTGGGTGTTTTTGCCCTAATCGAAGAGAACCATCTAGAACTCCTTTGATGCTTGTAATTGATGTGTTCTATGAACTCCTTTGTAGTTTTTGTTGAGATTAAACCGAAACCCATTGATCAATTTGATCAATTTGATCAATTTTGATCAACCCAAGCCCTAGTTCTTGAATTTAAGGGTTTTTGCCTAAATTCGGATTTTGTTGATTTTGTGGCTTTCATTAGGTCCTTATGACCAATTGAAGCTTAAAACTTATAATTAGGAACCCGATCTATGACCTTGACCATTTGGATTTGAGAATTTTTGCCGAAACCCAAAAATTACCAAAATGCCCCTCACTTCTAACAATTAAGGCTTTTGCCCTAATTTGATTTTTATAATGTAAACTCAGGCCCACTCGTCAAATTGGACCACAAACCTTTCCATCAAAAGCCCAATTTATGAACCAAGGCTCGAGGCTTTGAAAATTCAAATTCCAAGCACTTTCAGTTATAGCTTAAGATGACCAAAATACGCCTAGTTTAATCTCATCTCTTTGGTACAGACTTGTTTTGCAAAAATACCAAGCCTTTTAAGCCCAAAAACCTTAGCCACACAATTCGACAAATTGCCAAGATGCCCTTCAAACCATACATTGATTTTTGAATCAATTACATAAAGCGTTAGTCATAAATCCAAGCACCTTATTTCTTTCGGCGTCATTACTTGATTCATTGACTCTATCTAGTTTAGCTATGGCATTAGAATTCACAATAGACACTCTGTTATGTTTTACCCTATTCCTTGCATTTCATTTAAGGCATGTAGAAATAGGACGTTTTACACTTAGTATGTAATACCCTAGTCCCATATTGGGAAGATGAGGAGAAGCCCACATAGAATGGGTAGTTTATAAAGATAGTCATGGGTGCTAAGTTTCACATTACCTAGTTACTAGGTGAAACTGGGCTTTATAATGAATTCTAGGGAAGCTCCAAATTGACTTGTCCTTTTGGGGTGATAGTACAGATGTGGGCCTGTGGCTAGTGCTTTTCCCTAGGTCATTAAAAGTGGTATCAGAACCACCTAGTAATGTCAGGTCATGTGGTACTGGAGCACTGCATGACATGGCCTTGATGAAGACGTTAGAAATTTAAGAGGGAGAGTTTGTAACACCTCGGTCCCATATTGGGAAGATAAGAAGAAGCCCATATAGAGTGGGTATTATAAACATAGTCATGGGTGCCAAGTCCCACATTGCCTAGTTATTAGATGAAATTGGGCTTTATAACGAATTTTAGGGAAGCTTCAAATTGACTAGTCTTTTTGGGATAATAGCGTAGATATGGCTAGTGCTTTCCCTGGGTTGTTAAATAGTAGGTGTTAGATATTTATATCTAAGTATTTGATTGGCTTAATTCAGTGGTTAAAAACATGTATGACAATCTTTGTTGTTGAGGTAATTTACAGTAGAATCTACTTTCAATGTGCTTCATCATGGAAGAAGATTGTTCAGAAATCGATCTCCACTGTTCACAACAAAGATCTACGTGTCGTGGACATTCTTGCCAAGTTTCAGCTCAATTGGACCACAAATGATTATCCATTGGAGTTGTTGATCGAAGACTGATGAAAGCTCAAGTGATTTGAGAAGCTTCCTAAGAGAGGTCAGTGTTGACTGTTCGCTAGCTATTCGAATGATGATGTACATATTTAATTGTACTCGCCAATTGCACGAGTCGATCGTAGTAATGTGGCTGTGCAAGTGCGAGTGTCGAATCCACAGAGAATCGTGTTTGTCGAAAATCAACTTTAAAGTGCTTAAACTAATAAAATCTTAACCTAGTCCCAATGTCGAGCTGTAACGGCAGAAATTTAAACTAAGCTAAAATGCAATAAAATAAAGCAGAAAATTAAACTAAGTTAAAAAAACATTAAAATAAAGAAATAAAACGACTACAGTCCCTACTCCACTTCACAATTAATTAATCAATATATAAACATGCTTAGCTCATATTTATTAAGGTTATGCTACAAGGCATACTTTGAGCGTTAACGCATTGTTCATATTTCCCTATCGATAAGCGATATGTATATCCTATTGTTGCTACACAATCTTGTCGGACTAACCGAGGCAAACATCGTTATAAGAGGTCACAACGGATAATGGTCCAAGACTAATATCCGATGTATCTCCGGTAACGTTAGTCGACGCTTACATTGGCAAAACAACAATCAATACACTTTTGTCACTAAAATGCATTGAAACGAATAGACATAAATTAAATGATGAATAATAATAACTAAACATATATATATAAACAAATTAAAGTGAAGGAAAAGAGACTAATTAAAAGTAAAATTAAACATAAATTAAATAAACGACAATTTAGGAGGGATTTAAAGTGAAAAATAGAGGCTTGGGCCCTAGAGGCACCTCCCAAAACGTGCTTCACAATGAATACACGAGGTCCTATTTATAGGTCGGTTAGACATCGACCATGCTCAACGCACTACCTGCTTTCGATCTTACTAAGTTATTTGTGGTCGAACGCAGCGCTACGCTCGACCTCAAATAACGCCGTGGCGGTTAGGGCTGATATGGAGGTGCTGCTCGATCACAGAGCACTGCTCAACGCACATAACCGCTAGGGCCGCCATTGCCGCGTAACGTACAGTGCTTATGCGGCACTGCATGGTGCTGCTGGATGCATGCACAGGTGAGTGCAGTGCGCATGTGGTGGCCGCTTGCCAAGCGTCTGTGGTGGATGCGCTGCACTGCAGGTGCGCAGATCCGTAATGCGGTTGAACGCACTAAGTGCGGTCGAACGACTTTGGCAGCTTCTTCTCTTTAAGTCCTTTCTTGCCCTTTGCTAACCATGATTCAACACAATGTCCTGCACAACACAAAATACTAAAACACTACAAATGATTAAATATTAACAATGCTAAAGGCCTAACTAATATAAATTAAGGGTCCAAATCAGCACTTTTAGGCACCGATCAAATACTAAACTTACATTTTGCTAGTCCCTTAGCAAAACAAAATGAAAAACAAAATAAAACATAAGTCCGCTGTGGGAGAAACGATTGCATTGAGCGTATGCAACAAGCCTTTTAAACCTCTAGGAGTTCCCTAGAGGACGAGTGAAGTCTCGTGAGGGTTTTTCAGAATGATACCCACAAACATCTGCACACATTTTATTCTCAATCATACAAGAATATATCAATCATGGTTTAAATTCAAAAGCAAGTTTAATCACACAAACACTATCTTCACAAATTTCGTGGAATTAACAATCAAGATACAAACATGGCATTATGAGATACCAATAATCAATTCTAGTGAAAGTGAGATTAGCACAAAATATGGGATTTCAAAACCAATCATTAGTCGTATGCTTCGACACTCAAAGTTCATTGGTCAACACATTAAAAATAACAACCAAGGTTCATCAATTTTTTTTTTTTTTTTTTATTGCATAACTTCACTAAGCTTAATTGACCCATGTATCAAGCGTTAAGTCAATGACTCCCAAACCAAATGGTTTTAGGGCATTAGGCGAAAAAACACCCCTAAGGACCTACTAACTCGAGTCAAAAGGCTACTAAGCTTTGCTAACCACATCTAACTTCACACTTTTTACGCTAATACTCATTGCTTAATGAGGCAAGAGATCCGTTACTCGGTGGAAAGCTCAAAATGATCATCATTTTTTTTTTTTTTTTTGATGAACCACGGTATCTCTAAATGGTTTTCCAACTGCATTCAAGCTTACAAAACTAACAAAACCAAAACCAGATTTTATCCCACAAATTACGTACCAATTGTGCTCGTGAATCTCAAATTGAACTACAATATCTCATTATGCCATGAAAGTAACATAACTGCAAAATCCCTTTAATCAATGTGATCATATGTTCGCCAAATTAAACACACCAATGAAAATAAACCATAACTATCATAAAATGCATAATTTAAAAACAAAATGTGCACACAATGATAAAAATACCCCCAAACTCAAAATCTACACCGCCCACAAGCAGGTTGATATAGAAAATAAAAACAAAGTGCAAGGTGTAAAATAAACCAAGACGCCACAAAGACGCCACGGTGGTGTGGTGGTGCAGAAAGGTCCCTGCTTGGAGGCGCCTGATCCATGATGGCTCGGAACATCTCCCGGACCTCGAGCCTGCCCCGACGAGCATCCCTCTCAGAATCTGCAAAATGAAATCAGACGCCCCGATCTGGGATCAGATGTCCACGAGGGTGTCCTGAAATGCAATAAGCCTGAGCGCCTAAGCGTGATACACTCCTCATCCTCCTCTAGCGCCTCCTCCTCGTACTCCTCAGCTGCTCTCCCCCGCCTCCTCAGTCCCTGCGGCTCAAAAGCCATCTCATGCTCAGCTACCAACTCGAATGTCCATGGGCTCAGTGCCCAAAGGCGGGCTCGTCAGTGGTGCGGCTCTAGGCATGTGGGATAGACTCGACGCCAATCGAATGGAGCCAAAGTGTGGGCTATCAAGAATCGGCCCGTCACCGATGTGCCTTTTGATCCCCATCTTTCTCGTAATATGTGTGATGAGAAAGGGAAAGGCAATCCCCACGCCTTCGTGCTCCGCCGATGATGTACTCCTCACGTAATTTCTCGGATCCGACGCCAGATAATCTCCTAATAGAACACCGTAATCCTCGTGGAATGAGTAGAGGGCATCGAGAAATAGGTCCCGCTCAGGTCTTGTGTCCCAAAGGACACACATTACGGTACAAGACCATATCTATGAAGAGAAGATTCCGAGGAATCTTCGCCTTGCCGCTTTGCCCCTCACACATATCGGAAACGACGCCCTCGAGTGTGAGCATGGAGGGCACTCAAGCCGGGGTGTCCGACTCAGGCTCATGGCTGCACTTCAACGCAGCCGCTATGTTCCGACGGTCACCTCCACGTCTTCCCGTAATGGAGGAGAAAAGACCGTCCTACTGGTCACTATCCCTCGTGTGAGTGTAAAACTCTCGACCAGCCGCAGTGCAGTGGAGGTGACGGGTTTGAAAAGTCTTTTCAACCCCGGCGCTTCAATTCTCTGGACGGCCCAACTTGTTGTTTCATTGTTGGAGAACACCTCGTTGATAGCAAAAGTGTTCTCCAACAAGAGCTCCGGCTCCATGGATGGTTGGGCTGAGCACGGGACCTCGATGGCCGGATGACGAACCTTGCCCTCTAGGCATGATGGAGGTTCGTTGAGGCAATTTGTCGAGCACCGTGTGCACTCAAAATAAAGGGTTTAAAACCCTTTGAAATTATGCCCAACCCCGCAAATTTGCACAAAACTAACAGAACCAAAGGGGACAATCCAAGAGAGGATTTGCCCTTTGATTTGAACAAAAAAAAAAAAATTTGGGGTGATTTTGAATTTGGGTGTTGGGTGGGTTGGGGATAAAATGGGATTTGGGTTTTGGGTGGCGGTGGTGGGTGGGTTGGTCGGAGAACGACCGGTGATGCTCGGTGGTGGGTGAGGCGGTGGTGGTGGTGGGTGGTTTTGGATTTGGGGAGGATAAGGACGGAGGAGGTGGGTCTGGCACTACGGTGGGGCAAATGGGGAAAAAGGGAAAAATGACCTAAAAGCAGTGTCCGGATGGGTTTAAATCGAGTGCTCAACGCATAATGCGACGCTCAATTGCATCGCGGCAAAAGCGGTGTGTGGGAATGCGTCGAACTTATTCAAGCACGCTCGAACGCAGCGCAGTGGGTGTGAAGGCGCCATGGTCAACTTCACCAAGGCAAGGTTGACGCAGAAGATTACACGCTCGAACTTACATAAGTACGCTCAACGCAAAAAAATTTTTTTTTTTTTTTGAAATTTTAAGCTATATACAAAATAAAATTACCAAGCACAAAACACACCTATTTACAAAAACAGAAAATAAATAAAAAAATAAATAAAATAAGATAATAAAATACCGCACCTTCCCGCTCATAAGGGTGTCCAACCAATCCTTTCCATCCTTTCTTCCTTAAAATAAGATACCCCTCCGAAGGATGTTAAGCCATCTTATGTAGTTGTCCTTGTTTCGAGGATCCACTTAGGAACACGGTTCCTAGATTTGTGATCTTGTGTGTGAATCCTCAAAGATTTCTACATAAGACGAATCTTGAGACATTGGAAAGATGGAACTTGATGATATGTCTCGAGAGGGATTGTGACGAAGGTAAGCTTGACTCACTTCCTTGTCATTGGGCCAATTTGAAATTGGCGGGGCTCAAACTGCTCCTTCTTTTCTTCTTCTCCATTCTCAGTATCTCGTGAGTGGGATCCACTAAAGCCTTAGCTTGCTCATGCACCATGTCAAGGTCCAAATTAAACTCAAATTGAGCAAAGCTCTTCCAAAGGATCCTCCAGACTCGGCTCTCTAAACCTAACAGCTTGCTCGAGGAACTTGTCTAGATCCAAATCATTTTCAATTTCATCAAAACACTCTCCAGATGGATCCTCAAGACTAGGCTCACTAAAAATATCAACATGATCAAATAGCCTATCCAAGTCTAGGTCATCTCTATCTGGAGCAAAGTGTTCCATCTCGTGATCCTCTAAACACAAATCATGCAACACTCCATCTTGCATCACTAGCCTATCGAGGTCTAGGTCACAATCATCTGAGGTGAAACATTCTATCTTAAGTTCCTCTAAGCTACACTCACTTGCAACTTCATCTCTAATTTCCTCATCAACAAGTATGGTGGTGGTTTGAGCATTGTCAAGTGCATATCGGTCAACTTCACCATGTAATAATTAATGAAAGGGCAATCATCAAACCGGGTGAGAATGATGATAACAATATTCACATGAGATGAGGTGTGAGTGTGAAAAGCCGGGTATGGGCTTGTTGGCAGCCATGAGTTGGTTCGCCTCCCTTCAAGTCATCGACATGAGCGAGGAAAATGTTGCTCAAATGACTCTTGGGGAGGATGAGCCATCTCATGAATCTGAAACTCTTCCTCCTCAACTAGGTTGAATTTAGAAACTAATTGACCGAACTGTTCTTCCAACCTTGCAATTTCTTCAGTGTTTGCCACATGGGCATCTATGATTTCTTGACAAGGTTGGTTGACTGTTTTCCTAAACGTCTCGAGTGATTCTTCTAATGATGGTTCATGAGACGCAGAAATGGTGGGTTGGCCGACTAGTTTCATGAATTCCTTAAAAGTGTCTTCCAAGGAAGACGTCTGAGGAGGATAGTCATATGATGAATGGGAAGAAAAATGGTTGTCGAACTGCGGATATTCAGGGTGGTGCAGTTCGTCAACTTGGGGAGCAAAATTTTCCGTAGCATGATCATGCCACGAAAAATCAGAATAGTTGTTCCACTGGGTTATAAAATTTGAATTAGATTCAAACCAGATCGAGAAACTGTGTTCAATCGTCATTTGAAAATTCAGAAAATTGTCCCCAATGTGGACAATCACCTAAACTATGGTAAGGACTGGAGCAGTGTGAACACGGTTCATGTGGGTGCATAGTGGTAGGGGAAACATTAAAATAATCAAACGGAAGACTCATGCTTCACCCAAACAGTTCAAAATATTCCACATGAAACAATTAACAAAAATAAAATGAAATAAACAAAAGTACTAAACAAAAAACTAATAAGTAAACTAACAAAACAATAAACTAATATAAACTAACAACATAATAAAATAACTAAACAAGTAAAAATAAACTAACAAAAAATAGCAAGTAAATAAAAAAGCAGAATAAATAAATAAACAAATAAATAATTAAATAAAATTAGCAGAACGCAATGGATGTGCGCTCGAACGCAGACGCTTGGTTTAAAATAGGGCGCCGGCAAGACGCAGAGGCGCAAGTGAACGCAGCACGCGATCGCGGCCATCGTTTCGCGCTCGACCGAAGAGCACCCACGCTCGCATCACGCCGTGTGCAGAAATTCCGTGGACTCAAAAAAACTTAAAACAGAAACCAAAACCAAAACAAAACGCTAATCTAATTTTTTTGGTTTTATCTATACAAAAGCACTAAATAAAATAAAATAATTGCACAATTAAAATAACTAGTAGAAAGATAAAATTAATCTAAGCAAGAAAAATTAATTTCAACAAAACACCGATTCCCGCAACGGGCGCCAAAATTTGATGTACATATTTAATTGTACTCGCCAATTGCACGAGTCGATCGTAGTAATGTGGCATGCAAGTGCGAGTGTCGAACCCACGAGAATCGTGTTTGTCGAAAATCAACTTTAAAGTGCTTAAACTAATAAAATCTTAACCTAGTCCCAATGTCGAGGTGTAACGTGCATAAAATTAAACTAAGCTAAATGCAATAAAATAAAGCAGAAAATTAAACTAAGTTAAAAAACATTAAAATAAAGAAATAAACGACTACCCCTAATCCACTTCACAATTAATTAATCAATATATAAACATGCTTAGCTCATATTTATTAATGCTTATGCTACAAGGCATACTTTGAGCGTTAACGCATTGTTCATATTTCCGTATCGATAAGCGATATGTATATCCTATTGTTGCTACACAATCTTGTCGGACTAACTGAGGCAAACATCGTTATAAGAGGTCACAACGGATAATGGTCCAAGACTAATATCCGATGTATCTCCGTTGCAACGTTAGTCGACGCTGCATTGGCAAACAACAATCAATACACTTTTGTCACTAAAATGCATTGAAACGAATAGACATAAATTAAATGACAGAATAATACGAACTAAACATATATATATAAACAAATTAAAGCGAAGGGAAAAAGAGACTAATTAAAAGTAAAATTAAACATAAATTAAATAAACGACAATTTAGGAGGGATTTACAAAGTGAAAAATAGAGGGCTTGGGCCCTAGAGGCACCTCCCAAAACGTGCTTCACAATGAATACACGAGGTCCGCGTTTGCGAGCGTACTCACGAACTGCGTCTCGACCGTGCTTGCATGGGTGCTGCGTGCGATGTGAAGTGCAGGCTGCGTCGCGAACGTGGCTCTGACGCTGCGGCCGTG
Organism: Carpinus viminea; assembly: GCA_013348765.1. Taxonomy (NCBI): domain Eukaryota; kingdom Viridiplantae; phylum Streptophyta; class Magnoliopsida; order Fagales; family Betulaceae; genus Carpinus; species Carpinus viminea. Next base: position 37,972,118 of record CP054668.1, on the reverse strand, counting down.
CTTGCATGGTGCTGCTGCGTCGCGACGTGAGTGCAGGCTGCGGCGACCGTGGTGTCTTGCGGCTGTTTGCTGCGTCCTGGGTGATCGGCAGTATGCGTCAGGCAAGTGCTGGCAGCATCGTATGTCTCGAGCGCACCAAGTGCGGTCAACGCACTTTGGCACTTCTTCTCTTTAAGTCCTTTCTTGCCCTTGCTAACCATGATTCAACACAATGTCCTGCACAACACAAAATACTAAAAACACTACAAATGATTAAATATTAACAATGCTAAAGGCCTAACGAATATAAATTAAGGGGTCCAAATCAGCACTTTTAGGCACCGATCAAATGACAAGCCAAATTCAAGAGGTCAGTGTTAACCATGCACTCCTCGTTCGGAGTCTATTCAAATGCCCAGCCTGTTGTGAAGGTTGTACAGAATTGACCATTCACTTCTCGTATGCAAGTCGTTCAAATGCTCAATTGATAAAGAAGGATTTCATTGTTCTCACAGAAGCGACCGTGCGCTTCCCATTCGCACGCCATTCAAATGATGGCCAACTAGTGTTTCAATTGACTTTATAAGATTCACCATTCACCACCACCGTAGGCAACCGTTCGAATGCTCAGCTCCTAAAATGAGATTTTAGGGCTGACATGGCAAGTTCTCTTGAGCCTATAAATAGAGGACCTGCCCATTCGTTTTGAAAAAAGCAAAATATAGAGAATACTCAGCTCATTTGAGAGAAAAGCCTTGGTGCTTATGTTTGCTTGTTGTATGCCTTGAGAGTTCATTTGTTATGTGCCTTTGAGCCATACTCTCTTGGAGTAATTGCTGAAGTTTGTTTTCAACAAGTTTTACTTGTTTGTATTTGTTACTGGGTTGGTTGCAGCTTGTTGGAGATTCTAACAAGGGGAATTGATAAAAGGAAGTCTGGAGGTTCCAAGAGGACTACCATGGTAGCCGTGCAAGTGGGTCACTTGTCTAGACGAGTTCAAGTCAACTTGACAACGATTTTGTAAGTATGAGCAACTTGTATTTCCTCCTCCTTTTATAGTGAATGATTTTCTGGGTCCACTGCCCGGAGTGGTTTTTCCAAGAGGTTCTTGGTTTCCACTTCATCACCAAAATCTTGTGTTCATTGCTTTATTGTTGTACATATTTTGGTGATTATCATTGTTGCCTAGAAGTAAATTTTAATTCCGCACTATTTTCTTGCAACACCTATTCAACCCCCCTTCTAGGTGTGAATGGAATCTTTACGTATTTTCAATTGGTATCAAAGCGGGTTCACTCCGTGAAGGATTAATTTCCTGAGTGTGATCTTGTGGATTCCCAATATGTCTCCTTCTTTGGATTATGCTTTAGATGTTGTTGAGAACAATATTGCTTTTGATAATTCATATTATTCTAATTATGATTCCGATAGAGACATTGATCTTCAATACACTTATAATAGATTGTATTCTAAGTTTTCAGAACTAAGAATTACCGATGCTAATATCTTGAAGAAACTTAGAATGGTTGAAGATGATAGAAATAATGTGGTTGACAAACTCAAAGATTTTGATGCTTTAAAAACTGAGAATCTTATGTGTGGTGATAAGATTAAAATGTTAGAAGAGTCTCGTGAGACTTGTGTTCAAAATGCCTCGTCTTCTCAAAAGAATATTGATGGCATGTTTCCTAGAAAGCATTCTTCTAAATTCATTCCCACATGTCATCATTGTGGTGCTATCAGTCATATTCGACCTAACTATTTTCAACTTAACTCTAAAAACATTGTGTCTTCTAATGTTAAGCGATTCTAGTGTCATGCCACACTTGATGCGTCTTTCAAGACAAGTGAAAGAAGTGAATGAAAAACTTGCCTCGTGTTCACATGATAATAGCAAAGGATGTTCATGAATGCCCTCAAAATGCTTTCAAAGAGAGAAACAAATGTTTACTAAGAAGGAAGACGATTCTTGTTTTGTTTTTCACACTGCTCTAAATGTCATTGATTCTTGCTTGTGGTATTTGGATAGTGCTTGTTCTAAACACATGACAGGGAACAAAGATTTCTTCAAGGAACTCAAAGAAGGAATAAATGGTGGAAATATCACCTATGGTGATGGAAGCAAATCCAAAGTCACTGGAAAGGGAGTTGTGGAAATTCTTGGTGTACCAACTCTTGAAGAAGTGCTGTTTGTAGATGGATTGAAAGCCAATCTTCTAAGCATTAGCCAATTTTATGATGATGATCTTGTCATTCTATTTTCCAAAAGAGGAATGCAATATTTTCAAAAGATCCTGGGCATGGATAATGGGAGGAAAGCAAACTGACGACAATTGTTATTGTATCACTACCAAACCTCATCTCAAATGCAACAAGACCTCCACAGATGCAAGTACACTTTGGCATCAAAGTTTAGGCCATCTTAACTACCATGATTTGTGCAAATTGTCTAAAAGGGATGTTATTGCAGATCTTCCAAAAATTGATAAAATCGATCATGTCGTTTGTGAACTATGCCAAATTGGTAAGCAAACTTGGGTTGCTCACAAGTAAGGGTGTAAACGAGCTGAGCTTGGGTGAGCATAGGCTGTCCAAGATCGGCTCATTTATTATTGGGCTAGGCTCGAGCTCGAGCTCGATGGCAGAACAACACAAAAGGCAGAACAACCAGATCTGAACCAAAATTAGCTCAAATGAAATCCCAATCCACTAGTACTCCTGTAGGGTTTCTCCTTTCCAGGCGAAAACCGCAATCAAGTCGTGCACGATGGCGGCGGCGGGGTGGTCCTCGACGAAGCTTGGTATGCCTCCCATGGCTAATCCCAGACGGAGATGAAAGGAGACTAAGAGAACGAGAGAGAGGCATAAGTATTTTGGGAGATGAGAGATTGAGAGGAGAGAACTCTGTTAGGTGTTTTAAGGGAAGGTTATGGCTAAGGGGTCTGGAGAGTTGAAGAGATGAAGAAAGAAGGAAGGGATGAAGACTTTATGAAGAAAAAGGCATTGAAAGGTGGAGATATTTTGGGAATAAGGGACACGTGTATGGACAGTATGGGTGCTGAAAGGTGGAGATATATATATACTTATTTAACTTATTTTAATATATATACTTATTTAATTTTAATATATATATACTTATTTAACTTATAAGTAATTATTATAATTTTTAATATATATATACGAGCTTATACGAGCTGATTCACGAGCTTAGCCGAGTCGAGCCAAGCTTGCTTCGTTTAATATTTGAGACAAGATTTGTGTTCACGAAGTGCTTCATTTAATATTTGAGTCGAGCCCAAGCTGAGCTTATGCGAGCCGAAGCCGAGCTTGCTCATGAAGCACTTCGCTCACTTAATACCCCTACTCACAAGAAGACTTTTGGAATCCACACTTCTAGAAATTTAGAGCTGTTGCACATGGATCTCATGGGACCAACAAGAACTAAAAGCATGGGTGGTAAGAAATACATTCTTGTCATTGTTGATGATTTCTCACAATTCACATGGGTGTTATTATTAAGAGAAAATTAGATGCATTTGCCCAAGCTCAGAACTTGTTCAAAAGAATTCAAAATAAGCAAGTAAGCACCATTCAATGAATAAGAAGTGACCATGGAAGAGGGTTTGAAAACTCAAGCTTTGAAGAATTTTGCAATCAATTTGGCATCAAGTAAGAGTTCTCATCTCCTATCACTCCACAGCAAAATGGTGTTGTAGAAAGGAAAGACCAAGTCATCCAAGAAATGGCTCATGTCATTATTTACTCAAGATCTTCCTCAACATTTTTGAGGAGAAGCTGTGAACATTGCATGTCACATCATCAACCGGGTTTATCTAAGACCGGAAACCACCATGTCACCATATGAGATTTGGAAGGGAAGAAAACCTACTGCCAATTATTTTTGAGTATTTGGAAGTCCTTGTTACATTTTTTGAGATTGAGAAAATCTGGGGAAATTCAACACCAAAAGTGATGAAGGTATATTCCTTGGTTATTCTTCTAACAGTCGTGCTTATAGGGTGTTTGATGCAGCGTGACTTAGTGGGCTATAATGAAGAACAACAAATACGCAGCTGATAACTAATTCTAGATCTTAATTCTATCAAAGATCTAAGAACTCTTCTTGAAAATCTAGATACTCTCTAATATTTTGAAGGAAAATAGAGGAATAGACTCTACCTGAGTATTCTCATTAATCAATATCAATAATAAACAACAACTTCATTCTCAAGGCTCTAAACATTTATTTATAGCCCCAAAACTCCTAGTCTTAAGATAACAATGAAATAAAGCCAGTTTAGAAGTCTACGAAATAAAACTAAACCAAATAAAAGACTAACAAATAAACCTAATTCAAATAAAATACTAAAAGATAAGATAGGCCATTCTGATCTATATCATCCTCCCCGGGTTGAAGAGAATTTGTCATCGAATTCAGCTGGTTCTTTCCACGATCTTTCGGATGCCCAATCAACTCATTCTATTCACTCTTCCTCAAGATCAAGACTAGACAACAGCCTATAATAAATGTGATGTTCTTCATCATCGACATATCTCGATGTTTGTCGTGAAAGCCCCACACATTACTTTTCCATGTAGACTTGACGTGCTTCTCTTGTGCTTTGCCCTTCCAATAAGCCATGAGAATTCACAAAGATCCCTTCACTCTTTGATAGAAAAGTTGTCTCCGCTCCATAGATCTCATCAATACTTTGGTTAAAAGTTATTGACAAGATAGCATCTACTCTAAGGAAATCAACTTCCAAATAAAAGACTTCCTATTTAGGGCTTTCAACAAACACTTGGTGCATAGAACTCACCTCTTCATCAGGATAGGTGTCATAGATTGGTGGAGATGCCCAATCTAGCGAGCAATCTTCTTCAATAAATCCATCTTCCTCCTTCACAACTGATTGACTCTTAATCTTCGCCCTCTAGGTGCCACCTCCACCATCTTCCTATATGCTTCTTTTTGTGGAATTTTTTTTTGGGGAAAATATGTTTTAGCCCCCTCAACTACCACCCAGTTACGTTTTAGTCCCCTAAACTATCAAAAGTTGTTAAATGGCCCCCCCCAACTCCCAAACAGTTACATTTTAGCCCCCTCCATTAGTCTTTGCCGTGAAATTGGATGGAAACATCAAAACTACATCGTTTTGAGATTGCAAGTTACCAAAATACCCTCAACTAATGGAGGGGGCTAAAACACAACTCTTTGGTAGTTAGGGGGCCATTTAACAACTTTCCCATTTAACAGCTCCATGGTTTCATAGTTTTTTCCGAACACAAAGCACATCATGTTGCTAAGCGAAGCTCGCTCAAGACATCGTGGACAGAGAAGAACTTATCTCCAGTGGCGGAGCGACATGCAATCATGAAAACCATTTGAGCAGCGATTTGGACCTGGGGCTTCGAGGCATTGATTTGTTTAGAAGAGATGAGTGGCGCGATTCTCCTCAAGGTTCGCCAAAGAACTCCGTGAAGGAGTGACAAGAAGTTATAAAGTTAGGTTTAGTCAAGTAAACAGAAACTGATCTACACATTGCTGCAAGAATCAAACAAACTACCACCCTACACATCACATGAGCCAAGTCCTCTACGCGCCCTTATGTGCCGTTGAAGTTCCTAGCCATCAATTCATGTGCTTCACATGCCAACCACATGTCGTACTTGTAATTTGCATGCGCTATACATGTGGGTTGGGTTTGGGTTATCCAATCCAATAAACTAACCCAAGTGGGTCTGTCCAAGGTGCTACATGCGTAATTCAGATTCAATAATCCGACTAGAGTGAGCTCAACGCTACATGCACATACCAGATAAGGTCTTTAGATCTAATAACCACCAAAGTGAGCCTAGTTTGAATTGGATCATGGCATTAGATTCAATAACCACCCAAGTTTGCTCAACTCGAGTTGGATTCAGGCTACACTATCCATAATTGGCCCAATTGAGCCAACCCAGTTTGTTTTCTAACACATTGCCACCCGTTGTCGCAAGCCACCGCCGCTATTGCCACTATCCCTACTCACCATCAGCCATTACTGTCTTTGGTCACCTCCCCGTAACCACTACCAACTACCACCATCTCTGTCATGTATGCCGTTCATCGTCGTCCTATGTCGACCTCACCAAATTGAGATCTTGCCTGGTTTTGGTTACGCTTCACACCTGATTTGGCCCTATCCAAGCTCAGGTTCAAGTTATGTTTTATGTTGCACCATATCTCATTTCTCTTCAAGAAACCATCATAATCCATCAACAAAAATCCTAGTTGATCTCACACTAAGTTTGTGGTTCTTATTCAACTGAATCTTTCTCGAGAAAAGAAAAAGGAGTATCAAGAAAATAAAATCAATTGTTTTTCTTTCCAAACTCAAGCTTTCACTTTAAGTTTGACGGGGGATGTATAATATATATTTTTCATATTAGGTTAATATAATCCCATAAATAAGCCATGCCCACTTCTTAATGAAACTACCACAACGTATGCATGCCACCTTTCTACAAGTTGTGATTAGGTTTATTGAGTTGATTCTCTATTCTCAGACTCATGGATACGCTATTCTCTCCCTGAAAATTTACTAGGTCTTCGTCACATGCACAGGCATTCTACATAATTTCTTTTTCTTCTATATACTTCCCTTCTCCTTCCACGCTCTTTTTAGTCATAAAATTGTCATAATGTAAGTACAAGAAAAAAAAAGTCTTAAAATAAAGAACTCTAACTTTTGTGTTCTTCTTGCAGATCTATATTCTTCTAAGCATAATCTGTGGTGGAAAATTGCAACTGGTATGACGATTAGTATTGTATAAAAGCTATTCTAGTTTCAGAAGAATGTACCATTTTTGCAATACATTATTTCATTTCTTTTCTTCTTTATGTGCTCTAATGAAATAAGTGACTTAAACCATTCTTTGCATGCAGTCATTTCTGCAGCAGTGGCTGTGATTCTAGTAACCTTTTGTCTGATTATCTATTGTGTTAAGAGAGGGCATTTCTCAAGTAACGCAATGTTCTCAAACAAAGTGGTGCAAAAATTTTCAAATCATTGATGAGGAAATCATGAAGAATCATGGATCAATGGCCATGAGCCAGCTCGAACCACTTTCTGTGGCAAGAGCTTGTGGTGCGAGATTTACCAATAGGTTCATGCTTCCCAACGGAAACCTCATGGCCCAATATTATTGGCTTTCTTGAACCTCTCCGCAAATATTTTCCCGGAAGGGGCCACGAGGTAAGCCCAGAGCACAAAGCCATGGCTAGCCAAAGAGAAAAAGCAAAGGGGAAGAAAAAGCTGTTAAATGGCCCCCCCAACTACCAAAGAGTTGTGTTTTAGCCCCCTCCGTTAGTTGAGGGTATTTTGGTAACTTGCAATCTCAAAACGACGTAGTTTTTATATTTCCATCCAATTTCACGGCAAAGACTAACGGAGGGGGCTAAAACGTAACTGTTTGGTAGTTGGGGGGCCATTTAACAACTTTTGATAGTTTAAGGGGCTAAAACGTAATTGGGTGGTAGTTGAGAGGGCTAAAACGTATTTTCCACTTTTTTTTTAAAAAAAAAAAAATTTCTTGTGTCACTAAGAACCCTTTGGGCTGCAAGCAACCTTGGAATTCCGGTTTATCAAGTTTAAACTTGTTCACTTGTCGATAGGCATGAGCTTGGCCATGGTGCTAACGTACGTGTGTTCCGCACTCCACAAAGGGTTTCTAGATCCACTCCCATTGTGACCACACATGTTGGATATTTGGGTAGCGAGGGCTTTGATTTGATCCCCCAAAACCATGAATTGCTCCATGTGTTGTCAATGTTCAATGATCAATTTTTCTTCTGCCCTCGTGTGCCACTATCTTGGTTGACGAAGACGAATGTTTGGACCATCCATGTTGGCTAAGTGATCAGTAGGGACCCCATGTTAGGTGCACGCACGCCCCTTCTTTGCACGATTAGACCACCAAACTTCTCCTCCATGTGCCATAAAAGAATTGCCGATTGCTCCTTAAGTGATGTCTTTGTGTGCATGTGATGAATGCTAAATATTGTATATTTGAGCCCCTTAACTTATATTTGTTAAGCTCTTAGCTTTGTTAGTTTCTAATGTTTTTGTTAGTTTTAGTGTTTTATTGTGCTGTAGGTCATTGGCATAAAAATGTGATTTAAAGGGTGGAAATCAGCAAAGGAAGAACTGATCCTTGTTGGTGTGATCGAGCGCACGGATCCAGCGATTGAGCGCACCTATGCTCGAGCCCAAGGAGCCAGTGATCGAGCGTGCCTACGCTTGAGCCCAAGAGTCTGGGATCAAATGCACACTACATACACTCGAGATCCCCGCATAGCCCTAGCACCATCGCTTTCGTTGCTGTGCTGTGGGAATATTGAAGTGGTTGAGAGCACTTAAGCACACCAAGTGCGATTGAGCGCACTAAGGCTGCACTTGAGCGCACTAGGTGCGATCATGTACACCCACGCCTACCTGGCAGCACATAACTGTAATACCCCCGATAAAAACCAACTATTTTATTAGACAAAATCTTTTCCGTAGGAGCAATCAACAAAGATTTCAATAATGGTGTTTAACAAGACCCAAAACCCTTAGCGTTAACCTAATCATGCTTTGAACCTTTAGAAAATAAAAGCCAAACAATAAACCTCAGGAGGTGGACGTACGCTAGGTCTCGTAGATGTACGCTACTATCTATAGTACGGATGCATGGGGGACCAGCAAACGTAAGCTCTGCAAATAGTACAACGGACGTACATGGGACCACCGGATGTATGCTACTTTTTGGGGTACGCATTGGGTAATACCTGGACGTATGAGACACCCTCTGGATCACTGTGCAAAGACCACCGGACGTATGCTAGGATTGTCAGACGTCCACTGCTCTGTCAAAGAGTTGATGGCAAACTTTCCCTATAAATAACTCATCCCACCTCTCATTTCTCACGCCTGTTTTCTTCCCCAAGTATGCCCCTAGGTTGCCAAAATCCTTCCTTTGAGTTTTGAGTGAGAAATTGGTGAGAGTGAGCTTCAAGGAGTTTTGAGGAGGAGACCATGTCCGTGCTTAGCTTCAGGGTAAGCTCTATTCTCTTTGTGTTTAGCATTATTTTAACTTATATTTCTGCATTGATGAGGTTTTCCAAGTGTTCATTAAGCATTCTTTAAAGAAAATTATGTTTTCAAAAGATTTTCTCAAAGTCTCGTTGCACTGTGATTCCTTTGTTGCATGTGCTGTTTTGCTAGCTTAGAAGAGGTTTAGAGGTCTATAATGCCATTAGAGACATGCACTGTTCAAATCTTAAAATAGTGTGCTTAACACACTGAGTGGACATATGCCATCGAGGTCAGACATACGGTCAGTAGGCAAAGCACCAATTTTTGAGTTTCACACATGTATGCCTAGGCTTAACCATGTTTCTAGGTTTCATAAGGCTTAGAATAACGGTGTCTTGTATCTGTTATAACAGGAACTAGCTTGGTTGAAGGATTTGGTCAAGTGCGCTAAACACTTACACCCTTTTTACGTAAAACGTGGGATATATCAGTTGACTGACCACGCGTATGATATGAGCATGCCTACTTTCTGTAATTACTTGGTAACTGTGTTATTAATTCACTGTTAAGATGCATCGTAAGACATGGTATACCGGTACATGTGGTATAAACGGTCATTAGTTTACTATATAGATTACATATTATGGTCAAATGTGTGTGTTATATAGGGCTTTGGATCTATTGGTTTTGTGACCCTGGTACAATTATTCCCAATGGTTCAGTCATTATAGGACGGACGTCATTAGTTGGTGTGGGTCACTCAAGGTCGGACCCGGTCGTGCCACTAATGTTACGTACGATATGTTGTGCAATGGTTGGGACACTGACATTGTATTATAGGTCCTCAGGATAGCACCAACATTGCTGAGAATGGGTAATATCTCGGGTAGACCATGTATGAGAGTTATGACTTGTAATGCATTAGCCTTTTCCTGCATTAAAACAATTAGGTAATTATCGCCGGTTCTACACCATATGCTTTGAAAGCCCTAAAACCTATCAAATGGTGTATTAACGGAGATAATGCCATCTTTTTGGATATTACTCAATTTGCACGTTTACTTTCATTAATTTGGTTCATGTCATACCTAAGAGTGAGGTTTACTTATTAAGTCATTAGACTTACGTAGTTATTATCCTCTAGGTAATCCGATTTATCGCTTGGGAGTGGCAAGAGATGCTATTACTTGGCTGGTTATGCTTTACTAATAATTGTAGGTTTGTCTTTATTATTTAGTAGCTCTATGTTTTTACTTGATGAATTATAATGACTTAGATTATTCACCTTCCATTGCATTTACTCTGACAGTTTTATAAGGGTGATTTCCCTTTTAGTCATAAGTTGGCTTAAATGGGTAAATTGCCAGTGACTCCACCGAATTAGCCGAGGCTAATTTTGGGGGTGTTACAATAACCTAGTTTTATTTTCCTTATAAATAGGACCTCTTTCTTTTTGTAAAACCTACGTTTGGGAGGCACCTTCAAGAGCTAAAACCTCTTTGTCTTCTCATTGTTTAGCCTTCCATTCATCATTTATTTGTAAGCTTTCAATTTATTATGATTAGAGGCTAAATCTTCAACTAAGGTTGAAGATGAAGCCTCACCATTGATTTGTTTACATGTTTTCATGTTTTGTTTTTATGAAATCCATTGTTTAATGTCATGTATGTTCGTTTCAATTCAATTTCGTGACAAAATTGTGATTGATTGTGCCATAGTTGGATATTCATTGTGTTTTGTCTGATGGATACATTTCATCTTTTGATTTACTTTGGATATCCATTGTCTTTTGTGTTAAGTATAGATACATTAGATCTTTTGAACTAAATTGAATATGTTTTGTTTTTTGTCAAATGGATGAATTCTTTGAATCTTTTGATAGGAACAATAGAACATGCATAGAGCTTAATCGATGTATGAACTAGCATGACACTAGAACATATATAGACTTAATAGTTTGATGGATGTATGAACTAAGTAAAAGCAACAGAATAGGCATAGAGCCTAATCGTTTGGGATGTATGAATTAAGCATGAGAATATGTATTTTGAAGTGGTGAGGTGGATTTTAAGACCTTAGTGTTTTTTGTTTAATAGCTTTTAAATATTTAATCTATTTTATATTTTTGCATGACTAAGTTTGAAACCTTGGAACTAGGTTAAAATAGGATTAATTTAGATAGAGAATTAGTTTTTGCAAACACGACTCCTTGTGGATTTGATCTCGCACTTGCACAACGCTATATTACACACGACTCGTGTGCTTACGAGTACAAACAATTAAATTTGTACATCAAATTTTGGCGTTGTTGCTCCTTACGTGCTGTCTTCGTGTGCACGTACACCTCGTTCATGTTTGTCAAATGGTTGCTCCTCCCCATTCATGAAAAGTAATTAAGCTCTGATATCGACTGATGCAGCATGACTTAGTGGGCTACAGTGAAGAACAACAAATACGTAGTAGATAACTAATTCTAGATCTTGATTTTATCAAAGATCTGAGAACTCTTCTTGAAAATTTAGATACTCTCTAGTATTTTGAAGGAAAATAGATGAATAAACTCAACTCTGAGTATTCTTATTAATCAATATCAATAATAAATAACAACTTCATTCTCAAGGCTCTAAGCATTTATTTATAGCCATAAGACTCTTATTCCTAAGATAACAATGAAATAAAATCAGTTTAGAAGTCTACGAAAGAAAACTAAACCAAATAAAAAACTAACAAAGAAACCTAATTCAAATAAAATATTAAAAGATAAGATAGGCCATCACGATCTACATTAGTGTTCAATCACCGAACAAACACTGTTATGGAGTCCATAAATGTGGTGGTACTTGATGACTCAAGTTCTCCAAAAGAAGAGATGCCTAAAGAAGTAGTTCAAACCATTGAAGTCAACAATGATCAAGAAGAAGTCTCAACCCCTATTCAAAGGCATCTTCTCAAAAAAACCCTTGTTCTTGTGGAGAAGAATCATCATTCAGAAAACATTGTTGGAAATACGAATGAAGGAATTCGGTTGAGAAATAGAGTGGTTAATCACATCACTTACTCTTGTCACCTTTCCATGCTTGAGCCTAAGAAAGGTGAAGAAGCCTTGGAAGATGAAAGTTGGGTAGAAGCAATGCATGAAGAACTTAATCAATTCTCTCGAAATGAGGTATGGACTCATGTCCCTCGACCCCTTGATCACAATGTTATAGGCACCAAATAGATTTTTAAGAATAAATATAATGAAAATGGAATTGTGGTTAGAAACAAAGTTAGATTGGTTGCTCAAGGTTATACTCAAGTAGAAGGAGTAGATTTTGATGAAACTTTTGCTCATGTTGCTCATTTGGAATCCATTAGAATTTTACTCTCCATTGCATGCCATTTTAAATTCAAATTATATCAAATGGATGTAAAAAGTGCTTTCTTGAATGGTGTTATTCAAGAAGAGATATATGTTGAGTAGCCCAAAGGATTCCAACATCCTTCTCTACCGGATCATGTGTTCAAACTCAAGAAGGCTTTGTACAGTCTCAAGCAAGCTCTAAGGGCATGGTATGATAGACTTACCTCTTTTCTTCTAAGTCAAGGGTTTGTTAGGGGAAATGTGGAACAAACCTTCTTCATTCGATCTGTAGATCAACATAACTTAATTGTTCAAATTTATGTTGATGATATCATTTTTGGTGCTACCTTGGACTCTCTTGCTCACAAGTTTGCTGATTCTATGAAGCAAGAGTTTGAGATGAGTATAATTGGAGAACTCAACTATTTTCTTGGGCTTCAAGTCAAACAAACTAATGAAGGTATCTTCATCTCTTAAATCAAGTATGCCAAAGACTTGGTGAAGAAGTTTGAGCTCGAAGGAAAGAGTCGTACTCGTACTCCTATGAGTACTAGTACAAAGATGAATGCCGATCTCAATGGAAAAAGTGTCAATCCTACGCTTTATAAAAGCATGATTGGGAGTTTGTTGTACCTCATTGCTAGTCGTCTTGATCTCTGTTTCAGTGTTGGTGTTTATGCTAGATTTCAATCAAATCCAAAGGAATCACATCACATTGTTGTGAAACGTATCATCAGGTATGTTAATAATACCCTTAATCATGGGATTTTTTATTCACGAAACACAAATCTTGATATTGCAGGGTACTTTGATGCAGATTGGGCCAGCAATGCTGATGACCGCAAAAGTACTTTGGGAAGATGTTACTATATTGGTACAAACATGATTGCCTGGTCTAGTAAGAAACAAAATTTCATCTCTTTATTCATTGCTGAGGCTGAATATATTGCTGTTGGAAATTGCTACACTCAACTACTTTGGATAAAGCAAATGCTAGAAGATTATAGGGTAAGTGAAGAAAAGATGTCTATCTTTTGTGATAATACAAGTGCCATAAATATTTTGAAAATCCCAGTCCAACACTCTCCGACTAAGCACATTGACATTAGACATCACTTCATTCGAGACTTGGTTGAAAAACAGGTGATATCTCTTAACTTTGTCTCTTCTGAAAATCAATTAGCCGACCTTTTTACAAAACCTCTTGATGCTCTTAGGTTTGAGTTTCTTAGGAAGGCTATTGGTGTTTGTGAAGGAATGTAATCCTTCTTTTAACATGATTGGGATTGGATCTCCTTGTTAACTTGTTTCTTCCATCCTAGTACATGTTGTGCTCTTGTGTATATAGCATCTTTTGTAACGCCCTAAGAATTAACTGGTAATTAATTCCACGGTTTGTCTCCCAGCCTTATTCACTCTGAACAAGACCTTTGAGACCTCTACTCCTAAAAAACAGAGGATACTAAGCAACAAAAGTAATAAAGTTCTATAAACATTGAATTAGTATAACCAGAACGTCTAAACAAAGATCATCAAAGCAGTGTAAATCATACTATAACATTAGTACAAGGGATCTATGCTAAACTTTAATATGTAAGCATCCATCAAGCCTTAAGTCTACAGTATAACTCAAAAGTACTAGTTACCATGAGTACCCGCTTAAGCTTGCAATAAGTCCTCAAGCATCTCCTGGATCGAATCTTCCAACATAACTAGATGCTACGCGGTATCCATTATCTAGAACAGTATAATCGTACATATAGAGAAAAAAGGGAAATAATACATGGGTAAGTCCGACTACTTAGTGAGTATAAATGCACATGATGTACCCATCATTAATTTGTGGATTTTGTTGTTTATAAAACACATACAATATTATAAGATGACAGTTTATCATGCAGGTAACATATATATAATATAATATATGCATATAATATAGAGTAACAGTAATAGTTCAACAATATGGTCTACCCAAGATATTACCTATTCTCAGCAGGGTTGACACTATCCTAAGGGACCTATTGTCCAATGCTCGTGCCCTAACCATTGCACAACATACCATATATAACACTAACGACACGATCGAGTTTGACCTTGGGTGGCCTACACCACTAACGACGTCTATCCTATAGTGACCACCATTGGGAATGGTTACATCTTAGTCACGAAACCATTGGATCTAAAGCCTTCTTCTTCTTCTTCATGATAGAAGGCCTTTGCCCTTTTGTCTTCTTTTAATTTAATTGAAGAGATAAGATATTGCAATAACCAATAGTAGTTAGACATGTAGCAAGGGATATGATTTCCTTTTTATTTTAAAGCCCCATCTTTTATAAATTGCTCCACCCCATCTTCTTTTCTTCAACTTCTTCTTCTTCCTCTTCATGAGAAAAGGGCTTTGCCCTTTTGTCTTCATTTAATTTAATTGAAGGGATATGATATCTCAATGACCAATGGTAGTTAGACATGTGGCAAGGGATATGATTCACTTTTTATTTTAAAGCCCTATCTTTTATAAATTGCTCCACCACATCATCATCATCATCTTCTTCTTCTTCATCAAGATAGAAGGGCTTCGCCCTTTTGTCTTCTTTAAAATTAGTTGAAGGGATAAGATATCTCAATGACCAATGGTAGTTAAACATGTGGCTAGGGATATGATTCCTCATTTTTTTTAAAGCCCCATCATTTATAAATTGCTCCACATTATCTTCTTGTTCTTCTTCTTCTTCACGATAGAAGGGCTTTGCCCTTTTGACTTCATTTAATTTATTTGATGGGATAAGATATCCTAGTGACCAATGAAAATTAGACATGTAGCAAGGGATATGGTTCCTTTTTTATTTTAAAACCTATAAATTACTTCTTCTTCTTCGAAGGGATAAGATATCTGAATGACCAATGGTAGTTAGACATGTGGCAAGGATATGATTCCCTTTTTGTTTTAAAGCCCCATCTTTTATAAATTGCTCTACCCCTTCTTCTTCTTCTTCATGATAGAAGGGCTTTGCCCGTTTGTCTTCTTTTAATTTAATTGAAGAGACAGGATATCTCAATGACCAATTGTAATTAGACATGTGGCAAGGAATATGATTCCCTTTTTATTTTAAAGCCCAATCTTTTATAAGTTGCTCCACCCCCATCTTCTTCTTCTTCTTTATGATAGAAGGGCTTTGCCCTTTTGTCTTCTTTTAATTTAATTGAGGGGATTAGATATTCCAATGACCAATGGCAGTTAGACATGTGGCAAGGGATAAGATTCCCTTTTTATTTTAAAGCCCCATCTTTTTAATAAATTACTCTAGCCCTTCTTCTTCTTCTTCTTCTTATTCTTCTTCATGATAGAAGGGATTTTCCCATTTGTCTTCTTTTAATTTCTTCGACAATGGTAGTTAGACATGTGGCAAGGGATAGGATTCCCTTTTTATTTTAAAGCCCATCTTTTATAAATTGCTACACCCCATCTTCTTCTTCTTCTTCTTCTACATGATAGAAGGGCTTTGACCTTTTGTTTTATTTTAATTTAATTGAAGGGATAAGATATCCCAGTAACCAATGGTAGTTAGACATGTGGCAAGGGATATGATTCTCTTTTTATTTTAAACCCCCATCTTCTATAAATTGATCCACCCCATCTTCTTCTTCTTCTTCTTCTTGTTATTCGTCATGATAGATGGGCTTTGCCCTTTTGTCTTCTTTTATTTTAATTGAAGGGATAAGATATCCCAATGACCAATGGTTATTAGACATATGGCAAGGGAAAGGATTTCCTTTTTATTTTAATGCCCCATCTTTTATAAATTGTTCTACCCCATCTTCTTCTTCTTTTTCTTCTTCTTGATAGAAGGGCTTTGACCTTTTGTCTTTTTTTAATTTAATTGAAGTGATATGATATCTCAATGACCAACAGTAGTTAGAGATATGGCATGGAATAGGATTCCCTTTTCATTTTAAAGCCCCATTTTTTGTAAATTTCTCTACCCCATCTTCTTCTTCTTCTTCTTCATGATAGAAGGGCTTTGTCCTTTTGTCTTCTTTTAATTTAATTGAGGGGACAAGATATTCCAATGACCAATGGTAGTTAGACTTGTGGCAAGGGATATGATTCCCTTTTTATATTATAGCTCCATCTTTTATAAATTGCTTCACCCCATCTTCTTCTTCTTCTTCTTCTTCTTCTTCTTCTTCTTCTTCATGATCGAAGGGCATTGCCCTTTTGTCTTCTTTTAATTTAGTTGAAGGGATAAGATAACCCAATGATTAATGGTTATTAGACATGTGGCAAAGGGTGTGATTCCCTTTTTATTTTAAGGCCCCATCTTTTATAAATTGCTCCACCCCATCTTCTTCTTCTTTCTTCTTCTTCTTCTTCTTCTTCTTCTTCTTCTTCTTCATGATAGAAGGGCTTTTCCCTTTTGTCTTCTTTTAATTTAATTGAAGGATAAGGTATCCCAATGACAAATGGTAGTTAGACATGTAGCAAGGGATATGATTCCCTTTTTATTTCAAATACCCTTCTTCTTCTTCTTCTTCTTCTTCCTCTTCTTCTTCGAAGGCATAAGATATCCTAATCTACCATTGGATAGGATTCCCTTTTAATTTTAAAGCCAAATCTTTTATAAATTGCTCCACCCCATCTTCTTCTTCTTCTTCTTCTTCTTCTTATTCATGATAGAAGGGCTTTACCGTTTTGTCTTGTTTTAAATTAATTGAAGGGATAAGATATCCTAATGACCAATGGTAGTTAGACATGTGGTAAGGGATAAGATTCCCTTTTATTTTAGAGCTCCATCTTTTATAAATTGCTCCACCCCCATCTTCTTCTTCTTCTTCTTCTACTTCATGATCGAAGGGCATTGCCCTTTTGTCTTTTTTTAATTTAATTGAAGGGATAAGATATCCGACATGTGGCAAGAGGTATGATTCACTTTTTATTTTAAAGCTCCATCTTATGTAAAGTTATTTTTCTTCTTTTTCTTCTTCGAAGGGATATGATATCCCAATGACTAATGGTTGTTAGACATGTGGCAAGGGATAGGATTCCCTTTTTATTTTAAAGTCCCATCTTTTATAAATTGGTCCATCCCATTTCCTTCTTCTTCTTCTTTTTCATGATAGAAGGGATTTGCCTTTTTGTCTTCTTTAATTTAATTCAATGGATAAGATATCTCAATGACCAATGGTTGTTAGACATGTGGCAAAGTGTAAGATTCCCTTTTTATTTTAAAGCCCCATATTTTATAAATTGCTCCATCTCATCTTCTACTTCTTCTTCATGATAGAAGGGCTTTGCCCTTTTGTCTTCTTTTAATTTAATTGAGGGGATAAGATATCCCAATGAGCAATGATAGTTAAACTTGTGGCAGGGGATAGGATTCTCTTTTTATTTTAAGAGTAATGGTATAAGTCTTCTTAGAGTCTTCTTAGAGTCATCCCAAATGTGATGTGGCTTTTAAAATCGTAAAAAAATGAAAAGTCAATAAATTACATCTCAAATTTAACAGTAATTTTAAAAGTTACATCACATTTGGGATGACTTTAGGAAGACTCTAGAAAGCCTTAGATCATTATTCTTATTTTAAAGCCCCATCTTTTATAAATTGCTCTATGCCATCTTCTTCTTCTTCATGATAGAAAGGCTTTGCCCTTTTGTGTTCTTTTAATTTAATTGAAGGATAAGATATCCCAATGATCATTGGTAGTTAGACATATGGCAAGGGATATGATTCCCTTTTTATTTTAAAGCCCCATCTTTTATAAATTGCTTCACCCCTTCTTCTTCTTCTTCATGATAGAAGGGTTTTGCCCTTTTGTCTTCTCTTAATTTAATCGATGGGATAAGGTATCTCAATGAGTTAGACATGTGGCAAGGAGTAGAATTCTTTTTTTATTTTAAAGCCCCATCTTTTATAAATTGATCCACCTCATCTTCTTCTTCATTGTAACGCCCCGAGAATTAATTAACTAGTAATTAATTCCACGGTTCGTCTCCCAGCCTTATTCCACTCTGAACAAGACTCAGGAAACTCTACTCATCGAAAATAGAGGATACTAAGAAGTGGAAGTAATTAAGTTTTATAATCATTGAATCATACAACCAGAGCATCTAGCCAAAGATCATCAAAGGAGCGGAAATCACACTATCTACATAACATCATTATAAGGGATCTATGATAAACCTTAATATGCAAGCATGCATCAAGTCCTAATGTCCACAACATAATTCAAAAGTATTAGTTACCATGAGTACCCACTTAAGCTTGCAATAACTCTTTAAGCACCTCCCGAATTGAATCTTCCAACATCACTGGATGTTTCGTGGTAACCACTATTTATAATAGCATAGTTGAATATATGGAGAAAAAAGTGAAATAATACAAGGGTAAATCCGATGACTTAGTGAGTAAAAATGCACATGATGTACTTGTCATTAATTTATGGATTCAGTTATTTATAAAACACATGCAATATTATGAGATGATAGTTTATCATGTAGGTGATATATATATGCATATGATATATAGAGTAATAGTCATAGTTCAATAGTATTATCTACTCGAGATATTACCCATTCTCAGCAGGGTTGATGCTGTCTCAAGGGACTTGTAATACAATGTCAGTGCCCCAGCCATTGCACAACATACCGTACATAACACTAGCGGTATAACCAAGTCCGATCTCGGGTGGCCCACACCACTAATGACATCCGTCTTATAGTGACCATCCATTAGGAATGGCTATATCTTGATTACGAAACCATTAGATCCAAGGTCCCCTACCCCCCCCAACACACGCAGGCCATAAAGTTAATATGTATAGTAAGCCCATGACCATTATATTGCATGTACCGATGTACCATGTCATATAATGCAATTAATCTTATCAGTCTTTTACATGCATAGTTTTACAAGCCTCATTATTATCTTATTAATCAACACACGTTTTCATAAAAGAGAGTTTGCAGTGGTTCCAAAATGTATTTCATGAGAGTTGCAAAATATGCATGTTTGATATATATAAAATAGATATGCAATGCAGAAAAGTAACAACAAAGCATCCATGTGAGTTTGTACTCACCCGGGTCGTAAAGCTTCTCCATGTAATTCCCTTAAGGCTCCATAACCTCAAATACTGAGAAAAGACCTATCATTAATTCTATTTTTGCTAAAGCAACTCTAGAATAAAGGAAACAGGAGTTATGGGACGGCTAATGAAAATAAAGTTTCCTGTCACACTCTGGACCATACATCCGGGCTCGGGGTGTATGTCCACTGTGACATGGCAAGTGGTACGTTCGGTCACAAGACTGTACATCCGCTCCAACATCTTTCAGAGAGAACCTCATTTTCTCTCAACTGTCCACCTATTCTCCAACTCCTAAGGCCATCACAGACTCCCCAAGGCCTCCTAATTCAAATTGAAACCTCCTTGCAAACTAACAACACTAAGCTTAACAAAACGCTAGCCTAAGCAAGATTTAAGGTGCAACTAAACTAACACTACCACTGGCTACAACAAAACAACAATTGAGCAGCATAACAATGTATTAAAAAGTTAAGGAGCCAAACGTTACCTCCTTGAAGCAAAACCTCAAGAGTTCCTCCACTCCACTAGCTTCGAACACACAAGGACCTCACAAACACTCACAAAACACTCTAAACACACACTAGCAGCCTGGGAAGAGTGTGAGAAATGAAGGAGGTATAGGGATATTTATAGGAGAGGGCTACCACCAACTCCCTAAAAAGCAGCGGATGTCCTCCCAATCCTAGCATACGTCCAGTGGTTCTTACTCAGCAGTCCAAAGGTTGTCTCGTACTTCTAGGTATTACCCAGCAGATTCTGTGAATAGTAGCAGACATCCGATACTTTTGAGCGTACTTTCGTAGTACTGTTTATAGAGTATGGCGTACTATTAGTCAGCGTATGTCTGGTGGTGTAGTGACCCAAATATTTAACTAAGCATAAGTAGCTTAGTTAAAGGGTTAATGTGGACTTTGGGTCACTAGGATCCGCTAGAAGGGTATTTTGGGAAATTGGACTTCTGGGCCGGACATACGCTAGGGTTGGCGGACGTATGCCGCCGTCTGTAGTGCAAACGTACGGTGGTCCCCCACCGGATGTCCACTGACAGAAAGTACAACCGTACTCTGTGAATAGTACAATAGACGTACGCCAAAAGTATCGGACGTACGCTACTTTTTGGAATACCCTCCGGGTAATACCTAGACGCATTTAAACAGTCTTCAAACTGTGGAAGGTACCGACGACGCCACTTTGGCCGAACGTCCGCCGCTTCTGCCCTATAAATACCCCTCACCCTCGCCCATTTCACACCATTCCTAAACCCCCTCTTCACTAGGTTGCCGAAGCCATTTTGTGAGTATTTTGTGAGGTTTCAGTGTTTGTGAGGAGGTTTCGTGTCACGGAGGAAGGAACTCTTGAGGTTTTGCTTTAAGGAGGTAACGATTTTTAGCTTTTTAATACGCCGTTATGCACCGATTATAGTTCTATTTTGCTAGCTGTAGTTGTTAGCCTAATTATGCTTTTAATCTTGCTTAGGCTAGCATTTTGTTAAGCTTAGCATTGTTGTCTTCGCATGGAGGTTATAATCTGTGTTAGGAGGCCTTAGGAAGCCTTGTTGGCCTTAGGAGTCGAAAAAATAGGCGGATAGTGGAGAGAAAATAAGGTTCTCCTAAAGACGTTGAAGTGACGCGACGTCTCGTGACGACGACCTGCAGACTCAGAGACGATTAATGGCTGGACGTACGGCTAGAGTGTGGCAGGGAAACCCTATTTTCATCAACCGTCCCATAGCTCTTGTTTCCTTGTTATAGAGTTGTGCTTTAATAGAAATAGAACTGATGATAGGTCTTTTCTCAGTATTCGAGGTTATGGAGCCTCAAGGGAATTACATGGAGGAACTTTACGGCCCTGGTGAATACAAATTCACATGGATGCTTTGTTGTTACTTTTCCTACATTGCATGTATTTTGTATATATCAAACATGCATGTTTTGCAATTCTCATGAAATACATTTTAGAACTACGGAGAACTCTCTTTTGTGAAAGCGTATGTTTGTTAACAAGATAATAATGAGACTTGTAAAACTGTACATGTAAAAGACCGATAAGACTAATTGCATCGTAAGACATGGTACACCGGTACGTGCGGTAGTAATGGCCATGGACTTATTATACGGGTTAGCTTTATGATCAATGTGTGCGTGTGTGGGGGCTTTGGATCCAATGACTCGTGACCAATGATGCAGCCATTCCCAATGGATGGTCACTATAGGACGGACGTCATTAGCGGTGTGGGCCACCCGGGGTTGAACTCAATCGTGTCGCTAGTGTTACGTACGGTATGTTTCAGGCAATTGTCAGCAATCGACATTGTACTACTGTGTCCTCGACCCGCCAACCTCACCGAGAAGGGGTAATATCTCGGGTAGACCATATTGTTGAACTATTACTATTACTCATGATTATAAGCATATATTATATCTATATATATATCACCTGTATGATAACCGCTATCTCATAATGTCAGATGTGTTTTATAAATAAAAGAATCCACAAATTAATGACGGATACGTCATGTGGATTTCTACTCACTAAGTCATCGGACTTACCCTTGTATTATTTCCCTTTTTTCTCCATATGTACGATTATGCTGTTCTAGATAGTGGATACTGGAAACATCCGATTCTTGTGGAGGATTCGATCCAGAGATGCTTGAGGACTTATTGCAAGCTTGCGGTACTCATAGTAACTAGTACTTTTGAGTTATGTTGTAGACATTAGGCTTGATGCATGCTTGCTTGCATATTAAGGTTTAGATGTATATACTATATCGTATGATTTCCGCTGCTTTGATGATCTTTGGCTAGATGCTTTGGTTATATTGATTTATGTTTACAGTACTTTATTACTTCCGCTGCTTAGTATCCTCTGTTTTTGGAGGACTAGAGGTCCCGGAGGTCTTGTTCGGAGTGGAACAAGGTTGAAGACAACCATTGAATTAATTACAAGTTAATTAATTCTCGGGGCGTTACAAGTGGTCCCCCACCGTACGTCCGCACTAAAAGATAAGAGCGTATGTCTGCCAACCCTAGCGTACGTCCAGTCAAGAAGTTCAATTCCCTGAAATGCTTTTCTGGTTGATCCTAATGACTCAAAGTCTAAATTAACCCTCTAACTAAGCTACTTATATCTAGTTAATTATTTGGGTCACTATATTCATGATAGAAAGGCTTTGCCCTTTTGTCTTCTTTTAATTTAATTGAAGGGATAAGATATCACAATGACCAATGGTAATTAGACATATGGCAAGGGATATGATTTCCTTTTTATTTTAGAGCCTAGTCCTTTTATAAATTGCTCTACCCCATCTTCTTATTCTTCTTCTTCTTTTTGTCTTCTTTTAATTTAATTGAAGGAATAAGATATCCCAATGACCAATAATAATTAGACATGTGGCAAGGGATTGGATTCCCTTTTTATTTTAAAGCCCCATGTTTTATAAATTGCTTCATTACCCCACCTCATATTAGATCTATCTTTATTGTCCTCTTTTATTTCCCCACACTACTTTTATTTGTTTGAGCTATAACTTACCATTAACCTATTTTATTTATTAATTAATTGTTATGCTAACAATATAAATAGTTAATCTCTTTATCATTTAAACTTATATTACATAGATATTCATCATTAAATAATATTGTTATAGTTGGAGATGCGGCAAGGGATATGATTCCCTTTTTATTTTAAAGCCTTGTCTTTAATAAATTGCTCCATTACCCCCACCTCATATTATATCTATCTTTATTGTCCTCTTTTTATTTTGCCACATTACTTTATTTATTTGAGCTATAACTTACCATTAACTTATTTTATTTATTAATCAATTGTCATTCTAACGATATTATTAGTTAATCTCGTTATCACTTAAAACTTACATTACATAAATATTCATCATTAAATAATATTGTTATAGTTACGCATGTGGCAAGGGATATGATTCTCTTTTTATTTTAAAGTCCAATCTTTTATAAATTGCGCCATTACCCCACTTCATATTAGATCAATCTTTACTGTCCTCTTTTTATTTCTCCACACTACTTTTATTTATTTGAGCTATAACTTACCATTAACCTATTTTATTTATTAATCAATTGTTACACTAACATTATTGTTTGTTAATCTCTTTATCACTTAAAACTTACATCACATAAATATTCATCTTTAAGCTATTTCTTGGAAACAACTCATAGGTTCTAAGGTATACTAAGAAAATAATTTAATTACTACCATGTTTCATGCTATCGTGATCTGTTAAACTGAGTTCTCTTATTTATTTATTACTTGTTTAACATTTCACTCTTTTGGTGTGGATTGAAAATTGGTTCATTATTCAGAAAAAAGGGAAAAATATTAAAAAGCCCATAAACTAACAATTGTTTTTTAAAAGAGCCCCACATTGTTTGAAACGGTTACCTATTTGGATTGCGTTTGAGAGGTTTAAAAGTGGTCCCTAAGAGGCTTAATCGGTTGGAACCACGCCTAATGATGCGGAGGTCACTAATTTGAATCCCCCCTCCCCCTTTTGTGCGGACATGTCAAAAAAAAAAAAAAGAAAAAAAAAAGGCTTAAAAGTGCTTTTAACACTCAAAAAGCCCGTTTGAAGAAAAAAAACTCGTTTGGTAAACAAATTAAAAGCACTTTAAGAGTCTAAAAGGTTAAAAAATTGTCAAAAAACACTTTTGGTAAAAACTTAAAAATGAAGCTTTTACCCAAAAACTCTTTTTGACTTAAAAACTCTATTTCTCAAACGTAATCCCAGACAGGCTCTAAATAGCCTGTCAAACTAACAAAGTGTGTCAATTTAAAAGAATATGGTCATTATAGATTTTTATTTTTATTTTTAAATATAGGTATTATATATATATATATATATATATATTATAAGTCTTCCTAAAGTTTTTTTAGAGTTATCTGAAATGTGATGTGGTTTTTAAAATCATTAATAGATTAAAAGTCAATAAATCGAATTTAAAATTCAACGATAATTTTAAAAGGTACATCACATTTGGGATGACTCTATGAAGATTTTAGGAAACCTTATAACATTACTCTTATATATATATATGAGAGCTGTTGTTGTTCGGTCTTTGCACAGAACATGAGTTTCGTGCCTCCCATTAAAAGGTTGACACCTCACCAAGTATACCTTCATAAAATAAAACCAAAACACCAGATAATAACCAAATCCTCTAAAAATTAAAAAATCAACCCACGGCTCACCGCCTGACCTCACCACGCCGGAGAGAAAGATTACCGGACAAGCCTGCCGATATCCTCTTGTTCTCCGATGCTCTCTTTCTTTCTTCGGCGACATTTGGTATGCTAGTTCCCCTCTTGATTTCTGGTGCTCCTTCTCTCTCTTATTCTCACTAGCGGAAGCAGAGAACTAGGAAAAGGAAAAAAAAATCACTGGAGAGGTCTACAAACCCGCTGGCATGGGTCCTCCTGACCTAGCGTGGGTCTAGACCCACGCGGGTCTCAGGGCAGCGTGGGTCAGCAGACCCCATGACCCAGCGTGGCTGTGACCTAGCCGCCAACTCCGGTTACGCCGAGACCTAGCCGCCAACTCCACTGGTAATCTCTCTCCGATCGAATATAAGATCACTTGTCCAAAGAAAGATAGATTGAGAGAGAACCTGCCGGCATGGGTGGGCGGCGGCAGCGGCGTATGGGTCTTTTGTAACACCCCTAAAATTAGCCTTGGCTAATCTGGTGGAGTCATTGACAATTCACCCAGTTGAACCATTGTGTGGTCAAATAGGTAATCGCCCTTATACAAGTTGTCAGAGTAAATGCAAGGAAGGTGAATAAATCTAAGAGTACTACAATCTTATCAAGTAAGAATGTGAAGCTACTAGACAATTAAAATAAACCTGTAACTATAGATAAAGCACAGTCGGTTAGGCAATAGCAACTCTAGTTACTTTCATAGCAGTGAATCAGATTTCCTAAGGAATAATAATAACCGCGTAAGTCTAATGACTTAGTAAGTAAACCCCACATGTAAGCATAACATGAGCCAAATTAATAAAACGTAGCAATTCGGTAGTAATTAAAGAGGGCGTTACCCCCGCTAATACACCATTTCATAGGTTTTAGGGTTTTTAAAGCTCTATGGTGTAGAACCGGCGATAACTGCCTAATTATTTTGATGTAGGAAAGGATAATGCTTTATAGGTCATAACTCCCATACATGGTCTACTCGAGATATTACCCCTTCTCAGCAGGGTTGATGTTGTCCCGAGGGACCTATAATACAATGCCAGTGCCTCAGCCATTGTATAACATACCGTACGTAACATTAGTGGGACAATCGGGTCCAACCCCGAGTGGCCCGTATCAACTAATGATATCCGTCCTATAATGACCGAACCATTGGGAATGGTTGCATCAAGGTCACAAAACCAATGGATCCACAGCTCACATAACGCACACATTTGACCATAATACGTAGTCTATATAATAAGCCCATGGCCGTTCATATACCGTATGTACCGGCATACCATGTCTTACGATGCATCTTGATGATTTATTTAATCATGCAGTTACCAAGTAATTATGGAAAGTAAACATACTCATGTCATACACGTGGTCAGTCAACTGACATATCCCACGGTTTACAAAAAAGGTTGTAAGTGTTTACTTACCTTGCACATTCAAGTGAATCCTCCGACCAAGCTATTTCCTGTTATAATGGATACAAAACACCGTCATTCTAAGTCTTAAGAAACCTAGGGTTAAGGCTAAGCTGAAGCATGCACTTATGAAATTTAAAAACAGGTGCCCTGCCTATTGACCGTACGTCAGCCCTCAAGGGCGTACGTTCACTTAGTGTGTTAAGCACACTGTCTTAAGATTCAGACAGTGCACGTTTCAATGGTATTTACAGACCTCTAATCTCTTTCTAAGCTAACAAAACAGGACATGCAATGCAGGAATCACAAATTTACGATCCTTTGAGGAAACTCTTTGAAAATGTTGATAATTCTAAAAGAAGCACAAGTACTACTTTGAAATCGGTATTAAGGCATAACCATGAGATAACAAGATGATAACAACAAAAGGAATGGAGCTTACCCCGAAGCTCAGCACCGACATGTTTCCCTTTTGTCGGAACTCTCCGTCGACGCTTTCTTATGGATTTCTCTCTTAAAACACCAAGGAACGGTTTTGGTAGCCTAGGGGCATACCAGGGGAAGAAGAAGGCGTGAGGAGGGCGGACTATTTACAGAAAAAATCCACCACCAACTCCTTGACAGAGCAGCGGACGTCCGGCAACCCTAACGTACGTCCAGTGGTCTGTGCACATTGGTCCAAAGGATGTTTCGTACGTCCAAGTATTATCCAAAGGGTTTACCAAAAAGTAGCGTATGTCCAGTGGTACGGTTTGCAGATCGTATGTCTGGTGGTCCCCCCCACGTACGTCTGTGCTACAGACACAAGCGTATGTCCGCCAGACCTAGCGTATGTCCGCCACCTGAGGGTCAGTTTTCAGCTTTTATTCCCTAGAGGTTCAAGGCGCACTTAGGCTAACCCTAAGGGTTTTAGGCTTTTGTCTAAGCGGCTCTACTAAAGGTTCGGGCTAAGCATTCGATTAAAAAAGGGAATCTCCTAAATAAAAAGGTTACTTTTATGGGGGTATTATATCTTTGCTTGGGCGGTGGTGGCGTGTTCCAGCGTCGGTGGTGGGCTAGGGGCCATGGTTTTCAGCTTGAGGTTGAATGGGATATAGTGTTTTTATTGTAGGCAAATTTTGTACACTTTTTATGCTTTAACTGACGTGGCTTTCTTCTATTGGAGAGCAGAAAACATGGGTTTTCTGCACGACCAAATAGAAGATATTCTGTATATATATATATATATATATAACACTAAAAATCTTGGGAAGGAAGCTCAGCTCCCCCGACCGCCCAAACGCCAAAAACACAAATGCCATACCTAAAACGCAAGCTGCTTTTGTGGCGGGAAATCGGAAAAGGCCTCTTTTGAGAGGGACCGCCTGCGTGGCGACCCAAAGAGACAAGAGAAGAGAATGGAATCGGAGGCTCCTCTTCCCAAATGGGCGTCCAATCCTTGCATTATGGGCATCGATGAAGCTGGCAGAGGCCCTGTTTTAGGTCCTTTTTTGTTTTTCTCAACTTTCTCTTTTTCATTTTCTGGTTTCTCAATACATTTTTTCTTTTGTTCAGGACCAATGGTGTACGGCTGCTTGTACTGTGCCCGCTCATATCAGAAAACTCTTTCCTCCTTGAACTTCGCAGGTTCAGCTTCTTCAAATCCTTTTCTTCACTCATTTCTAGCTGTCCTCTTGTATGGGTTTCCGTTCGATTTGTGATTGGGCTCTACTTTTTTATTTTTTCATTTATTTTTCTTCTTTTTATCTGTCTCTTTGGAGTTTGGAGCTTGGAATTATGATGACCTCTTACGATTGCAGAGATTTTTTTGTGTTTTTATGGGAGGGAGGGAATTTGTTATGTTTGATGGGTCTTTGATATGCGCTCATTATATCAAACTGATGATACATTACAAAAAAGAAAAAAAAATGATTCAACCCAATACCAGTTCTGCAAGAATAATGGAAAATAACATAGCAACCCCAGTTAAGGCTAGAGTTAAACCACAGGTGTTTGGTTAGCAAATTCCTCTACTTTTCATTAAAGAAATCTTTTACAAATATAAAACACTCCTTAATAGAATTAAACTCCAGCAGCAACTACTTTTATTGCATTTCTTTACTCTACAACAACCAACTCCTACTGCACCTCCATCCTGTAGTCCCAACAGCCTGACACGGCTCCTTTTCTAACATCATATATTTCGGATTAGGCTTCCTTAGTCTTCTAGGTCTATCATTCATTCTCCCTTCAGCAAAGCGTTGTCCTCGAGGTTCGAAGATGGAAATTGATGACGCAATTGCTTTACCTCTTCCCAAGTAGCATCTTCAACTGACAATTTCTTCCAGTGCACCAAGGCTTTAGTCGCATATTTGGTCCCTTCCATGGATACTACTTAGAGCTTGTTTGGGATTGCGTTAGAGAGCTTAAAAAGTACTTTTAGTATCTAAAAAGTTGTGCCAAATAAGAAGCTGGTTTGTTTGATAAAAAACTCAAAAAGTAATTCTTTGATTTTTGTACTCTAAAAAGAGCAAAAACACACTTTTTTAAAAAGCTTAAAAATGAATCTTTATCCCAAACATGCTCTTAATGATTCAATCTAAGGAACACCATCATCACTGAATGGAGGAAGAATAGAATAGACAGATACCCCTCCTATCTTGCGCTTAAGCAACAACACAAGAAACACAAGAGGTACTTTGAATTCATTTGGTAGTGCCAACTTATAAGCTATGTTCCCAATTTTTCAAATGATTTGAAATGTTTTAAAAAACTTTCTGGCTAGTTTCTGATGAGCACGGTGAGAAACATTATTTTGGCAGTAAGGCGGCAGCTTCAAATAAACACAATCTTCTATGTCAAGTTGCTCCTCTCGCCTCTAAGTATATGTGTACTGCATCATCCTATTGTTGGCTTGAATCAGATTTTGCTTTAATTGCTTGAGCACTGCATAATGGTTTTGCAGCACTGTATCCACTTCAGCTACCACATATCATCCTTCAAAGTAATTGGTGATTGTTGGTGGTGGTCTTCCATAAGGAACTTGGAATGGGGTGAAACCTGTTGACGAATGATAAGTGGTGTTATACCAAATTTCTGCCCAAGCTAGAAAGTGATTCCGTATTGCAGTTTTTGACTTGAAAAGCACCAAGATACTGCTCAAGACAGCAGTTAATGACTTTGGTTTACCCATCGGACTGTGGGTGGAATGCTGAACTCATCTTGGGTTGAGTGCCTTGAAGTTTAAAGAATTCATGCTAGAAATTGCTGATGAAAATGGGGTCCCAATCACACACAACTGACCTTGATATATCATGCAGTTGAACCACATGTTCGAGTTTGACAAATAATAATAATTTTTTATAGGTATGTTTGACAAATAATTATACTACTCTTTCAGCCAAGTATGGATGTGCCAATGCAACTAAGTGGGCATATCTTGTCACACAATTCACTGCCACTATAATGGAGTTTTTTCCAGCAGAGTAAGGAAGGCCATCAATGAAGTCAAGAGAGATATCTTCCCACACTCGTAATGGCACAGGAAATGGTTTGAGTAATCCCGCTGGTGACCGATGATCATTCTTTTTTTTTGACAAACTTCACAAGAGGATACATATGTTTCTACATCCTCCTTCATAGCTAGCCAATGAAACACTAGTGAAAGCCTCTTAAATGTGCATAAGACCCATAAATGTCCTCCTATTTTGGAATTATGAAACTCTTGAAGAAGGGTGGATTTAAGGCTACAGGTTGGGTTGATAACAAACTGCCCTTTAAAGAATAGATGCCCATCTCATTGAGAGAAATTCTGCATCTGCGCTGATTCCTCTTGTAAACGCTGTATCAGCTCCACAAAATATGGTTCAGTTTTGTTGGCTGCCTGCAAATCCTCCCATAACTCCATTTGTGGAGATGAGATGGTCTGCAGAATTGGGGTGTCAGTTTTTCGGGAAAGTGAGTCTGTAGCAGAGTTTTGTCTTCCAGGTTTGTGCAAGATGTCGTAATCATATCCTAATGGTTTTGTAACCCATCATTGTTGCTCCGTGTATTGTTTTTTTTTTTTTTGCTCCAGGAAGTACTTAAGGTTGTGTTGATTAGTGCATATGATGAATTTCCTTCCAAGCAAATAGGATCGCCGTGTTCTTACTGCCTCCATTATTGCTAGCATCTCTTTTGCAAAAATAGACCATGCTCGTTTTGAAACACCCAAAGCCTTACTCATGAATGCAATTGGCTGGCCCTGCTGACTCAATACTGCCCATATTCCATTATTTGAAGCATCCATCTTTACCACAAATGTCTCAGAAAAATTTGGCAGGGCCAAAAGGGAAGTGGTTGGCTTGTTTTAAAGACTCAAAGGCTGCTATTGTCTCTGGTGTCCATTCAAACTGGCCCTTCTTAACATGTTGGTAAGAGGTGCAGCAATGGTTCCATAATGCTGCAGAAATTTGTGGTAATATCCCTTTAGCCCCAAGAATCACAGAGCTTTGGCCACTCTTGCATGGCTTCTATTCTTTTAGGATCAACCCGAACTCCATGAGAGGAAATCATGTGTCCCAAATACTCCACCTTCGTTTTTCCTAAAGAACATTTAGAAGGCTTGCTTAATATGATCAATTTGAGACTCCCATAAAATTGTTGAGTACTTAAGATCTCGAAGACTTGCTTAATATGATCAATATGAGACTCGCATGACAGAATTATGCACCAAAAGATCGTCGAAGAAGACGAGGATAAATTTCCTCAAGTAAGGCGTATATATCGAATTCATGGCCACTTGGAATGTAGATGGAGCATTGCACAGTCCAAATGGCATGACTAAGTACTCGTAATGGCCTCTGTGGGTTGCTTTTTTTTTAAATGAATAATAATTTATTAGAAAGAAAGCTTATGTACACGAAAAGTATACAAGAGAAGCAATCACCCACTCAAGAAGAATGATTTTAGTTGAAGCACATTAGATTCGTGGTCCTTCAAAAGATGTTGATTTTTTTTCTCTCCAAATGCTCCACATTAGCAAAATTGAAAGGCAGTTTTGTGAATATCATTCGGATGAACTCACATTTGGTGATACTTGGCCTGCAAGTAACTTTTAAAGTAATTAGCACCATGCAATTCATCTAACATATCGTCAACCATAGGAATTGGAAGATGATCTTTGATTGTTACCTCATTCAAAGTGAGATATTAGTGCCAAATTGCCATGATCCATCCTTCTTTATTGGTAGGATTGGGGAAGAAAAATGGTGTTTGGCCTTATTAATCCTGAAGCTGGTAATTTTGAAACTTGCCTCTCGATCTCGTTCTTTTGGAAGTGTGCATAGTGATAAGGTTGGACATTGACAGATGTTCCCTTTTTTTTTTGATAAATAATGTATATTTAAACTACGTGCAGAGAGGCGCAATCCAAGTACACAGGAAGTATACAAGAGAACCCCTAATAAGTAGACAAGGAAGAACATAAATCTAGGAACTCAGAAAAAAGTAGAAACAAGCAAAATTTGCCATGCCACTCTCCATGAATACATTGTAGCACCAACTTCTTCAACTCAAGCAAGCCATTCTTGTGGGCATCAAAACTTTACGCATTCCGCTTTGGCCAAAGACACCACATCACACACAATGGAATCATCCTCCATATGCGCAATGCAAGACAATTACCCAACTATCCCCTCCAACTTCCCAAACAATCACTTAACCTGCGATATATAGCTTGAAGTTTATTGCTTTTGAATTGTCTTGGTTGTCTTCTATTTTAGGTACACTGTCATCAACAATCGGTTTAAGGCGTTATTTGTTTTTCACCTGACTTACACTTCCTTCACAACAAGAAACTTGGTGTTTGCAATTTGCAAGGCTAAGTATAGGCTTCATTTTTTCAATGTTCTTGTGGAAAGCCACCGACATACTTTTTTTTTTTAAAATTTTTTTTATTTTTATTAATGCCCGAATCATATACACCGTTTATTGTTTTTGGAGTGATGTACAAAATTAACTATTTTAACATCAGATCAACCTGGAAGGGTCTTGTTATCAGCTCCTCTGTGGTGCTACCATAGGGAGAAAAACTGACTCTGAGAACTTTTGACTTTTACCTTTTTACTTCAAAGTCTGAAGTTAGTTGACAATGGCAGTTATGAGCTGCTTGTTCGTTCAATATGGCTTCAGAAATCACATCTCCCACACAATGATTAGATTATCTGTTTTGTTATCTGCAGATTCAAAGACACTAAAAGAAGAAAAGAGGGAGGAATTATTTGAAAATCTAAAATCTGATGAATCAATTGGATGGGCTGTTGACGTCATAGATCCAAAGGAGCTCTCAGCCAAAATGCTAAAGAAGTTAGTAAGGATCATAAGAATCTATCATTTGCTGTTTCTAATAGTTTGTTGTTTCTATTGATTTCTTTTGTTTGTTTGTCAACAGAAATAAGATAAACCTTAATGAAATATCACATGACTCTGCGATTGGCCTCGTTAGGAGGGTACTAAACATGGGTGTTCTTCTAACTGAGGTAAAAGCCTTTGCAACTTATGTGAGATTCATTGTTGCTTAATGCATGTTAATTAATTTAAAATCAATGTGTATTGAATGAAATATGGATATGTTCTTAATTTCTAGCAAAATGTGAATGGTTGGTGTATGTAACACTCCAACTTTAATATCATTCATAAGTGGAATAAACTCGTATTCTACGTGGCGGTACTACTTTCTTTTGCACTTGCATTGGAAGATTTAATGTATTCTTCTTTTTTATTTTATTTTATTTTCTTATTTTCTTATTTTTGAAACCACACACTCACTTGTCAAGAAACATAGTATATACCACAAACTCACATATCAAGAAACATAGTAGCATACCAGAGCTCTAGAATGAATTACCATTTTTTACATAACTGAGTCATTACAAAATCCCTACATTGTCTTTGTGTAAGTACAAAAGATTGCCACACAAGGCATTTAACACTAACACTGCTTTGTCAAAAACCAGCCCAACAAAAGCTGAGGCATTCTGCTGACTTCCTGTTTAGTAATTCAGACTCCCATACAGGTCCTCTTTGACCTCCTACATTTGTAAAATTTAACAACTTTGCAGTTGGATGTGTGAGTCCATGGCTCAGCAAGTATAAATAGACCAATCGTTCTTTGCGTGTGATGTAAGCCCCCTTTTTAAAATTCTCTTCTTTTGACAAGCGGGTTCTAAGATCAAAATGTTTCTAAAGGTAGATGCATAGTTTTTATAAAAACTTGTTTATCAAATTGCATTAGTGGTTTTGTAAATTGTACATCTTAGAGTCTTTTCATAATAGTAAAACCAAAACGACAAATTTTTCTTTGCAATTTCTTTTCTTAAGGCTTGTTTGGTTTGCGGAATAGACCCCTTGAGTATAATGGCTATTCCTTTGGTAGCACACCATTCCAAAGAATAGCTATTCCAATGGGAATAACTATTCTCTTACGAAAAATAATACCTATTCTTCTAAAAAAGGAGAGTAATATCTATTCCTCTCTAGTGTTTTCCAAAACAAAACTCACATATTATTATTATTATTATTTTTATGTAAACAACGATTCCCTCTCTAGTGTTGTTCCGATAGGGCTATGGAGCTTGCCCAACTTATCCATAATTGATTTTTCTATGAATAATTTTGAAGGTCCCCTATCATCCTTTATCGGAAAAGCAAAATCTATTGCACAATTACTTGCTAATAATCGCTTCTCTTGGATAATCTACCAGAGGAGCTGTGGGAGGTTTTCTAAGGCTTCTAGGCTCGAGCGCCTCGTGGTTGTCTGGGCAGACATCTGGGCAGTTGACGTCGAGGGGAGTGTTGGGTATGTATCCATTTGCCTCTCCAGTGCGTCTCAATTTTGATGGGGGTGAGGAGGAACCGTGGAAATCAGGGGTTGATTCTTCTTCAGCAGGGATTTTGGGCGAGACTTCAATTAGTTCAGAGTTAGTGCCTGGGTCGGGGACTGGGGCTGTCTTTTCTTCAGCGGGGATACTGGGTTCGACTCCGAACAGTTTAGAGATAGTGCCTGAGTCGGAGTTTGGAGCGGAATCTTTAGGAATGGGCTCGTCCGGGGCAAGCTCTGGGGAGGCTGAAGAGCTGAAATTGGCATTAGAAGTTGGTGGGATTGTGGGTATGACTTGCGATGGGCAGGTTGGTCATCTAAAGGAGGTCTTGGGGCAACTTGTTGCAGAGAAACATGGAAGAGGTATTGGAGGTGAGAGGGACAGTCATGTGATTAATGAATCTTAATATACTAACATGGAATGTGAGAGGGTTGAATGAGGGCAGAAAAAGGTTGAGAATCAGGAACTTGTTGAGTAAATGGAAAGTAGACATAGTGTCTTCAAGAAACTAAGCTGCAGCTGATTTCCAACCAGCTTGTGCAGAGCTTGTGGAGATGCCCCTATAGGGAGTAGTGTCATGTGGCTTCTAATGGGGCTTTGGGTGGGATCCTTTTGATGTGGGATCGCAGGGTGGTTTCAAAGTTAGATGAATGCATGGGAAGATATGTGGTGGCTTGTTCGTTTAGAAATGTTGAGGATGGGCTGGTGTGGGCTTTTGCGGGGGTGTATGGCCCCAATTGTAACAACTGCAGAAGATTTTTGTGGGAAGAACTGGCAGGGTTGATGAACCTTTGGGATTTGCCTTGGTGTATTGGGGGGGACTTTAATGTCACTCTTTTTCACAGTGAGAGATCCGGAGGAGCTAGATTGAGGCGTGTAGTGACGGATTTTGTAGACTTTATTGCGGATCAGGGTCTTATGGATCTCCCTCTGGCGGGTGGGGTGTCTACATGGTCCAACTCTATGTCTTGGTCTAGGTTGGACTGGTTTCTAGTCTCTCCGGAATGGGAGTTGAGCTTCCCGGATTTGATATAAAAGAAGCTTCTTCAGGTGTGCTCCGACCACACTCCTATCCTTTTGACTAGGAGCGGCTTGCAGAATGGGAAGCGCTCCTTTAAGTTTGAAAATATGTGACTTAAAGAGGCGGGCTTTGTAGACAAGGTCAGAGATTGGTGGGCTCCTTTTCCTTTGAGGGCTCCCCAAGTTTTGTCTTGCCCAAGAAACTTCAAGCTCTCAAAGGGGAAATTAAAAAGTGGAATATCGAGGTGTTTGGTAATGTGGGGAGCAGGAATAAGGCGTGGGCTGAAGAGTTGGAGTTGCTGGACAGTTATGAGGAAGGTAGAGGGTTATTAGAAGAGGCGAAGGAGAGGAGGAGAGAGCTGGTTACAGGTTTGGAGGCTTCCCTCTTGCAAGAGGAAATTTGTTGGAGACAGAAATCTAGAATTCAATGGCTCAAGGAGGGGGACAAGTGTACTAAATTTTTTCACTTGGTGGCCAATGCCAATCGAAGAAATAATGCTATTGAGTCTTTGACTGTGAACGGCTCGCCTAGTTCGGATCCGGATCTCATCAGTTCTCACATAGTAAATTTCTATGACGCTCTATTCTCGGAGTCCATTAGTTGGAGACCGAGGGTGGACAACCTAGAGTTTGAAGCGTTGAGTATGGATGAGGCGGCTAGTTTGGAAGATCCTTTTGAGGAACGGGAGGTGAGAGAGGTGATCAATAGTATGGATCGGGATAAGCCTCAGGCCTGGATGGCTTCTCTTTGGCTTTTTTTCAGGATTGTTGGGAGGTGGTGAAAGGAGACATCATGGCGGTCTTTGCGGATTTCCATTCCCATGGTAAATTTGTGAAGAGCATTAATTCCACATTCATTTGGCTCATTCCTAAGTTTCATGGGGCTAAGGAGATTAAAGATTTCCGTCCTATTAGTCTTGTGGGTGGTGTATACAAGATTATAGCTAAGGTGTTGGCCAATAGGATGAGGAAAGTCATGGATAAGATTATTTCCAAACCCCAAAATGCTTTTGTGAAAGGGAGATAGATTCTAGATTCAGTTCTTATTGCTAATAAATGCCTGGATAGTAGGCTTAAGGCTGGGGTTCCTGGGGTGTTGTGTAAATTGGATATGGAGAAAGCGTATGATCATGTTAATTGGAACTTTCTTCTTTATTTATTGAGGAGGTGTAGCTTTGGAGAGAAATGGTGTATATGGATCAAGTAATGCATCTCGACAGCCCGTTTCTCTGTTTTGATCAATGGTTCCCCAGTTGATTATTTTGGTAGCTCGCGTGGGGTGCGCCAAGGAGATCCTCTTTTTCCTTTCTTATTTGTCTTGGTTATGGAGGCATTCAGTAGGATGATTGGTGCTATTACCTCTAGGGGTCTGATCTCGGGGTTTGCTGTGGGTTCTAGTGTTCAGTCTCGGGTTGTCTCTCACCTTCTATTTGTAGATGACACTTTAGTTTTCTGTGGGGCTGATGAAAGCCAAATCAGGCATATTGGGGCGTTACTTGTTTGCTTTGAAGCGGTTTCAGGCCTCAAGGTTAACCTGTCCAAGTCCGCTTTGATTCCGTTGGTTCTTTGGATAATGTAGAGCAGCTTGCAGGATTATTGGGCGGCGGTATCAGTTTGTTGCCCTTGAAGTACTTGGGGCTGCAGCTGGGGGCCTCTTTCAAGCTCAAATCGATGTGGGTGGAGTTGGAAGAGCTGATGACACGGCGTTGGCTCCTTGGAAAAGGATGTATCTCTCCAAGGGTGGTAGGGTAATGTTGATTAAAAGCACTTTATCAAATTTGCCTACTTATATGATGGCTTTGTACCCCATCCCCGCTCTTGTGGCTAAGCGTATTGAGAAGATTCAACGGGACTTTCTTTGGGGGGGGTTGAATGATGAGGCTAAGATGCATTTGGTAGAGTGGGACAAGGTGTGCTCTCCTTTAGATGAGGGTGGGTTAGGTATCAAAAACATTAGAAGGTTCAATCAAGCTCTCTTGGGGAAGTGGCTTTGGCGGTTTGCTCATGAGGAGAGTGCTTGGTGAAGATCGGTCTTGGTAGCAAAATATGGGTCGGATTGGGGAGGTTGGTGCTCAGGGGACATCCCGGGCTCTCATGGGTGGGTCTCTAGAAATACATTTGTAAGGGTTGGCAGGTTTTCAGGAACCACTTCAGGTTTGATTCGGGTGAGGGTTTTAGGATCCGCTTTTGGGAGGATATTTGGTGTGGAGATAGAGCTCTCAAGGAGGTTTACCCTGACTTGTATACCATTGCCAGCTCTAAGGGGGCGTCTATAGCAGACAATATGGAGCGCTCAAATGGTATCATTCAATGGAATATCCAGTTTTTCAAGTTGTTGCATGATTGGGAGGTGGAGGTGTTGGTCTCGTTTTATAAGTGCTTGTATGATTGCAAGTTGAGAGGGGTTGGGGTTGACAAGTTGTGGTGGTTGCATTCTCGCAAGGGTCTGTTCGAGGTTAAGACTTTTTATCGAGCTCTTTCGCCCTCAAGGTCTTCTTTGTTCCCTTGGAAGAGCATTTGGAGATCTAAGGCTCTCCCTAGAGTGGTGTTTTTCACTTGGACAGCTGCTTGTGGCAAGATTCTTACTGTGGATAATCTTAGGAGGAGGGGCATGGTGGTGGTGAATAGGTGTTGGTTATGTGAAGTGGATGGAGAGTCGGTTGATCATCTTCTTCTCCATTGTGGGGCTGCGAGAGCTTTGTGGAATGCCTTCTTTGCTCGGTTTGGTCTATGTTGGGTCATGCCTTGCTCGGTCAAGGAGTTACTTGCTAGTTGGTGGTCGAGTGGTCGTTCTAGGAGTGCTGTGGTGTGGAAAATGGTCCCTCTTTGTATTATGTGGTGTATTTGGAGAGAGCGAAACGATAGATGTTTCGACGACTCTTCGAGATCCATCGAGGAACTTATCCACTTTTTTCTTTTTACCCTTTTCTCCTGGACAGCGGGCTGGTTGGCCCCACGGGTGATTAGTTTTTTTGATTTTCTCTCCTTATTCTCCTCTTCCCCCTAGTCCTCCTTTGTATACTCCCTGTGTACTAAGGGTTGCACCCCTTTGCGCTTTTTAATATATTCTTCTGACTTATCAAAAAATAAAAATTAAAAAAATAATCGCTTCTCTTGTGAATTACCCTTGACAATTTCCGAAGCTTCATCGTTAGTCTCAATGATGCCAAGTTCAAATAAATTTTTTTGATCAAATCCAGGCAACAATTGATGGATTGAAGTAACTAAACAGTCTTTTATTTATTTTTTTTGATAAGTCAAAAGGATTTTATTAAAAAAGCGAAGGCGCCCCAAAAATATATAGGATATATACAAGAGGAACTCCTAACTAGAAAAAGAAAAGTGGGAAAGAAAATTCACATAACTAAGTGATAATGGGGACAGGTAAGCCTCGGTCCACGAGTACAAGGAATATAACAAAGAGGCTAGAATCTCTTCCATAGAGCTTTCCAAGTCTTCAAAACACCTATTGTTTCTCTCCCTCCAAATAGACCCAAAAATACAAATAGGCACCATCTTCCAAACCACGGCACTTCTAGTCTTGCCAGAGAACACCAGCAAGCACACAGATCCAAAACACTACTAGGCATGACCCAAGAAAGACCAAGCCGGCTAAAAATATTGCATCACAAAGCATGGGCCACCTCACAATGAAGGAGTAGATGATTGACCGATTCTCCATCTTTCTTACACATGAAGTATCTATTAATGACAACCACTTGTCTCTTCCATAGATTATCCAAAGTGAGATTTTTCCTAATCGCCGACCACACAAAGAACGCAGCCCTTGGGGGAGACTTGGTCCTCCACACACTCTTCCAAGGGAAACCTCTCCCTTTTGCCCTAGATAAAACTCTGAAGAAGTTTTTGACCTTAAAAGTTCATTTTTTTGGAAGGAATCCACCACAATTTATCTTGACTCCCCCTTTAAATAGAGATAGATTACAGTTTCTAGAAAAGAGCTGTAATAACATCCACCTCCCAATTATGAACTTCCTTGCTAAAGATAACATTTCACTGAAGGGCTCCACCTAAAAAATCCACATTGGCTACCACTGAAGCATCCTTCTCATGAGCAATATTGTAGAGCACAGGGAAGTCCTCTTTATGCTTCGTATCCTCACACCACCGATCATGCCAAAACCGGATCCAAGACCCATCCCCCAGCACTAGTTTAGTGTGACTAGCAAAAGACTCCACCCTAACCGAATATTCTTCCACAAACTTGCCCCTGACACTCCTGTATGAGGAACAGTGCACCAACCACCCCACATGCTCCCATATTTGGCTTCCACCACAACTCTCTACCAAGCCTCCCTCTTATGCCCATAACGCCACAACCATTTACCTAGTAAAGCACTGTTGAAATCCACCAGTTTCCTTAAACCAAGCCCACCCGCCAAAAGTGGGGAACACACCTTGGACCACTTCACCAAGATGATATTTGAACTCTTCCCAACTCCACCCCATAGGAAGTCACGTTGAAGCTTCTCAACGAGATTGGCAACCTTAATAGGAATCTTGAAAAGAGACATATAATACATAATAGTCTTTATTTAGATGGTAACATGTTTTTTTGGGTTTATACTGGTCTCATTAGGCTTGTGTATTTCCTTGACTGTCCTAAACCTTTTTAGGAATTCACTTTTCAATAACATTCCAGCTAGCCGTGGATATTTTCTGACTCTCAACCCATTGAACTTGTCATATAACAAACTTTCCGGTGAAATTCTGATCAGTTTGTCATCATTGAGAATGAGTGTCAAACAATCAATTGGAGCACCGTGGGGGTCCACCGTGAGGGGCTTTGGGGGTGGTTCGACCAACCCTAGGATTCTAATATGGGTGGCCAGCCACCCACATTTCATTGCTTTTTTTTTTTTTAATTGGATATTTTAGTAATTTTCATTCCATCTAGTGGGACCATATGTGTTGTCACCAAACTAAGAAATAAGAATAGTTGTTCTATTTCACATTCTTCCATTCTTGGTAAAAGCTATTCATTTTCCTAATGGAATAGTCATTTAGTGTACCATAGCTTCATACTCATAATATGTACACCAAAATAGTTGATAACATGTGATAATGTAAAATAGCAGTTAGAGCATCTCCTACAACAGTAGCCAAATTAGCTATTGAAAAAGTAAAACTCTACTTTGGTTATTGTTTTTATATACACACTCCAATAGTTTTTCTATTCTCTTCTCTACTCACTTTTAAATATTATTTGCCATTCATTTTTTTTATTATAATCTTGCCACTCAATCAAAATCTTGAATTTCCACATTGACGGAATTGTGCATTGACTATCTACACAAGTTATTGAAATCATTGAAATTATCCAGTTCCTCTACACTGAAGCTTTTTTTTTTTTAATAATAATAATAAGTTTTAGTTTTAAAGAAACTAAAAAAATACAAAGGGCCAGGGGGAGCCAACCACATTGCCTGGAAAACCAGAAACACAACAAAACAAGAAGACCGCCAAACATCTCAAACTTGCACGGCTCTAGAAAAAGAAGAAGACGCAAATAAGCCAAAACCAACACAAACAACCTCATTAAACAAACAATCACAAAGCCATATGTGTGATCAATGAATTTCCCTGTGTTGCACCATATGTGCTGTGAGACTCTAATGCTAGTGTTGCACCATACGTGTCAAGTACCAACTATTCAGCATACAAAAACAATCAATGTAGCAAAAATCATGGGCATATGGTGTCGTTTAGATGGAGCTCCCGATTTGACAATGAACGATGAGAAACAATCATTGGCAGATGGCATTGTTTTGTTGAGAAGGTGATGGAAAAGAAGTGAAAGTGAGGGAGAGAGAGAGAGCCATTGAGGGATAGAGAGAGAGAAGATGAAAAAAAATTGAACATTGTGCCAGTGAATAGCAAGAAGTAAAAAATTGCATTTTACCTCATCTGGAGCTAATCTACTGGAGACAAAAAAGGGCTCATAATGGCTATATATAGCTGCTGCTAGAGTTGCTCTTAAATCACAACGCTACATATGATAATCATTCACATGCATGTATATAGAACGTAATCATTGAATCACTTTCTTTGTTTTGTACGTCTTTGAGGGAGACTTTTCATGACAGTAAAAACAAAACTACAGATTTTCCTTTGCATTTTCTTTTCTTAGTGTTCCATAGCTTCATACTCATAATATAATGTACATAAAACAGTTGATAACATGTGGTAATGTAAAATAGCAATTAAATCACAACATGCTACATATAATAATCATTCATAGGTACTTATCAAAATAAAAAATAAAAATAAAAAAATCATTCATAGGCATGTATATAAAACATAATCATTGAATAACTTCTTTATTTTGTTAAGTGTATCATCCCTGCTTAATCACCGGGTGTGCTAGTTATTTTCTCCTCCTTTCTAACATTGGGTTGCTAAGTGTATCAACCCCACTTAACTGCTGGGTTTTATTAAGCATATCATCCCTATTTAACTGCTGGGTTTCTAGTCTTTTCTTCTCCTTCCTCCCATTGAGGTGCTAAGTGTATTACCCACTTAACTATGGTTGCTAGTCCTTTTTTCCCCTTACTAGCATCAATGTGCTAAGTGCTAGGGGTGTACAAGTGGGGTGGTTAACCACTAATAATCGCTAAATTACTGCTAATCGGATAACTGCCTAGGCTGGTTGTTGTACCGGTTATAGGCATTTAGAAATCTGGTTAATAACCAGGTAACCGGATTTTTTTATTATATAATAGATAGATATATATACAATAGGAAAAAAAAAATGATAGAATACAAAAGAATTTATGTAGAATTGGGAAAAAAATCCATTTTGTGAAATATCAAAAGTCAAATACCTAGGCTGGCAGCAGTGTGCAGGCTTTAAATTGTTTTTTTTTATTAATCTAGAATCTGCTTATACATTTTGATTAATGTGGTTCTCAAAGCTAGAAATAAGTGAATAAAAGAAGTGGATTTGTCTTCATTCGAAAGATAGATACACTAGCATTATTCACCATAATTATCAAAAAGAAAAAAAGAAAAGAAAAGAATCATAGATCTTGCACTCTTATACAAAATGAATCTTCACAAACCCATCACATGGATCAAGCATGGTGCTTACTTAAATGGGAGATTGTCAAAAATGCTATTGGTGGTAGGCCTTCTTTATTGTTGCCTCAGGACTTCAAGAGCAGCTTCTCTTGTTCCTTCAAGTACTTTTAAACTGCAAATCTGAGACAAAAGTAGCAAAGAAGCACACATTTCTAAACATATCTAGCCTGGGAAAAAACAGGATATTTTGTGACACACTCAGTTATCGAACTTTGTGGGAGCTCAATGCAGTTAAATGATGTTATGGTAAAAGGGGAAAATCTAAAGATACCTATATTTCAGGTTTATGTGGATACAGTGGGTGATGCTGAGAAGTACAGAATAAAACTATCTGAGAGGTTTCCCGCTATCAAATTTGTGGTTGCAAAGAAGGCTGACAGTCTTTTTCCAGTTGTCAGTGGAGCAAGCATAGTTGCAAAGGTTGTTAACTCCCCCTTCTCCTTATTACTTCCCATTTAATTTATACAGACCACTTCTAATTTAATTTCATTCAACCATGCAGGTGACAAGAGATAGAGCCTTGGGGAATGGGTGCTTGATGAAACAGCAGATAACATGCACAGGAACTTTGGTTCTGGATACCCCGGAGGTGAAAAGTGCTTCATTATCTTATGAACATGTTGTCAGTTTGTAAATATTGGATGGTAATTGTATTTTGAGGAATATGGTTATCCTTTTATTTGTGTAGATCCCGGAACCAAGGCCTGGTTGGAACATCATAAACACTTGGTTTTTGGATTCCCATCATTGGTCCGTTTTAGTTGGGGTACATGCACTCC
The DNA here is from genome assembly GCA_013348765.1 of Carpinus viminea. NCBI lineage: Eukaryota > Viridiplantae > Streptophyta > Magnoliopsida > Fagales > Betulaceae > Carpinus > Carpinus viminea. The sequence goes on along the minus strand of CP054668.1, from coordinate 37,929,275 downwards.
CTACTTCAAGGACATTGTTGAAGTCTTATGGTCAGTCCTCATCGCATATTCTCGCGATAATTTCTTTCTCATTTTTTAGTATCATTTCATTATGAGCATGTGCTTATCATGTATGGTCTACTTTTCAATGTACCTATATGCATTACTGCACGGTTGCCTATAATCTAGAGCATACATGAAGCTACTGGTACTATTACAGCCTATCTAATGCTCTCTCCTTGGGGCCAATATATATAAACTATTACTGGCCATCTAATGTTGTTATTGTAACACCACGAATCCAAGAGGGCTAAGAGATGCAAAGGTTATAAATTAGAACACACAAAGCACAACTAACTATAAGATAATATGCATGAGTTATTAATTAAAATAGTTGGTAAAATTCGAAGTGTGGAAACAAAAGGTCTAAAGTTTTAACAAAAATGGACTGAGTTTGACAATAGTAATTTTTCTTTTGTGAGCACAGTGCACTTATTAAAAAGGAGACTTTTACAAATATTGTCATTGTTGGAGATAAAGTGATCATAGAGTTTTTACTAAGAGTACATTAATATACATTATTGAACACAACTCTAGCCCAAATATACATTATTAATTAATATACGTTGTTAGGCTAGAGTTGTGTTCAATAATGTATATTAATGTACTCTTGGTAAAAACTCTATGATTACTTTATCTCCCAACAATGACAATATTTGGACACGTCAGGTTTAGAGTTTTGCCTCCACCCGCAACTCAGGTTTAGAGTTGTGTCCGCTTCTGCAACTCTTGACGTGAGACACTCTTGAAAATGTAAAAAGACTCACAAGCAAGGGGGAGTTGGGTAAATGTGAAGAGACTTACAAGTGAAGGAGAGATTGTTGTAAGTGTACTTGTGAGTATTGTGTCTCACATTGAGAAAATATAAAAGAAAAAGAGTGCTTAATATAACTAAGTGGGCCCTAGCCCATTAGCTTAGGTTTTTGGGTTAGAGTTGTATTCAATTATGTATATTAATGTACTATTGGTAAAAACTCTATGATCCCCTTATCTCCCAATAGCCATGATGACTTATTCTAATCCCATCTATGCTACAGTGCTATTCCAGCCACCTACTGTTTATCTTCCTGACCTGAAATCAGAAAAACAAAACAAATGAGCACAAACTTAGTAAGTAATGATCCCCAGTCAATTTGAAAATCAGTTGAGTAAAACATACCATTTGAAAACATTCTTTAGCTTTGGAAAGAGTATTTCCAAAACAGTTCACTCGAAAAGCTTAGCTTATAATATTTTTTTTCTTCTTAAAAATCTCCTTCTTCATACTATACATACGTTACTTTGCTTTGGCCTATACATGTTTGTTATGCCCTATATGTGAGGCTTGTGCGAGCCTTGGCTCATGGCAACATTTTGTGGCCTTGGACGTACTGGATGCCAGCTGCATAACTGGGTGCACTTAGTTTGACAATCTAGTATGTTTACACCTTCTCAACGTCCTTCAGTGCAGTGCACTCTATCCTAGCATCGGTATTGTGTTTCTTCCTTTTCTTAGGCCATTATGTACTTTTAAAAACAAATTCCACCTATTCATTCATTTGCCTAATACTTTCTTTCTATACTTTTCTTGAACGTTATCTCATAAACTGGGGCAATATGAAATAGGGGGTTTTCTTTTTCTTTCATAAACCTTCTTTCTTATCGCCTGTTCAAGTAACATCAAACACTAGCAATCCAAGTAAAACTTTTTCATGAATTAAAATTTAACTTAACGCATAATAATCATAATCATTAAAGCATAAAGAGTAATGAAGCATAACATCTCATAAATCAAATGCATAATAAAATCATAGCCTTGCTAAAAAAAAAAGGCCGTAACTTTAGAAAGGGCAACTATGAATGTAAGCTGACCCGTAACTAGAACTTAATTTAACTGCTTACCTCTTCTTTGAATGTAAGCTGACCCGTAACTAGAACCTGAGTCACAAGACCCAACTATGTCAACCTTAACTGATATAGGTCTAATTGTCTTAACCCTTGTCGTAAGCTGGTCCAAATTAAAGACCCTTCTTGGTTCTCCCCCCTTGAATAACTTTTTCTTAAAATACACCTTAGGTTTAAGATTAAAAAACATCTCTCTCTTAGTGTTTTTTTTTTTGAAAACTTCTAGAAACTCAATTTTTTTTTTTGGAAACAGAATTAGGGTAAACACCAAGATTGGCCCATTTGAGTCTTCGTCTAACTAGTGTAATGGGTATATAATATAGTGGGCTTTTAATGAGCTTATTAGGTAGTGGACCTTTATGGGTCTATTATGCTAGTGGATTCCTTAGTTGTAATGGGTCATTATTAGGTCCGTTTTGTAGTATTGTGTTTTATTAGTAGTTTTATGCGTTTTGGACAGTTGTAACCGATTGGGTCTATAAGAATCAACCCAATTGGCAGAAAGAGGGCAAGAAAGAATTTCTCAGAAGCTTGATTGTAATTTCAAGAGACTAAACATCTCGAATTGTTCTCTATCATTTCAATACAAGTTTATCCAGTATTTCCATCATCATATTATCTCCATTCTATAATTTCCTCAGCATCCATTCATCTGTGTATCAAAACCCAAAAATCACTCAAATACGAGAAAAACCCATTACAATTAGTTCAGGACTAATAGGCTTAAAAGCTCTAACTTGGCTTACTACTATTAACTAGCTTGTGCCCAATTAGCACTAATGCTTCTTGGGACCCTTAACCTAAGTCAATATGGATCAATTAAGAACATCTTAAAACATCTTTATGAAATTTAATTCAATCAGAATACAATGCATGATTATTGAAAATGTTTGATGCTATGTGATTCTGAAAGATATATAGATTGATGCAAATTGATTTGTATAATTAAAACTCATCTTTTGAAGACCTTAAGACTAGCTTATAAGTCTTTGAAGTTTCTGCCCAGAACCCTAAATCATCCCCAAAATCATTTTTTGAAAACTATTTTTTAAAATTTAAGGATTTATACAACAACTATACAATATAGGAATCAAAAACATGAAGTTGAAACATGTGAGATGGGATTCCTATCATGGCCGATTCTATACATAGGTTTGGAATCTATTTTCATGAATCTAAAATGATAAGTCATTGCACTCACATGCAATCATAAGCACCTTTATAATCCATCCACTCAATGTGGACAATTCATCTTCTTAATGTATAACTAACTTTTTGCAGTATCACAATCTCCCCCACTCAAATTCTTGCCGTTCTTGTCGAAATCCATGTCATGTAGCGTCTCAACACCATATGGTGTTACATGGTGTTTTGACATCATTTGTCACTACTAAGGGAAAACTCTAGCCACATCTCCGCTATCATCCTAAAAAGACTAATTGAGTTATAATTGGAGTTTACTAGAGTCTCTTATAGCCTATTCTCACTTAGGAAAGAACAAATGTGGGACTTAAACTCATGAGCACCTTTATAATCTACCTACATTAAGTGGGCAATTCATCTTTCTAATGTGGGACTAACTTTCTGGGGTGTCACAAATTAAACATTATTCAATTTATAATTTTTCTAGGAGATTTTTTAACCTAACTTTTAATATCTTACATCTGGATTCATTAAAGAACTACCTCTCTCTATTTCTCTTTGGTCAAGCACTAAAAAAACTCCAGATATGCCTTTATTGAGTCGAGCCAAATTAGATGCATGTTGGAATTTGCTGTGCAAACATATGAGAACCTTGAGACTATACAGTTCTGGGAATACTGTTTCAGTCAGTGGTGTTAATTGGGATATGAGCAACCTTATCATCTATTGGTGGCGAATAGCATTGACTTGAGAGTATTGGAGTACTTGATTAGATACTCGAATGAATTTTTTTTTTTTTTTTAATTTATAATATCTTCAACTTCACTTTCCTTTTTAATGCAGTAAGCACGAATGCTAGAGTTTGTTGTTTGCTCTTTTAATCAATTGCTTGCTTTTCTTTATTTCTTTATGAGCTTTCTTATTGACCTTATTTCAATAATCCGCTGGAAATTCTCTACAAGATCAGATTTGTTTGGTTAACTGCATCACTTTTCTATTCTCAAATTCTCAGATTGTGCAAGTGAATTTTCAGTTCGTGCTGTTGGAAGTGTTGTTTGCGAAAAAAAAAAAAAAAAAAAAAAAAAAAAAGAAAAGAAAAGAAGAAAAAAAAGAAAAAGAAAGTTACTCTAATTTAGAAAAGGTACAGCAATAAAGCGTCAACTTTAATGTTCAATAAGAAGACTTTAGGAGCCTTTTCTGGGTCAAAATCAATTTCATGATGATCTCTGTTGTGGATTATATGAGACTTCAAGGGCCGTTTTGAACTAGCTGGTGGATTCTTTTTTTATTTTTCTCATCTTTCATGACAAAATCCAAATTAATAGAAATTTAGAGCCACTTCCATTGAAGAGAGATGCACCTTTGTAACTTAAGACATTCGTTGATTATGCGATTATGCAATTTATGTGCTTATCACCAACCATCCTCACACCCCTTTCCCCCACTCTGGTTCCCTTATCTAAATCTATTGATTTTGGTTGTTTGGATTTGTCCATAGGGAATCTGATAAAACAGATGAAGATGGTTCCAGTAGTGGTAATGGCAAGCGGCAATTGAAATTAAGCAATGTTGGTTTCACTACATCCAAGAGGAAGAGTGAAGAAATTGAATCAAGTGGTAAAGGACGCTGCAAGTTTTTCCAGGCTCGCAAACTTGAGCAACTCACTTATTTCTAACTTGTGACAATCTTTTGTGAGTTCCAGTAACTTATCTTCTTGAATTCTCAATTAGATAATCGTAAGATTATGCCCTTCACTTGGAACTTCACTCATAGCTTATATAAAGATGGTAGATGGGGGATGGGGGATTCCAGGCTAGATTTGCACTAATGAAGTGGCAAATGGATTGAGTAATACGATTGAAAGATTAGTGAGAGTTTCTTGTCATATATTTTTTACATGCATCACTTTGTTATGGTGACAAAAACTTCCCTATTTGTTTTCATGGGCCTTGAGATTCAATATTGGGTTTGAATGCAGTATCCTCTCTGAGTCATAGTACCGTTAAACGAAGTCATTCCAATTGCTGTAACTGATGCAGTTAGAAACAAATTGTTCTAGGTTATTTTTTAGGACCATAGATGATACTGATTGAAGAAAGAATGTTCCATTCGCCTAAAGACTGCTTCATATGACTGAGCGAGAGTATGACAAGACCTGGAATTTCTAAACAATAATATAGCTGAAAGCTGAAAAACTCCTGGTCCTACTATTTACATTTTTCACTTTATATTATCCACCCGGTAGAACTTGAACCGATGACCTCACCCTCCCACAAATCACTTCTTTTTTTTTTCTTCTCTTTGGATTCATATGTTAACAATAATCTGGGAAACATCTTGATCTTCGCTCAACATAAAGCATTTATCTAAACAAGGCAAATGCAAATAATGCATTCGTCAGACTCTGTCTGCATACTTTCAAACACATGAAGCATAAACACTAACCAATTCAATACATAAAGCAGAGTAACTGATATTTACAGCAAATCATCATTTAATAAGAAGTAAGCTCACAACAGAAAGCTAGAAGCAACATGATTTATTGTATTAGTAGTACAAATGAGTGATAAGAGAGGCCAAGGTGGCTGCAACCAAGATTAAGATTGAAACTCCTATGGAGTTCTGGTTGCTGTTACCAGAGCCATGGTGATGGTTCTGATTGTGGTTATTGGCGGCACCTGCTGCATATACCGGGATAAAAGCTGTACCTCCTTGTCCATTAGGTGAACGGGAGCCGCCATTATTTGCATTCTCACCAGCACCAGTGACTCGACCACCATTTCCATGTCCGTAGGCATGTCCAATCTTGCTGCCATGCCTAGGTACATTTTTTTCTCCCAAGTGACTTCCCTGCGAAGAATCTGGAAAATGCAATATTAGGAGTACATTTGCAAAAGGTGAGTGGCATAATGGAGAGACAAGGCTCTTGTGTGCTTCAAGCTTAAGAAAATGCATTCTGATATAAAATTTTGAGGTTGTTTGCTTGACTGGTTTACAGTATCTAATGCAGAGTACACGGTTGTTGCTTCTAGTTGTGCTAAATGTTGGAGTTAGATTAAGCAATCCAAGTTGATGGCTTTGCAGAATTCTTCTACCCAAAACCATATCAATCATATTTTAATACCAAATATTGAACTGACTCTCTTTTAGGACTGCACTCCTCTTAGAGTAAATGTTATTTAGTAGATTGTTATATATGATCGTCATATAATTTGGATGACGTGGTAGTGAAAATAAGCTTTTGTGAATGTTTTACGTACATTGAAATTTTGATGGTGATTACATAATAGTAAAGAACAATCTTTCTATCACCCCTTAGACAATATTCCTTGAGTTTGCCAAAATTAAGAGAAGTGGGAGAGATGACTTATCAATGCACATGCACATGCATAAGAAATGTAATGAGAGATTCCAGTAGGAATAAGGTTCGATTTTTTATATGGTGCTACTCTTTTATGTTGAGTAGCTTGTTGCTACTCTAATTACCTTGTTTTCATGGAATAATAGCTCATTTCCTGTCATGGGTGGGGAATTTTATGCGGAGGCAGTATAAGAAGGCTTTTTCAACGTGGAGACAAGAATTTGTTGCAGTTTCAGAGATTCAAAGTTTCTCTAATGTTATGACCCAAGAAGAAATTGGCAGGATGAAGTGAAGGATTTGCAAAACCTTTATACTGTTTTAGCATAATATAAAGGTTTCCATTCAAGATGAAAGAAATAAAGTGCCGCGTAAGAATCCCTCTTTAACCAAAAAAGACAAAAGTAGGCACCATTTTCTCCTTGATTCCCCTCGTACCTTGGGACTTTTCCAAAGGATAAACTAAAGGGTTTGAGTTCATGATCTTTTACTTTAAATTTTAATAGTTTATCTTGTGTTTTGGGGATCACCATGTCCTTGCAATCTCTCCATACGAGGGATGATTTGGCTTTCTTGACTATACTTTTCATGTGAGGGATTTGGGTTAGCTGCTATAAAATTAAAATTAAAAATAAATAAATAAATAAATAAATAATTGAGAAGCAAGGATGTGAAGAATTGCAGGGTCAAGTTTGAGACCCAAATTAGAGGCAGAAAAAACTAGAATGGGAGAGCAATGAGTTTGTAACACAACCGAAGGCTAAAAGTAACTCAAAAGTACCTGAAGAAGGCAAGGCCATCTGAAGAGGGGAGGAAATTGCGAAAACATGAAGGTAGTAGGAGAAGAATATGAGAAACACTGCTATTTCTTTTCTTCCCATTTGGCTTCCATGCATATAGACCTTCAAATCGTATATTTTGTTCTTTCTCTCTCTCTCCCTCTCTCTCTCTACAAATAGATATACATAGAGATATATATGCATGCGTATAAGTGTAAATAAGTTGCATTTGATCGTGTTTATAGAGTTTTTGGTAAAGTAGAGAAGATGATACTTATCTCTAAAATCACTTGGGGAAAAAGAGTAGTAGGGCATGTATGGCCCCACCCCAAACAACACGAATCTTTGGACAATGGTTTCCCCCTTCCTATGTAAAGCTAAAATGAATAAGACGGTGGGTGTGAAATCTCCGGCTCTCATTCAGTATACGAATTTACCTTTTAAGAGTGATATGTGTTTTTTAAGTATGTGAGAAGCATATAATTTTTTTATTAATGCTATTTAAAAAGTTCTCTCCATTTTAAATGTAGTTAGAATTTAAAGTTAGTACATCTAATGGCGTATATAAAGTTAAGGTCAGCATGTCTTTTAAAAAATTTAAAGGAAACGATCATGTATCTTCAAACTATCACTTGATTGACAACGTTCATTGCAAATTTTTAATTGCGACAATATTTTTTTTAAACTATCAAAAAAATGATATTGTGAAAAAAGATAAAAGCGTGCTTAAATTACAAAAATAGTCCAATAATTTTGAAATAAAAAGAAAATAAAACAAATTTCTTTAAAATAAAATAGATTTTAAAAAAGAAAAAGAAAAAATCTACACCCTAATTTTTATTTTTTTAAAAAAATTATTATATTAAGGGTAATTTCGTCATTTGGAGGACAATGATAATATTTGTTAGTATGGAAGGGAGTACGTAAACTTTCTCCAGCTTTAACTAATTCGAATTCCTGTTGATTCATCCTTCTTTTTTTTTTTTTTTTAATTTTTTTATTTAGGTAAGGTTTAAAGTTTGAATTTGATGAGATTATGACCCGATCACTGTTAGAGAATAAAGTATGGGAACCGTTAACTTTTTACAAACACCGTTGATTTACCATCAAATTATACAAAAATCCAAATTAACCTCAACCTGATTTTCTGCAGCATCAGATTCAGGATCATTTGAGTAAGTCAGTCAAATTATCTTCCTTTTTGACCTCCACTTTGTCACAACCACCTGCCAAGAGCATCCCAAAATTATGACAGCACTTCATCTTCCTTGGCAGTCAAAATGGGTCATGATTCCTTTAAAATTAGGCTTAGGTGCTGTATATGCTGTAGTTTTTCTAGGGTTTAAAGTTTTAATTTCAAAAGCTAAATCCATTCCTTTCATTTTCATGTTGAATTACCTGAAAGGCAGCTGCCATAAACTACATATCAAAGTCCGCCATTTGGACACTCTCTCCTGTAGTTGGAGGATGGTCACACTTGGAGGATGGTCACACTTGCCAACAACATAATGTACCATTCATTAAGGATGGTCCCCCACACCCTCAAACCACGACCACCACTTGGGGTGGTGGTGGTGAGGCCATGTAAGGAGTGGTCCAACTATTCCCTTTAGCTCTGTTTTTGGATAACATAACATGCATGTTGACAAGTCGGACATGATAAATTGTTAACATGACAAAGTATAAAAAGGACCAATTTAAGACATGGGAAAAACCCAAGGAGTTAATCGTCAAAATTGAAAACCAAATAACTAAATTAAAATAGCGAAAAAAAATAATAATATGGACTAGTTTTTATTATTTTCCCAAAAGGATATGCCAGAAGAGGTGATACATCTTTCATAATTCATCCATTGCTGCTCTATCTATCAAGTATCAATAACCAAACAACTGAAGTGTTGCCGGTGCACTCGAACCGAGTACTCGGGAAACAAAGAACACTTGCAGAATAAGTAAACAAGTGCTCAGTAGACCACATCCCTAGATTATTTATGAACAGATTAGTAGTAAAAACATCCGGTAGTACAGAGGTTGTTTAATTGCAGGGGAAGACAAGGCAGTAAGGCAGTCTCCATATACATGAGCAATAACAATTTGTACACCAAATAACAAAAAGAACAGAAGTTACTACTGAATACTCCCTTCTTTGCTTTTCCCCATCAACATTTGAAACCTCGACAGGCAATAAGCCACAGTATGACGATCACGACGAGGATTGCTCCTCCTACCATCAGCTTCATTTGGAGATTCTGCAGCCACATCTTTCGTCGAAGTTGCCGGCCTTGCCTCTGGAAGCTGTCAGCCTGGATCCAGAACAAAAACCCAAACAAGCAAATGAATCAGATATAGATCAAAAGCCATGTCAGGCTGGTAAAACTTAATGACAGATGTAATGTACCTGGAACTGTAAATTCTCTGTTTTATCAACCAAAAGTTCAATCCTCTCCCCACGATCCAAAACCTGATTACAGGAAGTAAAGTGGTTTGTTTATTGGATAAGTTTCATGGTCCAATTTTCATCTTAAGTTCATTCTATTAGAAACTAGTGTTCTGAGTCTAATCTTAGGTAGAAAATTAGATTTGGCTGGTCATTTTGTTTCCCTCAAGAGCATGTGTGTGTACTTGATTATGCTATCCCTTCTTGTCGGTTAGGCTATTTCCCTACAGTTCAAACATTTGCAAAGGTGTTGAAACCACATAACGTCTCCATTAATTCATATCAATTATATGCAAGGGAGATAGCATATGAGGTAGTGACCAAACAAGCCAATGTAAAGTTATGGCAAAGAATCAAACATCAATCTCAGACAAAAGCTTGACTGCCACAATAAAATTCAGGGAATTGAAGTTGCAGTTAGACGGATTAGTCAGAAGAAGGTGATTAGAGAGCCATCTTCAGAAGAAATATGTGGTCATATTCATCAGCCATTTCGTGAGGAGAAAAGTAAACAGATTTCATCTTGCATAATTACTTTCAGAAATGGAAATAAATTTTACTTTTAAAAACAACAAAAATGGTCTTCATCCTTTGCAACCAAACAGCCCATAACATAATCAAGTAAATCTAACACAACTCAATCATCCAATTGATCTCAAAAACTAAAAGCTCTCAACAAGAGAAGCTATAAAAGAGCATTACATGTATTGTGAAAAACCATTTGATGCAAGTTACTATCATCAGAGGGCATTCGTTATTTCAGGCAGGCTCCCTCTCTTCCTATCAATAATTGTCAAATATTCCCATACAAAAACGGACTTTAGTTTTCACATAACACTAAATGCCTGTATGGTCCTGTAATATCATTTAGTGCTTTGCAAAGTTACGCTACCCAACTAAAGAGTATTGGTGCTTAAGACTTTTTTTGATAGATATGTATATTCAAACAACGCTATACAACACACAGAGGGACACAACCCATGCATACAGGAAGTATACAAGAGACCCCTAAACCATAGAGAAAGAATAACATAAATCTAAAAATTCATAAAAAAGTAGAAACATTCGGAGTATGCCAAGCCATTCTCCATGAATACTTTGTATAGGCAATATCTACATGACATTTCTCACTCCTATTTCTTAAGTAGTCCACATCAAAATATCGTCCTTAGTGGTTCTCCAGGCAGAAGGGACCACTTTCAAGGTTCAAAAGCACCCCACACAGCCTAAACTGGGAATACTCCCCACCCTTTACCATGAATATTCACATACAAATACAACAAAACACTCCACTCCAATCACCCCTTGAGATTGAACATTTCATATACCCCCACCATTACTCTGCTATTCCAAAAACAAAAAGGGTAAAGAGCTTAATGCCCCAACCTGACTCAAATCCACAAACAAATATCAATCACGCAATAATCATTCAATCCAGGAATTGAGGCTTTATATGAGTACCACTAAACCACTTTTTCACCAAAATGATTACCAAAAGCCACTTTTTCACAAAGAATAGCCCTCTTTTTGGTTCTTCTAACTATTACCAAATGCCCTTCCATACTCTTTTTTTAATAAGTTTTCCATACTCTATATACACACAAGGATCTGATCCACTTTGCAGAACCTCCTTTCAAGACCACCTTACAATTTCTCTCCATACCTTATACACTATGCTCAAAGCACCTCACTCTATTCAAGACCGCCTTAAAATATTTCTCCACAAGCTAGCACTTTATGCACCAAACGTCAAAATCTATTAATCAAGCAACACTGGACCCCCACTTGCCAAGTTCCCAAACGTCCAACTTCAAGGGGCAGTCACCAGATTCTGTAAAATCAATAGAGAATTTTTACTGCACCACAATCCAGTAAGATAGAGAACATGAAGTATTTCACATTATGTCGCTCAATACTTGGGTTTGTCTTCCCATTAGCACAATAATGATGCTTGTAGATACTAATGATGGTTACTATTACACCTTTTTATAAGAGGGTGGATGCAAGCAGAGCTTTCAATGCAAAGGAAAATGGGCAACACATTCTTAGAGAAACTGTATCCTTTAAAACCTTCAATGCATAGCATGTTTTAATTAAAAAACGATATCCTCTAAAACATTTACTGCATAGCATGTTTTAATTAAATAACTACAATATGATATAGCTAGAAAGCAGGAAATTACTGGTACAGAGTTAAACTGGATATAGAAAATGTTGAGTCATAACCAACAAGTCGCAATCACTAACCTTTCAAAAATAAAACAATCATCAAGACTAGGGAGAACAAAAAGAGGAAAAGAGAGGAGTACTGGAAAAACACATTAAAGATGATGGAAAGAATACCAGGTAACATAAGCAAAAGTTCACAAGCTTGCTCAAGAAAAATGATAAATTAGATAGTAAAAAAAATACAAGGCAAAGCTAGACGATACAAAGATCTGATTTTGCAAACCCAACAGAAAAACAAGAGAAGAAATAGATACCAGTAGCATTTGCATTTAAATATTTTTATTTTTGATGGGAAAGAGGAGCCAAAAAATTTCAACAATCAATATTGAGCAGTGAGAAAAGGCATACTCTCTAGAAGCATTTCAGGAACTTAAACATCATCTCATCTCAAACAAAACTAAAACCTGTAAAAATATGTGGTAGAAGCATCAAAACGTAATTTAGAATGAACTGAGCATTTCGCTTCTGCAAACCAAACCAGGGATTCCATCTTAAACAGCATAATTATTATAAAGATTAACAAAATCTTCTACGTAGAAGCATGCTACTTGTTCCAAGTATCCTTTCAAAAGTTGTCACTTCATGATAATGATTTCTGTTTTAGAAATCTAAACAATTCTCAAAGTAAAAGGTAACAAACCAGCTTTCACTAAAATTTCAGTAACAGCAAGACAGGTATTCTGACGCTTTCTCCCCTGAACCAGTCAGGGAGGTGTCTCTTCTAACACTCTTCATGGTGATCAATTACTGTATCGCTCAACAGGTAAGTAAATGTGTACCTTCTCAATATTGTCCATCATAATCCCCTTGACCTCAGATATTTGAGCCTTCAATTTGGAAAGCTTAGTCATTTCCTCTGGGTGGTTCATACAGTAGTCCATGTGCTCCTTAAGCCTTGGCCTGATAAACAAAAGTACAACAGTACAGGCTAATAGAACTGATAAAGAAAACATAAAATTCAAATGTAATCAAGCATATACTCACCCAAATTCTCTGTCAAGATTGTACGCAATGCTAAATCGGTCTTCAAATAGATCATCCTCGTCGTCATCATCTGCAAGCGGGTGTGGGCCATCATTTTTAATGCTAGCACCATATCGCTGCTTAAAATCATCCTTCAACCGTTCAAGGAACACAAAAGGCACACTCCTACCAACCGATTCATCTGCAACAACAAGAAAAACTGCACACCCAAAGAAACAAACTCAACAACAGACATTTCAATCAAAAACTAAAAACGAATTGGCTACAACTTCTAAAAGACCAATACCAAACCCATTGTCGATGAGGAAGTTAAACGTATGCCCATCACACGAGTATGTGTACTTGCTACTATTGGAAGGCAGCTTCTGCAAACACTGAACAGCAATGGTACTAAAGTTCCCCGAGTATGACGTATGCTCTGCCAAAACAACGGTTCCTTTCGCAACAAAGCTATATATTAAGCCTCTCTGACTCATTTCAGAAATATAGCTTCAAACTTGTTGAGACACAAAGAGATTTCACCAGTCCCTTGTTACAACAGCAACCTAACCAGATGATAGAATCCATAAATTAACCAAAATCCCAATTCAAGCAAGAACAACAAGATCCATCAAAACCTAGAATTTAGTTTAACTTCTACCTATAAATCACCACATAATAATTCATGCATAGACAAAACACCCAAGTAGCGCAAGAAAAGCGGTAAGTTACTAATTCCACAATACTAAACCAAGGATTCGTTTTGGTTCCTATTCCTAGGAAATGAGGCTCACACAACCATTTTGACTTCGGTGAAATGGGTTTCTAATTTTCTCAGCATCCAAACATAGGTTAATTGGAAACTGGATTAAAGACCTAAAAACCATTCTTAAGTTCATCCAGAATAATCAACAGGAAGAAGTAGACAATTAAATTATCGATCCGATCAAGAAAAGTTATGAAATGAGAAATGGATGCAAGAATGAATTAATTTTGAAGATCAAAGAAAGAGTAGAACAAAAATTCAATTAGAATCAGAGAGAGAACCTGAAGAGATTGGGAGATGTGGAGGAATTACTTCGCGTGTAAGACTTGCGGGGAGACTATCGAGATTGGCGATTGGGGGAAGGTAGTTACTGAAACGACGTGGTCGAGGTGCTATTTAGTATTTACAACGTGTATTGCTAACTATTACTATTTACTAACTCCTCTATTTTTCCATGAATTCTTCTATAAAATAAGAAAACTATATATATTTTTATTAATATTATTAGAAAAATATATATTTAAAAAAAGTGAGAAAATGATATATCATATTTTTTAGATATTATATATTCCAACAATCCAGTTTATAAGAAATTTATGTTCAATTTAAGGATTATATCAAAAAATATTAAATAGATAAATATTTATTTATAATATATTTTTAAGCATTTTGGAATTGTCTAGAAAATATGAATTTTATTTAAGAAAAATGCAAATTTAGTGATGGTTCTTTATATCTTTATTGAATTAGTCATGTGCTTTGAAATTTATGCAATAAATTCATGTGATTTGCTCTTATACAAAAGTAAGGGTTAAATATACTTTAGAACATTTGCAATGGAAGAGCTAATTTTTTTTTTTTTATGTAAAAGTAACTCATCAAAGCTTAATTTATCTAATTTAGCTAATGACTTTTTAAAGACCTCTCTACATCCAATTAGTTATATTTTTATCTGTATCATTTAATTTTTATTTATTTTTATTTTTATAATGATTGTATTTTTCTTAAATATCTTATTTTTCAACTTTTGAGAGAAAAAGTGATGTAGAAAGAAAAATAATAGGAGAAAGTTTTGGAAAAAATGAGATATAAAAGAGAAATAGTGGGAAAAATTTTGAAAAAAAAAAGAAAACAAGTGAGAGAAACAATAAAAAAAGGGAAAAATATAAAATGGCTCCCCAAATTATCAGTCATTTGTAACTTAGCCCCCAAAGTTTCAATTAGTATAAAGTATCCCCTCAAACTACCAACTCCTTGTAAAATGGCCCCCTCTGTTAGTTGAAACTATTAAAATAGATGGAAAACCCAAAATGATGTCATTTTGATATGGAGAGTTACCAAAATACCCTTGTTAGATTAAAAAATGATATTAAAAAAAAAAAAAAAGTGAAACGTCGTTTGTTGGGATTTAACAAAATCCCTTTCTTCCCCTTCTTCCCCCATGTTCTTTCCCCTGCAACCCTTCTTCCCCTTCTTCATAAGCCACGCCCAGATTTTACCCCATCTCCGTCATAGAAGCCCATCTTCGTTGCAGAACCCCATTGCCATTGCAGAACCGCTTCCCCATCGCAAAACCGCTTCCTTCCATCTTCGTCGCTCGCTTTGCTGCCGACCTCGAACCTCCAACCAACGGATTCACAGACCACCAGTGACTGGGTTCCCTCTCTTGTTCTCTCTCTGCATATAGAGAATCCATGGTTTATTGAAATTTTGATTTTGGCCATCATCTACCTTCTTTTTTTTTGAAAAAAATTTCATTTATTTATTTGAGGCAGCATACCGTGAATATAAGATAATGCTTATTTGCTAATCTATGTTGATCACGGGTGCTTGTGCTTCAGATTGACCCCATGACAAAACAACAAGTTTTGAAGTTCATAATCTTAAACAATCGTGTGAGCAAGCTGAGGACGCTCTTACGCAAGGTATGGAGAAACTCCAGGAAACTCTGGCCAAGACAATAGCAGCTAGTCAACTGGACCCATATAAAAAAACCAAAAAACAAAGAACCCATATAATTTTTCTTTCAGTATAAAATAAATTTCCCTCACCAAAATAAAAATTTTAATAAAAAAACTTGCTCGACCACAGCACAGGGAAAGGAAAGAAGGGTTGCAGGGGAAAAAACACGAGGCAAGAAGGGGAAGAAAGGGATTTTGTTAAATCCAAGCAAACGACGCCGTTTCACTTTTTTTTTTTAATTTCATTTTTTAATCTAACAAGGGTATTTTGGTAACTCTCCATATCAAAATGACGTCGTTTTGGGTTTTTCATCCATTTTAACAGTTTCAACTAACGGAGGGGGCCATTTTACAAGAGGTTGGTAGTTTGGGGGATTACTTTATATCAATTGAAACTTTGACGGGCTAAATTATAAATAGTTGATAGTTTGGGGGGCCATTTTATATTTTTCCCATAAAAAAAACATAGGAAGAAAATTTTTAGGAGAGATAGTGGGAGAAAAAAAGACGTGGGAAGAAAATTTAAGAATATAACTCTTTGAATAGTGCTGCTACATGTAGCTTTTTTTTTAGCTCATTTAATAAAATATCTATTCTATATTTTTTTTAGCTTCTCCAATATAGAGGATATTTTATCAATTTAAAGAGCTATTTTAGATAAAAGTGACATTTAACTCCTCCATTGCAAATACTCTTACACGTAAAGTATTCATGAATTTGCAATTTTGTCCCCAATGTTTAAAAAATAACATAAGATCTCTCAAAGTTTCAGATGTTAACACAAAACCCCCATCTATTTATTTTGGCAGTTACTTTTGACAGAACCCAAGTCATGTGGCACGTGACACTTTCAACCAAAAAGTTCAAAAATGCCCTTGGGGTAAAGTGTAAACATAAAATATCTTGGGGGTAAAATGTAAACATAAATTACTTTAAGAGAGTAAAGTGTAAACATTAAAAAATAATAATAATAACTTCTTTTTTTTAAAAAAAAAAATAAAGCTTATTTAAAAAATAAAGAAAAAAAGAAAACTTCTAAACCAAAAAAAAAAAAAAACTCGGGTTAATTACCTTTTTAGTACCAAGGTTCTCACTTCTTGTCTCTTTTTTATAACTTATGGGAAAAGACCAACTTCATACTTCTATCACATTCTGTTAACCCAAACTAACGGATTGCCACATGTCACACCAATAAAATGCCACATCTCTTAAAAAAAAAAACAATTATAAAGATAAACCCTAAAAAAAATTTTAAAAAATTTTTATGGTTGGCAACCTCATTTTGACCTTTGGGGGTGGTTTCAACCCATTTTATATTTTAAGGACATGTGGCATTTTTTGGGAGTGAAACATGGTAGTCCGTTAGTTTGGGCTAACAGATGTGACAGAGGTACCAAGGTAGTCTTTTCCCATAACTTAGATGATGATTTCATCTGTGATATGATTTGTAACCTATGTAAGAAAAAATAAAAATAAAAAGTGAGAACCTTGATACTGAAAAGATATTTAACCGGAGTCTTTTTTTTTTATTTTTTATTTTTTTAGAGTGTAGTTTAGTTTAGTTTAGTTTTTTTTTTTTTTCCCTTTATTTGACAAACACCACTCGATCCAGTTTGACATTATACAAGCTCACTTGTTACTGTTGAAAGTTGCTCGATTAGTTAGTGACATATACCCGACTTGCTTTATTAAGCTTGACGAAGGCTCTTGTGTTCGACTTGTTTAAATCATGCTCATCCGGCTCACTAAGCTCGTTAGCTCATTCATAGATCTTGTATATATATACTACAAAAAAAAGTTATATAAATTTAAATACATATATTAGCAATTAAATAATATATGTTATATAAGTTATTGAATATTTATATGTGCATGTATTAATTAACATACTAACTAGTTAGTTCATAAACTAACATAGTATCTAGTTTATTGATATATATTAAGTAAATATAATAAACTATAGGTTACTCAATATTTATATATATATTGTTATATATTAGTATTAACATACTAACTAGTAATTAGTTAGTTTTTTTTTTTGTAAACTCTAGTAATTAGTTAGTTAATAAACTAACATATTAACTAAGTTAATATATATTAAATTACTAACCAAGTATAATTACTATAGGTTATTTTGACAAAAAATAATAATTATATGTTACTTAATATTTGTATGTATATAATATACAATTTTTTTTTTTTGAATAAAAGGTCAATGCATTTTCATTAAAATACTCAAGTGGATAGAGCAGCAAGCTCTACCGAAACAATCTCATGAATACAAGGAGGTGACTCATAGAGCCATTGTTGATCCATACAAATTGTAGTGCCTAGTTTAGCTAGAGTATGCGCAGCATGGTTTCCCTCTCGACGCACGAAAGTCATTTGCCAGTGCTCCACGCCTTGCAACTCTCACCTAATATCTTCCACCACAAGTCCTTTGTAGCTCCTATTTGGCTCCAATGAGTTGACCGCATTAATCTTTACCTTGGCATCTCCTTCGAAGTGGACTTTAGAAAATCCCATCTCCTTATAGACTTGGATAGCTAGCAGCACAGCTCTAGCCTCCGCCACTTGTGAATCCAATCTACCCAAAGAAGTCTTGCAACGGCCACTACCACTAACCCCCTCTCATCTCTCACCACTACCCCAAAACCCATCCAACTTTGATCCTTCTTAATTGAAGCATCCCAGTTCGCCTTCAACCATCCAGGAGTAGGTGCCTTCCAAGTCTGCACAGGTATAACATCACTCTCCAGCATATGGGTATCATCTCCTTTGATCACCCTCTTGTAATCGTCCAATCTCTTCTCGCCCGCACCACCAGTTCAGTGGGATGAGTTAATGGATTACCATGCACCACATCATTTCTTCTCATCCAAATCTTCCGTGCAAGTCCAAAATAATTTAATTTCCTTCTCTTCGCAAGACGCAAAGATGTCTTCAACTATCTATATGAATTCATCTCCTTGTACTTTGCACTTTTGTAGTCTCCTATCTCCCATGCTCCACACATCAGATGCTGCAGCACACCACATGAAATTTTTCTCTTGATTATGGAGTTTTAAACCCCAAATTGCTCTCCACACCTTATTACTCTTTTTCTTCATTGAAGTCTCATCCGTACCTTTATCTTCTAGCTCTTTTTGTATATAGCAGGCACTCTTCATGGAAAAATTGCCATTCTTTGTGCCCCTCCAGACTTGCACATCTCCCTGGTCAGTGACACTTATCGGCAATGATTAAATCCCTTGGACCTCCTCCTCAATGAAGAGTGTGTTAATTAGGTTGGTATCCCACCAAATGGTCTCCACATCTATTAATTTACTTACTGGGGCATTAGGATTTAGGACCCGTGCCAGTGAATGAACCATAAAAGTGGAAGGCTGAGGTAGCCATTTATCTTTCCAAATACAAACACCAGTCCCATTCCTAACCCTCCAAACCAAACCCTCCTTAAGTAGCTCGCAAGAACTATGAATACTTTGCCAAGCGAAAGAGGGGTGATTACCCAATTTAGACTCTAGAAAATTACCACCCCAATAGTACTTTGCTTCCATAATTTGGGAGAGAAAACTGGTCGGTTGTTGCCAACCTTGTTTTGCTAGGAGTGCCTTGTTAAATCTACCAAAGTCTCTATAGCCCATACCACCCTCCACCTTAGAAGCTCCCATACGCTTCCAACTCATCCAATGGACTCTTGACTTATCTAGATGACCCCACCAAAAATTCTACATAAGTGCATTAATTTTTGAACATAAAGATTTTGATAAAAGGAATACTTTCATGCTATAGGTAGGAATGGCTTGTATGACTGCCTTTAGTAGGATTTCCTTGCCTGCTTGGGACAAGAACTTTAATTTCCAGTCTTGGAGTCTTTTCCAAACCCTGTCCTTGATACCTTTAGAGTAGCCAATCTCGACTTTCCAACCAATGCCGGTAAGCCCAAGTAGGTATCATATCGTTGAGTCACCGGAATGCCTACCGCCGCAACAATTGCATCCCTCTCAATAGTAGTGGTGTTCTTACTAAAAAATAAGGCCATCTTATTATTGTTTAGGCTCTGACTAGATGCTTCTTCATAAATTTTCAACAGTTGGGTCAATGTCTGCCATTGTGCAAGACTAGTCCTGTAAAAAGGAAGACTGTCATTTGCAAAAAAATAAGTGGCTTACACGGGGCCCATAAGCGATCCTTCTTTGTTAGCATGTGTCAACAAAGAACTCAAAACTTTAGCACAAATTAGAAAGAGATATGGAGAAATGGGATCTCCTTGTTGAAGGCCCTGAGAAGGGTGTATCAATCGACATGGCTCCCCATTCACCACAATAGAATATTTCACTATCGTCACACACATCATAATCGATTGGACCCACCTAGGTGCAAAACCCATTCTTCTCATTGCCTCTTCTAAAAACTATCACTCAACCTGATCATAAGCTTTACTCATATCCAATTTGACTACCATGAAACCCTTTTTTCCTTTTAACCAGGAGTGCATTGTTTGAAGGGTTTCATAGGGTGTCAAAATGTTATCAGTTATGAGCCTACTAGGAATAAAGGCACTTTGTGTGGGTGATATGATCTGAGGTAAAATTTTCTTCAACCGATTTGCTAAGACCTTAGAAATTAATTTATATAAGACGTTACACAAACTAATTGGCCTAAATTTTGTTACACACTCCGAATTCTTAACCTTAGGGATCAATGCTATATGTGTCAAATTCAAAAGAGAGGGCATAATACCAGAATTCAATATACCAAACACTGCCTGACCAACCTTTAAGCCCATTGTTGCCCAATGATTCTGAAAAAATCCTGTTGGCCTCAGTGCTTTCAGTGGCGCCATTTGTTTAACTGCAAAGTCTACCTCCTCCCTTGTAAAATCTTTCAAGAGATCCACATTCATTGCATCTAAGACTTGGCAGTTTAGGTGTTGCAAACACTGCTCCATATCCCCTACAGTACCAGCTGTGAATAAACTAGTAAAATAATCGATAAAAGCTACCTTCACATATGCAGGTAACTCCCATACGACCCCATTTTCATCTTTGATTGAGCAAATCTTGTTTGCTTTTCACCTTTGACTTGCACTTGATCGGAAAAACTTAGTATTTCGATCTCCCATCCTCAACCAATCCGCCTTTGCCCTTTGTCTCCATTTTAAATCTTCTTGGTCCATTAGGACATTGATCTCTTGTTGCAAATTAAGAGCCTCCTTTCCTATTTGTTCACCACACCTACCCTGGATCTTGTTAAGCTTTTGTTTTAAACGATAAATGGATTGTTGTGGGATCCCGGCAGTATTCTTCTTCCATTCCGCAATACCATTTTTACAAATATTCAATTTTTGATCCAACCAACTCCAATAATCACTGATTACTGCTAGTTGTTGCCATGCACGTAAAACAACATTGTTGTACCCCTAGTTGAGAGTCCAACACGCTTCAAATTTAAACTGTCTTGTAGTTGAGTTTCCAGTCTATTTTCCATTCAAATATACCTCCACCACTGTGTGATCAGATGTGGCTGATGCTTCAACGATCACTTCAACATCTGGAAATAACTCACCCCAGCCCAGATTAGCTACTACCCGGTCAAGCCGTTCCTTAATAAAGGCACTTCCTTCTCGGCAATTACTCTATGTAAACTTAGACCCTCGAAACCCCAAATCTAAAAGTTCACATTGCTCCAAGGTCAACTGGAACTCTTTCATTTGTTGGTTAGACTTACCCCTTCCTCCCCATTTTTCCGACATGGTCACAACCTCATTAATATCTCCAAAGCACAACCATGGGTCCGGGCTTAGCTTAGCCTAAAATTTCAAGAGATTCCAAGCCTCATAACATTTAGTTACATCCAATTGTCTATTGAATCCCATAAACTTCCACAAGACTTCCAAATTTTGATTTTTGATAACTCCATTGATATGTTGTTGATTAAAATTTTGTATGTCAACCACAATATCATCGCCCCAAAATAATGTAAGTCCTCCACTTTTCCCCACACTATCCACCACAAATAAATTGGGAAACCCTAACTTGTTGCGAACTAGCTCCATCTTCTTTTTCCTTAGTTTTGGTTTTCATAATGAAAACCATCATGGGTATCTTTTCCTTCACCATTTTGCAAAGGTTACTTACTGTTCGAAGGTTCCCAAGCCCTCAACAATTCCAACTTATGATTGTCATTGGGGTCGGCGGGGCTGCTCACCAGCCTTCACCATCCCCGATTCATTTTGGTTGTCACATAATGAATTAAAAGGAGTACCCTCCCCATCCTAACTCCCCTTTTCACAAATCCCCTCCTTTTCCATCCCCCTTGAATAGGTGGTGAAGAAAATTTCTTTGGGAGTTCCTGCTCATCCCTCAACTTTCTCTTTCGTTTAGTTATAGTGCCATCACAAATTCCAGCAGCTATCTCCATCTTTTCTTTAGTTATTCGCTTAGCAGCTAACATTGTTTATTCCACGTTAGCCAGAATTGTACGTTGACTAGGACTAGTAAAGAGGCCATTTGATCCACCTTCCCCCATGCTCGTGCAATTGCCTCTCTCCTTTCCCCTAGCCATACTAGCCCTTTCTTCATTTAAAGTAAATGCTGCTAAGCCATTACCTGGACTGCACGCTTGGCTAGAATCTTCTCACGGCTTTATTTGACTGTACTTTTTTGAATTCTACCCATCCCGCTGGTCTTGATACACTTCCCTTTTAGAGCCTTTCCTTCCTTGAAAACTTGCCTTATCAGTTTGGGTTTTAAACAGGAAAGATCCCCTGCCACCTTTATTCTTTCTCGGATCTTCGCTAGTTCCCTTTCGGAATTTTGACTATTTAGGGTTTGGAATGCCCACCACTTGACCTTTGCCAACTCCTTGGTTCAGGCCACCACCCTTTGCATGGCTCATCGGAGGCTCCGCATATGACTCCTTTTCCTTACTTGATGAACTCTTATTCACACCTCTCCTTCCAAGTCCCTCTCCTGCCGATGGGGTCGAGAAGGGGCCTTTAGCCATAAGCCAAATTTAGTAGAGTCCTCCTGATTACGTAGATTAACTTTCTTAGGACAAGTCGTTCTACCATGGATGATAACGCCATAGGAAAAACAAAATGTTGGTAAGCGCTCATACTGGAAGGCAATCCAACTCATTTTGCCTTGGAGTTTGAGCATTCTTCCTCTTGCTAAAGGTTTCATTAGGTCTACCAAAATTTTAACCCTTAAAAATTCTCCCCAACCAACACCCCTTCTATCTGTAGCCACCTCTATAGTTCCCACGGTTGCCCCAAGCATTCTCTCTGTTTCTTATCCCGTACAAGCCAAAGGCGTATCTAGCATTCTCACCCAAAAAGCCGCCTTGTCAAAAGTGAAATTTGACTATGATGATTGTCCATCAAAGTCCTCAATGATAAAAAGACTTCCTTCAAACACCCAAGGCCTACCTTTGAGTATTCGCTTTTCGTCTTTGTTGTGCCAAATACTACCTAAATGAATAGATAATATTTTGTACGTTTTACTTGCAAGTGCACAAGGTCAGTATAGTAGCATAATGTGTAAGTGAGAGATCATTCCTACAGGAATTGGTAAATTTTGATTAGAATTAATTTCACTATGAAAAATAAAAGAGAGAAAAATTGATTGTTGATTTGATAATGATAAAAGGGTAGAGCTGTGATATCCACCACTAATCATGCTTACATAATAAAACAATATGCCAATACTTTAATTACATTATGACTACTTAATGTTTCCCAACCTAAGAGCATGGTGTATACTCCTTAAGCTATTAGTTTTCCTAAGCAACGAGTTAGGCATGGTGTATACTCTAACTATTTTCTTTCTTAAAGGATTTAGCATGGTATATACTAAGTTGTTCTTTAAGAAAGCATAAAAACTGTGAAAATCGACAAACAAATGAGACCCAGGGTATGGTATATACTCCCAGTTTCCCATGTTGATTAACCCAAGAATCCGGCGTGGATTGCTTTTGTTACTATTATTAAACCTAGGACTCAGCCATCCAAATTGGTTTAACTAACTAGTCCATACCACATGTATATGTTGGCCAAACAAACACATATGAGAAATTATTGAAAGCAGGAATTAATCAAGTTAAATACCATAATGCAATTATCGCAAAGGCACCAATATTGAATTACTAAGTAAACATGATTAGGGCTTCAATCTAGCCGTACTAAAAGGTTTAGTTACACATGATATTGATGTTAATCATCTTCATAAAATAAAATAAAGGAAAAAGAATAAACCCAGAAAATTGCTTCATTGAGAACCGTCAATTCTTTTCCAAAATCACATGTGTGTTTTTCTATGTTTACAAGCCTATATATAGAGTCTAAGGAAACCTTAATATCATAGGGTTTAGTTCTTGTGTAACAAGGACTAACAAAACCCTAATAAAATAAAACTCTCCAAAATAGGGTTGCGGCTGACTTGGGCTTCACGCACAGGTGCGCTCGATCGCGCTGCGATCCATCCTCTTCTTGCCGTGTGAGCACAGGTGTGCTTGTTCCTTGTCTTGGGCACTCGAGCGCACTTGCGATCGATAACTCTAGCAGAAACTTCAGCTTTTTCCCAATTTTGCTCTTTAAGCCCCATATTTCCAGAAATGTCTCCTTTTCTTCCAAAGACCTATAAAACACAGAAAACACAAAAGAGAATAAAATAGAATGAAATAACACAAACTAAGAGCTTAACAAACATAAATTAAGGGGATTAAATATGAATATTCAAGCACTTATCTCACCTAAACTTACATATTGCTAGTCCCTTAGCAATACACAACTAAAAACTAAATGAGCAACAAAAAGATAAATCCAGCTTTTGTGGGATGTACAATTGCATTTAATGTATGCAACAAGCCTTTTAAACCTCTTGGTATTCCCTAGAAGACAAGTGAAGTCTCGTGAGGATTTTCCAGGAATGGTACCCACAAACATTATGCACAACTCATGTTACCCAAAAATTAAAGTGTCATTCAAAACCATGATTTTCATTCATTAGCATGCTTAAAAAGATAAACCCCATCTTTCACAATGAATTGGAATTTAAAGTCTAATCACTTACAACAAGCAAGCCAAGGCATCATAAGTTCAAAATAGTGTAAAGTGAATTAGCACAAGACTATGAAGCTTCCAAATAATTCCAGTGTGCAATGTCTTAATATTTCAAGCTTCACTGAATTTCCCATCAAAATGAACAACAATGGCATACTTTTCTCTTATTCTTATGAGGCTCTACAATGTTTAGTTCCCTTAAGCTTTCTAATTGACTCATGTAGCAAGTGTTGAGTCAATGACTCTCAAACCAGATGGTTTTAGGGCATTAGGTGTAAAGACACCCTAAGGACTTACTAACTTGAGTAAAAAAGGCTACGAAACTAAACTAGTCATAATTTTAACCAAATCAAATTTCTTCACCTTTTGACGTGAACACTCAATGTTTTGAGGCAAGAGGTCCAGTTACTCAGTGAAAAGCTTATCAATGATCATTTTTTTTT
Source organism: Carpinus viminea (assembly GCA_013348765.1). NCBI lineage: Eukaryota > Viridiplantae > Streptophyta > Magnoliopsida > Fagales > Betulaceae > Carpinus > Carpinus viminea. The sequence goes on along the minus strand of CP054668.1, from coordinate 37,904,205 downwards.
TTTTTTTATATATATATGCCAAGGTATCCAACCAATAAGTCATCTAGTGTCACTTAAAACAGAGAAACATACACATCAAAACCACATGTCATACCCCAAAAATCCTGTGCTAATGTACTTGTGTTAGAGCGTATCAAACATGTGAATTCTCAAATGCCCAAAGTAAGTAACCAAGCTTAAAAATTCTATCATCAGATCATGTGTTCAAAATTTTAAGCTCACTGATGAAAGTCAAATCACATTTTTAAAATCAACAAAAATTTCAAGACAACATAAACATGCAATTTATTTTATTTTATTTTATTTTTTATCGCAAAGGAAAATTGTACAAAGTGTGTGTAAATGTGTCTCCCATAGCCCCAAACTTAAATTACACATTGTCCCCATTGTGTAAATAACATGGAAAGAGCTAACCTGGGAGATGGAGAACTGTCTGGATTGGCATGGCTCATAGCACACCCCCAAACTTGAATTGAAGTACCCTTCATCCATGAAAAAAACAATAAGAAAGTAATATTAGAAAACAAAAAGAAAATAAAAAATAAATAACTATAAGAAATAGAAAAACAAACGAAAACATAAAGGACAAGCTGTGGGGTGCCTCTCATGAGCGCTAAGTTTTACGTCTTCAGCTAGACTGTGCAACCGCTCACTGTTGTCCCCCATATGGTGTCAATCAAGACTTTTGTCGAACAGGTGGTGTGCAGCTCTCAACCCAAGTGGTGCAAAGCCACTTCTAAAAATGCCTAACCCCTGCAAAACAATAAAAATCCAACATATAAGACAATTATAATCTATATACAAAAATTGTAGTTGTCAAAAGCAGAAAAATCTTTGGGAAAATTGGGAGTGATAAACATAGTGTGCAAGAAGGGAGAAAATGGGGAATAGGAAAAATATGGTGAGGTGGGTAAGAGGTGGTGGTTTGCAGTGGCGTGTGGTGGTTGTTGAGCGACGTGAGTGGTGGTTGGCGGTGGTTGAGAGAGTTGTGGAGATACCTGGTGAGGTTGGGAGAGTGTGGTGAGTGTAGTGGAGTACACAGCCTTGGGGGAAAAATGATGGGGAAAGGGGAAAGGGTGACCTAAAAATAGGTCACGTGACTCTCTGTCTTGAGTGTGCTCAATCGCACTTAAAGTGTGATTGATCGTACTTATGCATTGTGTGTGCGCTGATGCACTTGCACGCCTAAGGTCACACTGTGAGATTGCGATCGATCACTATTTACATAGCGATCGTTCGTGATTACAGAATGTTTAGCACAATGTATGAGGTTTTTGCGCTTGATCGCACAAAGTGTGCGATCTCAGTAATAGAATGCCCTTTCCCACTGAATGAACCACGAAATTAACTAAGAAAATAAAAAAAATAAAAAATAAAAAAAATTGAAAAACTTCAAAAGTAGAGAAAATTCAGAAAAGTAAGAAAGGTTTACCGCATTCAGTGGCCTCAGTACCACTGACCTCACAGAGGCGCTTGAGCTTCAAGACTGCTCAAACACCCTCCACAGTAGCTTCAGTACTACTCTTTTGGGAAGATGCACTTAAAATCCACCAATTGTGGCTCAAGTGCTCTTGGTGTAGAATTTACTCCAATGTATGGCTTCACTTTGTGTCCATTTACGTTGAATATTTGATTTTTCTGTGGATTGTGAACCTCCAAAGCTCCTTGAGGAAACATGTTAGTGACAACACAAGGACCAAACCATTTATACTTGAACTTACTAGGGATGAGCCGAAATATTGATTTATAGGTCCACACTTTTTGTCCCACTTGAAACTCCTTCTTGGCATGGTACTTGTCATGATCAGTCTTGGTTCTTCCCTTGCAGAGTTTGTTATTCTCCATTTGCTTTATGCCTCAATTCCTTAAGTTCATTCAATTGTTGATTCCTTTTAGCACCTGGATGTGACGAAGAAGGTACTAGGGGTTGCACAACTTCCATAATGTCTTTAGTAACATCTTCAACAACTGGCTCCTTGTCCTTCCTTATGACATTGTGAGTAAGGGTGGCTTCCAATGGATTTATTTGTTGATCCTAAAAAGTATTCTCAGTAACACCTTAGATCATACAAACATTAAAACATTCCAAATCATCTTGAGGTGATTGTAATTCTTCAAAAACCTTAAATACTATATTTTCACCATATACTTTCATGCCCACAGTACCCTTTTTCACATAGATTTTCATATTAGCAGTTCTCATAAAGGGCCTCCCTAAGATAATATGTAAAGGTGATGGCATCTGACCTTCTTCCATATCCAAAACAATAAAATCAATAGGCAAAATAAATTTACCTACATTTACCAAGACATCCTCAAGTATACTTTTTGATCTTTTTATGCTTCTGTCACCAATTGCAAGGTGATAGAAGTGGGTTACAGCTCCCTCAAACCTAGCATCTTGTATACCGTGTATGGCATCAAATTGGCACCAGCTCCTAGGTCCAATAATGATTGCTCACAATCATGATTACCAATCCTGCAAGGAATATTAAAACTCCTTGGATCTTTAAGCTTAAGTGGTAACTTCCTTAACAACACCGCACTTACCTCTTCTGTTAAAGCCACTGTTTCATGCTCCTAAAACTTCCTTTTGTTAGTGCAAAAATCTTTAAGAAATTTAGCATATGATGGAATTTGTTTAATTACATCTAATAAAGGAATATTAATCTGAACTTTTCTTAATATTTCAAAAATATCAAGCAACTTGTTTTCTTTCTTTGGCTTTACTAAACTTTAAATGAAGGGTGGTGCATTCACCTTCTCCATTTCACTCACCTTGGATGTGAATGCTTCATCTGGGGATTCTTGTGGTTTGACTTCATTCTTTGGCTTTACAAACCTCTAACTGAAGGGTGGTGGTGGATATTCCCTCTCCATTTTACTTACCATGGAATTTGAGGTTCCATGTGGAGGTGATTGTTCTGTCTCTTCAGTTTCTATGACTTTTCCACTTCTGAGAACTGTGACAGCTTTTAGTTGATGGTGACCTCCTAGATTAGGTATTGTTTGGGCTGGGAAATTCACCCTGCTTTCTTCCACTCAGCTCTTTAGCCATTTGCCCCACTATTACTTCTAGTCTTTGAATAGCTTGCTCATACTTTGCATTGGTTTGTCTTTGCTCAATCCAAAATTGTTTTTCATCTGCTATAAACTGATCTTGTGATGTCATCATTTTTTGTTGTTGAGTCAACATCTGTTGTTGTTGAGTTGCTATTTGCATCACAAGACTCTCTAAGTCACCCTTCTTTGACTCTTGAACTGGTGGGGCTGCTTGTTGGGCGTTCCTCTATTGCCCTTGATGGTTCAGAGCATTCTGATTGTTACTCCATGAGAAGTTAGGGTGGTTTTGCCACCTTAGATTGTAGGTGTTGGAGTATGGGTTGTTCTTGGGAGGATAACTATTTTGTCCCACATAGTTTGCTTACTCTTGATCTGCAGATGAATACAAATGGCAAGTTTCAGTAGTGTGATCAAATTGAGAACATACATCACATACCTGGAGTGGTGCAACTTGTTGACTAGGTGAGATGTTTTGCAAAGCCATGGCCTTGAGATCATATCTAACTTTCTGTCCACAGTAGCCATGTGATTTGGAGATTCACCATTTGGTTTCACTTCATACATGCCCTTACTCTTTACTCCTTGTCTCCCTATGGATGAGAATTGTTGGGAGTGATCACTTAATGTTTCAAACAGCTCTATGGCTTCTTCACTGCTCTTTTCCATCAATACACCTCCACAACTAGAATCAACAACCCCCTTGTTCATGTCATTCAGACCTTCATAAAAAGCTTGTACCAGCTGATCTTGAGGTAGTTTGTGATGTGGACACTGAAGAAGCAAGTCATTGAAATGTCCCCATGCTTCGAAAAATAGGTCACCATCTCTTTGTTGAAAAGATTGAATTTCTTTTCTCATCTGTCTTGTCTTTTGAGTTGGGAAGAACTTCTTTAGGAACTTACTAGACAACACTTCCCAAGTATGGATAGAACTTGAAGGCATTGAATTGCATCACAACCTAGCATTGTCTTTCAAGGAAAAAGGAAAAAGAATCATCCTGATTCCCTCTTGATCTAGGCCTTGGATGTGCTGAAACTTGCAAAGATCAGAGAATTACCTAAGGAGCAAGTTTGGATCCTCAGTAGGTGTTCCCTTGAAAAGCGTCAATGCATTGAGTATTTGTGGGGATATGTAGTAATTTCCTTCTGCCTCCGGTTGATAGGCAATGCATGATGACTGATTGGGATTGTCTAGGATGAAAGATTGTTTCATGGGTCTTCGCTCTGGTGGTGATTGGTTGACATTTTGTGCTGCCATTGTTTCCTCCTCAACATCCAATTCTTCTTCTTCCTCCTCAATGTTGTCTCTAGGCTTTTGTCGAATGATTTGCTCAATCTCTATATCAATTGGAAGGATGGTTGGATTCTTGGATCGAAGCCTTGCATGAAGCGGACGAAATTCGGCAATTACAGCAGCTTTAGTACTGCTGTGTTGATGTCTTTGGAACTACACTCGATCGCTGAAGGATGTGCACTCGATCGCACTTGGCTTGCAATCAATCGCTCTTACAAAGACTCATCCGCCATAGAACTGGAACAACAAAGAAACGGAAAACTTCTTTTTTTTTTTTTTCAAAAGTTAAAATAGAATTGAAATTAACAAAATAATTCTAAAACTGAATTAAACAAAAACATAATTAAAACTAAAATTAAAAAAAAATCAAAATTAAACTAAATGAAAACAATTCTAAACAGAATTTAATGCAATCCACGCAACGGCGCCAAAAAACTTGTTGTACCAAATACTACCTAAATTAATAGATAATATTTTGTACGTTTTACTTGCAAGTGCACAAGGTCAGTGTAATAGCATAATGTGCAAGTACGAGATTATTTCTAGAGGGATTGGTAAATTTTGATTAGAATTAATTTCACAATGCAAAATAAAAGAGAGAAAAATTGATTGTTGATTTGATAATGATAAAAGGGTAGGGCTGTCATATCCACCACTAATCATGCTTACATAGGTGGTGTTTGATAACCCTTTTTGGGTTGTATTGTACAATTTTTTGTCTTTTTCCTAAAAATTCCACAAACAATATACCCCATTATACTAAATTTCCAAAATACCCCTCTCCACCAAATTTCCTCATCGAAACGGGTTTTAGGCACAGCGCCAGCGAAGCACCCTCTCCGCCGGCGAAGCACCATCACCGCTGGAGTCCCTGGACGTTCTCTCCTCCCTCAATCTTCTCCAACTCCCAACCAATCTTTCTCTCTTAAATCTCATCCTTTCTCTCTCTAAATCCATCCTTTCTCTCTCTAAGCCCATCCTTTCTCTCTCTACCGCACCTCCACGACCTCCCTCTCTCTCCGCCTCACCCCTCACAATTCCACAATCCCCGCCTTGTCTTCCCTCCTCTACCATGGACGTGTTTGACGAGAGCGTCCGCGAGCTTCAAGTCGTCCCAAAATCCTTACCCATCAAACTAAATCGACACCCATTTGAAAAAATCACCCTAAAATCCTTATGCTAGTTCTATGGTGCCATGGTGGTGAGCGAAAGTGAGAGAAGGGAAAGCAAAGAAGGGAAAAAATGAGCTGGGTCTCTACCAGATCCAACGTGGGTCACCAGACCCACACTTGGGTCTGGCTGGTCATGGCCAGAGATGGGTCTCTATAACCTGCACACAAATCAAACCTCCCAAAACACCAACATTCTCAATTGCCACGACCCACCAATTGTTGATTTCAATCCTATAAAATCTCTCTCTCTCTCTCTCTCTCTCTCTCTCCATCTGTGTGAGATTTGTGTGTTTGTGGATATTTGAGATTCTATCTCTGTCCATCTCTATGAAAAGGTTGGAGGAAGAGCGAGAGCTAAACGTGAGAGGGAATGCAATTTTCCCTCATCGATGGTCGAGAACCAGCGGAATCAACACAATGGGTCTGGTGGCCCACGGCGTATGGCGGGTCGCTGCCAGACTCACCATGGGTCTTTGTCCATAACCTTGGGGAGAAGGAAAAACCGCACACTCACTTAATAAGGGTAAAATTGTAATTGACGAACGCACTACAGTACATCCCAGTAAACAGTGCAACCACAAATGGGTTTTCAAACAACCCCATAATAAAATAATATGCCAATGCTTTAATTACATTTTGACTACCTAATGTTTGCCAACCTAAGAGTATGGTGTATACTCCTTAAGCTATTGGTTTCCATAAGCAACAAGTTAGGCATGGTGCATACTTTAACTCTTTTCTTTCTTAAAGGATTTAGCATGGTATATACTAAGTTGTTCTTTAAGAAAGCATACAAACTGTGAAAACCAACAAACAAATGAAACCTAGGGTATGGTATATACTCCTGGTTTGCCATGTTGATTAATCCAAGAACCCGGCGTGGATTGCTTTTGTTACTATTATTAAACATAGGACTCGGCCATCCAAATTGGTTTAACTAACTAGTCCATATCACATGCATATGTTGGCCAAACAAACACATATGAGGAATTATTGAAAGCAGGAATTAATCAAGTTAAATACCATAATGCAATTATTGCAAATAAGCCAATATTGAATTACTAAATAAACATGATCAGGGCTTCAATCTAGCCGTACTAAAAGGTTTAGTTACACATGATATTGATGTTAATCATCTTCATAAAATAAAATAAAGGGAAAAGAATAAACCCGGAAAATCGCTTCCTTGAGAGCTGTCAATTCTTCTCCAAAATCACATGTTTGTTTTTCTGTGTTTACAAGCCTATTTATGGAGTTTAAGGAAATCCTAAATATCGTAGGGTTTAGTTCTTGTGTAACAAGGACTAATAAAACCCTAATAAAATAAAACTATCCAAAATAGGGTTGCGGTTGACTTGGGCTTCATGTACAAGTGCACTTGATCGTAGACCGTGTGCACTCAATAGATCGATTCTCTTCTTGTGCGTGTGAGCGCAGGTGCACTGATTCCTTGTCTTGGGCACTTGAGCACTAATGCGCTCGATTGCAGGTCCCCTATGATCGATCGCTTTAGCAGAAAGTTCAGCTTTTTCCCAATTTTGCTCTTTAAGCCCATATTTCCTGAAATGTCTCCTTTTCTTCCAAAGACCTCTAAAACACAAAAAACACAAAAAGAGAATAAAATAGATTGAAATAAAACAAACTAAGAGCTTAACAAATATAAATTAAGGGGCTTAAATATGAATATTTAAGCACTTATCAGTCCCCAGCATTCGTGAATTCCACCAAAAAAATGTTCTCACCCAAGACTTTGAATGAAAGAGAGCCCAGAGGTCTCCATCATTGCATCAAGGTGGTTTTAATGGTTTCCTTACTTAAGTAGTGATCCGCTATCAGCTTTCCAACCACACATAATTGACCCCATGAAGAAACGTCTTTGCATTCCCATCGGAGCCTTCTATTCCATGCACTCTTCTTCTGATAACGAGAATTTTGTCCACATAGTAGATATATCATCCGCCATAATTGATGAAAAAACAAACTCGATCTATGTTCTACTTCCACCAACTCCGTAAAGACGTGGAAAACTATTCCTTCTCAACTAGGGCAAGCTAGAGAGAAAACCACCCAACCTTCCACTTTCTCCCTAATGGATTACAGACAAACAATAAGTGCCACCTCAAAGGCTGCACAAATCGCTGCCCCCCTTAGGTTCTTCGAGAGCAGAGGTCATTTTTTTAAAATCATGCTGCCAATTACAACAGGTGATGTGTCATTTAGAAAGAAAGAAATTTTGGCTTCTTCTTTTTAGAAGGAATGAGCTATCAAAACATTTAATGAGGTTATATTTGTTAATTGCATGGAGATGAAGACAAACAAACTTTTCATCAAGTCTTCCCATTCAAGGGACCAAGCAAACTAGTTTATTACTTAACATGGATCATATATAATATACAATTGTTAACTAATTAAATATATACTTATATTGAATAGTTAAAATACAAGTAAGTATTAACATACTAAATAATTTGTACGCTTTAATTAAGGCCCTTACCTTAATTTTTTTTTACAAAATGCATTAATATCATATGAATATGAATATTTTGAAATATAAAAGCTTAAAAAATCGATAGCAATAAATAAGGGATTCAAATAATAATAAAATATTCAACCCTAACTATGTTACACTTGTCTAACCGTAAACAAAATCTAGTAACCCAACCTTCCACTTTTATGATACAATCTTAGCCTAATATTTTAGCTCTAACAACTACTATTAGTGAGGTGTGCAAATTAACTTGCACTCGCAATAGTACGAACCGTTAGGTTGTATAGTGTGCGAAGTGCAGGATCGAATCCACAGGGAACAGAGTGTTTGCTTATGAAATTAATATTGTGATTAAACCGACTCTACTTTAACCTAGTTCCGAATAGTTATCAAGAACACTAAATTTGCATTAATTAAAAGCTATACTAAGGAAATGTTAATGTATGGAAAAACGACTAAGGTTAAAGATTAGCCTCACCCCGTATCAAAAAGGTAGCTTAACACATTAAACACTAATTTTATCGTCTTAACAATAAAAACCCTTCAACACACTCTATTGTCATTATTGACACAAGTCAAACCCAAATAATGTGTTTACCGTTAAGGAGCTACAACGAGTTATTAACTATTGATAAAATCATCCACTGTATCCTTGGATCACAGTGGATATTGAATCAATAATTATTCACTTGTTGTGCACCTGGCTTGGAACACATCATAGGATGACTATGATTGTATCAACAAAGACAACCATTTAACTTTTTGTCACGGAAATTAAATGATGAGTACGGAAATTAAATGACGGAAAATAAAAGCATTTAATGTAAAAGCAAGAAATATAAACTAAGGGTGAGGAATCATCTTCAACCTTAGTTGAAGAGTTTAGCCACCCATTAAACAATAAAGTGAAATAAAGATAAAACAATGCATAAAATAAACTTTATAGTAAGTGGTTACAAATAAAATGGGTTGAGCAAGGCCAACAGGGGCAAGTTGCTCTCTAAAAATCGCCCAAAGAAAAGCACACTCGACCAAATGACCAAGGAACCTATTTATAGACATGCTGGATAAAGGCCTGCGTTCGAACGCGCCAGTTATCCGTGGTCGAACGCGCAACACACGGTCGACCGCAGATAACTGCCAGGGCTGGCTGCGTGAGACGCGGGTTGACTGGACTGCGTGCGACCGCCTCTGCGTTCGAACGCAGCCCATGCGTTCGAACGCACTTCAAGAGCTTCTCTTCATTTCATGTCCAATTGCTCCCTCGATCAAGATGTGATGTAAGGGCCTGTTTATTAGAAAACAAACAAAACAAGTAAAATGCATAGATATTAACAATGCTAAAGGTCTAACAAATATAAATAAAGGGGTGTGAAAAAGCCCTAAAAAGCACTTATCAAATACCCCCAAACTTATATTTTGCTAGTCCCTTAGCAAAACAAAAACTAAAAACACTATAAGAACGTTGCATTGAGCGTATGCAACAAGCCTTTTAAACCTCTAGGAGTTCCCTAGAGGACGAGTGAAGTCTCGTGAGGGTTTTTCAGGAATGATACCCACAAACATTTGTGCAAACATTTTTTTCTCAATCATGCATAATATAATAATCATGGCTTAAATTCAAGAGCAAGCTTAATCACACAAACACCATCTTCACAATTTTCAAGGAATTTTTAATCAGGCTACAAACATGGCAAACTGAGACATCACACTAATCAATTCTAGTGAAAGTGAATTCAACACATAATCATGGGATTTCAACACTAAACTTTGTCATGCATGCTTTGACACTCAAAATTCATCAGACTACCCATCGGACACAATAACCAAGGTTTATTTCAAAGAAGAATATATATATATATATTATTGCATAGCTCCCTTAAGCTGTCTAGTTGACCCATGTATCAAGCGTTAAGTCAATGACTCCCAAACCAAAAGGTTTTAGGGCATTAGGTGTACAGACACCCCTAAGGACCTACTAACTTGAGTAAAAAAGGCTACAAAGCTTTGCTAATCAAGTTTAACTTCTCACTTTTTTACGTGAATGCTCTATGCTTAATGAGGCACGAGATTCGGTTACTCAGTGGAAAGCTCAAAATGATCATTTTTTTTTGAAATAAACCATGGTTATTTCCCAACATGTTATCCAACTGCATTTAAGCTCACAAAACTAGCATGACCAAACTCAACATTTAATCCCGCAGACTACGTGCCAAATGTGCTCGTGAAAATCAAATTGAAATGTAATATCTTAAGTTTGCCAAAGAAAGTAACACAATCAAAATTCCCTTCACAAAGTAATCATGTGTTCATAAAATTAAGCTCATAAAGGAAAATAAACCATAATAAAATAAAATGCATAATAAAAAAATAAAATGTACAACACAACAAAACAATCAAACATAAAATCGGCGTCACGAAGGCGTCACAGGGCAAGTGGTGGTGTAGGAAGGTCCTGCTGGAGGTAGTCTATCATGATGGCTCGAAACATCATGGACCTCGAGCCGATCCTAATAAGCATCCTCTGTAGTCTGCGATTTGAGATCGTATGTCCATGAGGTCTCTGGAAGTGTAATAGATCCGAGCGTCTGATCATGATCCCCTTCTCATACTCCTTTCTCTCGTCTGGCTGCTCCTCCTGCTCTGCCGCTCTCTCTGGCGTAGCTGCCATCTCAGGAATGTCCATAGGTCCTCGCAAGCTCAGCTCTGGTATGGGGCATCTCTGGGCATGTGGGACAGACTCTGGAACCACTGGATGGGGCCAAAGTATGGGCTCTCAGTGATTGGCTCATCAGTAGAATCGCCTTTAATCCCTTTCTTTCTTAGAATATGAGTGACGAGAAAAGGGAAAGGCAAGCCCTAGGTCTTCATGTGCTCACCCACATGGTGCACACTCCATCCCAGAATTTCTAAATCTACCACCATATAATCTCGGGAATGGAGCACCAGAAACCTCTATGGAACGCATACAGAGCACTGAGGAACAGATCCCTCCTTTGTGTCTTGTGCCCCAAAGGACACGTTCTATACTGACATCATGTCAATGAATAAAAGATTCAAGGAATCTTCGTTTGCTGGCTGCATTTCGGTGTTGTCACAAATTGCCCCTCACATGTTGGCAACAATGTCCTCGACGGTGAGCATGGGAGGGCACAGGCCAAGGAATATCCATCTTATGAGGCTCATGGCTACACTTCAGATTGGCCACGTTCGTGGCTATGGTCACCTCTACTTCTCTTCTGTCAATGGACATCCGTGGTCACATTCACACCTCAAATTCTGAATTCTCGACACCAGCTCATAAGCGATGGGCGACTAGCTTGAAAAGCCTCTTTAAACCCGGTTCTTCAATTCTCTTGAACCACCAACTTGTTGCCTCATTATTGGAGAACTCCTCTTTGATGGTAAAGGTGTTCTCCAATAAGAGCTTCTGACTCTCAATGGGATGCTGGTGACCATGCTTTGGGTCCCAGTGGACCGAGAAGATCCTTAGCCTCTAGGCATTGTGGAGGTTGGTTGGGGCTTTTGTCGAACACTTAGTGGGCACCCAAAAATAAAGGGTTTGGGAACCCTTTCAAATCAACCCAACCCCCACAAAATAGCTCAAAACCAACTACAAACCAATGGGTCACAATCCAAGAGTGGATTTGTGCCCAAAATCAATCAAAAAAATGAAAAAAGAGGATTTTTATGAATGGGGTTTTTGGGAAAATGGAAAAATAAAATAATTTGTTGGCGGTGGGTGAAATGGCGGAGAGAGGCCGACGGTGGTGAGTAGTGGGTGGTGGGTTTGTGATGGGTGATGGTGATTTTGGATGTTAGGGAGTGATTGGAGGTGGGAGAGAAGAAGGAGGGAGGGCTGTCAGCACTATAGGAAAATGAAGGAATGGGGAAAATTGACCTAAAAATAGGTCATGGAATGGCTCATTCAGTGCGAGAATGTACATAAGTGCATTTGACGCACTGTGCCTAATGCAAGTGGTGTTAAGTAAGCTCTGCGTTGAACGTAAGGTGGACATTCGAGCAAGCGTGCATGAGTGTGTTGATGGGTGATGCGGTCGAACTCACCAAGGCGAGGTCGAACCATGGCGCCATCTACTGCGTTTGAACATACATGTAAGTTCGCAGAGAGTAACAAAAAAAAATTTTACAAAATTACAAAAACACAAAACACACAATATACAAGATTTTTACAAAAAAAACACACACACACACAAAAAAGAATATTTACACAATAAAACATTTACACACATATTTATAAAACACAAGATAGAATATTTACACAAACACCCCCCAACTTAAAACGTCACATTGTCCACAATGTGATTGAATTAACCTAGGGGATAAGTCAATTTAGGTAGTATAAAATAATGATTTCCCAAATTTGACTAAGAAAATAAAACACAAAGCAATAAACATAATGAGGGGTGCCTCCCACAAGCGCTAAGTTTAACGTCTTCAGCCAGACTCGTGATATGAGACTACATCACTCAGTGTAAATCGGATCCTCCAATAGAGTAGCCTCAATCTCTGAACTCCTCAACTCCAAGAATGGTTTAACCATTTGTCCGTTCACCTTAAAAATGTTACCATTCTTGGGATCCTCTATCTCGATGGCCCCATGAGAAAATACTAACCTAATGATGAATGGGCCCGTCCACCGAGATTTCAACTTGCCAGGAAAAAGGTGCAACCGAGAGTTGTAAAGAAGGACTTTTTGACCTGGCTCAAAAGATCTCCTCAAAATGCCCTGGTCATGAACCTTCTTCATGTGTTCCTTGTACTTCCTCGAGCTGTCATTTGAATCATTCCTCAACTCCTCTAGTTCAGTGAGTTGGAGCTTCCTTTGAGAGCCGGCTTTCAAAAAATTGAAGTTCAGCTACTTGATGGCCCAGTATGCCCGATGCTCCAACTCGACGGGAAGATGACAAGCTTTCTCATACACCAACCGATATGGTGACATTCCAATCGGTGTCTTATATGCCATCTGTACGCCCATAAAGCGTCATTCAATCGTGAAGACCAATCTTTCTCTTTGGGTTCTTTTTTTCTCCAAAATGTGTTTGATCTCACGATTTGACACTTCAACCTACCCACTCATCTGTGGGTGGTAAGGGGTGGCAACTTTATGTGTGATGAAATACTTCTTCATCAGCTACTCAAAAATTTGGTTGCAGAAGGGTGTACCACCATCATTGATAATCGCTCTAGGTGTACCAAAATGAGCAAAAATTGTGTCCTTCAAAAACTTGACCACAACTCTGTGGTCATTGGTCTTGCACGCAACTACCTCCACCCACTTGGACACATAGTCCACAGCAACCAAAATGTATAGAAACCCAAAGGAGTTTGGGAAAGGTCCCATGAAATCGATGCCCCATACATCAAAAATCTCAACTATCAATATGGGATTGAGGGGCATCATATTTCTCTTTGAAATACTCCCGAGTTTCTGACAATGCTCACATGAAGTGCAATAAGCACGAGCGTCTGCAAACATGGTGGGCCAATAAAATCCACCTGCCAAAATCTTTGCAGGGTCTTGTTTGTTGAAATGGCCCCACATGCATGATCATGACAAAAGGAGATGACATCAGTTTGGTCAAATTCAGGTATGCATCTCCTAATGATCTGATCGGGACAATACTTGAATAGGTAAGGATCATCCCAAAGAAAGGTTTTCACCTTGGACAAGAATTTGAGATTATCTTGTCGCCCCTAATGCAAAGGCATTTGGTCGGTAATAAGATAGTTCACTATGTCAGCAAACCAAGGTGCGGGATTGTGAGCAATGTGCATCAATTGCTCATCAGGAAAGGTCTCAGAGATGGGTGTGGCGTCCTCGGTGAATTCCATGGTCAATCTAGACAAATGATCAGCCACCACATTCTCTGTCCCTTTCTTATCCCGGATTTCTATGTCGAACTCTTGAAGCAACAAAATCCATCTGATCAAACGAGATTTAGCATCTTTCTTGGAGAAAAGATACTTCAACGCCGCATGATCAGAAAAGATAATGATTTTAGATCCTAACAAATAGGATCTAAACTTGTCCAGTGCAAAAACGACGCCAACAACTCATTTTCTATGGTGGAGTAATTGAGTTGTGTGTCGTTCAGAGTCTTGCTCGCATAGTAAATCACATGGGGAAGTTTCTCAATACGCTACCCCAAAATAGCTCCCACAGCATAGTCTGATGCGTCACACATGATCTCAAATGGTTCACCCCAACTGGGTGGTCTAATCACTAGTGTGGACGTCAAAATCTCCTTCAGAGCCCCGAATGCTTTCACACATTCATCATCAAATTCAAACAGGGTCTCTTTGGCCAACAACCTACACAAGGGCCTGGCGATCTTACTGAAATCCTTGATGTAATGCCGGTAGAACCCTGTATGGCCCAGGAAGGAACGGATTTCCTTCACAGTACGTGGGGCTGGAAGGTTAGAGATCAAATCTACTTTGCCTTGTCAACCTCAATGCTCCTCTGAGATATGACATGCCCCAGTACAATCCCTTGCTTAGCCATAAAATGGCACTTTTTCCAGTTAAGCACAAGGTTTTTCTCTTTACATCTCACTAACATCAACATGAGACGGTCTAGACACTCCTGAAAAGATGAACCAAAGACGGAGAAGTCATCCATGAAGATCTCCATAAATCGCTCTACCATATCAGAAAAAATGCTAATCATGCACCGCTGAAAAGTAGCAGGTGCATTGCACAGCCCAAATGGCATACGACGGTAGGCAAATGTCCCAAAGGGACATGTGAAGGTAGTCTTCTCCTGGTCTTCGGGGTCCACTGGGACCTGGTTATATCCTGAATAACCATCCAAGAAGCAGTAGTACTTGTGCCCAGCTAAAGGCTCCACCATCTGATCAATGAATGGAAGAGGAAAGTAATCTTTCCTAGTGGTAGCGTTCAACTTCCGGTAGTCAATGCATACTCTCCATCCTGACTGAACACGAGTTGGTACCAACTCCTTATCCTGGTTCTTCACTACCGTCAATCCAGCCCGCTTGGGCACAACATGTATCGGGCTCATCCACTTGCTGTCAGAAATGGGATAGATGATCCCGATTCAAGCTTGATCATACGCTCTCACAACCTCCTGCATTGCTGGGTTGAGCCTTCTCTGTGGTTCCTTTGATGGTTTGGAATCCTCTTCTAGATGTATCTTATGCATAACCAACGAGGGACTGATTCCCTTGATGTCCTCAATTGTCCAGCCTATAGCTTTCCTATGCTCTCTCAAAACTCCTAATAATTCCTCATCTTGAGCATCTATCAAGTCAGAAGCTATAATCACTGGCAAAGACTCAGCTGGACCTAGGAACTTATGCTTAAGACTATTATCAGGTAAAGGCTTAAGTTCCTTCTTCGGAGGATCAGGTACTGCTGTCTCCTTCTTCTCTTTGCTCTCCAAAGGAACTGTCTCCAAAAGTGCCTCTGCCTACTCCATTAGTTTATCCAAATCCAAGTCTTCACCAAACTAAGCGAGGCATGCTCTTCTATGCTTGATTCTTCTATTACTTCATCCGAATCTCCTCAATCAAGCATACTTGGTTCATCGGTCATAATCAAGTGGTTGTTTTCGATGTGAAAATATTCAACTCCGATCATATTACCAAAAGAAATCTTCATGACCCCCGACCTACAATTTATCAAAGCGTTAGCCGTAGCTAAAAATGGTCGCCCTAGAATCACAGGGATCTCAGTTCCTATCACATGAACTCGCTCTGTGTCCAAAACAATGAAATCCACGGGGAAATAAAATTTGTCCACCTTAATCAAAACGTCCTCAACTATTCCATGTGGAACCTTCACAGACCGGTCAGCAAGTTGCAATGTCATGGTTGTGGGCTTCAGCTCTCCTAGCCTTAACTGCAAATAGACTGAGTAGGGCAACAAATTTACACTTGCTCCTAAATCCAACAGTGCCCTCTCAATCTGGCTAACTCCTATCATGCAAGTGATTGTAGGACATTCGGGGTCCTTATCATTGAGGGGTAACTTGCATTGTAGTATAGCGCTGACCTGCTTGGTAATGAATGCCTTCTTAGGGACATTCGTTTTCCCCTTCACTGTGACCAAGTCCTTCAAGAACTTAGCATAGGAAGGGATTTGCTGGATGACGTCCAAGAATGGAATATTTATTCAGACCTGTTTAAACACGTCCAGAATGTCCTCTAATTTCCCTCCATTCCTAGGCCCTTGTAATCTTTCAGGGTATGGTGCTTGATGTGGTAAATTTGTGACCAAATTTATCAATAATAAAATTACCACTCGCAGTTGAACGAATCCCGTAGGATAGGGTTATATTGAGGGTGTCGAACCACAAGGATTGTAGAGTTTTGTTATTAAATTTAAAAGATTAAATTTAACCTAATTGAGAAAGCAAGATTGATTGTTGTAAATTGAATTGCATAAAATTAAACACAGTATTAAATTTAATAATATCAGAGAGAGAGAGAGAGTAAGGTACTGACTTCACCACAATCCGCACAACAATGGTAACCCATAATTTGATTCTAGAACTCATAATCACGTATGTTATAAAAGACAAGAAAATTCATATTAAAGGATAAGAATAATTTATCTTCGGTTGGCACGGATCGTCCACCTAACCACTAAGATGCGCACGATCCGTCTTCCCTAGGTATAAACTATAAAATCCCTTAATAAGTTTTATATGATCAATGGAATAGTATAACCCATCTTCGGTTGGCATGAATTGTCTACTCTAAACTAGGGCGTAGTACGACCCGTCTTCCCTAAGCATGGTCTATCTAATCCTATTAATCACATGCATGTTAAAACCATTGCATAACCATCAATTTCATGATCACAGAAAACAAAATTGATTGAGTTTCAATACAGGCAAAATAATTTCTAAGACAAGATAAAAATTTCGCAAGTACTGATTTTAAAATTAAATAACAATTGCATTAAAATTAAGAACATAATTCAAGGGTTGCAATCCTCATAGTTAAGCAATCAACATACATAATACGAATTAACTAAAATCAAATACAATCACCATTGTGCTTGGAAAGGGTTACATCGGTACCCCACAATGGGGGTTTAGCTGCTCATGCTGACGAATGAACTCCAAGGAAATTGTATGTAAAACTCGCACTAAGGAAAACCGGATCCTTTTTACATTGTATAATAGCCTATTTATAGTCACTAGGAAACCCTAGAAACCCTAAAACCCTAATCATGGCCATAGGTTAGTTTCCCACTTCAACTAGGAGACTTGGAGTCGCAATTAAGTTGTCCAACGTGCCTGCCGGGTTAAGTGAAGCCCGAGTGCGCACGTTCGCAGGTTTGAGCGATCGTTCACAAAGCTTGGCGCACGTTCACCAGTACACGATCGCAGTGTGCTGCGATCGTTCACCAGCACAGTAAGGTTACTTTCTGCCTTTTTGGTCCAATTTCCAACTGAGCTCATGTATTTGACCTGAAACACAAAACAAAACAAAATCAAATAAATAGCAACGCTAAGGAATTAACATATGAAAGTTAAAGGGCTTGAATGTGCAACATATAGCTTATCACACCCCCAAACTTACATATTGCTAGTCCCTTAGCAATACAAAACAGAAAATAAAAAGAACAATATAAAAGATAAATCCAGCTTTTGTGGGATGTACGGTTGCATTTAGCATATGCAACAAGCCTTTTAAACACCTAGGAATTCCCTAGAGGATGAGTGAAGTCTCGTGAGGGTTTTCCAGAATTGATACCCACAAACATTGTGCATAGTTCATGTTATCCAAAAAGTAAAGCATCACTCAAACCCATGATCTTCATTCATTAGCAAGCTTAAAAGATTAAACTCCATCTTCATAATAAATTGGAAATTAGAGTCTAATTACTTACAATAGGCAAGTTAAGGCATCACAAGCTCGAAACAGTGTAAAGTGAACTAGCACAAGACTATGAAGCTTCCAAGCAAATTC
Source organism: Carpinus viminea (assembly GCA_013348765.1). Lineage (NCBI taxonomy): Eukaryota > Viridiplantae > Streptophyta > Magnoliopsida > Fagales > Betulaceae > Carpinus > Carpinus viminea. The sequence continues at coordinate 37,886,221 of CP054668.1, read as the reverse complement.
AATGTGCAATGTGTCCATAATTCAAGATTCACTAGAAGTCTTATCAGAGTGAACAACAATGGCATACTTTTCTAGCTCTTTAATTTATTATTAGGCTCTATAGTGTTCAGTTCCCATAAGCTTTCTAATTGACCCATGTAACGAGTGTTGAGCCAATGACTCCCAAACCAGATGGTTTTAGGGCATTAGGTGTAGAGACACCCCTGAGGACTTACTAACTCGAGTCAAAAAGGCTAGGAAACTAAACTAGCCGTAATGTTAACCACATCAAAAGTCCTCACCTTTTGATGTGAACGCTCAATGCTTTGATGCAAGAGGCCCAGTTACTCAGTGAACAATTTATCAATGATTATTACCATTTTTTTTTTATAGATTTAACCACATCAAAGCTCCTCATCTTTTGACGTGAACACTCACTGCTTTGAGGCAAGAGGCCCAGTTACTCAATGAAGTGTTTATCAATGGTCAAATTTTTATATATATATATATTAATTAATTAATTATTTATTTTCAATTATGCCAATGTATCCACTCAATAAGTCACCTAGTGTCACTCAAAACATAGAAACATACACATTAAACCTACATGTTATACCCCACCAATCATGTGCTAATGTGCTTGTGTCAGAGCAGATCAAACATGTGAAATCTCAATTGCCTAAAGCAAGTAACAAACTTAAAAGTCCAACATCAGATCATGTGTTCAACATTTTAAGCTTACTGATGAAATCAATCACAAGGTTTTGGGTCAACCAAAATTTAAGGACAACATGAATATGCAAATTTTTTTTTTTTTTTAAAAACAAAAATGAGACAAGGTGTGTGAAATTGTGTTCCCATACCCCCAAACTTAATATGCACATTGTCCCCAATGTGAAATTTGTGGAAAAAGTGACTGGATTGGGAGTTAGAGAACTTGTTGGATGGCATGGCTCATAACACACCCCAAACTTGAACTGAACTACCTTTTTGTCTCAAAAGAAACACAAAAGTAATACAAACTAAAATAAAAGAAAAATAAAGGTAAAATCAAGACAACAAAATAAATGGATATACTTGTGGGGTCTCCATGGCGCTAAGTTTAACGTCTTCAACAGACGGCACAGCGACTCACTTGATGCTCCCAGGTGGGATGGAAGATGATGCCCTGCTTGGTGTAGTCGGTCCAAAATGGCCCGAGTAGGGTAGTATGAGAAGCCGTTTGTCTTGATGGTGGTGAAGCGTTGTTCTAGCTTTTCCAGCGTTGATGTGCACCACCAAGAGCTCATATTGGTGGGTGATGATGGCGTGTCGGCTCTCCCACCTTCTTTGTGGTGCGGTGCATCTTCTTCCATATGCTCGACTTCCTCCCCTCTTCCTGAATTTCAACTCTAACCTCTTTGGGCATATGGGACTGGCTGTGGTTCCATTGGTTCCTACCGAAGAACGGATGTTCTAATACCGGTCCATCTTCGGAGGTGCCCTTGATGCCTTTCTTCTTGAGAATGTGAGTGAGTAGGAATGGAAATGGGAGCCCCCATGACTTTGTGGTGGATGCCCTTCGTGCAATCACCCCATCCCAAAATTTTTGAAGTTGGTTCCAAATGATCGGATGGAATACCAATGACCCTTGTGGAAGGCGTACAGTGCTTGGAGAAATTGGTCACGCCTATGTGACTTGTGCCCCAATGGGCACACATTTCGGTACAAAACATAATCCACAAGCAAGAGTGGTTGTGGCAATTTGGACCGGCTGCCTGCATTTCGCTTTTCATCGGCATATTGATCAGCACACATGTCGTCAATAATCTTAGAAACATAGAAAGCATCCGGTTGGTCTTCAAGTTGTGCATCTGTCGGTGGTTGCTCATTGTTGCAATGCAGCGCGACGGCAATGTCCGAGGTGGTCACGTCCACTTGCTTCCCTTTGACAATAGAAGATAGTGTGCCCGGCTTATTTCAATCCTAGGAGAGGTTGGAATAGAACTGGATGACCAACCTTGTATAAGTCGTGGAGGTGATGGGTTTGAACAATTTCTTCAACCCCCGGCGCTTGAACTCTTGGATTGCCCATTGGGTGGCTTCAAAATTTTTGAAGTCATCGTTGATATCAAATTCTGTCTCAAATAGTATCTCTCGCTGCTCAATAGTTGGATGGGAGGATTGGGCACGGGAGCTTGACGCTTGGGAGGTGGATTGAGTGGTTTTGGGCATTGTAGAGTTCGGTTAGGACTTTTGTCGAACAGGTGGTGGGCAGTCTTGAAATTCACTTGTGAAAACCAACCTTCAAACAACTCCAACCCCCTACAAAAAGAAACAGAAACCCAACACAGTAGCACCACAAACTCCACTTGTGAAGGCCCAGTCACGAAATTGAAAAAAAATTTGGTTATGAAGCGGGTTGTGAAGGTTGGGGAAAATATTATGGAAAGAGGGGAAAATGAAAAATGGGGCTTTGAAGAGGAATGGGGTGGCTGGAGATGGTGTTTTGTGGTGGTTTGTGGTGGTTGGGAATGAATTGATGGGTGAATTGTGGTGGGTGGGGAGTTGAGATGTGGGAGAGAGTGTGCGAAGACTTTTGGCACAAGGGGAGGGTTGTGGAGTATGGAAAGTGATGGGTAAGTGGGGACTGTGACCTAAATAGGTCACGTGAGAACAAGTTCCCTCGAGGGCGAACGATCGCCCAATGCTAGGCAAACATTCACCCGCATGCGATGTCTTGTGTGTGGGGAGATGACGTTCGTCTCAGCGCTGGCGAGGGAGTGAATTGAGTGCTAGGCGAACATTCGCTTCCTCAGTGTCTACAGCACTATTGAGAGCACTTTTGTGAACGATCGCCCAAGGATGGGCGAATGTTCGCTTCCTCAGTATGTTTAGCACTTTAGAGAGGGTTTTGGTGAACGATCGCCCAAAGATGGGTGAACATTCGCTTCCTCAATGTGCCAATTCCTAGTGTGCATGAATCAAACTGAAGAAAAACTAAAAAATTAAACCCAAACAAAAATAAGATAAAAACTAAAACAAAAATTAAAACAACAATGAAAAACAACAAAAGTAAAAACAAAGTAAAATGAAAACAAAAAATTGTACCTCTCAGTGGCATCAACACAACTGACCTCAACAAAGACGTTTGAGATTCAGGGCTACTCAAACGCCTTCATGTTCTTTGCATGCATTCTTAAAACAAATAGGTGGGATCCGTCAACTTAATGGATTCCACGTTTGTACTTGGGTCAGGGTTCTGAATGCAGGGCTTCAATCTTTGACCATTGACCTTAAAAATGTTTTCGTCCTTTGGGTCCCTCAACTCAACTGCACCATGTGGAGATACTGAAATAACTGTGAACGGGCCATCCCATCTGGAGCGGAGCTTGCCAGGGAAGAACTGGAGTTTGGAGTTGAAAAGCCATACTTTCTAGTTTGGCTCAAAGGTCTTAGGCTTGATGTGCCGATCATGAAAATCCTTTGTCTTCTCCTTGTAAATTTTGGAGCTGTCATATGCATCATTCTGCAGCTCTTCCAACTCTGTCAACTGAAGCTTTCGGTGAGAGCCGACTGCTTGCATATCAAAGTTGAACTGCTTGATTGCCCACAAAGCCTTGTGCTCCAATTCCACAGGGAGGTGACATGCCCTTCCATAGACCAACCGGTATGGTGACATACCAATCGGTGTTTTGTAGGTTGTGTGGTAGGCCCATAGTGCATCATTAAGGCTCAAGGACCAATCCTTTCAGTCTGGCCTAACCGTCTTCTCTAGAATATGCTTGATCTCCGGTTGGAAACTTCTACTTGGCCACTGGTCTGAGGATGGTAAGGAGTGGCTACCTTATGAGTAACGAAGTACTTGAGAAGCAGGGTTTTAAGAAACTAGTTGCAAAAGTGCTTGCCTCCGTCACTGATGATAGCTTTAGGAGTACCAAATCTGCTGAAGATGTTGGCTTGGATGAATTTCACTACCACCTTGTGATCATTGGTCTTGGTGGCCACGGCTTCAACCTATTTGGAGACATAGTCTACCCCTACCAAAATGTACTCATACCCAAAAGATGGTGGAAAGGGGCCCATGAAATCAATACCCCAAACGTCAAAAATTTCGACTATGAGGATGGGGATTAATGGCATCATATCTCTCTAGGACATAGCTCCTAGTCGTTGACATCTCTCACACGCCCAACAAAAGTCATACGCATCCTTGAACAAAGTTGGCCAAGTGAAACCACATTGTAGAACCTTGGCGGCGGTTGTCTTGGCACTGAAGTGACCCCCACAGGCTAGAGAATGGCAAAATGTAAGGATACTGTGGAACTCACTCCCTGGGACGCAGCGTCTTATTATCTAATCAGCGCAGTACTTGAACAATTTTGGATCTTCCCAAAAGTAGAATCGGACTTGCTTGAAGAAGTGGTCCTTGTCTTGCTTAGACCAATGGGGAGGGATCTGACCTGTGGCTAAGTAGTTGATGATGTCAGTATACCACGGTGGTTCTCTTGGAGTGATCTCAAACAGTTGCTCATCCGGGAAGGAATCATGAACTGGAAGTGGTTGAACTATCTCAAACTGAATCCGTGATAGATGGTCAGCAATGACATTTTCAGTGCCCTTCTTGTCCCGAATTTCGATGTCAAATTCTTGTAACAGAAGTATCCATTGAATCAGATGGGGTTTTGTCTCCTTCTTTGCCAACAAGTGTTGCAAGGCAGCATGATCGGAATAGATAATTACCTTTGATCCCAAGAGGTATGATCTGAATTTGTCTAAGGCAAATACCACCGCTAGCAACTCTTTCTCCGTTGTGGTGTAATTGACTTGAGCATCCATCAAGATCTTGCTAGCATAGTAAATAGTGTGAGGTAACTTGCCCACACGCTGTCCTAGAACTACACCCACAGCAAAGTCGGATGCATCACACATGATCTCAAATGGCAGGGACCAGTCAGGAGGTTTCATGATGGGAGCGGAGGATAGTAGAGACCGGAGCTTCTGGAATGCCTCATGACAGCCTTCATCAAAGTTGAATGGAGTGTCCTTGGCAAGTAGGCTGCACAAGGGCCTTGAGATTTTGCTAAAGTCTTTGATGAAGCGTCGGTAAAACCCAGCATGCCCTAAGAATGAGCAAATTTGCTTCATTGAAGTAGGCGGCGGCAGATTTTCAATCAGCTCCACCTTTGCTCTATCCACCTCAATGCCTCTCTTGGAAACAATATGTCCCAGAACTATACCCTCTTGCACCATAAAATGACTCTTCTCCCAACTCAAAATTAGGTTAGTCTCTTTGCAACATTTTAACACAAGTGAAAGATTATGGAGACAATTATCAAAGGAAGACCCAAAAACAGAGAAGTCATCCATAAATACCTCCAAAAACTTTTTCACCATATCAGAGAAAATTGACATCATACATCTAGAATGTGGCAGGTGCACTGCATAGGCCAAAGGGCATCGCGTAGAACAAAAGGTGCCAAAGGACGGTGAATGTCGTCATCTCTCGGTCTTGGGGTCAACAAGAACCGGTTGTAACGGAGTAGCCATCAAGGAAGTAGTAGTACCTCTAGCCAGCTAGACGCTCTAGGATCTGATCAATGAAAGGGAGTGGGAAGTGATCCTTCCTAGTGTATGAGTTGAGCTTCCGGTAGTCAATGCAAACACGCCATCCGGTGGTTGTGCGTTGAGGAATCAACTCTCCAGCTGCATTCTCTACAATTGTAAGGCCAGATTTCTTTGGTACAACTTGAGTGGGACTGATCCACTTGCTGTCTGAGATGGGGTAGATGATGCCAACATCAAGCAGCTTAACCACTTCCTTCATCACAACCTCTTTCATGTTAGGATTCAACCAACGTTGTGCCTCACGGGAAGGTCTTGCTCCTTCTTCTAGATGGATCCAGTGCATACATATGGATGGATAAATTCCCTTTAGGTCTGCCACAGTCCACCTAATAGCTTCTTTGTGCTCTTTCAGTACTTCTAACAGATTATCTTCCTGGTCTTTCTGTAAATTGGAAGCAATTATGACTGGAAGAGTCTCGTTGGCACCAAGGAAGGCATACTTAAGCTTGTCTGGCAGGGGCTTCAACTCAAGCTTCTGTGGGGACTCAAGAGAGGGAACAGGAGGAGTGCTTGATGTCAAAGGCAGGGGTTCTTTTGGCAGTCTCCTTGGGTGAAAATCTGCACTGGCCGCTGTCTCTAGCAAATCATGGACCTCTTCAATGTACTGGTCCATGTCAAAATCTTCAAACCCAAAGTGGGCTAAACAAGCTTCCAATGGGTCATCAGCCAAGAGACTAGGGAGTGAGTCTTCTACATATTCTTCAATGTCGTCCACAAAGAAACACTCATTCTGATTCGGGGCATGTTGGAATGCATTGAAGATGTTTAGTCTCACCTTCATATTTCCAAAGGAGATTTCCATAACCCCAGTCCTACAATTGATACATGCATTGGCTGTGGCTAAGAACGGACGCCCAAGGATGACCGGAATCAGCCTCTCAAGATGTGGAAAAGGCTCAGTGTCAAGAACAATGAAGTCCACTAGGAAAAAGAACTTATCCACCTTGATGATAACATCTTCTATAATTCCCCTAGGTTTCTTAATAGACCGGTCAGCTAGCTGCAGAATCATCGTAGTAGGTTTCAGCTCCCCTAGACCAAGTTGCTGATATACTGAGTATGGTAGTAGATTTACCCCAGCTCCTAAATCAAGGAGTGCCTTGTCAATCTCCTTCTACCCTATGATGCATGAAATGGTAGGAGCTCCGGGGTCCTTGAACTTCGGAGGGGTATTGTCTTTGGGGGGAACTTACATGCTCGATGGAGGACCTTCTTACGAATGTGATTCTGGACTTCCTCTTCGAGTCTGAGATCCTTGAGAACTTGGCGTATGCAGGTACTTGCTGAATGGCATCTAGGAGGGGGATGTTGATTTTCACTTGTTTAAACACCTCCATCATCGCTTGTATTTTCTCTCATTGTTTTCCAAAGTGAGAAGGTGCCTTGAGCCGTTCTGGGAATGGGGCTTGGGGTACATATGGTGTCTCTAAACTAGGGTCAGCTAAGGTAGATGTTTCAGTGATCACTTGCTTGCCTTTGTCATTCTGCAAAGTCTCTGACACCTCCTTATGCTCATCCCTCTTGTTTCCCACTTGGTTGTCCACTAGTTTCCCGCTTCTCAATGTGGTGATGGACTGCACATGCTGATGTGAGGTTTCTTCATTTACCATGTAGAGCCCCTTAGGATTCATCACTGGCTGACTTGGAAGCTTCCCTTCTTCCCTCTTGTTGAGTGTGTTCACCATTTGCCCCATTTGAGTCTCTAATTTGGCAATGGATTGGGAATGTGAATTGATTGTCTGATGTATCTCACCCATTATTTGAGTTATCTCGCCAATCCTGCCATCTACCTTACCCACCACTCTATTTGACATGTCACTCATCATCTTCAGCATCCGGTCTTCAAAATTTGAGTCTGACCGAGGAGGTGGTGCAGCTTGGTATTGCTTATATGGAGGTTGGTATATGGAAGACGAGTTGTAGGGCTGTCTGTTGGACTGAGCTTGATTGTGTGGCCTTGGGGCTGAGTTTTCAGCATTCTGACTTTCCAGGAGAAATTTGGATGATTTCTCCACCCCGGGTTGTTAGTGTTGGAGTATGGATCATTACCCATGGGAAAAAGTGGCATTGACCTGTTCATTAGAAACATCAGTATAATTGACAGCAGTAGGGCAGTTATTTACCTAATGCGTAGTGCTAGAGCATAATGAACATGGTTCAGGTTGGGTGTTGATGTGAGCAGCATTAGGAGCAAAACCAGTCATCAATTGGTCCGGCTTCTTGGTGATGGCATCAAGTACTTGAGTTGCCATGTCTGTAGGAGGTCTTACTTCACAAAGATTCTCCATCTTTGGTGCTTTAGGTACGGGTTCTCTCCGTCTATTGGAAGCCTACTGACAAGAATTGTTACTCAAGTTTTCAATCATCGCCCATGCCTCATCTTCACTCTTTAACATGAATGTCCCCCCACAAGATGCATCTACCGTGCTCCTACAAGACTCAGTCAAACCATCATAAAAACTCTACACTAGCTGCCATTTAGGGACAACATGGTGTGGACATGATCTTAGTAAATCTTTAAGCCTCTCCCAAGTCTCATGTAGTGGTTCACCCTGGTATTGGGTGATACCAGTAATGGCTCGCCTAGTATCATTGGTCCTTCCTATGGGGAAATATTGCTTGAGAAAAACTTGCTGCAGTTGATCCCAAGAAGTGATAGAGTTAGGCTCTAAGGATTGGAACCAATGTTTGGCTCTTTCTTTAAGGGCAAAGACAAATAGACGCATCTTTAAGGCATCCTCAGTGAATCCTGTCAATTGAATGATAGAACAGATTGACTGGAATTCGCTGAGGAAGTCATAAGGATTCTCATGGGGAAACCCTAGGAAAGTCGGTAGACTACATGGTGCTAGGCTTGATCTCATAGTGGGTTGCCGTAACTGCCGACAACCTGAGACATGAGGGAGTAGTGTATGTGGGTGGAATGTAGTGATCCTGCAAAGCTACATGAGGGACGCCAGCCATGGTGTCAGTGGTGTTTTCCATAGATAAACTAGCTTTCCTTTCAGCTCTAAGTTGTCTAAGAGTGTGTTCAATGTCGGGTTCACAAGAAATTAAAGGCAAAGACAAAGATCGAAGACCCAACATAAACTAGACTAGAAAATAAAGCAAAAACTAAAAACCAAAACAAAAAATAACAAAAAAAAATTACTTTAAAATAAAAAGAAAAGCTCACAAACGGCCCTTAGGTGCACTGGAATGGGCTGCTGTAGAACTATCCAGAGGGCGAACGATCGCCCCAGGAGGTGTGATCGTTCGCAGTTATAGAACGGACCCTGTAGAGCTGAATGTGAAACTTGAAACGAAAAATCAGACTTACGAAAATTGAAAATAACGAAAAACAAAACCAAAAACAAAATAAAGATTAAGCTAAACGGAATCCCTAAAATTTAATAACTAAACCGTTAACAATCCCCAACAACAGCACCAAAAATTGATGCGGTAAATTCGTGACCAAATTTATCAATAATAAAATTACCACTCGCAATAGAACGAATCCCGTATGATAGGGCTATATTGAGGGTGTCGAACTACAAGGACTGTAGAGTTTCGTTATTAAATTTAAAAGATTAAATTTAACCTAATTGAGAAAGCAAGATTGATTGTTGTAAATTGAATTGCATAAAATTAAACACAGTATTAAATTTAATAATATCAGAGAGAGAGAGAGAGTAAGGTACCGACTTCACCACAATTCGCACAACAATGGTAACCAAAATTCGATTCTAGAACTCATAATCACGTATGTTATAAAAGACAAGAAAATTCATATTAAAGGATAAGAATAATTTATCTTTGGTTGGCACGGATCATCCACCTAACCACTAAGATGCAGCACGATCCGTCTTCCCTAGGTATAAACTATAAAATCCCTTAATAAGTTTTATATGATCAATGGAATAGTATAACCCATCTTCGGTTGGCACAAATCGTCTACTCTAAACTAGGGCGTAGTACAACCCGTCTTCCCTAAGCATGGTCTATCTAATCCTATTAATCACATGCATGTTAAAACCATTGCATAACCATCAATTTCATGATCACAGAAAATAAAATTGATTGAGTTCAATACAGGCAAGATAATTTCTAAGACAAGATAAGAATTTCGCAAGTACTGATTTTAAAATTAAATAACAATTGCATTAAAATTAAGAACAGAATTCAAGGGTTGCAATCCTCACAGTTAAGCAATCAACATATACAATATGAATTAACTAAAATCAAATACAATCACCATTGTGCTTGGAAAGGGTTACATCGGTACCCCACAATGGGGGTTTAGCCGCTCATGCTGACGAATGAACTCCAAGGAAATTGTATGTAAAATTCGCACTAAGGAAAACCGGATCCTTTTTACATTGTATAATAGCCTATTTATAGTCACTAGGAAACCCTAGAAACCCTAAAACCCTAATCACGGCCGTAGGTTAGTTTCCCACTTCAACTAGGAGACTTGGAGTTGCAATTAAGTTGTCCAACGCACCTGCGGGTTATGTGAAGCCCGAGTGCGCACGTTTGCAGGTCTGGGCGATCGTTCACAAAGCTTGGCGCACGTTCACCAGGCGCACAATTGCAGGTGTGCTGCGATCGTGCGCCAGCACAGTAAGGTTACTTTCTGCCTTTTTGGTCCAATTTCCAACTGAGCTCATGTATTTGACCTGAAACACAAAACAAAACAAAATCAAATAAATAGCAACACTAAGGAATTAACATATGTAAGTTAAAGGGCTTGAATGTGCAACATTCAACACTTATCAATGCGTTTGGCACAAGCGCCCTAGGAGGTTCCTTTACAACTGGGGTGACAATAGATGGCTCAGCATCTCCTTCCTTTTGATTGTCACCCTCTTCCTCTTTCTGCTCTTCTTCCTCTTTTTGCTATTCTTTCCTAGCATCATCTTCTTCTGGGTTCACCACCTTATTGTCCACTCTCTTCCTTGACCTTAGAGTGACAATCACCTGCACATGCTCCTGATTTGATGAATTTCCACATGCTTTAGGGTTGTTCACTGCTTGGCTAGGGAGCTTTCCCTTGTCCCTCTCACCCAGGTGATTCGCTAATTGTCCCATCTACATCTCCAACTTCGAGATCGCCTGGGTGTTCACCATGGTAGACTGCCTCATGTCACTGATTGATTGACCAGTCATTTTCATAAAATCTCTCATGGTATCTTCCAGTGACTGGTTTGATGAGGCTGGGGCTTGGTTGGGGGCTTGATAAGATGATGACGCTGGTAGAGCCAAGTGTCCTTGATTTTGGAAGGAAGAAAATCCTGGGGGATAATGTGGTGCTCCCCCTTGATTGGTGGTGGGTTGATTCTGTTTCCAAGAGAAATTAGGGTGATTCCTCTACCCAGGATTATATGTCTCTATGGCCTCCTGGACGGCTTTTGAAAGTTGTTAAAAGCATTCACCTGTTCCATCTCAAAAACTGTCATCGATGGACAATTTTGTGCTTGGTGCATAGGACTAGCACAAACAGAACAACTCTCAACAGGGAATGTGTTTATGGCATTTACAGGCTTTCCTACACTCAGCTCGTCCAATCTTTTCACAATCGCATCCATCCTTTGAGTCAACTCTTGCTCACCTTTTAGCTCGGGATGCCTCATTTCTTGTCCTTCGGATTTATCACGACAACCGAGAAATCCCAATTATGTGTGTTGGCAATTTTCTCCAAAGCTTTGTAGGCCAAATCTCCCGTCAAATTCAGAATGCCCTCCATTCATTAGTTCAATCATACTACGGTTGGTGAGACGACCCTTGGTAGAAGAATTGTACTAGATGCCATTTCTCATATCCATGGGGTGGACACTTCATCAGCATATCCTTAAATCTTGTCCAACATTTCGTGAATTTTTCGTCCTCATCCTGAGTAAAGGAACTAATTTCCTTTCTTGCATCATTTACTCTGGACATTGGGAAGAATCTGTGGTAGAACTGCTTCAACAGTTCTTTCCAGGACGTAATAGAACCAGAAGCTAAGGAATCTAGCCACTCAGTGGCTCTGTTGTGAAGGGAGAAAGGAAAAAGTCGAAGATTGACAGATTCCTCTGAGAAGTTTTGAAATTTGGTTGTGGCAGTTATACTCCTAAACTTCTTAACATGGGAATAAGTGTTTTCATGATCTAAGCCATAGAAAGATGGTAACATTTGAATCACATGTGGCTTTAGATCATAGTGAGTGGCATTAGTTGGTGGTAACACTATGCACGAATTTGTACTGACCGCAGTAGGTGCGAACAATTCATGTAGTGTTGTCATGAAATCCAACTCATATATTCGTCTATGCTCCCCGTTCCCAGCTCTCGCATCTTGGAATTCCTCATTCTCCTCTTGCTCATCTCTTGGATTCTCATCGTGCTCTTTCACCCTTGGGTTTCTTTGATTGTCTCCCATCTCGGCTTGAGCTCGATGCGCTCTCTAATGTTTCTTTCTAAGTCGGGATCTAATGGTGTTAATTCTAAGTTCAAAGATCGCCGACCATGCATAAACTAACAAAAATTTAACTAAAAACTAAGGAAAAACAGCAAGATAGATAAGCTAAAAAGATGCAACAAAAACCAAAGGAACAAAGCAGCAAAAACAGAAAAATATGCACAACTAAACAGGAAATCAAAACTAAAAACAGCAAGATATGCAGCAATTGTAAAGAACTAAAAGAAATATTGAACACTAACCTAACACAATCATGTGAACAAAAACAAAACCAATTGAAACAAATATAAATAGATGCTGTAAAAACAGAACCAGCATTTAAAAACAAAGAACAAAACTAGCTAAGATCACAAGAACAACAACAAGAACAAGATAATCTAAACAACTAGTAATTAAAACTAATTAACTAAAACAAGAACACATGCAAAGAATAAAAACAAAAAATAAACTAATCACAACTAATCACAGCAAGCAAAATACTCAAAATAGGCAGTTTAAACAACTAAAATAAGTCTAACAATTAATTGAAACTAGAGAAACTAAAAAACAGAACATACTGCCTTCTGGTATGTTGATGCAGGAAGCAGAGGTGCGCTCGAGCGCAGGACAGCATGTTAGATTCGCTGCAACAAGAATATGGCGGTCTCGCAATGCGTTGAACGCATAACTCAGTGCGTTCGAACTCAAAAGTGCATTGCGTCTCTGTCAGGGGCCCGTGCTCGCACGCAGATGTGTGATGGGCGTTCGTAGCTACGTGAACGTCTTGGAATAGGCGGCAGTGTGTTCGACCACAACGCATTCGACCGCCTTGTCGATATTTCGAGCGAAACAGAAAGTTGAAAAGACTAAAAATTAATCTAGAAATTAACGAAAATAAACTAAAACACAAAATAAAATATGAATAGTATAAACAATGCAGAAAAATAAAGACTAGAAGAAAAATAAAGTTAATCTAAAAACAATATCAATTAAAACAAAAACAACCGTTCCCCGGCAACGGCGCCAAAATTTGGTGTGCAAATTAACTTGCACTCGCAATAGTACGAACCGTTAGGTCTTATAGTGTGCAAAGTGCAGGATCGAATCCACAGGGAATGGAGTGTTTGCTTATGAAATTAATATTGCGATTAAACCGACTCTACTTTAACCTAGTTCTGAATAGTTATCAAGAACACTAAATTTGCATTAATTAAAAGCTATACTAAGGAAATGTTAATGTATAGAAAAACGACTAAGGTTAAAGATTAGCCTCACCCCGTATCAAAAAGGTAGCTTAACACATTAAACACTAAATTTATCGTCTTAACAATAAAACCCTTCAACACACTCTATTGTCATTATTGACACAAGTCAAACCCAAATAATGTGTTTACCGTTAAAGAGCTACAACGAGTAATTGGCTATTGATAAAATCATCCACTGTATCCTTGGATCACAGTGGATATTGAATCAATAATTATTTACTTGTTGTGCACCCGGCTTGGAACACATCATAGGATGACTATGATTGTATCAACAAAGACAACCATTTAACTTTTTGTCACGGAAATTAAATGACAAGTACGGAAATGTAAATGACGAAAAATAAAAGTATTTAATGTAAAAGCAAGAAATATAAACTAAGGGTGAGGCATCATCTTCAACCTTAGTTGAAGAGTTTAGCCACCCATTAAACAATAAAGTGAAATAAAGATAAAACAATGCATAAAATAAACTTTATAGTAAGTGGTTACAAATAAAATGGGCAGAGCAAGGCCAACAGGGACAAGTTGCTCTCTAAAAATCGCCCAAAGAAAAGCACACTCAACCAAATGACCAAGGGACCTATTTATAGACATGCTGGATAAAGGCTTGCGTTCGAACGTAGGTCTTACATTCGAACGCGCCAGTTATCCGTGGTCGAATGTGCAACACATGGTCGACCGCAGATAACTACTAGGGCCAGCCGCATGAGATGCGGGCTGACTGGACTGCGTTCGACCTCATCTCTGCGTGCGACCGCCTCTGCGTTCAAACACAACCCATGCGTTCGAACGCACTTCAGGAGCTTCTCTTCATTTCATGTCCAATTGCTCCCTCGATCAAGACGTGATGTAAGGGCCTGTTTATTACAAAACAAACAAAACAAGTAAAATGCATAGATATTAACAATGCTAAAGGTCTAACAAATATAAATAAAGGGGTGTGAAAAAACACTAAAAAGCACTTATCACTTATATTGAATAGTTAAAATACAAGTATTAACATACTAAATAATTTGTACGCTTAAATTAAGGCCCCTACCTTAATTTTTTTTTACAAAATGCATTAATATCATATGAATATGAAATATTTTGAAATATAAAAGCTTAAAAAATCGATAGCAATAAATAAGGGATTCAAATAATAATAAAATATTCAACCCTAACTATGTTACACTTGTCTAACCGTAAACAAAATCTAGTAACCCAACCTTCCACTTTTATGATACAATCTCAGCCTAATATTTTAGCTCTAACAACTACTATTAGTGAGCTTCTAGATGGGGAGATGCTAGGTTGGAATCATGCTTTGGTGAACCAAATTTTTTCTTCAGAGGAGGTGAAACTCATCCTCTTTATCCCACTTAGTGGTACACGGCAAGATGATGTTATATGGAGGGGCACAGCTAAGGGGGTTTCTTGGTGTGGAGTGCTTATCATATGCAAAAAGAGGTGGAGGAGGTGGGTCAAAAGTAGAAAGTTCTTATGGTGACCTATGACGACCCCGATGGACAAATCAATTAACTAGTAATTTATCCTATGGCTCGCCTCCCAACCCTGTCCCTCGCGGAACAAGACTCAGGAATTTCAACTTTTCTCGTCGTAACGATAAAGCTACAACGAAAGACTTTACTAAGACGATGGGAATTAAAGATAGTAATTTGACATTCACACAACATGCACTAGAGAAAATATAACAATATCAACACCATCACATAGATAATCATCAAATGTATTGGTCATTAGACCATCATCAAGTAGGGGGGCACAAGACTCAGGGATTTCAACCTTTCTTGTCATAACGAGAAAGCTGTAGTAGAAGACTTTACTAAAACTATGAGAATAAGAGATAGTAATTTGACATTCACACAACATGCACTAGAGAAAATATAACAACATCAACATCATCACATAGATAATCATCAAATGTATTGGTCATCAGACCATCATCAAGTAGGGGGTACAAACCATAATAAACATAACAATATTGTTTTCAAAAAAGATCAATCAAAGGATCAAAGCTTAGATCTAAGCATAAGCAAGGCTAAAGAGATCAAAATCTTGATCATATCTGCATGAGCAGTCCCTCCATAGTCCCAGATGGTCCTAAACCAAATGGGATCCATGTCTTAAAAAATGACCCGAATCAGATCCTGTGCAATCACCCAAGTTTGCTCCGATGGCATTCTCTCCTAGTGCAGCTAAACCACGTAAGTATTCATAATTTGAAACATAAATAAAAGGGTAAGTTTAAGACTTACTGATTTTTAACACAAATAATGCCCATGCCGGTTTAGTAATGAATTCAGATGTTTTTATAAAAAGATGAAAATTCCATCATGATAATTTATATTATAAGTGATATATATATAGTATATGTATATGATATAAAGTAACAGTCATAGTTCAACAGTATGGTCTACCCAAGAAATTACCCTTTTTTAGCAAGGTTGGCATTGTCCCAAGGGACCTGTAATACAATGTTTGTACCTAGCCATTGCACGCTACCATACATAACGCTAGTGGCAGGGCCGAGTCCGACCTCAGGTGGCCAACACCGCTAATGATGTCCGTCCTGTAGTGACCACCGTTAAGGTTGCATCAACCACGAACAACCATTGGATCTAAGGCCCATATAATTCACACATTTGACCATAAAGCTAACGTGTATAGTAAGCCCATGGCCCTTATACCGCATGTACCGGTGTACCATGTCATACGATGCAAATTATCTTGTCAGTATTTTACATGCATGTTGTTTTTACAAGTGTTACTTTATTTACATATTTAGCAAAACCTTTTTCTCAAAAATGCTAGAGTTCATGTGCAGCAAGTATAAATAGTGAGAGATGCAAAATATGAATTCTTTCTTGGTACACAAATAAACGTGCAGTGCATGGAAAATTGAGCATTATGTGAGTTAAAAGTCACCTAGGTCGAATAGCATGTCTGAGTAATTGAACTAATCCGGATTCTCCATTCTATGGAAAACCTTATATTAGTCTTACTTCTACTAAAACAACTCTAGAGCAAGGAAAACATGAGCTATGGGATGGCTAGTAAAATGGAGTTCCCTTGTCACAATCTGACTATACGTCTAAGCTTAGGGCTGTACTTTCACTGAGACACTTCAAGCCGTACGTCTGGTCTCAAGACCGTACGTCCGCTCTAAGGTTTTCAGGGAGAACCTCATTTTCTCTCCACTATTCACCTATTCTCTAACTCTTAGGGCTATTAAAGACTCCCTACGGCCTCTTAACTTAGAATATAACCTCCATGCAATGTAATAACACTAAGTTAACAAAATGCTAACCTAGGCAAGATTCAAAGCATAACTAAGCTAACAACTACAACTAGCCACTATTGTGAAATTATCTACCTAAATTAATAGGCAAATAATCGCAGTTTTACTTACAAGTGCACAAGGTCAAAAAGTGTAGTATAGTGTGTAAGTGCAAGATCAATTCCATAGGGATTGGTATATTTTGCTTAAAATTAAGTTCGCAATATAAAATAAAAGAGAGAAAATTGAGTTTGATTGAATAATGAGAAAGAGGTAGGGCTTTGATTTCCACCACTAATCATGCTTACACAATAAAACAATATGTCAATGCTTTAATTACATGATGACTATTTAATGGTTGCCAACCTAAGGGCATGGTACTCCTTAAGCTATTGGTTTCCCTAAGCAACGAGTTAGGCATGGTGTATACTCTAACTTTTTTCTTTCCTAAAGGATTTAACATGGTGTATACTAAGTTGTTCTCTAGGAAAGCATATGAACTATGAAAACCGACAACCACATGAGACCTAGGGCATGGTGTATACTCCCGGTTTCCCATGTTGATTAACCCAAGAACCCGGTGTGGATTACTTTTGTTACTTATGTTAAACCCAGGACTCAATCATCCAAATTGATCTAACTAACAAGTCCATACCACATGCATATGTTGATCAGGCAAACACATATGAGGAATTCATGAAAGAGGTATTAATCAAGTTAAATACTATCATGCAATTATCGCAAAGGCGCCAATATTGAATTAAAGTATGAACATGATCAGGGCTTCAATCAAGCCCTATTGAAAGGTTTAGCTACACATAATATTGATGCTAATCATCTTTATAAAATAAAATAGAGGAAAAGAATAAACCCAGAAAATCGCTTCCTTGAGAGCCGTCAATTCTTCTCCAAAATAACGTCTGTGTTTTTCTATGTTTACAGGCCTATTTATAGACTCTAAGAGAATTCTAGAAACCCTAAAACCAAAAATTTCCAAAATAGGGATGCGGCTGGAGTGGGCTTCACACAGAGGTGCGCTCTCGATTGAACTACGATCAATCTCCTTCTTTTGCACACAAACGCAGGTGTGTGAGATCCTTGCCTTGGGCGCTTAAGCACTGGTGCGCTCGATCGCTCTCACAGACTCCAGCTCCTCCTTCCTCAACTTCTAGCTTTTCCAAATTCTTGTCCATTAAGCCCTAGACTTCCAGAATACTTTCTTTTCTTCCAAAGGCATATAAAACAAAGAAAACATAAAAGAAAGTAAAATAAAACAAAACAACATAAACTAAGAGCATAACAAATATAAATTAAGGGGCTTAAAGCACTTATCAATTACACAAAACAACAATTGAGCAGCATAACGATGTAGTAAAAAGCTAGATAATTGAGGGTTACCTCCGTGAAGCGAACCTCAAGAGTTCCTCTGGCAGCATCGAAGCACTCACAAAACCTCATAAACACTAACAAATAGTCTACTGGCAGCCTGGAGGCAAAGAGAAGAGTGGGAAAACACAAGGGCAAGGGGGCTATTTATAGCTGAAGGGCTCTACCAACTCCTCAAAAAAGTAGTGAACGTCCATCCAACCCTAGCGTATGTCTGACACTTTTGCATAGCAATTCAAAAGGTGTCTCGTATGTTTAGATATTAACCATGGGGTATTCCAAAAAGTAAAGTACGTCTGTGTTGTCCCGCGTACATCCACTATAATATTTGCAGAGCGTACGTCTGGTGGTTCCCCATTATACATCTACACTAAAAACAGCAGCGTACATTTCCTTGACCTAGCGTACGTCCGCACTATAGTACAAATTGCCCCTTAAGTGGTTTTAGTGACCTAAAGCCCAAATTCATCCCCTTATCTATGCTACTTATGCCTAGTTAATTACTTGGGTCACTATATTCTCCCCTCCTTATACAAATTTCATCCTCAAAATTTCTAGACAAATATCAAAAGAACAACACTTAAAGAAGAGTAGAACGTTACCTTTCATTTGTAGAGTCATCAAAATCGTGCTCAGTAGGTTCTTGGGGCATCTTCTCCCATCCATTAATTGGCACTACGTCATCTTCAAACAGCTATGAAAAATCACCTTGAAAGTCATTGAGCATGTCATACTCGATATTGCCCACACTATACCAATCCTCCTCAATCTCTATTCCTGGGTCCATCAGCACATAGAAAAAGTAGTTCTACATGCAGTCCTAGTCAATTAGTATAGGTGCCATAATCCTGAAGAGAAAATAACTCTTTCTTAGTCAACTATTCCCTCACCCAAAATAGAAATGGGTATACTGTCCAAGTGTAATTTTAAAGAAAAGAGTCATACATAGTCATTCAAACAAATGTGGATAGTGACTCTGCATGTCGTGCTCTGCTTCCCACGATGCTTCCTTGACTCCATGGTTATGTTATAGTACCTTAACGATAGGAATTATCTTGGTACGTAGCACTTGATCCTTCTTATCCACGATCTTCACTGGTTCCTCAATGTAGGTTAATCTCTCATGGATTTCTAATCGCTCGTATCCCATAACTACATTGGGGTTATCGATGTACTTCTTCAGCATAGATACGTGAAAAATGTCATGTGTCCCGATCAAGTCTGGGGGTAAGCCAATCCTATATGCCAACCTCCTCATTGTCTGGGTGATCTCAAATGGTCTAATAAATCGGGGGCTGAGCTTCCCCACCAGCTTCTGATGCTTTGCCTTCACTTGTTAGCAGGATGAACATTGCTCCACAAACTTTGCAATATCCCTCTTCACATTGTTGCACTAATATGACCCCTTAACATCCTGGTACATCTTGGTACCTCGAGGATGTACAGTGTACGGGAAATAATGAGCCTTGCTCATTATCTCCTTCCTCAATCCTCCACTTCCCGGTACACACACTTGCTTGAAATGGGTGAGCAACCCATCCCCCTTAAGGCAAAACTCTTTTACCGTCCACTCCTTTAGCAATTGCTTGATCTTGGCACACTCAAGGTCCTCCAACGAAGTAGCTTTGATCCTTGCAAGCAATTTTGTTTGAACTGTCAAGTGTATAGGTGTACCTTCACCTACTACCTTTAATCCCACCTCAACGAATTTCTTTATCAACTGGGGTTGAGAGATCCCAAGAGCGGCAAGCTCCACTGTTGATTTCCTGCTCAACACATCTTGTAGTGACCCAAATTATCAACTAGGCATAAGGGGCTTAGTTGGGGGAGTTAATTTGGGCTTTGGGTCACTAAGGCTATTAGAGGGGTAATTTGACCTTTTGGGTAGATGTACGCTAGGTTAGGCGAACGTACGCTGTTGTCTGTAGTACGGATGTATGCTGGGGACCACCGGATGTATACTCTGCAAACCATGCAAGCGGACATACGCAGGACCACCGGACGTACGCTTCTTTTTGAATACCCTTTGGATAATACCTAGACGTACGAGATAGCCATTAAACCACTGGGCAAGAACCACCGGACGTACGCTCTTTGGTCGGACGTCCTCTGCTTTCTGGGCCTATAAATAAAGCCCTATCCCCTTAGCATTTCTCACAATTTCAGGACGCCCTAGGCTGCCAGAGTGTTCCCAAAGTATTTTCAAGCTTTGTGAGTGTTTGGTGAGCGTGTGTGCGAGGCATTTGCGAGTTCAAAACATTTGTGAAGCGGAACTCTTGTGGTTTTGTTTCAAGGAGGTAATGTTCGATCTATAGCTTTACTTTATGTTGTTTTGCTGCTTGGTTATTGTTTAAGTTGTAGTGGTTGGCTTAGTTGCACCTTAAAACCTGTTTGGGTTAGCGTTTGGTTAGTTTAGCGTAGTTACATTGCAGGAAGGTTTCAAACTAGACTAAAGGGCTTTAGGTAGTTCCCAGTAGCCTTAGGAGTCGGGGGATAGGTGGACAGTGGAGAGAAAATAAGGTTCGCCCCGAGAACCCATACAGCGGACGTATAATATCGAGACCGGATGTACATCTTGTCGTTACACAGTGGACGTACACCCCGAGCCCGGATGTACGGTCACTGTGTGGTAGGGAAACTCTATTTTCACCAAATGTCTCATAGCTCCTGTTTTCCTTGATTTATGGTTGTTATAGTAAAATTAGGAGTAATAAAAGGTTTTCCACAGATTTGAAGAACCCGAACCTTTTGGAGTTTGACCCAGGTGAGTTTTAACTCACATAATGCGAATTGTTATTTTCCATGCATTGCACGTCTATTTTGTGTACTGAAAAACATGCATATTTTACAACTCTCACAGTTTGTATTTATTGCACATGAACTCTGTCATTTTGTAAAAAACATTGTGCTGAATCTGTTAACCAAGTGAGACTAGTAATGATCATGGGCTTACTATACATTTTAGCTTTATGGTCAAATGTGTGCGTTATGTGAGGGCCGTGGATCCATTGGTTTTGTGACCTTGATGCAACCATTCCCAATGGTTTCGGTCACTGCAGGACAGACGTCATTAGTTGGTGTGGGCCACTTAGGGTCGAACCCGATCGTGCCACTAATGTTATATACGGTATGTTATGCAATGGCTAGGGCACTGGTATTGTATTATAGGTCCCTCAGGATAGCATCAACCCTGCTAAGAAGGGGTAATATCTCGAGTAGACCATACTGTTGAACTATGACTATTGTTGACACCATAAGCATATATCATTCTTATAGAAATGTATCACGCATAATTAAACTGTCATGAAGGAACTGTTTTGCTCAATCAATACCTGAGTTCATTACTGAAAACTGGCATGGGCATTATTTGCGTTAAAAATCACTAAGTCTTAGACTTACCCTTTTGTTTATGTCTTTCCCTATCATTACGAATAATTGCACGGTTTAGCTGCACTAGACGAGGAAGCTGTCGGAGGTTACATGGGTGATTGCTCAGGACCTGATACGGTTAATTTTTGATGACATGGACCCGGTTTGGCTTAGGACGATGTGGGAGGATGAAGGATCTGCCCTGCAGACATGATCGAGATCTTGATATCACTAGCTTTGTTGAAGCTTAAGTCTAGGCTTTGATCTATTGATCTTTTGAGAACTATATTGATGTAACGTATTTTGGGATGTATCTATTCTCTTGTCGACAGTCTGATGACTAATACATTGATGACTACTTATTATATTATGGATGTAGTATTTTATCTCTGGTATTGCTGTGTGATGTTTCATTTACTATCTCTTAAATCCCATAGTCTTGGTAAAGTCTTCCAATGCAGTTTTCTTGTTACGACAAGAAAAGTGATTTTTCGGAGGTCGTGTCTTGGAGGGACATGGCTGGGATGGCGTGCCGTGGGGTCAATTACTAGTTAATTGGTATTATCGGCGGGGCGTCACACATCTGCTACTACATTAGCCTTGCCAGGATGATAATTGATCTTACAATCATAATCCTTGATTAGCTCTATGCACCTCATATGCCTCATGTTAAGCTCCTTCTAGGTAAAGAAGTACTTTAAGCTCATGTGGTTCGTGTAGATCTCGCACTTCTCACCATACAAGTAGTTCCTCAGGATCTTAAGAGCAAACACGACCGCTGCCAACTCCAAGCCATGTGTAGGATAGTTCTGCTCGTACAGCTTCAACTAGCATGAAGCATAAGCAATAATATTGCCATTCTACATAAGCACACACCCTAAACCCTTCTTAAAGGCGTCACTATACACCACAAAATTGCCAGATTCCGTAGGTAATGCCAACACTAGAGCAATTGCCAATCGCTTCTTCAACTCTTGGAAAATATGCTCACACTCAAACATAAAAACAATGTTTTCAAAAAAGATCAACAAATTAAAGGTTCAGAGCCTAGATCTAAGCTTAAGTAGGGCTAAAGAGATCAAAATCTCGATCATATCTGCACGAGTAGTCCCTCCATCCTCCCACATGATCCTATGCCAAATGGGATTCATGTCCTAAAAAATGACCCAAATCAGATCTTGCACAATCACCCAAGATTGTTCCGATGACATCGTCTCCTAGTGTAGCTAAACTGCACAAATATTCGTGATGATGGGGGAAACATAAATAATAGGATAAGTGTAAGACTTAGTGATTTTTAACGCAAATAATGTTCATGCTTGTTTAGTATTGAACTAAGATGTTTTTATGAAAAGATGATGTTCCATTATGACAGTTTATATTATGAGTGATATATATATGTGTGTGTGTGTGTGTGTGCATATGATACAAAGTAACAGTCATAGTTCAATAGTATGGTCTACCCGAGATATTACCATTTTTTAGCAGGGTTGGCAGTGTCCCAAGGGACTTGTAGTACAATGTTGGTGCCCCAGCCATTGCACGCCTACTGTACATAACACTAGTGACATGACCGAGTCCGACCTCAGGTGACCCACACCGCTAATGATGTCCGTCCTGTAGTGACCACCATTAAGGCTACATCGACCATAACAACCATTGGATCCAAGGCCCATATAATTCACACATTTGACTATAAAGCTAACATGTATAGTAAGCCCATGGCCATTATATTACATGTACTAGTGTACCATGTCATACGATGCAAATTATCTTGTTTGTATTTTACATGCATGTTTTTTTTACAAGTCTCACTTTATTAACATATTTAGCACAACATTTTCTAAAAAATGCTAGACTTTACGTGCAACAAGTATAAACAGTGAGAGTTACAAACTATACATGTTTTCTTGGTACACAAAATAGATGTGCAGTGGATTGAAAATAACACTGAGCATTATGTGAGTTAAAAACT
Source organism: Carpinus viminea (assembly GCA_013348765.1). NCBI lineage: Eukaryota > Viridiplantae > Streptophyta > Magnoliopsida > Fagales > Betulaceae > Carpinus > Carpinus viminea. Next base: position 37,862,943 of record CP054668.1, on the reverse strand, counting down.
CACCTAGGTTGAATAGCATCTCTAAGTAATCCAACTGATCCGGTTCTCCAAATCTGTGGAAAACCTTTTATTAGTCCTACTTCTACTAAAACAACTCTAAAGCAAGGAAAACAAGAGCTATTTTACATACATGTTCTTTTTACAAGGCTAAGTTAACAAAACGCTAACCTAGACAAGATTCAAAGCATAACTAAGCTAACAACTACAACTAGCTACAAAAAACAACAATCGAGCAATATAATGCTAGGTAACTGAGCGTTACCTCAGTGAAGCAAAACGTCAAGAGTTCCTCCTTCGACAGCACCAAAACGCTCACGAAACCTCATAAACACTTACAAACAATCTACTAGCAGCTTGGGGGCAAAGAGAAGCATGAGAAAACAAAGGGGCAGGGGGCTATTTATAGTTGAGAGGCTCTACCAACTCCTCAGAAAAGTAGCAGACGTTCGCCCAACCCTAGCGTACGTTTAGCACTTTTGCACACTGGTCCAAATGGTGTCTCGTATGTTCAGGTATTAACCAGGGGGTATTCCAAAAGTTGTATACGTCCGTGTGATCCTGCGTATGTCTACTATACTATTTGCTAAGCATATGCCTAGTGGTCCCCCATCATACATCCTCACTAAAAACAACAGCGTAGGTTCGCTTGACCTAGCGTACATCCGTGCTACAATCCAAATTGCCATTTAAGTGGTTTTAGTGACCCAAAACCCAAATTCATCCCCTTAACTAAACTACTTATGCCTAGTTAATTATTTAACTCACTATATGACCGTTTTAGTGGGGTGTGGGGGAAGTTGTGGAAATTACAAATTCCAAACGTGGAGAAGAACTTCTTATGGAGGGCTTGCCCTGATATTTTACCCACTAGAGAAAATCTTCATAGGAGAAAGATTATTGATGATCCTAAGTGCCCAATTTGTGAGCTAAAGATGAAATGGTTGTCCATATCCTTTAGAACTATCCTTTAGCTACGGATGTCTGGAGTGTAGGAGAAATGATCTTTCAAAAAAGCTCATCTCGAAATCAAACCTTTATACAGGTTGTAGAGGTGAGATGCTCAAACGTCCCACCATTATCAGCCAGACCGAACCCAATCTCTAGTCACTCATGCTACTAATGATATCCGTCTTGTAATGACCAACTATTTGGCAATGGCTGCGCCGGTCACAAAAATCACTGGATCCAAGGCTCATATATTACACACACATGTTGACCATAAAATGAAGTCTATATAGTAAGCCCATGGCCATTATACAGCACGTACGGTGTACCATGTCATACAATGCTTCTTATCAATATGTTATTATTGAAGCAATTACCCAGTTATTACAAAAGTAGACATGCTCATATCATATGCGTAGTCAGTCAACTAACATATCACATGTTTTTAAGGTAAGTATTTGTGAGTGGTTACTTACCTCGTTTGCTCACTCGAGTCCTTCGACATCACAAAAACCCTGCTATTATGAAATAAGGCATATCGTTATGCATGTACTAGAGGACCTCTATGAGTAGGACACTAAGCCTTTTCTAATAAAAACTTGTTGGACTCTAAGATACACAGGTGAGGCTAAGCTAAAGCAAGTGCCTAGCTTCCTGGCCTTAAGTTCGGTCAGTTAGGCATTCAGACCAAAAGCTCCAAATTGTGTTTTATGGCTTCTATGAATTCTATAAGCTACTATATCTCCTTTTAAGCTACTACATAAGCACATGTATTGTACAAAAATTGAACATCATGCACATCATGCAAATACAAGGAAGCAAAGAGGCTCGTTAAACCCTTTTGAAAACATTTTTTGGTTTTGTAAGAAAATGGGTACAAGAGCTTGACATAGTGCTTTAAAACTCATAAAATTAGAAATGCAACAAGAACAACTAAAAATTGTGCAAGGGGTTACCTTAGGAGATGGGAAGAATACAAGGCTTTCTTCCTTTTCTCCAAATCTCTCTTAAACTCACAAGAACACTCACATAGGTTGTAACACCCCGGTCTCATATTGGTTGCCTAGTTACTAGGTGAAACTGGACTTTATAATGAATTTTAGGGAAGCTTCAAATTGACTAGTCCTTTTGGGGTGATAGCACAGATGTTGCTAGTGCTTTTCCTAGACCATTACAAATGGTATCAGAGCCACCTAGTAACATTAGGTCATGTGGTACTAGAGCATTGTATGATGTGGCCCTAACAAGGATGTCAGGAATTTAAGAGGGGAGTTTGTAACACCTCGGTCCCATATTGGGAAGATGAGAAGACCCACATAAAGTGGATGGTTTATAAAGATAGTCAAGAGTGCTAAGTCCCACATTGCCTAGTTACTAGGCAAAATTGGGCTATATAAACCTATTAACGTTAGGTCATGTGGTACTAGAGGACTGCATGATGTGACCCTCACGAGGACATCAGGAATTTAAGAGAGGAGAGTTTGTAACACCTCGATCCCATATTGGGAAGATGAGTAGAAGCTCACATAGAGTGGGAGATTTATAAATATAGTCATGAGTGCCAAGTCCCACATTACCTAGTTACTAGGTGAAATTGGGTTTTATAATGAATTCTACGGAAGCTCCAAATTGACTAGTTATTTTGGGGTAATAGCACATATGTGGCTATGTGGCTAGCATTTTTTCCTAGGTCATTACACAGGTGATTACAGAGAGCCTAGGGATGGAAAATGAGCTCAAGGGACGAGGGGGAATAGGGTATTTATAGGTGAGAAAAAGCTGAAGGCGCTGCAAGCTATTTTGAAAAGCAACGTAAGTACGGTACTAGGGGCATACATACAGTACTATTACACATTGGGTAAAAGAGTTCAGGCGTACGTTCTGGGGTATTGTCCACTGGGTCAAGGATTGTTAAGCATATGTACGGGTGGTCCTTTGACATACGTCCTCACTAAAGACAAGAGCATACATAGGTTGGTCCCTTGGCGTATGTCCTCACTAAAGACAAGAGCGTATGTACTCACTAAAAGACAAGAGCATATGTACTATACTATTGGGTGTACGTACAATCAGAAAGGTGAAAATTTAGGTTTTACCTCAAGTCTTCTCGGTTAAGTGCGAGGGCTTTAGTCTTTTGTTTCAAAATTGAGTTTTATGAAATATGAGTCTCAAATAAAACAATTGCTTTTATCGAAGTATTACCCAATATCACACTTTTTTTTTTTTTAATGAAAATTTGAGGATTTCATTGATTAAAGATCAAGAGTATGAAGTTCTTAAACAGTAAAGCAAAAAGCTCTACAATAGCCACATGCTATAAGGTTACAAAGTCATAGATACAAACACAAATTCTTACAATCAAGTGCTATCTATGCCTTTAATCTTTCGCTAACCCATGTAAAAATACAATTAAAGAGCAAATCTGCTCTGAGCAGACTATAATCTAAGACATAGGTTGCCAAATTTCCTAACAAAATTTATTTAAATCAGCCGTGAGAGATAACCCATCACACCTAATTATCTAGGTCATGAGAAATAACCCTTCACACCTAATTATTCCTCCTTATTCAGGAGGGCAAATCCAGAGAGAAGAAACCTCTTATTCAAAATAAAAAAAACACAAATAAATAACCAGCAACTAGCAACAGTGGCCGGGGAGGAGATGAACAGTACAACACAGTGGAAAGTGAACGGATGCATAGCGGAGAGGTTGATGTTGCTTATCTGGTTGGAGAACACCAACAAATATAAAGAAGGAAAAAAAAACCAACACAAACACAAACAAACAAACAAACAAAAGGAGAGGGGGAGAGTAGGAGCAGGGAGTAGAATAGGAATGGGACACTACAAGAAAACATGATATTAATGACGTGTACACTACAAAAAGCATGATATCTACTCCCTCTTCCTCTCAAAATTATGTCAATATCACACATTGTTGCCCTGCCTTGACAAATTATGTATTAAAATCTCTCATTTGCACTGCATAATTAAAAGATTGTCACATTCGTAAATAACATAATCTAACATAAATTACAATTTTATGCTAAATAAAAGAAAAAAAAAAGAAAAAAAACCAAATAATGTTAACAATTGCACCTCATTTTGGTTGGCAATAAGGGTGAAAATGTATTTTTATTAACCGTCTTCTAGCCGTTAACTGTTTTTTTTAAATATAATATATATTTTATTCTTTATATATAATAAATTATATTTTTATTATATATAATATAACTTGAGTAAAATTAATTGAATGCAAAACTACGTCGTTTTGCCCTTAGCCTTTTGATTCTAATATAAATATAGTTTGTATGTTAGATAATGCAATATATGTATATGTATATACACACGCTTGTCCTTTATATATATGATTAATATAATGTCCACAAGGGCATGTGCTTTATATATATTTTTGTCCACACTTGCCCCACATTGACAAGCGACAACTACATGTCTAATTTAGGTTTTTAATTGATTTTGTAACTATTCTCTCTTTAGGACTCCTGTTTGTCCCTCATTGAAGAAAAAAAACCCAACTTATTCTACTTTTACTCATCTATATAAAGTAGCCTTCACTGTCTGGCTAAGACCAATCTCACTAAGACCAAGGAAGCTTAGCTAAGCCAAGCCTGACGCGCCATAGGTGCACAAGTCGGCTTATTGTAGCAGTTTCAGTGTAATTTTTTTTGGGTGAAAGCCATTATCATAATAAAGCCCAAAAGGCCCAATTTGCAAAAAAATAGTTAGTGGATGCGGTTAACCGCCAACCACTTAAAAATGGTTAGTGAAGGCAGTTAGTAAGATTTACTAATCGCCTTTACACTTCTAGTTGACAAAGAGGTGGCCGCCACTTTCCAATGCAAGCTAAAGAGTCGAAAATTGACAAAAGTGGTTGTTGAGGAGCTATAACTAGAGTTAGAGTTAAGGTTTGAATGACGTGAGCTCATCCAAGCTTAAAAAAGAGGAAGTGTGGTCCATGGTCAACAATGCAGGTACCCCTCATTAATATTAACACATCTTTTAAAAAGTTTAAATAATATAAAATTATCTACAATGTTATATACATCAACTGTAAATCATAATCATAAAATATATATTATCCATCTCAAATAAAATGAAGAAGATCCTTGTCCGTGATGCATATCTTGCAGTACACACTTTTTTTTTTAAGCAAATAAGGAGAAGGTTACAAGGGATGGCCAAACCCACTCCTGATCTGGATGGAAGATAAAATGGGTGACCTATTGGGAATGCTTCCAAAAACAAGGTTGGAAGTGGCCCATCTAGCTAGACAATGTGCATGAAAATTGGCACTTCTAGAGACTTTACAAGCCTTCCAGCTATACAAAGATAGGAAGTATGCTGGAATTCCTCATTGCTTGAGGATCTTTTTGATATGAACTTTGTTAACAAGATAAAGAAAATACATATTCCACTTCTTCTAGCAGCTGATCGATGGACTTGGTTTCCTGCCAATAATGGTCTTTTCTTTGTTAGTTCAGCTCATGAGATAACTAATAATTCTCCATCTCATTGGCCATCTCCTCTAACTCTAGAACTTTGGAAAGACCTTTGAAGTATGAAAATGCAGCATCGGCTCAAGCATCTTCTTTGTAAGCTTGCTTGGAATATTCTACCTGTTAAGACAATGCTTTGGTATTTTCATTGACATCAATGATCAAGCAGACTGGTTTTGTCCTATTTGCAAGACAACCCCGGAATCTTCATCACATCTTTTTCTCAAATGTGGTTTTGCCAAGAGTCTTTGGAGAAATTCTCCTTGGCCTTTCAACTCAGAGGTATTACGCTTTTCTTCTTTTGCAAATTGGATCAAGGTAATCCTAAAGCCATCCTCTTTTATGCCAATACCTAAGGTGCACACTAGGCTTTTCCAGCTTCACGCAGCCATCACTATGGATCATATTTGGTTTGTAAGGAACAAGCTTGTTCAAGACAACATATAGCCAAAACCTATCAAGTCTATTCAGATCATAGCCAATTTAGTTTAGGTTCATAAAAAGGCTTGGTCAGATTCAGCTCTTTCCTCTACTTGGGTGCCTCCTCTCCCGGGCAATTTTAAGGTTAATTTTGATGTCGCGGTTAAGAATGACTTCTTAGTTGCAGCTATGGTTCTTAGTGATTCTAATGGTAAAATCATCCATGCAGTCACCAAACATCTTTCTACTACTGATGCAACCATTGGGGAAGCTCAAGCAGTACTGTTAGCATCTCAGATTGGTTCTTCTCTTGGAATATATTCTTTAACCTTGGAAGGAGATAGTCAGAATAGAACCACCTTCAATATTAAGAAAAGAAATGGACTTGTACCTTCTTCTACAAGAAGTAGCTGCATGAAAAAAGTTTTTGTTAAGATCAGTACAGGTAAGCCAAAGCTCTCTGGATTTCTGTTTTCATAACACTTCTTCTCTCAATAATTGCTCCTGCAAGGCTACTTGAAGAGATTTCTCCTTAGCTACATTTACCAAAGAATGAGGGCAGCTTTGGATAAAATCAATCTCACAAAATAACTTTTTGATATGATATTGAATGTTACCAAAGTGATTTTGGTTTCACCATTTAAGAGCAGACTTTGTACTTTTCCATTTTCTTGACAAAGAGAAAGCAGGGGAACTTCTAGAGTCTATCAAATTAGGTAACCAAGCCTCTACAACCACTTCATGGCTAAAACTATCCCTTTTCCAAAAAGCTTCAAATCTGAAAGGCTTGGGAAGATTCTGATAAGAACCCTTTGAGAAAGCAGGGGAACTTCTAGAGTCACTCAAATTAGGTAACCAAGCCTCTGCAACCACTTCATGGCTAGAACTATCCCTTTTCCAAAAAGCTTCAAATCTGAAAGGCTTGGGAAGATTCTGATAAGAACCCTTTAGAGATAGCAACAACGGACAGTGATCAGAGTTAGTAGCAGGAAGATGATTTATCAAGGAATTTGGGTAAAGGAGAACCCAATCACGGTTGGCCAAACCCCTGTCTAATCTTTCTCTGATATTGCCAATACCTTGTCTATGATTACTCCAAATAAATCTGTTTCCATTGAAACCTAGATCAATAAGACAATTGGAATGAACAAAATCCTCAAAACAACGGTGAAATTGAGATCCATAAGCACGTCCACCACTCTTCTCTGAAGCATCAAGAATGGAATTAAAATCCCCAAGTAAAAGCCAAGAACCTGGAAAGGAGTTTCCAATTCCAAATAGATGCTCCCAAAAAACAGCTGTAAAAGATGCTGATGAGGAGCATACACAAAAGAAAACATCCAAGGTTGATGGGAAGAATCAGCATACACCAAACATGTGATTTGATGCGTCTTGCTTAATAGGCTCTAGATCTACCTCATTTTTCCAGGCTAAAAAAAGACCCCTACTTAGACCAACAACAGGGGGAATTTGAACACAAGAAAGGAACCCAATTTTTTTCAAAACCAAATCAATTTTGGCCGGTTGGATTTTGGTTTCAGACAAAAAAATAATAACAGGCTTGTGCAATCTATTTAGGGCCCAAAGAGCACGGATTGTCAGGGCACGAGCAAGACCTCGACAAGTTCAGGCCAAAACCTTCATAAAGACTGAGTTCCTTAATCAACTAAGCTGAAGCAAAAGCAGAGAAAACCTCAGATGGAGTTGGATAAGCCTCACTAGGAGGCGGATAAACCTCATATGGCGGATAATCTATCGGTTATTTCTGAGAAAGACAATCCTAAAAAAAGAGCTTTGCAACAGCCACAAAGCCAAACCAGAACCAAAACCACCCACCAATCAAAAACACAAAACCAACCAAAGACAACCCAGAACCAACTGGGACTTACCCAAACCCAAGTGGGGCTTACACAAGAGATATAAGCCGAAACCAAGTGGGGCTTATACAAACCCAACCAAAACCACCGTCAAACAATCTCACAAGATCCTCAAAATAAAACCAAGGAGCTTTGCAAAAGGAGAAGAATTTATAAGCTGGAAACAATCGCACCAGATCTTCAAGCAATAAGCCACCTCAGAGGAAAAATCAACGAAAAGAGAACAGGGGAAAAGCTGAGAGTCCTGATTGTGTTGCTTCCTTGAGATGGGTTTGCGAAAAACCAGATCTGGAAACAATCGCACCAAATCCTCAAGCAATAATCCACCTCAACCAATAAGCCACCTCAGAGGAAAAAACAACGAAGAGAACAGGGGAAAAGCCGAGAGTCCTGATTGTGTTGCTTCCTTGAGATGGGTTTGCTAAAAACCAGAGCTGGAAACAATCGCACCAAACCCAACCAATAATCTACCTCAACAAAGAGAGAGCAGGGGAAAAACCAAGAGGCCCGATCGTGTTGCTCACTTAAGATGGTTTTGCAATAAAGGTAGAGCTTAAAAACAGAGTATAAGAAAGGAAAACCAGTAATTAATCTCACAAGGAGATGGGTTTGCCTCACAAGGAGGTGGTTAGGCCTCACAAGTGGAAGATCGCCGGAGCGAGAGAAAAATCGCCCAAGGCGTGAGAAAAAAACACTGTAGCTCTCCAAGTTGAACTGTCAAGGCCCGTTGTAGGTGATTTGTCTTGCAGTACACACTCAATACAAACTTCTTTTTCTTTGATAGAGTGATTTTTAAGATGACATTCATCACAGGAATTAGGTTGTAAATGTTGGAAGTTATATTTTTTGTCTATAGATTTGTAAGTAAAAGTGCTCAAATTGAATTAATGAAAAAGAAGTATGTTAAAGAACGCCACTTTATTATCTTTAGTTTGTATAAATTAGCTACAAACTGATATCAACCGGTAGCTAATTTATGTCAGGCGAAGATTGCCAAAAGCTAAAGCACAATTCCAACAAATATCATTATTGGATACTGGAGTGGAAGTAAAAAATAATAAGATAAAGCACTCCGGGACCATTTTCAAGTTACAAACACAGCTTTCCCAGAGAAGATGCTAAACGTGAATGCTGGGTATGGAAATCAAGGAAACCTGTTCTTTCTGGTTTCTTTCTCCAAAATCAAATGAATTTGAAGAATGATATGGACAGGTAACAACAATTACCCGGGTGTCAGGGCTGGAACACAAACAAATCCAGTCCCACCCAATTAATTTTTCTTTTTTGTTCTTTTCCTTTTAAATTATTCTTTTGTCTAGACCAAACTAGCTTAATGGTCGTAGCAAAAGCAATTTTGGAGAATCAATGGTTCCCGGGCTTAGCCCCAACAATGGACGGAGCTGTTCCCCTGGTTTCCTTGGCATAGGCAACATATTCACCGTATTGCATTGAAAACAGTGTGCTCTGGTAACGGGTCAGTCGTATTCGCTTCCGGAGCGACTCAGAAATAGCGCCATTGTAGCCAGCTTTTCGAATCAGCGAGTCTATTGCCTCTGTTTTTGTCCAACCTAAACCAAAGTAGAGGCAAGAAAGGGAAACTTGATCAGATGAACAAAACTACACTTTCACACAAACTTAATTATTGGTAGAGGGAAAAAAAAAAAAAAGAAGGAAAAAATGAGAAAAGAAAAGAAAACTCAAAGCACTTCAAGGTAATCTTTGAATAAACATCTTATTCTTCCCTGGAAAATAAACCTAGCACTATGGAACTCTACTATCCAAGAAAATGAATATACACTTAAAAAAAAGATAATAATCATGTCACCTGGCTTTCCATCGGAATATGTGGTCTGTTTTATACTTAAAATCATTTAAAATTTGGAAGTACTATAGCACGAGAGCACCAATGAGAACCACAAAAACAGATTTGCGGTAAATTTAAACTGGTGAATAAGTGACCCAATAAACAAAAAAGATGATACATTAAGGTTGAACTCAATCCCTTTGGACGCTAAACATGGGTTTTATAGAGGACCTTGGTTCATGCCCACCAAAGGGAAGTGGTACAGAAAGAATGCAGCTGAAGTAACGAAATATTAAACAGAAACAGATAAACAAGACTTATGGTTCATCCACTCACGCAAATTTGATTCAAGAAGATTATAGTATAATCAGTACAGCGTATAGGTAAAAGAATTGCCATCTTTTTTCACAATGAAAAATAACCAAAACGATGTTCATGCAACAATTGAGAGACTTGTACAAAAGTGAGAATTGTTACCTTCATGGGCAGCCACCTCAGGCAAATATGTGGCACTTCGCCTTGTATTATTGTCCGGATCAGTAAACTCAATAATTATACCATGCTTTCCAACCTGCAGTACGGACTCACTAAGTTCAGAAAGTGGGAAAAGACAACAAAATATACATACTACAAGACTTCCGCTTATATTCTCCCACAGTGAATCCATTTTATGCTGCACATAATATTATTAGATTCACCATCTGATCATCAAGCTACACTATGGTAGTAGCATTACCAATTAAAATATTTAAACAATTATACCACTTTGTGCCACATTAAAGAGCTAAATGATCCAATCACCTCCAAAGGTTCACGGCCATTAACCAATCTACAAATTCCATCCATCCCATTATCGTGGATGCATTTGGAAGTAGCTACAGACAAAAACAATATTCCACAAGAACATCTAAACTCAGATTCTTCATAGAATTACACGATTGACAATGTCAATCGACCCCACTTTTAACATCATCCTTAACCAGTGACAAAGACTATTACACACCAAACTGTCAGGATCAACCGATGAGGTATCCTTGGGCAAGGAAATGCTATCAGACTGTATGAGCATGCAATGGATCATAGAAGAGGATAACAAACTAGATATGTCCATACACCCTGATCTAAAGTGCCACAAAAGTCAAAACAAGTAAACAGACAGATACCTCCCAATCAAGATAGTGGTTAGCGGTTTCATAATCAGTCAGAATGGAAACTGTACACTCCAAATAAGGTAACTCTTTAGCCTGTATGGGGGGAAACCTGCGGTCCCTCAAAGCACTGCAATATATTACAGATACAAAGAAAAAGATTCAGAGGTATGCAACAGGAATAACAACAAGATAAGGACTAAACATAACAAAAACAAAATTTGCAATATCCTTCTCAATGCCAGACAAGCCTCTAGATGAGGCAAAGATAACCCAGCTTAACCTCGGGCCTAAATCTAGATCTCAATCACAACACAACCCAAAGAGCCATGTGCCCATTGAACAAATTTTTATTTTTTCCTTTCCAGGGGGCCAGGGGCTGCTTGACGTATAATGGTTTTGAAATATGGCAGTGATTCAAACAATGCGTGTATCCCTTGGACTTCTTAGTAAGGAAATTTAACAGCCCCCCATTTCTGGGGAATCCAATCCAGCTGACCGACCACAACCGAATTTGGTCTGATTCAATCAGTTTCAGTTGGGGGGATGGTTTAGATTTTTAACTTGGGTTATCAGGTTAAAACTTGGTTTCACAGGAGCACAAGTCAATTTCCGATCCGAGACCCTTTAGTATATAAAGATAAACTTTTCCTTTTCCCCAGACCAAGCGACTAACCCTAGCACTGCACGGACCCAGACCCCTCGTCTTCTAGCAGATTCCAGAACCCTGCCTCTCTTCTCCTATGCCAACCGAAAAAAAAAAAAAAAAACCTCACACCGCAGCTAAAAAAAGTAAAAAAATCTCACAGTCACAGCCTTTCTGCCACTGCATCGCTGTCCTCTCCCTCCCCCACAGTCCATCTCTTCCTTTCAACTCTTAAAATAATAATAACAAATAAATCTCATCTTCTCTTTAGGTCTGCCGATCTGAAGACATCTCTTTTGAAGGTACTTTTTTCAGTCTATTTCTATCTACAGATCTCCCCCCATCTGAAAATTTTTGTTTTATTTTGTTTTGTTTTGTTTTTGTTGAAAATTTTCCATATTTTCAAATATACGTATATGAAATAGATAAGGACCATGCTACACGCTACTTTCACTATGCCACATGTGTTTCCATTTTTCTTTTCAACGCCCTTCATTAACTATAGTTTAAGTGACTAGTCCCGAAATTTGTGTATGATTTTCTAGTTCTTTTAGAGTACACCATTATGATTTACAGTTTAAGCTTTATCTACTTATGATTACTTAGTATGCATCAATGACCTAAAAAGATAGCACAAAAAAAAGAGCACAAGACTCTGATTTTTTTGTTTGTCAATTCTTTAGTTTCCCTACATGCATATGAATATAAAAAAATTGTTATCATATATTGTCCAAACTACATCCTAATGAGAGAAGTACATACGCAGGTCCATGAGTGTGAAGTGCGTGTCAAAACATACAATACCTGAATAGTTTACATGCCAGCCACGTCATCATGAGAATTCTCTCTAGCCCTCTTGAAGCGTGAGGAGCATTGCTGGAGCGTGTGTAGTGTTCTGGGCAGCGATTTTCAGGATTGACATATTGGTTTTCATAGAGTTGATCCGCAAGATGGGTTACGTAGGCTATTTTTACGTGGAATCCAAATCATTTGAGTTACGGGTAGGTGATGGAAATCAGAATATCACGGTAACGGAGTGGGGAAGAATGAACTTGAGCATGATGTATATGGGAGAAACAAGATTGGTATGGCTGGTGAAGAGGTGTTGGAAACGACGGGAATTGGGGCATGCAGAGATCATCGGGGTGGGTGGTTCAGTTATGTTCCTGCAAAAAAGGATGAATAAATATGGGAAATTCATGGAGATAACTGAATATGGCTGTGGAGGGAGACGTAGCTTTGTTGTAATTCCGGAGGGGCGTGAAGGGCAGGGATGGAGACATTGCATACTGCAAATGGGGCGGCTAGTGAAGCATTTGAGTCAAGCGAGGGAAACTGCAAAGAAGAATCTACCAGTGCAGCTGTGAGTGGTGGTTCCTGGCCGGATGTTTGCTGACATGGTGGAGGGGAAGAAACCAGAGTCCAGCACAGAGAAAGGGGAGGAGGGCAATATGGGGAATTCAGTAGTAGAAATTAATGGGGAAACCGTTGAACAATTTGAGAAAGGAAAGGAGAAGATTATGGAGCCTGATAATCATGCTACGCTCAAATGGGAAGATTTTGTGGCGATGCTGAACAAAGGGGCCAATAATATGAAGATTATGAGGGATAAGCTGGAAGATTTTAAAGGAAAGCTGGAGATTCTCATTCAATGCTACAGTTTGGGCTGTATGGAGAAAGGGAAAGATCAGATGGACCTTCAGCAGGGTAATAGAGGGGCTAATGTGCAGTTGGGCCAAGGAGTGGGCGTGAAGGAGAATGGGCCGAAGCCTAAACAAGCCCAATTTCTGTTGCTCAAAAACTTACTACCGCAAACGTTATCGGGTGGCGGCTTTGAGGAGAGCGACGAGGATGCTTCGACGGGAACAGAAGGGGCCGGAGTTGTCACCGGAGGTTAGAAGCTCAGTTGCGACAGGCTCACTCATCGAGGGGGACAGAAAGCATGACCTGGAAAGCACGGGAAAGAAATCGCTAGCGAAGGAGGAAGGTTTGGCAAGAGAGATTGCAACAGCAAGTTGGGGGGGGGGAGGTCGAAGGAGGGGAAGGTTTCGGAGAGGCCTAACAGAGCTATTCGGACTATGGGTCAGATGAGACTAAGTCCAATGGGTAGTCCGACGATTTGCCAGAAAACAGGCAGAAATTCTCAACGCCTCCAACAGCAACTGAGGAGGATAGGGGAGACGACTTGAATGGACACCAACCTAGGACGAGAGAGGTGATGGAGGCTAGCACGGAGAGAAGGTTGAGCGACCCACCAGAGAACAGGCCTACATCTAACGATGCCGATGAGGAGGGGGAGGACTATAGGAAGGAACAGAAGGGACCGAAAAAAACGGTAGAGGTGGTTGGGTTAGAGACTGAGGATGATTCAGTTACGTGTGTGGTTGAAACTGATGAATTTTTGGGGGTGGGTCAGGGGGGGCCGGGGATGCAGAATTAGAGGACATAGCGCCAGACAGTGTCTCAAATAGTTGGGTGATTGATAGTTGTATGGAGTTTTATCCTAAAGTGGGAGTAACATGTGAGGGGGAAGAGAATAATATGAAGTTAATGAAGGGTATTGAGGATGCTAGACAGCAGCCAAATGTAAAAGGGGAGGGTATATCCAACAGTAACAGTGCTCGGGTATCTAGGCAAATAAGGGAGTTGAGGAAACTTGATAACTATGTAAATTATGATAGGGGTACGTCAAATGTCCAGCTTGGGAAGGGAAGAGGGAGGGGCAGAAAAGGTGTTTTATGAAGCCAAAAATTATAGTGTGGAATGTGAGAGGACTGAATGCCTTCAAAAAAGGTTGCAGATTAGGGGTCTCTTAAAAGAATGGAAAGCGGATATTGTGTGCCTTATTGAGACAAAGATGGAGGTCATTACCCGGGAGGTGGTACGCAGCTTATAGGGGGGTCAACACATGGATTGGATGTATAAGGGGCCAATGGGGCGTCGGGGGGTATTTTGTTGTTGTGGGATAGGAGGGTGATGGAGAAAAGAGAGAAGTGTATGGGATGCTACACAATTGCTTGTACTTTCGAGAATGTGGATGATCATTTTGTATGGGCTTTTGAGAGGGTGTATGGTCCAAATTTGGAGGTGGATAGGAGGATTCTATGGGAAGAGTTGGCTGGGCTGATGAGCATGTGGGAGATCCCTTGGTGTATTGGAGGTGATTTTAATATAGTTCGCTTTCCTAGTGAGCGTTCTAGTGATTCGAATTATTCTATAGCCATGATGGACTTTTCGGATTTTATAGTCGAACAAGGATTGGTGGATATTCCATTGATAGGGAGTCAATTCACATGGTCTAATAATCAAGAAGATGAAATTTGGTCAAGAATCGATCGGTTCTTAATTTCACCGAGTTAGGAAGATCACTATCCAGAAGTGTTGTAGAAAAGGCTTATTGTTTATGCTTCGATCACTTCCCTTTGTTGTTAGAATGTGGGGAGTCTAAGGGTGGAAAAAAGTATTTCAAATTTGAGAATATGTGGTTAAAATACGAAGGATTTGTTGACAAGGTGAAATCTTGGTGGGACTTGTATACATATGAGGGATTACCGAGCTTTGTGTTGGCCAATAAGCTGAAATCCCTTAAGCTGGATCTGAAAAAATGGAATGAGGAGGTGTTTGGTGATGTTGGGAGAAAAAAAAAAGGAGTTGTTGGAAGGTTTACATGAGATAGAGGTGTGGGCAGAGAATAGGGGACTAATGGAGGAAGAAAAGGTGAAAAAGGAGGATATGTCGAGGGAGCTAGAAAATATCTTCTTGTTTGAGGAAATTCATTGGCAACAAAAATCGAGAGCATTATGATTGACGGAGGGGGATAGCAACACGGTTTTTTCATAAGGTGGCCAATTCTTATCGGAGATATAATCGTGTGGAGGCACTGCATATTGACGGTGTAATGTCCAATGATCCAAATGAGGTAAAAGAGCATGTTGTAAAATTCTATTGAACTTTGTATTCGAAACAAAGTAACTGGCGACCTAGAATGGACAATCAAGCTTTTTCATCCATTGATGAGGAGGAGAAAGTTTGGTTGGAAAGAGAGTTTGAGGAAATGGAGGTTTGGGAGGTGATGAAGAGTATGGAGGGTGACAAGACACCAGGATCGGATGGGTTCACTATGGCTTTTTTTCAATCTTGTTGGGCGGTGGTGAAACATGACATCATGGCTATTTTTTCTGAATTTCATAGAAGACGGAAGCTAGTGAAGAATCTAAATGCTACTTTTGTGTCCTTGGTTCCAAAAAAGGTGGATGCGGTGGAGATGAAGGATTTTCAACCTATTAGTTTGGTGGGAGGGATGTATAAAATTCTGTCCAATGTGCTGGCCAATAGAATGAAAAATGTATTGGGTAAGATTATCTCTAACTCTCAAAATGCATTCATAGGAGGTCGTCAAATTCTTGATTCGGTGCTCATTGCGAATGAAGTTTTGGATACTCGTATGCGATCCGGTGTACCGGGTGTAATATGCAAGTTGGACTTGGAAAAAGCTTATGACCATGTGAATTGGAACTTTTTGTTATATTTGTTGAAGTGGTGTGGATTTGGAGAAAGATGGAGGGAATGGATAGAGTGATGTATCTCGACAGCTCGGTTCTCAATTTTAGTAAATGGTACTCCAGAGGGCTTCTTTAATAGCTCAAGGGGAATAAGGCAAGAGGATCCGCTTTCACCGCTATTGTTTGTATTGGTGATGGAGGCTTTTGAGTAGGATGGTGAATGCGACTATAGAGCAAGGATTATTATCAGGATTTTCTATGGGAGAGAGGGCTTCTGCAGATTTGTGGTTGCCCATTCTCTTTTTGTTGATGATACGTTGATTTTTTGCGAAGCATGTTTGGAGCAATTACGGTATGTACGTCTTATTCTATTATGTTTTGAGGCTGTTTCGGGGCTGAAAGTGAATCTTGGCAAATCAGAATTGGTGGCTGTAGGAGAAGTGGGAAATATAGGGAACTTTGCTACATATCTTGGGTGTAGAATTGCTAGTATACCCATGAAATATTTGGGGCAGCCGTTAGGGGCTGCATATAAGGATACTTCTATGTAGAATGGTGTGACAGAGCAGATGGAACGGAGGTTGGCAGGGTGGAAGAAAATATACCTATCAAAGGGAGGGCGATTAACTTTAATAAAGAGTGCGTTATCTAATCTCCCAACTTACTTATCATTATTTCCGATTCCTATGAGTGAGGCTAATAGGATTGAGAAGATTCAAAGAGATTTTCTATGGGGAGGAATGGGAGATGAAAAGAAATTGCATCTTGTTAGTTGGAATCAAGTTTGCCATCCTTTAAGGATCGGAGGCCTTGGTATTCGGAATGTGCTCAAATTCAATAAAGCTCTATTGGGAAAATGGCTTTGGAGATATGCAAATGAGAGTGAGGCACTTTCGGGTAAGGTAATTAAAGAGAAGTATGAGGAGCAAGATGGTGGTTGGTGTTCAAAGGAGGTGTCTGGGCCTTTTGGTGTCGGTTTGTGGAAACATATTAGACAAGGATGGGATTTGTTTGCTCGAAATGTAAGGTTTGAAATAGGCTTGGGTTCAAAAATTCTATTTTGACATGACACGTGGTGTTAGAATCAACCGTTGAAGGATGCATTCCCTTTGTTGTATCATATTGCAAGATACAAAGAAGCATGGGTTAAGGATGACTTTATTTGGAGGAATGGGGTTGTGGAGTGGAAGGTCATTTTTATTCGTTCTATACAGGATTGGGAGATGAATGTGATATCTTCTTTTTTTGAAATGCTATACTCATGTAAGATTTCACAAGGTAATGTAGATCGGATTTATTGGTCCCCATCTAAAAAAGGTGTATTTGAGGTGAAATCGTTCTATAAGGTCTTGTCCAATCCAGCCAACAAGATGTTTCCATGGAAGAATATTTGGCGAACCAAGGTGCCATCAAGAGTGGCGTTTTTTGGGTGGAATGCAGCACTTGAGAAAATCTTGACACATGACAACTTGCGGAAGAGAAGTATTGTAGTAGTAGAGTGGTGCCGTAATTGTAAGAAGAATGGGGAATCCGTAGATCACTTATTGATTCATTGTGAAATGGCCACTCGATTATGGCATTATATATTCACTTTATTTGGCATTGAGTGTGTTATGCTGCAAAAGGTCCTAGATTTGTTTGCATGTTGGAATCGTGTGGGGGGGAGGGATCTTGCTAAAACTATTTGAAGGATGGCTCCTTTGTGTGTCATTTGGTGCATTTGGAGGAGGGAATGCACGACTTTTTGAGGATAAGGAATGCTCGGTAGATGAGGTAAGGAAGAATATGATTTCTATGCTACATTTGTGGGCAATGGTGCATCATCGAGATGAGTTTCCGACCTTAGAAGATTTTTTGAACATGTGTCCTTCGTATATTTCGTAAGAAACCTATTGTACATATTTTTATTTAGGGTTGTGCCCTCTGCGTGTTTTTAATAAAATTCACATTACTTATCAAAAAAAAAAAAAGTTTACATGCCAAGTACATGTTCTACGAAAATACCTGTTTAGAGCATAGTCCTTGAAGCCATTAATTAACCAACGAGCTTCCAGAGTTCCAATACATCCACGTAAACGAGGCTCCCCACCATTCACCAATTTCTTCCAAGTAACAAACAATGGGCTGGGGCAAGTATTGTTTGAGTCAGATAAGGATCATGCAAAAGAAAATTCTAGTGTGCATATTACAGAGCAATTCATCTCTTTCTTCATAGCATTCTTGAACAAAAACACGTAATAAACAACACTATTACCATATATCCAATTGCCATAAAAAAAAATGTTGTATGAAAAAAGTGTGATACTGTTATTTTATTTTATTTTTTATTTAAAACCAAAAGGAAAAGAACAAAGGAATGGAAATACACAAGCCATGTATTTGGAAAAGATGCTACAACTAAACTAAGAGAAAGAAAAAAAAAGTTCATTTCAGTGATGAAGAAAAATGAAGCAAAACGGCAATTAAGAGCACAGCCCATTTCAAAGTGGTATCCGTCTTAGTACAGTAGCCCAAAAAAAACAAAGACAGAAAACAAAAAAAAAAAAAAAACTTATTAATGATAATTAGCACCTTTTCAGCAACATTATCTAGGTCTGAGAAAAAAAATGTAAAGAAAGCCCTGGATGAAATTACTTCACAGCTCAGATGCATACAAGTAATAATGGAACACAATGTCTAATATAACCAATAATAGTCCTGTGGTCAACAACAGGACGTAAACAGTAAAAAGGAGACACTTATCACTTATCACATGTTAAAGGCATATGCAAGCAGCAATGATCAGCTTTTACAAAGAAATTGGAAATTGTCAACAATGAACATAATCTGCTACTTTTTCTTTTTTTTGAATAAATCAGGTTTGTATATATTCTAACCTCTAATCAAGGAGGCATTACTCCAATGGCCACCACAGGCTCCTTCTCTCAATCAGCTTATTCTTCTAATTTACTAAATACATTAAATTCTTCAATGTTCATCATTAACAACCATCCTTGGGGTATTACTGGCATATGTTATTTTTGCACAATTGTCCACAACTAATCCTCTCAACCACAAGTACAAAAAAAATAAAAATTTCTCTCAACCACTGCCAGTTTACAAACCATGCACTTTTTAGATAAAAAAGTTCAGTCTCTAAATTCTATTTGATCCTAAAAAGAATCACCAAATCCTTGGACTTACGTATACATCCCATCAGACATTATTTCCATTAACAAAAAATTTCAAGATAAGATTCTAAAAGATTACATAATTATTTGCAGAACTTATTTCATAGCTCATATCAGAGGTTTCTAGCACAGAGAATTCTCAATTAGTTATATCTTAATCAAAGCATTGACAAGGAAGAAGGGTGCATTTTACATGGAGCATTCTAGGATTGAAGAGGAAAACTTTTCAGCCACCAACACATTTCGATCACTTGATTGAAGAGAGGTAATGGAATAAAGGAGGCCACTTTCTTCCAATATATATCCACTAATGTATATTACAAGTATTTACTGCATTTCTTATTGACATCATATAGCATAAAAAGAGGAAAAAAAAGGGTAATCAACTGTCAATGTTTTAGATGGCCTGCATGAACAGGCTTTAGGCATAATCATTAAGGTTTCCTAGAGCAAAAGTGAAAAGCAAGTCATGAGCCTCAGTGGACTAAAGTGCATGTTCACATTCATGAACCAATGGCCTTTGGGCCAACTGGCATCTCCTCTCCCCATAAAAAAAGGTGAAGGTTGATTAAGTATGAGCTTGATGCTGTTCAGGTAGGTGACTTATAAATAATCTCGCAAATAAAAATTATGCACGGCAAGCAGAGAGAGAGAGACCAATATGCAATGCACTCGATCAAATTTTTAACTGCCAGATACCATAATCCAAATTCAAGCACATGACATCAAACTGAACCACTCAATCACATCGCTTTAACATAGGCATGCAGACACACGCACACATGCATTTGCACAAAAATATATCTACATTGACAATCTACTCTAATATTGGAGAGTCAAACCTATTAAGCATAACAAAAATTTTGAGCTGGTGTAAACATAAAGAAGGTCAGGGTTCCTTTTGTCTACTTCAGCATTCTAACTCAGTACATCTTCCATATAAAAGTTGGAAAGCAATTCTATATCTCAGGTATATCAACCTAAATTATAATGCAGACCATGGCAATATGGCAAAGTGCAATCAAAATGATTGAAACATCAACTGATAATAATAATAATATCACTGAATAGAAAAATTGAAGACAAACACAGAAAAATGAGTGCGGTCTATGATATAATGCATATCATGGTAATATGGCAAAGTGCAATTAATATGATTGAAAAATCAACTGATAAGAATATCAGTCAATAGAAAAAGTGAGAACAGTTTGGGCTTTAAAAGGGCTGGAAATTGGAATCGAGCCTCAATACTAGGAATATTTGGTCTTTGTTTTGCTAAATTTGGTTCACTATGACTTGCATGGATAATATATATATATATTTCCTTTTTTGACAAATAAACAAATTTATTAAAAAATATATAAGGCGCAACCTAAGTATCCAAGAAGTATACAAGAAATACAACTAACTAGAAGAAAAAAGCTCAAAAAAAAAACACACACACACACACAAAAACTATAACTATTAGAGAAAAAAAACAGTGGTCTAGAGGTAAAGATTCCTAAAGAAAAAATCTTTAAGATCCCCCATCGTCTATTCATAGTCTTCAAAACATTAATCGTTTCTTTTCCTCCAAAGACACCACATAAGGCATGACAGAGAGATCTTCCACAAAGAAGCATCCTAAAATCTACCACATTGCCTTTCCAGCATGCAAAAAGGTCTACTACTCAATTAGGCATAACAAGCCAACCCACAAGGCTGAGAATGGTATTCCATAGGGCACTAGCCATCTAATCATATATATATCAAAGCTGAATCACTCTAAAAAATGCCTTAATATTGCGACATGTGGCATGAACCTATTTTTTTTTAAGCTAAATCAGTTTTTTACAGCATAATTTTTTAATCAGTTTTTTAAGAGTGAACCCTTTTTTTCATTAATTAGCGTCATTAATTGCGTTAATTATATTTCAAGAGTTTTCCATATTTAAATTATTCAATAAATCAAATCTTATTAATGTCCCGAATCAAATAAGGAAACAAATAATATAAATCAAATTATTATGTAATAATAAGTTTAAGATTCTCAAAAAAAAAAAAGACATCACATATACACACACATATAATTAGCGTCATTAATTGTGTTAATTATATTTCAATATAATTAATTGTATTAATTATATCTATATATCTATATGATGTCATTAATTACATTAATTATATTTAATGTAATTAATTATATTTCAATATAATTCATGTCATTAGTTGCGTTAATTATATTATAATCCATGTATCCTTCTTGCTTTTTTTTTTTATACCATTTATTTTAAATCATATATACTTATAGGAACAAAGAATTATTATTTTTTTTATTTAAATAAGTGATATATTTTTATGTCTTTTTAACTTATAATAAAAAATGATGTGTTTTAATTTTAAAATTAAATTATAATGAAAAATCCCGCGAGCTCATAATGGAGTAAAGGGAGGTCCACTTACTCTCCACTCAACAAGATCTTGCTTTCTAAGATTATAGGTTCTTCCCCACAGCTGCCGACCAACCAAAGAGCATCACTTTCAAAGGAGCCTTATTCTACTAAATACTCCTCCGGAGGAATGAGTGCTATCATGGGGAACAAGGACATTGTAGTAAGATCGAACGACACTCTCTTGGAAGGTACCCACCAAAGCTCATTTTCGTCGCCTCGTCTCAATCTAAGTGAATACAACAAATTAAAGAACGAGGTAAAGAGATCCACCTCCAAATTATGAGCTACTCTGGGAAAGTTAATATTCCATTAATAAATGTCGCTCAAAAGCACCAAATGGTCAGCCATAGAGGCATGCTTACAACGAGCCAAACTGAACAAGTTCATAAAAACTGCCATGAAGACCAGATCTCTATGCCACACATCATGGCAGAATCTAATTTTAAAGCCAAAACCAACCTCAGATCTTGTCTGTCAAGAGAACTTCCTCTAGCCTCTCCTGATATGCTTCCAAAGTTGCACCCCATACAGCCCGTAAACCTCATTAGAACACCACCCATTCCATGTGCTACCAAATTTAGTGTCCACTAACACCTTCCACAAAGCCTCTCTCCCATGAACATGACGCCAAAGCACTCTCTCAAAAGAGTTCCATTGAACAAAAGTAAATTACGGACCCCCAACCCTCCTAAGATAAGAGAACAAACCTCCAAATGGAATTTGAACCCTTCACCAATACTGCCCCCACAAAAATTCCCATTGAAACTTCTTAATGTGGTTGGCAACACCAACTGAGAGGGGAAAAAGAGACATGAATTAAGTAGACAGCTTAAATAAAGTACTTTTAATTAAGGTAACATCCTCCCACCCTCAGACAAATACATCATCTTCCAACCAGCCAAATGATGTTCTATCCTCTCAATAATAGCATCCCATATAGATTTTGCTTTAAACGAAGCACCCTATGGAAGGCCTAGATATGTCATAGGAAGAGAAGAAATTTGGCAACCCAAGATGCTGGCCAGAACTTCCACACCAATGACATTGCCAACAGGAACTAACTCTAATTTAGCAAGATTAATCCTCAAAACTAGAAACCGCTTCAAAATAGAGCCTCATTCGCTAATGTGGAAATCATTCAACTTAATGCCTCCATAACAATAACGAACAATAAGGGGGACAAGGAGTCTCCCTGTCTCAAACCATGAAAGCTACCAAAAAAAAAAACTTGTTGGAGTGTTGTTCACCTAAATAGGAAAAAGAAAACCCGAAGAAATACAATGCCTTGTCCACTTACACCATTTCTCTCCAAAACTGCATCTCCTCAGCATATACAACAACAAAACTTCAAAGTTAACAGAATCATAAACCATTTCAACATCCAGCTTGCACAACACAGTTGACTCCCCAGATCTAATCCTACCATACTCATTGGAAATGAGAATAGAGTTTAGGATCTACCTACTCCTGATGAAAGATTTCTATGGCTTAGAGCTAATATTCTCCACTACCATTTTTAACCTGCTGGCTAGGACTTTGGCAACTATTTTGTAAACTCCAACCACCAAGCTAATAGGTTGAAAGTCCTTAATATCAACCGCCCCAAGATTCTTCGGAAAAAGAGTAATGAAGGTTGCACTAAAGTTCTTTTCAAACAAACCTCTAGCATGGAAATCATGGAAAACATTCATGATACAAACCTTAAGAACATCCCAACAAGCTAGGAAGAATGCCATAAAAAGCCATAAGAACCCAAAGCCTTATCACTATTTAGGGCTTTCACCACCTCAAAGACCTTTTCTTCCTCAAAAGCTCTCTCCAATCAGATGGCTTCATTCTCCCCAATGGAATCAATAGTATGACCATCCAACCTAGGATCCAACTAAGACATTCCTAAACAAGCTATTGTAGAATTGTAAAATCTGTTCTTTTATCTCAGACCAATCTGAAGAGACTGTACCATTAACCACCACCTCTTCAATGAAGTTATTTCTCATATTCAAGTAGGCCACTCGATGGAACAATTTTGTACACTTGTCACCCTTTCTTAACCACAACGTCCGTGATTTCTTCCTCCAAGTCACCTTCTCCAACAGAGTTATCCTGTCCAAATCATTAATCATAGTAGCCTTCCTCAATTTCTCCTCCTCACTTAAAACTTTCCCTTCTTCCAAACCCTAAAAAACTGGTAAATCCTCCAAAGCAAGTTTTTTATTTTCTCTACGTTGCCAAACACCTCATTCTAGACTCTTAAAAGATTTTTGGTTGAGAGATAAAAGATTTTTGGACTGTAACTCAGCATGCTCAGTGCTCTCGGGGATGGAAAAAAATCCTGCGTTTAAGAGATACAGCAAGGCCTTTTCACAGACACCAAAATTGGTAATGGTAGTAACACCTTCCTTTCTAAGTGATCCTCAGTGAACTTCATTCAGGTTTATTGAATGCTAAGTTATGCACTTGGACAGTTTCTCACCACACATGATTACTTACATTACATTCACAAGTTAACTAAAGTTATCCAAAGAAGAATCAACAAAAATTACTCAATTTATATATATATTTTAAGTGATTGGCACCAAAGGGTGAGGGGGGGGGGAGCTTCAATTTGGGATATGGATATGGATAACTAAGAATTTCAAACTACAAAAGAGAAGCTCAGGTATGAAAAATTTCCAGTTACAAGGTCATTTGTCTACTCCACCCAATGCCACAACCATGGCTGCTCACTGATAAGCGCTGTAATATATTCCTCCTAGAAAGAGTCATTTCTTGTTTGTTATAGCAAATTTAAAGTTTTCATTCTAGAAATTGCAGGACTTCTACATAAAAAATCACGTAATTAAATAATGTGAACTCCCAGCAAACTGGTCATTCACCTTTTCAATAAAAGAACTATTTTACAAACACAGAATATGAAAGAAATGACCCTGAAAACCATTCTCTGAGAGTATTCCCATTAATTAAAACTATTTTATAAACACACAATAAGGCAAATTTTATTAGATGCAGAAACTAAATTTGTCTGACGTCTCAGATACTTAACAAAATCGCAAACTAGAAACTGGAAAGACAAACACACACAGAATCGAAAAAACAAAAAGAAAATCTGAGGGAATTCTATACAATTCTTATTAGTTCTTGAAATTCAAGCATAGCCATCAAGTTCAAAATTTCTTATCCAAAGAAGTTATCATACATCTAGAGAAATGAGTACAATTATCCCTGGAATATCCACCAGCAATGAGTAGTCTCCAACAATAGCCAACATAGAGAATAATTACCCATAATCACATTTCTGTTCCTCCCAAAAGTCTTTACATTAGTGAAACTGTAATGATACATCTACCACAAGATTAATTTTTTTGACAAGTAATAACCAGCCTTATAAAAATCGTAAGGGGCCCCAAAGTACACAGAGTATACAACAGGGATTACATAATTAGAAAAGGAAAAGCAAACAAAGAAATCATCACAGCTAATTGAAAATGGGGATACAAATGCTATAGTCCAAAGATACAAAGTGTATAAACACGAGGATAAAATGACCTCCGAGGACCTCTCCAAGTCCTCAAAGCACCTATTGTTCCTCTCCCTCCATAAACACTAGAAAAGGCAAGTAGGCATCATCTTCCAAACTACAGCAGTCCCCCTTCTTCCAAAAGACCACCAATAGGCGAACAACTCGAACACCCGTCTAGGCATCACCTAAGACATCCCGAAACTACCAAAAATGGCGCTCCACAAAACAAAAGCTACCTCACAATGAAGAAGAAGATGGTCCACCGTCTCCTCACTTCTCTTACACATGCAACATCTATTCGTTACAATAACATGCCTCTTCCTTAGATTGTGGTCAGAATTTTGCCCACAGCCGCCAACCACACAAAGAAATTCGCCCTTGGAGGAGCCTACGTCCGCCACACACTCTTCCAAGGGAATCTCCTTCCTTCAATGCAAGCTAAGGAGTAAAAGAGGGACTTGACCTTGAAAAGGCTTCGTTTTGAAGAGCTCCACCATAAACTATCTTCACATCCTCATCTCACTCTGATTGAATGCAACACCTGGAGAAAGGAGACAAAGACTTCCACCTCCCAATTATGTGCCTCTCTAGGAAAACTCACATTCCACTTATTGGAACCACCCAATACCTCCAAATTAGCCGCAATCGAGGCATCCTTTGCACAAGCAATGCCAAATAAAACAGGAAAAGCAACCTTGAGAACCGTATCTCCAAACCACAAATCAAGCCAAAAGCTAATCCGAGTCCCATCCCTACCACAAGTCTCGTATAGCCTTTGAAAGTAGGGGTGGGCAGATTAACCGGTTACCAATTACCAACAGATTACCAAATTTAACCAAACCGATATTAACCGCAACCAATAGTTATCGGTCGGTAATCGGTTGAAAATTTTATACCGACAAGCTTATCGGTCGGTTAATAATTTGTTATCGAAAAACCGATATGACTGATAAGGATTTTTAATATTTAATTTTTTATAATTTTATAATTTTTTTTTTTTTTGGATAAGTAATTTTATAATTTTTATTGAAACCAATATAAAAAAAAGATGTAGTGAATCATTATAAAAAAAGCTTCAATAAGTTATTTTAGCCAAGTATATATATATATTTGGGCCCCCAAAACAACTAATTTTTTGACCCAATTAGTAATCAATAAAAGGCCCAATAAAAAGCCCACAAAAATCGGTTTAACCAATCAGTTTAACCGATTACCGATATGACCAATAATTTTCAGTATCATTCCTTACCAGTCGGTAATCGGTTAAGAATCGATTAACCGATAGCTTATCGATTGGTAATTGGTAATCGGTAACCCCTATAACCAAACCGATATGACCGATACCCAGCCCTATTTGAAAGTTTCCCACCCTTTCTTGATATTCTTCCACAACCCCACCCCAAAAGCTCCTCTAGGCTCCAAAGAACATCACCCATCCCATAAACTTCCGAATTTCAAGTCTATCACAACTCTCCACCAAGCATCTCTCTCCATCCCATATCGCCACAGCCATTTCCCTAGAAGAGCACGATTAAACACCTTCAAATCTCTAATGCCCAGCTCTCCCTCCTTGATTGGAGTGCAAACCTTTGACCATTTCGCCAAATGATACTTGAACTTTTCACCTATCCCACCCCATAAGAAATTGCGTTATAACTTCTCAATGTGCTTAGCAACACTCACCGGGATAGGAAAAAGAGACAAGTAATAAGTGGGCAAATTAGCACGGGTACTCTTGATAAGGGTGACCCTACCGCCCTTTGACAAATACAACCTTTTTTTAACTGGCCAACTGATACTCTAATTTCTCGATAACACCATCCCAAATATATTTGGCCTTGTGGGAGACCCCTAATGGAAGACCAAGGTACTTTATTGGCAAAGTAGCAACCCCACATCCTAAAATACCAGCTAACATTCCCACTTGATCAGCATTCTCCACTGGAATTAACACCGACTTATCCAAGTTAACCTTCAAACCGGAAGCTGCTTCAAATAGCAAAAATACAGTTTGCAAAAAACGTAATTGGCCAGGCATAGCACTGCAAAAATTCAACATGTCATTGACAAGCAAAAGATGAGAGAAAACAGTATTACCAACATTGAAGCCTTCTAACAATCCCCCACAAACTGCTGCCGAAATCATCATGCTCAAAGCCTCCATCACAAGAACAAAGATAGAAGAAAGGGGGTCCCCTTGTCTTAGGCCCCTAGAACTACTAAAGAACCCATTAGGAGCACCATTGACCAAAATTGACAACTGCACCAAAGAGATGCAATGTTAATCCCAAGGGGTTGGCCCAAGTGGTGTTGACCTTGGTCTTGAGGTATCATCCCTTCAAGGTCCAAGGTTCAACACTTCATGGGTGCAAACAATCCCTTGGGGCAACACCTCTGGTGAAAAATCAGTAATTTAACCAGTTCCATGTAAGAAAACTTCCGAGAATGCGGTGCACATGGCCGGAGTTTATTCTGCAGGGGTGGGTTCAAAGGGCCCTACCTTGGAGAGGTTCCCCAACATAAAAAAAAAATAAAAATAAAAAATAAATGCTATGTTCTATCCATGAGCATCAAGTCCCCCCAAAACCACACCTCCTCAACAAGTACAACAAAAAATCCCAATTCACATGATCATAAGCTTTTCTAGATCCATTTTGCAAATGACCCCTGGCTTCCCAGATCTCAACCTACTATCAAGACATTCATTAGAAATTAAAATAGGGTCTAGAATTTGCCTACCTTTGATGAAAGCACTTTGTGACTTGGTGATTATCTTATCCAAAACCTTAGCAATGATTCTGTAGATACCCCCCACAAGGCTAATTGGGCAAAAGTCTTTGAGATTGATAGCACCAGGAATCTTCAAAATAAGCAAAATGAAAGTAGCATTGAGGCTCTTTTCAAACATTCCACCACTGTCAAAATCCCTAAACACCTTCATAATATCCTCCCTTAGAACCTCCCAACAATCTTCAAAGAAAGCCATAGAAAACCCATGGGGCCGACACCTTATTTCCATTCATCTTTGACACTACCTTCCTCACCTCCTCCTCTTCAAATTCTCTCTCCAACCAACCAGCCTCCAACTCCAAAATGAAATCAAAGGGAAGACCATCTACCATAGGCCTCCCCTTGCATTGCTCAAAAAAGAGCTTTTGATAGAACTCCACAATGTGCCCATTGATCTCAGAAAAGAGCTTTTGATAGAACTCCACAATGTGCCCATTGATCTCCTCCTGATTGGAAGAAGGATCGTCTCCAATCACAATGGTGTCTATAGAATTGTGCCTTCTATTAGAGTTGGCTATGGAGTGAAAAAAGTTAGTGCATTTATTTCCTTTTAATCACATCACCCTCGATTTCAGCCTCCAACTCACCTCCTCCATAAGAGTACACCTCTCTAACTCTCGAACAAGCTCAACCTTCCTCATTAACTCATCCTCATCGAAACCCATGAAAGCTATTTCTTGGAGCCATCGGACTGGGGTTAGCCACCTTGAATTAACCGTGGTGTACTTGGAAACTCCTTGAGGTTAAGGATTAGTGCAAGCAAAACTCGGATACCGTGCCAAATAAAAGAATCCCAACACTATTCCACTAGAGGCACAAACCCTACCACTTTGAGCCACGTGTTCTTGAATTTAAACGGCTTTTTCCCCCTTACCACGTTCCCCATATCAAGAATTATAGGAAAGTGATTCGAATGAAGGAGTAGAAGCCTCTTCTGCATGACCCCTGAAAACCAGGCTTCCATCTCTTGGAAAACAAGAAAAAGATCATTCCTTGACCATAAAGGGGGATCGTGAGAAATCGACCAAGTGAAAGAACCCCCAACAAGAGGAAGGTCCATCAACCCTTGTTCAGAAATAAAATCAGAGAACTCCCTCATAGCCAAATCCAGACAAGTTCCACCTGATCTTTCACTAGGAAGTCGAGTCACATTAAAATCACCCCCTATACACAACGGTATGTTCCACCAACTTAGGACACCCGCCAACTCATCCCAAAGAAGCCTTCTATCCCTATCAAGATTCAGACCATACACCCCAGCAAAAAGCCCAAGCAGAGCGATCCACAACATTCTTGAAAGTCACAGGCAGAGTGTAAACCCTACACATATATCAACCTTCTCCACCACCTTGTTATCCCACATGATCAAAATACCCCCCAAGGCCCCACTTGAGTCCAAACAACACCAATCCACATGATTGCTCCCCCAAAAACTGTGAACAATGCTGCAGGACATGCCCTGTAACTTGGTTTCTTGAAGGCATACAATATCCACCTTCCAAACTTTGAGCATATTACTCACCCTCAAGCGTTTATCCCTCTTGTTCAACCTTCTCACATTCCAAGAGAGAATTCTTGGCTTCATAAAATAACTACAAACCCCCTCCCCTTCCTATTGCCACGGCTAGATCTCACACCTCTAGCATCAGAATTCACCGAGCACTCCAAATTCTTGACCTCCTTCTTATCCTTTGTACCACTGCTCGAATTAGTTACCATAGCATTAATCCGACGTTCCGCTTCTAAGAAGGTCAAAAGGGCCAACAGTTGCAACTTATGACCCACAAACAAAATTCCCACAATAGGATAAATTTCATTGGCACACTGAATAACCCAGTCTAAGTAGCCCGGCATACCCCCTGAGGGGGAGCATAAGTGTTTAGAGGAGAAGGCCTACCAATACCAAAATCCCTTGCCCCCTCCTCCTCCCTACTCAAACTTCCAAAACTGTCTTCATCTCCAATAAACTGGGCACCATCCCATGTCTCAGCCAGCCTATATTCATCTCCAACACTGGGCGTTCAAGAGTCATAATGCTACCATTATCACTTATTAGTTTTCGAATTAAGAAGATAAGGACCTTTGTTTTAAATGTGACTCCTCTAACATCTATAGTCAGGATGTTAACTGTTAAACCAATATTCATATTCGATGCATAATAAATAATTTGAAAGAAAGATGTTGGATATCACACTTTCTCATTAAAATTTTGTCTTTCTTGAATCCTAAGATTCCAAAACATTGAAATGGATTATATAAATAAACACTAAATTTGGAGCTTTTTTTTTATATATATATAAGTAATTTTTTACTCCAAAGATAGAAGGAGAAATGGGAGATTCAAACTACTAACCTAACCTCCCTTTCATGAGGTGTGGTATAACCGATTGAGCTACCCTTAACTTTGGAGCATAATGCAGCAAACGTCTACCCAAACTAGGGGTATAAAGTTCTTTATAAATGGTTTTTCAGTTCATTCCTACCTCTGCTCAATGCTGCCGTATTGCTTGTGCTTGGTGACTTCCTTCTACATTGTACCCTTTTCTCTTCTACCTATATTAAGGGCTCTCACATAGTTCTAACCAGCAGAATTTAAATAGACTTTCTGGGTTGATGTAAAACACTAAGATATCTATTACTTTCCAAACTATAAAAGCTAGAAGCGATCAAGCAAATGTCAACATTAAATTTTTTTGTCTCCTAACTCCCCACCTGGGTTTTCCCCCTCCTTCCCCAAAAAAAAAAAAAAAGATTCAGAACCTAAAAGATGAACAATTTGCGAATGCAAGTGACTGAGACAATATGTACTGGCACATAAATATACTCAAACTATAAAATGGTGAAGTTAGCTACCCAAAATAAATCAGGGTTTACCCACTGTAGAGGCTGCTGACATAAATACAAATCATCCACAATAATATGCATGACGGTGTTAATACTTGGTAAGTGTAAAGTTGAGATACTAGTTGTAAATTTTTCTATTTTCAAGAATAAACTATCAGTATTATGTCAAAAGCTGTGCATTAGTAATACAATTGAAATGCAAGAGAATAATATTTGGATCGGAAGTAAATTTTAATCGCAAACAAGTCCATTACATGCCATGAAGATGTGGTAACATTAAAAAAATTATTTACAGTTTTCATTCTTATACACATTGAGAAGATCCAAAGAGATTTCCTTTGGGGAGGGATGAATGATGATTTTAAGTATCATCTTGTAGAGTGGGATAAGGTTTGTACTCCCATTGATGAGGGCGGTTTGGGGATTAGGAATATTCGGAGGTTTAATCAAGCTCTTTGGGGAAGTGGTTGTATGCTTTACTCATGAGGAGGGTGCTTGGTGGCATTCAAAGGTGTTGGTGGCCAAGTATGGGTTGATTGGGAGGTTGGCGGACGAGAGTCATTTCGCTTCACATGGGGTGGGTTTATGGAAATTTATTTGTATGGGTTGGCAGAATTTTAGGAGGTTCTTCAAGTATGATCCCGGTGAAGGCTCAAAATTCGCTTTTGGGAGGATGTTTGGTGTGGAGATAGGACTCTTAGGGAGGAATTTCCGCCTGTACAGCATTGCTAGTTTAAAGGATGCATCCATAGCACAATATGGAGTACTCTAGTGAATCTATTGGAATGTCCAATTCTCTCGGTTGATTCAAGATTGGGAGGTGGGGATTTGGCTGCATTTTATAAGTGTTTATATGAGTACAAGATGCGAGGAGAGGAGAGACAAGTTATGGTGGATGCCTTCTCAAGGGGGTCTTTGAGGTTAAGTCTTTCTACGAGCTCTCTCATGGAATGGGTTGGTCTCTTTCCCATGGAAGAGTGTTTGAAGTCCAAAGCTCCTCCTAGAGTGGCTTTGTTTGGACGGCGGTGCATAGCAAGATCCTTACTCTAGACAATCTTGGGAGGAGGGGCTTGGTGGTGAATCGATGTTGGCTATGTGAATCGGATGTGGAGTTTGATCATCTACTTCTTCATTGTCAGCGGTAGCAAGGGACTTGTGGATTACTTTCTTTGCTCGGTTTGGGCTATGTTGGTGATGCCTCGCTCGTCAAGGAGCTTTTAGCAGTTGGTGGACAGGTCGATGAGGAGCGCTATGGTTTGGAAAATGGTCCCTCATTGTATCTTGTGGTGTATTTGGAGGTAGCGAAACAATAGATGTTTCGAGGGCGTGTCGAGGACCCGAGAGGAGCTCATTCACTTTTTTCTTGTTACTCTTTTTTCTTGGACTACAGGCTGGCTCGCCCCGCGGGTTATTAGCTTTGTAGATTTTCTCTCTTTTTTCTCCATCTCTTCCTAGTCCCTTTTGTATACTCCCAGTGTACTAAGGGTTGCGCCCCTTTGCGCTTTTGATATAATTCATTGACTTATCAAAAAATTCTTATACACATCCATACTAATGCCAAATCACTATTATTCAGCAGAATGTTGAATCAGTTTTCTTAACACTTCAACCAACATGATAAGTTGGAGTCTAAATGGTTAAAGTAAATTAACTCAACTAAGCATTAGTCCCAACTAACGGCTGTTGGCAGCCTAATCCTTTTTGCAACTAGTTAGCTCACTCATGTGATTAAGGAAATGCCGAATAAAATGTGAAAGACAACGTAATGTATTATAATACATTTTCTCAAAACAACATTTATTCATTTCTTTCTTCCTTGTCAACCACAACAACTAAAACAACGTGGAAAATCCAGAGCCGGAAAGGAGGACACTGATGCTGGACATTTTTGGGAAAGTCGGGCTGATTCTCTCTCTCTCTCTCTCTCTCTCTACACACACATATTTTGTTAAGGCAAAGTGGAAATGAATAGCGACACATGTATCATAAAGCTTCTCAAATTATAGATGCTCAAGAAAGAAAGGGGTTACCTCCCTCAGTTCTTGATTCAACACCAAAGCATAGAATCTTCAACAAGACAAGATAGACGCAAGTCCCATATAACTTTTTGCTTAATATAAGAGAAAGGCTAGTAGTTAAGAAGAGACTTCCTACACAGAAACTGTACTTTCTGTATGAGAGTAAGCCATTCCCACCACACGCTAAACGCTTTATCCTTAGGCAAAGTCAAAACTACAGTGATTTTGACCCCTGACTATACCAGACTTAACCAACCCAATTTAGAAAAGGATTAATCTTGCAGGGCTTAAACCCTTCTCATCATTACCCTCAAAGCAATTCTCCAACAAATAAAGGTGCCCTTCTCTTTACTCATCTCCATAAACCTCCCCATTCAGAATCCAAGGTCACCCTTTAACACCGTTTTCATTTACTATTTCTATTCCAAAAATTATCAACTAAACAATTAGAAAAGAATCATATGATCATATCAGTCAGCAGAGTGAAGTTCGATTACTCCCGTCACTTAATTTTTGGAAATCTCAAAATGGTTTGATTTCCAATATCTTCGCCGAAACAAAATTAAACAGTGAAGAAGATAACAATCCTAACAACCAACACATCGTGAATATGAGAATAAGAGAAAATAATAATAATAATAATAATGTCAGAGATAAATGTAGCCCCAAATCACCCTTCCACCAAATGCAAACCGGATAACAAAAAATTAATAAATTAAGAAATAGCGATAATAATAAGTAAGAATGTTATTAAGTTGGCGATCGTATGATAGGACCCAACATCTACAAACAATCCCAAAACGACTAAATCGAACTCCAAAAAAGTCAAGAAAATCCGAAAGTCCAAAAACAAAGAAGACAAAAATGGATGAAACACAGGAAGGCAGGGTTTTAGTTGAGAATTACTGGTGACCATCATCGAAGGCCGGGGGAGGAGCATCTTCGCTGTTGTAGTGAGCGACGAGCGTGTCGAAGCAGAAGACCACCATCTCACGGTTCGCCGACACCATGTTCGCTCTTTTGCGAAACGTCAAACAAACAAGCAACAAAAAGGAAACGTTTTTTTTTCTTCTTAAATGTATATATGATCAGATGATTCAGATTCTTTTGGAGCAGATTCTGTCAGCAGTTGCTGCTTACGTTAATAGAGAGAGAGAGAAATTGGTCCCTGAAATAATTGCGGATCATGGAAGAGACCAGCGACACAGAGAGAGAGAGAGAGAGAGAGAGCACAGAGAAGCTTTCGTCGTCTCTCTTCCTCTCAAATGTTTTTTTTTTTTTTTCCTTGTGTTTCTAACTTTCTACAGAGGCACCTGCAAATTAAAACAAAACAAAAACGAAAACAAAAGAACTGAGAGTACCCTCGAGTATAGGGTTAATTTCGGGAATAGCCTTTACGCTACCCCACTTGCTTTCTCTTTTTCTTTAGTAGGATTCCGTGTTGGCACTGCACTCCACTCTGGTGGGTTCGTTTGTGTCCGCTTTTGAATTTGCTCTTTTTGTTCCTTTTTGCCTACTAGAGACGGAAAAAGTAGATTTATTTTCTTTAAACTAGCACTCAATTTTTAAATGTCATTTTCAAACTAAAAATTGCAATATCACCCAAATTATAAAAATTCCAAAAAAACCCCTAAATAGCTAGGCATTTTTATCTTCTTGTTTGAAAATTATTACCACACTTTTTGCCCCTTTTCTTTCACCACTTAATGGATTATGGTGTATAATCTAGCCCGTTTGAGAGTCGCTCACTACATTTGTTGCTGTGTCATTTTACTCATAATCCCAGTTTTATTCACCACATTGAGTTTTGTTCAGTGTTGCCAAGTTCCCCTCTAATTTATCCGGACAAAGATCCTCCCAATTTTATTTGAAATAAATAATATTCATTTCATGACTAGGACTTAAAATTAGTATATCCAGCAGTGTACATGATTCTAAATTATTTTAATTAATTAAAAATGTGCCAACATTGATTTCATATACACCGTTAGAAACAATAACTTTAAATCATGTCCAATTTCATTTGAGGGTCTTATTCCAATTTATCCACCTCTTAATTTCCATTCATCTTGCTAGCATCAATAATTGGGGCTTCATCCTTGTCACTTTCTGGCCCTATCATTGAACTATACTATTCACAGCATCAATATCCTGATGCTGTCTCCCAGTATATCATTGTGCCTAACAGGTTTGAAGGTATAAAATACCATACCATTTTATCTTTCTGGGCTATGTAAAAAAGACTCCGCAGGTCTGTCTGTCCATCACCATCACCACCACAACTACAAACATATAATCCTTATTTGAAATTACCGAGTACATCATATTTGATTCCAAAAACTAATAAACAAAACCTACCACTGACACATAACTTCAGATTTTTATGAACATATTAGTCAGAGTCAGAGTCATGCCTCCTTTTCTCCTTGTCTTTCCTGGGTTTCCTCTTGTTCTCCGAATCACGAGATCGCCGTTTCTCGCGCCTTTCATGCTTCTCTTTTTTCTTCTCTTCACGCCTCCTTTTCTTTCGACTACTTTCATCCTCAGATTCCTCTTCTTGGTGATTACTAGGTGACAGATCAGGCACAGCCTCCTTTTCTGCTTCAGGTGAAACATCATTCGGAGTGGGTTGAAGAGAACTTGTTTCTTCCCAAGTCCGGGTGCCCTGCAGTACATACAAAGAATTAGGACAAGGGATTAAAGGGGAAGAAGAAGAAAACAAAAGAATTAGAATGCAGTGTATCATTGTTTGTACAAAAGTTGGTGTCAAGACTCGCATTTACATTCAATTAGCCTCCATAAAATAAAACTGAAGGAACCAAAAGCTACCAAGTTAGAGTTAACAGGGTAAGATGTCAAATGTTTTGACAGTCGTTTCTAGTATTAGAAAGAGCAGCTCTAACACCAAAAAATGATTTAAAAAAAAAAATTCCAAACATCTTTTCTGAATGGCCCTGATAGCATTAGTTCAGTGATTCTAACGCTTGACCATTCATGGATGACTACGAAATTTTAGAACTGTATATACCCTATCCAAGTCCAAAATGTTTAGTGCATGATGGTATGTCAGGTCAAACAAAATAGGAAGTAGACAGCTACTATAATTCAGTTCCAATAAAACTTTTGCATAACCATCAGTAGGATATCCATTAGGATATGCAAACCATTCTCTAGATGAAGAACAACAAAAATGAAAAATAATGTGAAAAACGAATTTAGTATGGTGTATCGTTCACTTTCTGCCGGTGCCCCTAATATTTCTCTAGAACTATTTCAAATTTGTTTTTCAAACATCAAGCACTTAATAACAAATTGCAAGTTCTGCATCGTATACATAATTCTCTTGGTGTTTTTTTTTTGGGTTGGGGGGGAGAAGAGAGAAGAGACATTTGGGAATTCAAACAATTATGATTTACCTAATGGGGCATAAAAAATTCAGTCTTTCATCATATGTAATGCACAATAAAATCATTTACTTTGAAACAAATTAAGCATAGAATACTCTGAACTTGACCATTACAAGTCATGTTGCTTCTCTAGGGAGGGTACAAACACAAAGACACATGCAGCCAAACCTTCAACCACACTAGAAATAACCATATACAGACTAACCCGTGCAGCCCAATCTTCAATCAGGCACCATCATAAATTAGAAGCCCATTATATCCAAGCTAAGACTACTTTCTGGAACTTTAATCTTTGGGCTAAGCCTGGACTCTTGGTAACTGACACTTGGACTGGTCTAAATCATTGAATACTAGATCAAGGAAATGGGGGACAAATATTTTGATATACAATCTAATGATCATTTAAGTCACTTGAATGGATAATTCTTATATTCTTTATCATATAGGGCCAGGCCTGCACCCAAACATATGTCTCAGGGTAGCTTCATACCTTCACACTGAGGCCAAAAGCCATCGTCATGTTCTGTGACCTCATGACTCATCACATGGCTACTCTTCAATCCTAGAACATATATTTAATCCGTGAATTTGAATAGAATCAAATAGACAAAGTGATGCAGACCGTGATGCTGGAGAATACATGAGAAATAATGGAAGAGATATGGAAGAGCAGAGTACTGCAGCTGCCGATCCCCAGGATCAGAAGTCACTCTAGAGGCCTGAAGCTACTGAGCAAGAGAACGATCGCAGCCTGACCTGCGATCGTTCGCAGAAGACCCCTCTAGAAGCCTGCGGCTACTGAGGAAGCGACCGATGGCAGGGGAACGTGCGCCCTGATCGGTCGCCCAGGTGCGAACGATCGCACCCCAACCTGCGATCGATCGCACACGGCCAAACTATGTTATTTTTTCGCGTTTTTACTTATTAAATCGCATTAGGGTTCTTATTTTTGAGTTGTATTAGTATTATAAGTCTTTATTCCGAACTTCTTTAGTCTTGGGGCTATATATTCATGTTTATAGCCTCCACAGGGATTGATGATGGTTGTTGGTTTTTCCAGTTTAATTAAATAAGACTTCTCACAGTTGAGAATTCTTTTTCATATTTTCCTTTGATTTACAGATAGACTCTGTTTATTAGAGAAGGGTTCTACGATTCTTGATAGACTCAAAATCAGAGATCCATTTATCCATCTTCTTGTATTGTTTCTTGGCTTTCATTAATCTCAGGCTGCATCACAAAGCCAATTCAACTTATCACTCAAATTGACCAAAATACTCAAATTACTAGCTTAATTCCATTTTCACTTGGATTTTGTAGATGCAGCCAGTCAAGGAAAGGGCTAGTTGGCTCAAAAGGCATACTTAAGTCGCAAGTAGACAAGCTTGACTGGTGGTTCAAGCATGTGGCACGGTATACCTTGCCCAACCAGTTTAAGTCAGCCACCAGGTTACTGAACTTGGGAATATCTTCCATTTGGTCATGGCGTAAATGACCCAATTTATGCCCACCAACCAGAAGATGACAACTAAGCTTGTTCTAACTTACAAAATGTACTTACCCACACCAGAATATACCACCCCTGCTCTTCAAATTTTTCCTTCTTTCTCCCTTCTTCCTTCTCTTCCTCATTCTTTGCCAAACCAGAGAACCAGAGGAAACCCATTGAGGTTGAGGCTTGATTTTTGTTTCTATGGTTCTTCTTCCCCAAAACACATCAAATTTTTTTTTCCCTCTTCTTCGCTGGACCAGCGGGCACCGACCAGTGGTCCCGCCACCGAATCCCGCACTGGTCAGCGATAACACCGGTGGAGGAATGATTTTTTCTAATTCCATTGGCTGGAGCAGCGGTGGTGAACCGTCGGAGTAGCCTGGCGGCGTGGGCATGGGCGGAGCTGGGTGGCTGGTCGGTGCAAAGCTGGGCGGTGTGGGATTCGCAGGAGGTGGCAGCATCTCTGCAGGGGAGGGGGTGGCGGTCTGGGCAGAGGAGTTTGAGAAATTATTTAGGAGGCGAAAGAAAACCTCCATTTTGTGAAACCAAGTTTTGCTGGAGGAAAGGAAGTTGCTGTTTGGGTTATAATCATGTGAAACCAAGTTTATTTTGTATATGAAATAATATGAGGTGGCAGCATTTGAGTGGAAGGCAGAAATGTTTTCTGCCTTGACCATATAGCAGCAGCACTCACTGAACTTTTTAACAAACCTGTCATCACTAACCCTCCTCAAAACTGCCCGGGGAAAAAAAGATGACATCCTTCACTAATTGTACCTGACAGAATATTATAAAAACTTTCTCCAAAAAAGTTTGTAAGTCTGGTATGCATCATGAAAAATCTAAATATATAATATAAATTGGAATGGCATATCAGCAGAACCTAACCCACGTTTTCTTTTTATTTATTTACTTTTGTCTTCAGACATATACCTTGCAAAACCAAGACCTTGAACCTGAGCAGCTTCAGCATGCCCTGCACCCAAGTCCTCTGCAGTAGAGCCTCGCTTCACAAGTTCAGAAAACTCATGCTTATCAAGCCGATTACCTTGAGGTCGGCTAGCACGCTTAGGAGCTAAGCCTAGAGCCTCCCTCATGGCCTGTTCCTCCTGTTCCTTTATTCTTTTTATTTCTTCTTTTGCAGCCTCCATCTCTGAATCCCGAGATTTTTTGTCCCTGGTATACCAGTGTAGATCTTTCCCTGTTGCATCATCAAAAGGTGCAATAAGAATTTGTCTGAGTGCATGAAAGATAACTAAAGCTATATTTCTAAAATCCAAAAACAAAGCTTGTACTGATTTCAGCATCAAAACCATTTTGCTATTGATGTACAATCAGAGAACCATTTCAAATCAAGCCATCAGCCGCATACTGACGAAACTTAAAGAACTCTCAATTATGCAGACAAAACTGGGAAAATGCTAAGTGACCCTCTATCAACATTTCCAGAGATGGACTTGTTATTTGTTATATAGCCAAACAAGCAAACAAAGAAGCAAAAGTTTTGCACCTATCTATTTTGACCATAACCAGAGATTATCCCTTACTAGTAGCATGTTTGGGATTGTGTTGGGAAATAGAGCTTTTAAGTTTTAAGGCCAAAAATTGCTTTTTAGAAAAAGTTTCATTTTTTAACTTTTCCCAAAAGTGCATTTTGGCCCTTTTTTAAACTTTGTATATATGCAAATATCACATACAAATAACATACACTAGTGCACTTAAACAGAAGCCAAAACCATGGTAATACACCTCTTAGCAAACCACATATTGGTTAGCCAAGGGCATAGTCAATGCAATACTTCATCATTAAGAAAAGTAGAAATTATTCATCAAAAAAAATAAAAGAATAGCTGTAATTCTGATAGAATTAGTGGAGAAACCTCAACTCAAATCAATTAAGCCTTCATCCAAATAAATTGGGGTAGGTCTTATGAATCCTCGTCAACTGATTATGGTCATCCACATATTTTTTCTAATATCCTATCCAAAATCAATATTCTCCATTGGCACCAAATATAATATATCACTCTCTACTAGTTCGCCCTATGCTAGTCTAGGCTTACCTCTGCCTATTTTCACTCTATCAACTTGAGTTAATCACCTTTTATTGCTGGTGCATTCACTGGTCTCCATTGCATATAACCAAACCATCTTAAGGGATTCTCTCTCATCTTTTCTTCATAGGAGCCAAGGGGGGGTTAATCACCTTTGTTTGGGCGTTTGGGGGGGTTTATGGCCCGAATGACGATGCGGAGCGAAGGGTCCTTTGGGAGGAATTGGCTGGGTTGATGAATGTGTGGGAGATCCCTTGGTGTTTTGGTGGGGATTTTAATGTTGTCTGATTTCCCAGTGAGCATTCTAGTGATTCCTACTATTCTACAGGCATGAGGAATTTTTCGGACTTCATTTCCAAAAAAGGCTTGGTGGACATTTGCTGGTGGGAGGCCAATTTACTTGGTCAAATAATCAAGAAAATGAGTCATGGTCTAGAATTGATTGGTTTTTACTCTCCTCAAATTGGGACGATCATTATCCGGCGGTGTCTCAAAAAAGACTTCAACATCTTCTTTTTTTGGATAAGTAATAATTTATTAAAAAGAGCACAGAGCACAGAGGGGCACAACCCTAGTACACAGGAAGTATACAAGAAAACGCCTAAGAGGGGCTAGAGAAGAGATATAGAAAATCGAGATAAGTAATCACAGTAGGGGCTAGCCAAGCAGCCACCCACGTGAAGAGAGTAATAAAAAAGGAATGTAAAAGATCTTCAGAGCTTCTTTCGGAGTCCTCGAAAAATCTCCCATTCCTTTCCCCCCAAAGGCACCACATAATACAAAGCGGTACCATCTTCCAAACCCAACCTGGCGCCCACCAACCACCAACAATGCCCCGAGGCATAACCCAAGCTAAGCCAAAACGATTAAAAAAGGCGTTCCATAAAAATTGGGCTTTCTTCATTCACAATGAAGAAGTAAGTGATCAATAGATTCCTCTTCCTTCTTATACATCCCACATCTATTGACCAACACAATATTTCTCCTCTTCAAGTTGTCCAATGTAAGAATTTTGCCAAGAGCAGCCGACCATACAAAAAACGCCACCCTTGGAGGAGCTTTAGTATGCCAAATGCTCTTCCAAGGGAAAGGGACGTCTTCTTTCCGATCATTTCCCTTTGTTATTGGACTGTGGAGCTCCTTGTGGAGGTAAAAAGTATTTTAAATTCGAGAATATGTGGCTGAAATCTGAAGGGTTTGTTGACCAGGTCAAGGCTTGGTGGGGGTCTTATTTGTTTGAAGGCTTACCTAGCTTTGTTCTAGCTAACAAGTTGAAATCCCTTAAGATGGACTTGAAAAAGTAGAATGAAGAGGTGTTTGGTGACATTGGGAGGAAAAAGGAGTTGTTGGAAGGAATTCAGGAGCTGGATGTCTTGGTAGAGACGAGGGGTTTAGCTTAGGAGGAGAAGATTAAAAAGGCCAATATGTCAAAAGAATTGGAGAATACTTTGTTATGTGAGGAAATTCATTGGCGTCAAAAGTCGAGAGCTTTGTGGTTGAAGGAGGGGGACGGAAACACACGATTTTTTCACAAGGTGGCTACCTCCCATCGTAGGTATAATTGTGTGGAAGTGCTTTGCATCAACGGTGTTTTGTTCGATGATCCCACTAAGGTAAAAGATCATGTTGTGCAGTTCTATCAAAGCTTAGATCCTGAGAGGAACACTTGGAGACCTAAAATGGATAACCAAGATTTTTTTGTCCATTGATAAGGAGGATAATAATTGGTTAGAAAGAGATTTTGACGAAAAGGAGGTTTGGGAGGTGGTAAAAGGTATGAAGGGTGACAAGGCACCGGGTCCGGATGGCTTTACCATGGCTTTCTTCCAAGCTTGTTGAGGTGGGGTAAAACATGATTTTATGGCTGTTTTTGCTGAATTTCATCAAAGACATCAGCTGGTAAAAAGCTTGAATGCAACGTTCATTTCCTTGATTCCGAAAAAGGTGGATGTGGTGGAGATGAAGATTTTCAGCCCATTAGTTTGGTGGGAGGAGTGTATAAAATTGTTTCCAAGGTCCTTGCCAATAGGATGAGAACTGTTTTCGGTAAGATCGTTTCCAACTCTCAAAATGCTTTTATCAAGGGTCGTCAAATTTTAGATTATGTGCTTATTGCAAATGAATGTGTGGATAGTTGTATGAGGTCAGAGGTGCCAGGCATGTTATGCAAGTTGGACTTGGAAAAGGCTTATGACTATGTGAATTGGGACTTTGTTCTGTATTTGCTGCAGCGTTGTGGTTTCGGTGAGAGATGGAGGGCTTGGATAGAGTGGTGTATCTCATCGGTTAGATTCTCCATTCTGTTGAATGGTTCTCCAGAAGGCTTCTTTAACAATTGGGAAATTCGGCAAGGGGATCCTCTTTCTCCGTTACTTTTTGTTCTTGTTATGGAGGCGTTGAGTAAGATGGTGAATGCGACTGTTGAACAAGGCCTTTTGACTAGTTTCTCAGTGGGATCTAGGGTCTTCTCTGAGTTGGTGGTTTCTCACTCTCTATTCACTGATGATACTTTGATTTTTTGTGAAGCTTCATCCGCAAATCCTGTATGTGCGCCTTATTCTCCAGTGTTTTGAAGCTGTTTAGGTTGAGATTTAATCTTGGTAATTCAGTAATTGTTGCTATTGGTGAGGTGGAGAACATTGGGGCCTTAGCTAATATTCTTGGGTGTAGTGTTGCTGGTCTGCCTATGAAGTATTTGGGGTTGCCTCTTGGGGCATCGTATAAGAATGTGGTTATGTGGAATGATATGATTGAACAGTCGGAGTGTCAAATGGCTGGTTGAAAAAGAATGTATCTTTCTAAGGGAGGTTGCTTAACTCTCATTAAGAGTACATTGTCTAACCTTCCGACTTACTTTTTATCTCTGTTTCCTATTCCGATGAGTGTAGCAAATAGACTTGAGAAAGTTCAAAGAGATTTCTTATGGGGAGGGACGGGAGATGAGCCTAAGTTGCATCTTGTAAGTTGGAATCAATTTTGCCGTCCTTTGCGCTCCGGTGGTCTGGGCATTCAAAAGTTGTATAAGTTCAATCAAGCTCTCTTGGGAAAATGGCTTTGGAGATACGC
Organism: Carpinus viminea; assembly: GCA_013348765.1. NCBI lineage: Eukaryota > Viridiplantae > Streptophyta > Magnoliopsida > Fagales > Betulaceae > Carpinus > Carpinus viminea. The sequence continues at coordinate 37,820,291 of CP054668.1, read as the reverse complement.
AAATGAAAGTGAGGCCCTTCGGTTCAAGATAATTAAAGCCAAGTATGAAGACCAAGACGGTGGTTGGTATACTAAGGAGGTTTCAAGCTCTCATGGTGTTGGCTTGTGGAAGCATATTCGTCAAGGTTGGAACTTTTTTGCCAATGGTATTCAGTTTGAGGTGGGAATGGGTTCGAAAGTTCGCTTCTAGCAAGATCTTTGGTGTGGGGATCAGCCTTTGAAACATGCCTTCCCCTCCCTTTTCAACATTGCTAGATACAAAGAAGCTTGGGTGAAGGATAACTTTATATGGAGGAACAGGTTGTCGAGCGGAACGTCATCTTTGTGCAATCCGTCCAGGAGTTGGGTATGGTCCTTTCTTTCTTTGATCGGTTATATTCTTGTAAGATCTCCCTTGGAAATGTGGACCGCATTCGTTGGTCCTCATCCAAGAAGGGTATTTTCGAGGTGAAGTCATTCTATAAAGCCTTGTCCAACTTCGACCATGAGGTGTTTCCTTGGAAGAGTATCTGGCATACTAAGGTGCCGCTGCGAGTGGTGTTCTTCAGGTGGACTGCGGCCCTCGGCAAAATTTTGACTCATGATAATTTACGTAAGAGGAATATTGTGGTAGTGAAATGATGTTGTATGTGTAAGAAGAACGGAGAGACAGTCGATCACCTTCTTCTTCATTGCAAGACTGCTAGTGCTCTTTGGCATATTGTCTTTAGTTAGTTTGGGCTGCTTTGGGTTATGCCTCGCAGGGTTGGTGATTTATTTGATTGTTGGTGGTCGGGAGGACGTTCTCGGAGTGCAGTAGTGTGGAAGATGATCCCTCTATGTCTTATGTGGTGCTTGTGGAGTGAAAGAAATGCTAGATGCTTTGATAATTCCAATAGGACTTTAGAGGAACTTATTCATTTTTTCCTCACTACTCTGTACTCTTGGACGGCTGCTTAGTTAGCCCCTTTAGTGATCAATTTTTCTGACTTTCTTTTTCATTTCTCTCCCTCTTAGGCGCTCTTATTTTATACTTCCCGTGTAAATGGGTTGCACCACTCTGTGCTTTTTTATTTTATATAATCCTTATCAAAAAAAATAGGAGCCAAGGTTCTTAATACATTCTTAATAACCAAACTTCTCAATACTTCTGAGCAAATGGTTTTATTACTTTCCTTATATTTCTCCATTATTTTTAAAAATACAACTCAACATTCTCATTTTGGTTACGCTCATTTTGTGAACATATTGTTTCTTAATAGCTAAAAATTATGTACAGTAGAGCAAGGCAAGTTTTTATACCGGTACAATAGGAATTTTCTTCAACCTCATATATTCTACAGCCACAAAATGCTTTCAAAACATTTCTGTACTGCATCCACCCCACTCTTATTCTATGACCCACATCCTCGTGAATCTTCCCATCTTTATGAATTATCGACTGAAGATACCTAAAGTGATTGCTCTTTGGTAAATATTGAATATCAAGTTTTATTATCCCTCCAAACTTCCAACTTAGAATTAACTCCTGTTTTAATCTCATGAACTAACTCAATATCATTAAAAATAAAATAAAATAAAAAGACATTAAACATGGAACTCTATCTTGAATCTGTGGTGAAAGTTTACCATACATAATATGGAGTTTACAAAGAACTGTAAATATAAAACAAATCCATAGCCTGTAAAATACTATGCAGAATAGAACTAAGGGCTAGTGGAGTCTAAAATCTATTTCCAGAGAAGTAATCAAAGTGGTTGTTTCTGTTGATACTCTGGACAGATCATGCTAAGACAATAAAGTAAAAGTAATGAGAAATTGTTACCTTTCTGCCATCTTCCTACAGGAGCCTTGATACTGTGACCAAGGTAGTTCTCTCGATGTTTATCAGCTTTTACATCCTCCCAACTAAATTCTGTGCATTACAAGCAAAGCACCGAAAATTAACAGAAAGATTCAAATGAAAAAAGAAAGAAAAGTATCAACAAAACTATGTTCAACAACCATATAGATAAATACTCGCATAAAAAACCTGTCAAGTACTTTGGGCAACATCAAGGTGACATCCTATCAAAACTATGTTTGATAGTAATGCCAATTAGAGAAAAAGAAATCCATCTGATAGAGTGTTTGTTTCAGTTCACTCAAGAGGCTTTCCACAATATCTATGCACTTTTCCAGAAGAATCAGATGCATTAATTGCTTACCACATCACCAAATCTAAAGCAAAACCCTCAAGGTGATGAATTATGCTTATCAAAATATATTATGGGCAATGTACCATCACCATATATGTTTTTTTTTTCCAAAAGAACTTGCAGAGCTAAGGATACTGGGAGGCATTTCCCAAATAATTACAAAAGGAAATGCTAACCAATTACAAAACTAAACACAAGCACAACTTATAAACAGCCAATAAAAATGAGAGCAATTATGAACAGATGTAAGCAATATGAGTTCAAGCTGATTTGTGATTGGTCAAGGTGGATAAGAGGAAACACGCCCACTCCATATTCTTTAAATGGGCAAGGCTCAGATACTGCATGCAATAAGTCTAAACAACTACTTAGATCTTGGTTGATTTGCATTCCTTTCAAGCATGATTTCACCCTTAGACTCATTATGCTATTCCACTTAATCGTTGGCTCAGGGTTCACTGGGTCAATGCTAGATGCATTGCAGTATGACCTTCAAGAGGTGGACCTACCTTTGTTAACACAATAGCAATTATAAACGTAGGTTTAGTAAACTATCTGTATTTCATGAAATAAAATTCTAAAAAGCACCAAGGACGAGATGAGGCAAGGAAGCAATACAAACCAAATTTGAAGATAGGACAATTTTTGAGAAATTAGAATATCATATAGTTGGCACATGCACATGTTAATTAATTAATATGTAAATAAAATAACAATTTCATGTATAACTTAATATTATTTTTCAATAGTTCCTCCATAATATTTCAACATATATAATTTTTTCTTCCTAGTGTTATGTCTTTAAATCTATGTCTTCAATCAATCCATTTATATCAATATGCTTATAAATAGTAGCTTGCATCAGAGAGTCTAACCAAATTAATAGGCCTTCAAAATATCTATGCAATAATAATTTAACACACAATCTATGAAATAAGAATTTAACACATCATACTTTATACTTTTCAATATATTGCTACTATATAAAACCTAATTAAAACACACTAGTACTGATGAAAGAAGTCATATCAAGGGAAAATCCAAAAGAAAAAGCTGGCAAGAGAGGTTAAATCCAATAGACAACAAAAACAGCCCAAGGAAGAGATGAATATATATATATAGTGGAAGGATTACGTGTTCTTGGTATAACTGAAGAAGGAAGGGCATTAAGTGTTGAGGAGAATTTGAAGAAGACAGAAATTGTTAGTGAATTGAAAAGATCCACTTTCATGGAGGAAGTAAGTTGGAAGCAAAAATATAGGATCTTGTGGCTCAAGGAGGGTGACACATGCACAAAGTTTTTTCACATAAGGGCTAACTCCAACAAAAGAAGGAGCTCCACTGACTCCTTGTTGATTGATGGCACAATTTCTTCCAATCGGTTGGAGATTAGCAAGCACATTATCCAGTTTTATAAAAGGTTAACAGCTCACATGGAGGTCTATGGAGGACGGGTTTTTCTTTGATTCTACTGATAAGGCTGAGGCTAGTTGGTTGGAGTGACAATTTGAGGATAGGGAGGTGTGGGAGGTTGTGAAACCTATGAATGGTGTCAAAGCGCCAGGCCCTAATGGTTACTCTATGGCGTTCTTCCAAGCTTGTTGGGTTGTTTTGAAAGAGGACATAATCAAGTCTTTCGTGAATTTCATGCTAGTGGTAAGTTTGAGAGAAGCCTTAATGCTACGTTCCTTGCCCTTATTTCAAAGATTCCAGGTACTTTCGACCCTAAGGATTTTCACCTGATCAATCTAGTGGCTAGCATTTATAAGATTATTGCTAAGATTCTAATGAACATGCGACAGTCTAGGACTTTGAGTATATTCCTCAAGGTCTTAGGTTAGAAACCTATTGAGTGCAAATTGCTTCTTGGGGCCATCAAACTAGGAATTCACCCCTTGAATTAACCAAGGGGCACTTGTGAGAAAGTCCTTGTCGAGGGTCTATGCACCCCTAGGATTAGTCGGAACAAAGCTCCTGATACCCGGTGCCAAATAAAAAAAAATGGTGTTAGAGAAGATTAATTCTAAGTCTCAGAATGCATTCATCCGAGTTAGGCAGATCTTAGATTTTATTCTTATTTGGTAATAAGAATGCAAGAATGAGATTTCGAGAACTAGGGGTTATTTGTAAAATGGGGTTAGAAAAAGCTTATGATCATGTTAAATGAGATTTTCTGCTGTACATACTGAGCATATGAGGTTTGGGGGAAAATGGTGCTCATGGATAGCTCACTGTATTTCCATGGTGTGTTTCTCAGTTTTGGTAAAACGCTTTCCATAGGCTTCTTTAGCAGCTCTCATGGCTTGAGGCAAGGGAACCCTCTGTCTCCTCTACTGTTTGTCATAGTAATGGAGGTGTTGGAAAGGACGATTTCAGCTGCAGTGAGTGAAGGTTCGTTGTTTGGTTTCTTTGTGGGGACAAGGATGGATATCTCCCATCTTTTGTTTGTTGATGATATATTACTTTTCTGTGGGGCCGACCCAAATCATCTTTGCAATATACGAAGCTTATTCTTATGTTTTGAAGCTTATTCTTATGTTTTGAAGCTGTGTTGGGGTTGAAGACGAACCTAGCCAAATTGGAATTTGTTCATGTGGAAAATGTTGATAATGTGGTTGAGATTTTGGGCATTTGGGGTTGCTAATAAGTGCCAAAATATTCATATTTTAGCCCTTAATTTACATTTGTTAATTTTTTAGTTTTTGTTATTTTGTTCCATTTCACTTTCTTTTTGTGTTTTTTGTGTCTTTACAGGTTTTTGGAGAAAATGAATCAATTTTGGAAATTGGAGCATAAAAGGGTGATTTCGGGTATTCCGCATTCTGTCAGAGCGATCAAGTGCAGGAAACCTAGGCTCAAGCGCTCAAGCGCCCAAGCCATGGGTCATGCGCAGCATGTGCTCATGCACATTAGAAGAAGAATCAATCACAGAAGTGCGATCGAGCGCATATGGGCTAGGATTGAGCGCACTCATGCGCTAGAGACAATCTAGAGGCAGCTAGGACTCCTTTTCCTTTCCAAACTTGGATTTCCAAGTCCCAATTGTAATAAGACCTAGACCTCTAAATTTCCTAGGGTTTCTAGAGTCTTCCTAAAGCCTATAAATAGACCTCTAAGCCTCACAAATTAGGGGGAATGGAAATGAAGAGAAATTGGAGGCTACTTCTAAGAGCGATTTTCGGTTCTTTCTTTTTCCTTTTCTTTTTAGTTTTATTTTAATTATGTGTAACTAAATACTTTAGTAGGGCTAGATTGAAGCCCTAATTATGTTTATCTAATATTTCAATATTGGCACCTTTGTGATAATCATATTATGATGCTTAACTTGATTAATTCATGTTTTATCGAATTCCTTATATGAATGTGCTTGGCCAACATATGCATATAGTATGGATTAGTTATTTAAGTCAATTTGGATGACCAAGTCCTAGGCTTAATAGTGATAAAATAATCTCCTCACGGGTTCTTGGGATAAATAACATGGAGAACTAAGAGTATACACCCATGCCCTAGGCCTCATGTGTTTGTCGGTTTTCATAAATTTATGCTTTCTTACAGAATAACTTAGTATACATCAATGTTAAATCCTATAAGAAAAAAAAGAATTCGAGTATACACCCATGCCTAATTCATTACTTAGAAAAATCTATAGCTTAAGGAGTATACACTCATGCCCTTTGGTTGCAAGCATTGAGTATTCATAATATGATTGAAGCATTGTCATATTGGTATATTAATTAAGAATGATTAGTGGTAAATATCAAAGCCCTACCTTTTAATTTATCTTTATTTCTTTTTCATAATATCAAGTTAGAAACAATCTTGATAATTAATTAATTCTAAACAAAATTAACAATCTTCATGGGAATGATCTCGTACTTGCACACTATACTACTGTTTTGATCTTATGCACTTGCGAGTTAAAACGTAACAAATATTATCTATTAATTTAGGTAATATTTGCCACAACAGTTGCGTCTTTGCCCATTAAGTATATTGGCCTTCTGTTTGTATATTCAACGACGTTATTAGAAGATGGAACATCGATTAGTTAGTTGGAAAATGTCGTATTTCTCTAAGGAAGGTAGGAGTACCTTTATCAAGAGCACTGTATAAAATTTACCTACATACTTTATGTCTCTCTTTCCTCTCCCTACAAGTGTTGCAAACCGTATTGAAAAGCTTCAATAAGATTTCTTATGTGGTGGGCTAGGCGAAGAGTTCAAATATCACCTGTTAAGTTGACCCAAGGTTTGTATGTTGATCATTGAGGGAAGGTTGGGGGTTAGGAACTTCCTAAGGTTTAGTCATGCTCTCTTAGGTAAATGGCTATGTCGCTATAATCTTGATAGAAAGGCTTGATGGAAAGTGGTAGTGGAATTTAAATATGGTAGTTTATGGGGAAAGTGGTGTCTAGTGAACCTGTTGGGGTGGGTTTATGGAAGAATATTAGGAAGGGTTGGGGGAAGTTTTGCAATCATACCAAATTCGAGGTGGGAGATGGCACCAACATTAGATTCTGACATGATCTTTGATGTGAGGATATGGCCCTTAAGAAAGCATTTCTAGTTTCATTTGGTATTTCTTGTGCAAAGGATGCTCCTTTTGCAGGTCAAGTAGATTTTTTTTGGAAGTGCCATGTGAACATGAGCTTTGCTAGAGCAGCTCATGACTAGAAGGTGGATGCCTTTGCCTTGTTCTTCAAGGTGCAGTATTTAGTGAGAATGAGACGGGATGGAAAGGACAAGTTGTGGTGGGTCCCATCTAAAAGAGCCTCGCTCAGTGTTAAATCTTTTTATAGTGTCATGGGTTGTAATTATAGTTTCCATTTCCCTTGTAAGAGTGTTTGGTGGACTAAGGTCTCATTGAGGTGCTGGTCAACGAATAAGAAAGATCCTTACCAAGGACAATCTCTGGAAGCATCGTGTTATTTTGGTTGATAGGTGTTGTACATGCAAAAGGAATAGGGAGTTTGTTGACCATCTTCTTCATTGTGAGATTGCTTGTACCATTTGATTTTTTTTTTTTCTCCTATCGATTTGGGCTGTCTTGAATCATGCCTAGATGAGTAGTTCGATTTGTATGCTTGTTGGTGCACTGCCAACAACACTCAAAGTCCTGTTTTGTAGAAGATGGTGGCTTCATGTCTTTCATGGTGTCTATGGAAGAAAATGAATGATAGAAGTTTTGAGGACAATGAGAGTACTTTGGAGGAAATTAAGTCCTTATTTTTCAACACTCTATATCTTTGGACAGTTGCTTTTGTTTCTCATTTGGTGATTAATTATCATGATTTTCTTGTTATTTTCACTCCTACTAACTAGGAGGTTCTCTTGTGTTGTAACCACGCACAATAATGATGAACAGTATATAGAATCGAAAAAAGAGAGATCAAGAGAGAGAGACACAGATTTAATGTGGTTCGACAATTTGCCTACGTCCATAGAGAGGCGGCTATTATTCTGATAATAATCCAGGTTTACATCAATGAGATATATATATAGGAAAACACCCAAAAACCTACGCATACGGACGTGTACGGATTCCATACGGACTTGTACGGACTCCGTACGAAGCTGTACGAAATCCCTAAAATACCCCCGTACACCTGTACCGTTGCCCCCGCACCCTCACAACCTAATCGTTCCCCCCGCAAACTTAATTACGCCTATAGGGCAGTAGACTCCCACTCCGTGAACGTCGCTATCGCGGCATTCACTATGCTCCCGTCTACTTGGCCTTCACTGGTGTTAATATAAGCCACTAACTCCAACATCTTGTATACTCTCTGAGTAGCTAGGGGCACCTTATACGTTTAATGATATATCAATTACTTATATATATATATATATATATATATAAAGTGTATGCCAGTTGTGCTGTCTCTAAAAGTTTCTCAATCATGAGGATTTCAAAATATAGTTTAAGAAGAGTATTGGTAGAGATATGAACATGTGAGCTGAAAGTTTCTAGATCATGAAGTGGCAGAAAAGTTTTGGATTAAAACTCAAAAGGGGTACAAGAAGTTAAAACAAGATGCTTAACCTAACAAAACTGAACTCGAAGCTATGACCATCTAACTTGATACCTTGCAAGTTAGGTAAAGGGGCTGAAATTTCAAGCAAATTTTTACTTTAAATGGCATATTGCCTTTCACTTTTCTCCTGAATGTTAAAAATAAAATAAAATGCAGTTTCAAACACTAATCATATGCTATCCAAACCACATGTCTAATGTAACCAAATATGATCCTCCTGATCTCTGAAAAACTATGTTCTCCCAACACAGCATCAAATTTCTCGCCAATAATACTAACACTAGCATGCGTGAGTATATGTTGCATGAATCTGAGTACGCAACTACCATCTTCCCTTCATCAAACGGGAAAAGAAAATATGTATGCCTATTGGAAACAATCTATAAGCTCACCATCAAAACTACCATCTCCCCCTTCATCAAACGGGAAAAGAAAATATGTATGCCTATTGGAAACAATCTATAAGCTCATCATCAAATATGGCAATGCGTCACACAAGAGACCCAATTCAATCACCGTACTTGAAGCAAAAGAGCAATTCAACATCACTGTGCCGTCAATTACCCAATCAAAAACCCCATCATCTCATAGTCCCACTTGCCCTTGGCAAAAACTAAAAACAAATTTTCCTAAAAGCCCTCACTTATATTTAATTCTTTTACATCCGCAATTTTTGGTTTTCTTCGCTTAAGCCACAAATAGAGCTTGATCGAGTGAAACAACTAGGGTTCATAAAATCAAATTTACATCTGGATTAAACGAATTATGCGTTGAGAGAATAAATATGTAGCTAAGTCAAAACCCTTGAAACAATACAATACAATACGGAAAGCGCCAGAGAGAGAGAGAGAGAGAGCTTACGATCTCGCCCGCCGCGAACGCCACCTCTAGTAGGATGATACATCAGGAGGAGGAGATCTCTTCGCCTTTTGCTGCTTCGGTTTTCGCTCGATGAGTCGGGTCATATTCTGAGTTTCATAATAACAATTTCCTAGCGGTTGTCAGATGGAGAAACGTTGCCGTTTTGACTACATTCAATTCGCCAACAAGGATCCCTTTCTTTTAATCTACAGCGGAATAGGATCCCATCCATTTCAAATGAAATGGATAATATCCATTTAATGTAAAATAAGGAGTAGTATTATTTTAACATTAAAATTGAAGGATTAAATTTATAATATTACTCCTCATTTTACACTAAATGGATATTATCCATTTTCATTTGAAATGGATGGGATCATATTCCATCCACAGCAGCCTCTTCAAATTTTACTCTTCAAAATAACCAAAAATACACTTTTTGTTATTTTAATAGCTACCTTTTTAGAACACACTTTTCAACATCTCTACTTTAACAATTCACTTTCACTATTTCGTTAAAATATTATTTTTCAAAGATTTGTTTATTATTTCTCTAACTTTTGAGTGTAAAGTTACTGAAATGCCCATGTTATAATAAAAAATAAAATATAAAAAACCTAAACAAAACGTTGTCGTTTTGCTGCAACCTAAAAAAAAAAAAACCCTTCTTCCCCCTCCTTCCCCCATGTTCTTTGACGAGTTCCGGCGATTTAACCAGTCGCTCTCCAAGTCCAAAAAGAAAGCCAGAATGCATGCTCTCATCGATCAACCCGGTAGACCCAAGCACTGTCGCAAGAGTCACCAACGAAGGCGCATGATCATTATCGGCATTGTCGCAGGAATCATCATCGGTAGCCCCTACCGGAAAAGGCACATGATCATAAACAAACAAACAAACAAAAAAAACCCGAAATTAGGAACATCAGACACCCACAACGACCCCAAGCTCTTGTCAGTACAGCCAAATCCTGTCGAAGAACCAGCGCCATCAACGACACCCCCTCCGGCCGATTTTGCTCGTCGAGCACCGTTGATGAACCAAATGACGTTGACGACACCTCCTCCGGCCGAAACTAAATGTCGACCACCGTCGATGAACTAGACACCGTCAACGACACCCCCTCCGGCCGATTCTACACGTCGAGCATCGTCAATGAACTCGACAATGTCGACGACACCTCTTGAGAGAGGAATGGCTCAGAGAGAGGAAGCATGCCCTTGTTGAGAGAGGAATTGCTCAGAGAGAAAATGGCACCATCAGCCATTAGAAACAGAGGGTTGCGGAAAGAGAGAGAAAATATAGTTGTTTAATAAATAAAGAGGGAATAGTAATTATTAAGTTTGAAGTTTTACTGTTCATAATGTTAACTTTTTTGTTAAAATAAATAGGCTGAAAAGTGAGGTTTTTAGACTTTTTTGTTAAATTGGCTCTTCAAACTAACAAAAAAATGAGTATGAAGAGCCTGTAGTGAGTGCTCTTACAGCAATGAGCTACTTTATTGTTAAAGTTTCTATTTTATCATATGTAACCGTGCAAAATGTAACGTCATTTTAAGTCTTTAAATTTTTTAGAATGTCAATCGGTCATCAAGTATGTCGTAGTTATTATGTGAAGGAATGAAATACCCTTGTGTATTTATGATATTATAAGGAGATGATATTTTACCTCCTCTTTAATTTTATCATTTTTTTGAATGACTTTGGAATAAGATACCCTGTTTCTCGAAAAAATATATATATATCGGTCATCACTTCACATCATACTGTTACAGTAAATTAACCTAATATTCTTAGCCGCTTCATAGAATGCAACCGTCAAATTCTCGCAAAATTATACCAAAATGTGGCGAGGAAGATGAAAATGAGAAAAAGTTATGCACAAAGTAAAATTTTGGGGATAGAATAGAATATATTAATTTACCGTAGCAATATAACTTAGAGTGAGGGCTAATATATAACTTTAGCTAGTATCTTAAAATGATGTAGAAAATCCTAGTTGTTATTTTTTAAATTTAGAAATTCATAATAACATGTGTCGCATTTTTATTGGATATGACGTGGCAAAGCAATGAATTATGTCTAATTACTTAACAAAAATTGATTTCAGGTCATAAACTGTTATGTTGGCCTACGTTAAGGACCTATAAATTATTTTTTATACCATGGGTAATTATTTGTAATTTAGGCCAACTACATGGACCTATAAATTATTTATTATACCAGAATGAGTGATTTTGCATTTATCCTTATGTTTATCTTCATTTTATCCAAAAAATTAATGTGATTTTTAAAATTTTTGTTAGATTTTGAATGAATTATTAGATTTTAATTCAATTATGAGTTTAAAAGTAAACTAATTTTGAAGATAAAAAGATGATATAAGCAGTTAAAAAGTAAAAAAATAAAACTTTGAGTATAGACAGGATATTGTTCCCTTTTTCATTCCATTTTGTTGATCATTAATTAGAGCAATGCATAAATGACCAGAAGAAAATAAAAATAAAAATAAAAATAAAAATCTATAAAGCTTTAAAGGAAAAGAAAAACATTGAAAGACTATTTATAACAACACATGCTCAAGTTGTATTTTTTCTTGTGAGGTTTACCCATCTCCTTGTGAGGATTTCCTACCTCCTAGTGAGGCTTATTTTGCTTTTGTTTTAGCTTTGGTTCTCTTTCCTTCTTCTCGCCCAATCTCTGTTTTTTTCACTATTTTTATTCCTTCTGATCTATTTTCCTCTTGGCTCTTCTTCTTTTATTTGCCTCCCTATAGTCTTCTCACTCATCACAACTTCTCTTTCTGGCTCTTAGTTTTTACCCACCTCCTACCCACCTTCTCCTTGTGAGTTTTTTCCTTCTTGTGTGGAAGTTTCGGTTGGAGTTAATTGCATCGCATGTGTTTGTTAAAATGCCCAAATGACCAAGTGGGTCAAGAACAGCCAAGCCAATGAAGGTTCTTGCTTGGAATTGTCGCGGTTTAGCCCGTGGCCCAACAATTTATGCTCTAAGGGATCAAGGCTCATCATCCTGATCTTCTCTGTCTTTCTGAGACCAATGTTCCTTCTTCTCGCTTTTGGTCTTCTTTGGTTGGTTTGGGTTTTTCAGCTTAGTTGGAAGTTCCTCCTATTGGTATTCAAGGGAGGATTTTTTTGGCTTGGAAATTTGGTGTTGATATTGAGCCAGTTAGAATTGATAAGAACTGCATTTCTTGTCTTGTGTATTCGGATCCACCAAATAAGCCATGGTTATATTCTGGTGTGTATGCTCCTCATATTAGTTAGGGATGTGCTCTCTTATGGAATTCTTTGGCTAATTTAGGAAACTCTTTTGGTGGTGGCTGGTTGTTGTTAGGGGATTTTAACTCTATTTTATCCTTTTCTGAGAAGTGTGGTGGCCGTGCTTTTGGTTCCTCTGCTCACGGTGACTTTGCTGATTTTGTGCATTCAAATGCTTTGATTGATTTGGGTTTTGTTGGTAATAAGTTTACTTGGAGTAATCATAGATGGGGGAGAGATAATATCAGGGAAAGGTTGGATAGAGGTTTGGCAAATCAAAATTGGGTGCTTCAATTTCCCAACTCTTTGATTAACCACTTACTTGCTACGCAATCTTATCATTGCCCTATTTTGATCTCCACTTCTGATTCTTATTGTAACATTCCAAAGCCTTTTCAATTTGAAGCTTTTAGGACTAGGGACAAGTCTAGTCATGCTATAGTTTCTGAGGCTTGGTTGGTGGATGTGGAAGGTTCGTCTGTTTTCTCTTTAAGCAAAAAATGGAAGAACATGAAATGTGCTCTCAAGTCTTCGAACCACCATCATTTTGGGATTATTTAGACTAAGATTAATTCATTGATGTCCGATATCAGTTTGATCCAATTTGCTCCGCATTCTTCTGTAAATGCGTCTAGGGAGATGGTTTTGTAGCAAGCTTTGTAAGAACAACTTTTGAGGGAAGAAGTTCTTTTGTGGCTTACCTATATTGATCTTAACACGAAGTTTTTTCATGCGTCCACTGTGAGTAGATGTAGGTATAATTCTATTTCTAGCCTCAAATCTTTGGATGGTAGTAATATTTGTGGAAGAGAAAATATTGGGAGTTATTTGGTGCAACATTTAAGTTCCATTTTCTCTACTTCTAACCCCTTACTAGACAATGGCTTCTCTGATTTAGTTGGGAGAGTGGTTATGGATGATGAGAATGAATCTCTCTGTACTATTCCGAATGAAGCTAAAAATTTTGTTGCCATTTCTGATCTTGGCCTTAGCAAAGCTCTTAATCCAGAGTAGTATGATCTCCTCATTCAGTCCTTTTTTAGAGGTGGTTTTATGCTCAAGGAGTTCAATCGTACTAATATTGCTCTTATTCCTAAGGTGGATAACCCTCTTTTGTTGCGTCATTTTAGGCCTATAAGTTTTATTAATTTTAATTATAAGATTAATTCTAAGATCTTATCCACCAGACTTAAGCCGATTTTGCACAAGATTATCTCTCCAACTTAGTCAGCTTTTCTTAAAGGCGAATCAATTCATGATAATACCATTTTAGCTCATGAGGTGTTTCATTCCATGAAGCAAAAAAGGGGTAATGGGGGTCTTATGGCTCTCAAGTTGGATATGGAAAAAGCTTTGACTCAATGGAATGGGATTTCATTTTGAAGATTTCACATTTGATGGGTTTTCATCCTACCTGGATTCAACGGATTAAGCAATGCATTACTACTTCTTCGTTTTCCATTTTGTTGGATGGTGCTCCCTTTGGAAAGTTCTTCCCTTCCCGTGGGTTGCGGCAGGGAGACCCTCTATCCCCTTTTCTCTTTATCTTGGGTTCTGAGATCCTTTCAAGATTGATGGTATTAAAATGGCTAGAAATTATCCTCATATTTCTCATCTCCTTTTTGCTAATGATGTGATTATTTTCTAAAGCAAATGTGAATGAAGCTAGAGTGGTTCTTAATCGTCTCAATACCTATTCTTCTTGGTTGGGCTAGCGTATTAACATGTCAAAATTTGTTGTTTTCTTTAGTAGAAATTGAAGTCAAATTCTAAAGCTGCTATTAATCGAATCCTTAATTTAGCTCAAATTCCAGCTCGTGCCAAGTATCTTGGGATACCACTCTTCATGCATAGAAAGAAGTAGGATTCTTTTGTTGAGCTTAAGGATTGCATTTTTGCCAAGATAAGAGGATGGAAAGCTAGGCTTTTGTCTCAGGCAGTAAGGAAAGCTCTAATCAAAACTGTGACTAATGCTATTCCTTCTTATCTCATGTCCTTATTTCTCCAAAGTCTCTGTGTTCAACAATCAATTTTGGTGGGGTTATCCTCAGGATAAAAAGCATTGTCTCTCATTTTGTAATACCCCGATAAAAACAAACATTTTTATTCAACAAAATCCTTTCCATGAAGAGCGTTTAACAAAGGCCTTCTATAAAGCTGCTTAGACAAGGCTTAAGACCCTTAGCATTAACCTAATCACACTTTGAACCTTTAGAAAATAGAAGCCAAACACTGACCCTCAAGAAGCAGACGTATGATAGGTCTAGCGAACGTACGCTATTGTCTGTAGTGCGGACATACGTGTGGGGACCGCTAGACGTACGCCTTGCAAACTGTACAAATAGATGTATATGGGACCACTAGACGTATGCTACTTTTTGAATACCCTTTAGGTAATACTTAGATGTATGAGACACCTTTTGGACCATTGTTGTTGCACGAATTTAATTGTACTCGCCAATTGCATGAGTCGTTAAGCAGTGTAGCAGGTGTGCAAGTACAGGTCGATCCCATAGAGAATCGTGTTTCGTTAAAAACCAATTTAAATTGTCTAAACTAATAATATCTTAACCTAGTCCCAACATCAAACATATGGTGTGCAGAAAATAAAAACTAATTAAATTGCAATAAACAAAGAGATAAAAAACGACTAAAGTCCCTAATCCACCTCACAACAATTTAATCTACACATAATCATGCTAGTTCATATTTATTAAACGTCTATGCTACTAGGCATATTCTGAGCGCTAACACATTGTTTATATTCCATCTATTGATGAAGCTCATATGTATATCTATTGTTATCACAAATCTTGTCGAACTACTCAAGACAAACACTGTTTTAAGAGATCACAACAGATATCGGTCCGAAGACGAATCATCTGATGTATCTCCGGTTGCAACGAGTATTGACGTTTAACGATTTGTAAACAACAATCAACACCCTTTTGTCACTAAAATGTATTAAAACGAATAAACATAAATTTAAACGACAGAAAATACGAACTAAACATGAATATATATAAACAAATCCATAGTGAAGGGAATAAGAGACTAAAATAAGATAACTAAAAGCATTAAATGATAAAATGACGTTTAGAGGGTTTTACAGTGATGAACGGGGAGGATTTAGGCCACAAGGGGTGCCTCTAAGTGTTTTCCAAACGTAAGGTTCGTTTACAAGAGAAAGGGGGATATTTATAGGATAAATTTAAGGTTTCAGCACTGTCAGGTCAGATAAGGTGCAATCGATTGCATTGGGTGCGATCGATCGTACTCGTGCATGAATTTCGGCATTTGATGGGCACAAGTGCGTTCAATCGCACGCAGTGCGATTGAGCATACTGCCTTCATAATTAGCCTCACATATGAAATACAAAGTTGTAGATCTTTGAGTTAGCTTTCCAAAGACACCAAGATCACCCCAATTAGAGTTCTACAACTCTAGATATGGCCGTTTTGGTGGGACTCATCGGGTGCGAATTATCGCTCGACTCAAATTTGCTGTCAAAACTCCCCGAACTGTCTTAAGCCCCAGAGTTGATGGCATTAGCCCCAAATACAACTTAACAACCTACAAAAACACCAAAACTAACCAAGACATTAGAAATTAACAAAGTTAAGAACTTAACAAACATAAGTTAAGGGGGTCAAATATACAATATTTGGCACCGATCAAATACTCTCAAACTTACATTTTGCTAGTCCCTTAACAAAACAAAAATGAAAACACAATGAAAACAATAAACATAAATTCGCTTTCGTGGGAGAAACGATTGCATTTAGCATATGCAACAAGCCTTTTAAACCCCTAGGCATCCCTAGTGGACGAGTGAAGTCTCGTAAGGGTTTTCTAGGAATGACATCCACAAACAATTATTTGGTACTATGTTATTAATGGACAAAGCCCTTCATACAAACACATGGTTCATATATCATTAGCAAATTTAACATGATGAACATACAAACCACATCATCTAGGCATCAAAACATCATTTCACTCAAGGTTGAAAAATTGAGACAACACATGCTCCATGAAGTGCAATATTTTTGGTACGTTATTATTAAGTAATGTGTTAAATTTGCACGTTATCATTTGGTAATGTTCCAATTTGGCACATTTCTATTTGGTAATGTGCCAACTAGAAATTCCCAGCCACTTAGCATTCTTCCTACTCTTTTGTTTTGTTTTTTTTTTCTCTTCTCCCTATTTTTTTCTCTCATCCCAAACAGACCCCTCTTCCTCTCCTTCTCTCTTTTTTTTTCTTCTCCTCCCGTTGCCGGCCGTTCACCCTCTCAATGGCTCTCTCCGTCATTTTCTCTCTCACTCACTCTCTCCTCCATCGCCCGGCCCGTCACTCTCTCTCTGGACATCCGTTTTCTCCAAAGCAATGGACGCATTCTCCTTTTCTTAGGTTCCCAATCGTCTTTGCAAAATCACTGGAGCTACGATTCTCTTAAGAATCTTAGCCAGATCTCTTTAGCCGTCCAGACTCATCTCAAACAGGTACTGATTCTCTCTAAAGATTTAGCCTGTTTAAGGTTTGTTTGGTTACTGTGAAAATTGATTCAAAAAATGCAAGAGTTGGAATGCATTTTTTATTCTCTCTTTCGATTGATGTGAAAATTGGGGAGAAATGAAAGAGATAGAAGACAACAATGATTTTTTTTTTCATTGATGCTTAAATTTTATTTATTTTTTTATGTTTATAGTTGAAACCGATTTGCGTTAGCTAAAGTGATATATAGGGTTTTCTGAAATGTCTTTGTGTTTTCTTGGGTGCTCTGTTTTGGAATTTCTTTTCTATTGGGTAGTTATGGTTGATTATGGGTTGAGAAGGGATATTAGTTGTTTGGAGTATTTTGTTGATGAATTTTCTGGGTTAAAGATTTTGTGTTTTTATCTCTTGTTGATTTTCTGGGTTGATTTGTACTATGGGTGCTCTCAGGGGCGGATCTGGGGTGGGGAGGGGTCAAGGGTGAGCATATGCCCACCCTCAACTCTTAAAAATCCCCTTTACCAAGGTAAAAAAATTGTTTGTCCTTAGTATGCCCTCTCTCAACCATGATTATGCCCTCTACCCTCATGCTTAAGCCATATTATGCCATTTAATAAGTTAAAATTTGAAAAGAAAATCGAAAGCATCATTTTAGATTTTTAGTTTTAGTTGCAGAAGAAACAAGAGAAAGAAGATGATGAATAGTGCTTTGAAGCAAACGGTGCGTTTTGCTAAATCTATTGGTGTGTACTAGTGTGGGGTCTATGGAGACTTACAGAAAAAAAGTAAGGCCTTTACGCCAGCTTTCTTAAAAGGCTTTGAGCCTTTGCGCCAGCTTTGAGCCTAAAAAGGCTTTAAGCCTTTTCTCAAAGCCATGGTTTTTTTAGTTGAAAAGCTAGCTGCCGCCAGCTTTTTAACAATTAAAAAAAAAAACTATCAAGGCACTGACAGTAAACCCTAAGAACAAAAAGGAAGGATTTCTGTCACTTTTCAACTCTTTGTGCCTCAATTTTCTGCCGCAAACTTGCAACTAAAAAAAAAAATTTATATTTTTATATTTTTAGGCTTTTAATTTTTTTATTTTTCAACTTCAATAAAATTAAACCTTAATTTTCTTTTGTTTTTCAACTTTAAAGAAAAATTAAGGTATGTAAATATGTAATTAAATTTTTAGATTTAGATTTAAATGATTCTTTTAATTTAATTGTTTTAATATTTATATTGCTAATTTGCTATTTAGGAATCAGGATTCAGCCTATTCAATTATTCTTAATAACAACTTCAACCGAAAATTGAGGTATATAAAATTGTAAATATGTAATTAAATTTATATTGCCATTAATTCAGCCTGTTCTTGATAATTGTTTTTATATTTAATTATTTACGAATTTATATAGTTTTGTTTCATATTTTAATTGTATAAATATATAATTTGTAGTTATCTGAGATTATGAAGAAAAACAACGATTTTATTGAGATAGAATCAAATTTTAAACGACATCATGTTGAAGTAGATTTAGCAAATTTGTCCGAAGATCCCAGCTTAAGAAAAAAAATATGAAAAAAAAAATCATTAAAAAAATCATGCCCCCTATGGATGAAATTCCTGGATCCGCCACTGGGTGCTCTGTTATTGAGTATAATTTCTTGGGTATTTCGGTTCTTAACAGAATGGGCGTGATTTATTTGCATGTGTTGGTTTGAGGAGTTTATGATAGTTGTTTCGATTTAGATGTTCTAAATCTAATTTAATTAGCTTCATGTGAAATTCCTTCTTTTTGTACAAAGGTATGTATGAATCTACAATTTATATGGATTTAAAGTTATATATCAGAGTTGAGTTTTAATGTTATGCAATTTCTTCATGAGAAATTTCTGATTTTATGTTTTTTTCTGAAAATTGTTATTATTGCTGCTTTTAGTATTGTCATCCTAACTCTTAGTTTTTGTGGTGTATATAAGGTACAAGAATTTCTCACTTTTTGTTGTTCACTTGAAGTCCTGTAGATTCTTCCTGCATTTTTACATACTAAAATTGCTGATAAATTGTAGCTTACTTGCTTATGAAGTGGGCATCGTGTGTTAAAATTTATTGGTACATCATGAGGAATTCAATATTTACCAATGTGACGTGGTATTCTGTGGTGAAATATGATATTGATTGTTGGTATTGCTTATTATTTAGATGCAGAATTGTAGTAGATGCTTATTATTTCTCTTTTATCATACACAATTGGATATTGATAGTTAGTTGTTTGCGGATAGACGGAAAAAATCTAGTGGATAGTAAATTTCAAGTTTTTTAATCTTTTGTATTATACTTGACACGTTATTAACATCTCCATGTGTTGCCATTCCATTTTTTTTTTTTAATAATACACGTTACTAACTTTAGTAACGTGTTAATTTTTGACACGTTACTAAAGTTAGTAATGTGTCAAAAACTGACACGTTATCATATTTTAGTAATGTGCTAGTATTTGACACATTAAATGTGTCACTATTGACACGTTACTAAACTCCCATTAGCAACCTGCGGTTTAACAACCCACCACACATATTACCATTGATAATATTACTAAAATTTAGTAATGTTTTAATGGTCCTAAAACGTTACTAATAGTTCGTTACAAAGTTACTCTTTTTTTGTAGTGACAACTGCATGTGCTTCCATGGAAATTTCTCCAAACAACACCGCCATCTCCTTCAGCTACTGCAAACATGCGCAACCCTCCCATCTCTCAGAACAACAAAATCCCTCCACGATCACCATCACGACAGGCCCAATCTCGAACCAACCTACTTTTCCTTACAACAATATCATCTCTTGTTATGTTGCGCTTGGCGAACTCTTGGTTGCACATCAATTATTTGAGAAAATGCCCCAGAGAAATGTAGTCTCATATAATATGATAATTAGTGCTTATAGTAGTTGTGGGGATGTAAAGGAAGCTTGGAGTTTGTTTTCTCATATGAGGGGTGTCAGATTTAGGCCGACTCAGTTCACGTTTGGTGGGTTAGTATCGTGTGGGGCATTGGATCTTCATTGAGGTGTTCAGCTGCAGGCGTTGGTTTTAAAGAATGAACTGTTTCATGCTGATGCTTTTGTGGGGACTGCTTTCTTGGGTTTGTTTGATAGGCACGATCGCGTGGAAGATGCAGTTCTTTCATTTAAAGATATGCCTTTTAAGAGCTTGGTGACGTAGAATTCAATGTTGTTTTTTATTGGACATCATGGGCTTGTTGAGGATTGTATTTTTTTTGTTCCGTGAGCTCTTGACGGTGGAGATTGCTCTATCTGAAAGTTCTTTTGTTAGTGTTTTGTTAGGAATTTCGTGTCAACTAGATTTGGCATATGGGTCACAAATACATGGTTTGCTGACTAAAAATGGGTTTGATAATGAAGTTTTTGTTGTGAATTCTCTTATCAATATGTATGTGAAATGTGATGACGTATGCTCAGCAAAGAAACTCTTCGAGATGGTGACTGATCAGGATGTTTCATCATGGAATACAATTATTTCTACAGTGACAAATAGTGAGATACCTAGAAAAGCATTGGAATTCTTTTTGAAAATGTGCATGACTGGAGTGTTGCCGAGCTAGCTGGCATTTGTAAGTGTTATTAACTCTTGTACGAGCCTGGTGATTCCAATGTATGGAGAATTCATCCATGCTAAAATATTTAGGAGTGCTTTTGAATCTAATGTTTATGGGTAGTGCATTGGTTGACTTTTATGCTAAATGCGATAAACTGGTAGATGCCCATCGCTATTTTGACGAGATATATGAGAAGAATGTGGTTTCTTGAAATGCTCTGATTTTGGGTTACTCAAATAAATGCTCTTCCACTTCTATATTTTTACTGCAAGATATGCTGCAATTGGATTTCTAACCTAATGAATTCTCATTTTTTACTGTTCTTAGGGCATCCTTGGCATTGGAAGTCCAACAACTTCATGGTTTAATTATAAGAATGGGCTACCTGAGTAATGAGTATGTGTCAAGCTATCTTGTTACCTCATATGCCAAAAATGGTCTCATGTCTGATGCCCTGGTTTTCGTCACTGCTTCTTACAATCCATTCCTTGTTGTCCCCTCTAACATCATTGCTGGAATTTATAACAGAAGTGGTCAATACAGTGAAACACTAAAGCTGCTTTCTCTACTTGAAGAACCTGACCTTGTATCTTGGAACATTGTGATTGTAGCTTGTGCTCGCAACAATGATTACAAAGAGGTTTTTGAGCTTTTCAAATGCATGCATATGTTTCACATCTATCTAGATAATTACACGTATGTTAGCCTTCTGAGTGTGTGCACTAAACTTTGCAACCTTGCTTTAGGAAGTTCCGTCCATGGTGTAATGATCAAGGAAGATTTCAATCACTGTGACACATTTGTTTGCAATGTGTTACTCAATATGTATGGGAAATGTGGTAGCATAGAAAGTTCAATGAAAATCTTTAACAAAATTACAAATAGAAATCTCATCACGTGGACAACTCTAATATCTGCCTTTGGACTCAATGGTTTTGCTCATAAGACCTTAGGAAAGTTCAAAGAAATGGAGTTACTTGGGTTTAAGCCTGATAGGATATCTCTGATTGCAGTGCTTACTGCGTGCAAAAATGGTGGCTTAGTGAGAGAAGGGATGGAATTGTTTGGACGAATAAAGAGTTATGGAGTTAAACCCGAAATGGATCATTACCATTGTGTGGTGGAAGTACGGACATGTTAGAGAAGCAGAAAAAATGATTGCATGCATGCCTTTCCAACTTGATGCCATTATATGGCATAGTTTCCTTGAAGGCCATAAGAGATGAGGAATTGCAGTGGATCAAGGCATAAGACATCTAAATTCGGATCAGCCCAGCAAATACATTTCTATAAGGCAATTACACTGTTTATGATATGCTTTCTTCATACAGATCATCATTTGATTATGCGTATTACATATTGCGTATTAATATATATATGTGTGTGTGTGTGTGTGTTATATATTAATTGGGTTATATATATAGTCATTATATATTAATATATTAATTTATTTGAAGGTATGAAGGGTTATATCTTATATATATATGATTTTTTTAATTTTTTTTAAACTATAGTAATGCCACGTTACCAATTGGGTGATGTGGCATATATGCCACGTTACTATATTTAAAAGAGAGTGTCTTGCATACGGTCATTGCACAAAATGTGCCTTTTGTGCCACCAATCAAGAAGATGACACCTCAACTTATCATCTCAAACTTACACTTTTGAAAAACATTCAACTACACCTGATTATACCAAATTTAAGTTAAAAAATATATATTTTCTAAACAAAATTTAAAAGCTCCGGAGACCCAATGCCGCAACACCACTGCCAGGGACCCAATGCTGAAGCTCCATCAATGCACGTTGCCGGCCTAAACGTCAAACTTCATTGCCGGAGACCCAAGCAACCAGCCAACCGTCTATGCCTCAAACCCGCTGTAACGACCTAGATTTTAAAACTCTTATTGAAATAATATTAAATAGATTAAAAGGATAATAAATAAATTAGAGCAATGATATATGAATTAACGGTATTAAACAATTATTTGGTGTTAAGGGTATATATTACATTGATTGTTAACCTTTTTTGAGTATCACTTTAATTCTCAAATTTAGCTTTATAAATATGTTTATGGGCATAATTAAACACAATTTAGTGAATAAATTATTTATGTTAGTGTTTGGTGAAATCAAAAATTGATTTGAAGTTTTTTAGTTTTTTGCTTAAAAAGTAGTGTCTTAATTTTCATACTGTCTTATAATGATTAAAACTACTAAGAAACGGTAGGCTAGCCACTTTGGTTGAATTCTTGAAGGCTTCTAGTAAGAATGATTATTAGAAATATCATGGGAATTTAATGAAGCAAGTGGGCAAGTGGGCAAGTGGCAAGTGTGAATGCAAGTGTGAATGCAACTAGGGGTGTAAAAGAGCCGAGCCGAGCCCAAGCCTGGGCTGTTCGGGCTCGGCTCGTTTATTATTGGGCCCGGCTCGAGCTTGGGCTCGAGCTCGAGTCGAGCCTGATTTCCCTGCTCGAGCTCGGCTCGATAAGGTTGAAATCGGGCTCGAGCCCGAGCTCGAGTCGAAAACCTCAAGCTCGAGCTCGTTAAGCTCGACTATTAGGTTTTTTTTTTTTTTTTTTTATTATACCGATTTTTTTAAAAAAAATTCAAAATCTTAATATATAAAAATTAAATCAAACAAATCACTAACAGAGGCAAAATCAACTCAAACATGAAGGCCAAATCTTAGTAACTCAGGAAGGCAAAATCAACTCCATCATGAAGGCAAAATCGAAGAACAAAATCAACTCAGGATCAGAAAGGCAAAATCAACTCAAACAAGGCAAAATCAACTCAAATGCTTAAGAAGAACAAATTACTAACAGGGGAAAAATCAACTCAAATGCTAAAGAAAATTAACCTCCAGTAGATCAATTTAAAATACTAGCAGATCAATCTAAAATACTAACATAATTATGTCCTTACAGCAGATTAATCTCAATTCTCAACCTTACAGTCATCCATACAGAATTAACTAAAATCAACTCAAATGCTAAAGAACAAGCAGCATTACAAAAATAACTAAAGAACATTACATTGAACAATAACAAAACAATTAATTTTCCACTGGCAGCTCCACATCATCTTCATGATCCTCCATCCTACACAACAAATGCAAAGTAATTAGTTCAAGATATTAAGAAACTGAAAATGAATACAAATAATTTAGGAAAAATTGAAACTTACCAAACCACATCACCATTATTTTCCCACCGGCAGGTTAATCTCCACATCATCTTCATCCGGATCCTCCAAACACAACAAATGCAAAGTAATTAGTTCAAGAATCAAGATATTATAAAACTGAAAATAATACAAATAATTTTGAAAAAATTGAAACTTACCAAACCACCCCCTTTTAGCCCATACAATGCTCTCACCCAATTAGCTCCACATATTAATTTTTTCACCGTCTCGGGTTTTAGTGAAGTTCTATGAGGATCAATAACCCTTCCCCCAACACTAAAAGTAGACTCTGAAGTCACAGTAGTAATAAGGATTGACAAAATATCTTTGGCCACTTTCGACAAGATACAATACTTTAAGGTGTTGGCTTTCCACCATTCCAATGCATTAAAATCTGAACCCTCATCAGGTATGAATACACTCTCTTCTAAGTATATGTCCAAATCTGATTTAATGGGCTGCTTCACAGAATCAGTAGTTCTAAGGAATGACTGAAACATAGCCCTACCACCTTCGCCCTTTTCACAAATTACATTACTACTTGAAGCACAATGTGAAGGGGTTTTTTGAAGATGTTCCTCAAGTTTTGAATTGTGCTCAATGACATATACATCATAAATTGCTTTCATACTTTCTTCAACATACTTAATATTGGCATCAATTTCTTCCCCTTCGTAAATTAATGGAAAGCAAAATTTGATCAACATCATCTTACAAGTTGGGTCCAAAATTGCAGCAATTGACATCAACAAATTACATTCACCCCAATATTTATCAAACTTAAGTTTCATTTTGTGTGCCATGGATCTAATGCATTCATTTTCATGATAATAATTCTTGTTTATGACATCCTTCATCCGCCAAACTTCAAAAGGAATAAGTTAGCTGTTGGATAATCACTCCCAGATACAATATTTGTTACCCGGTTGAATACCTCCAAGAATTCATACACATGTTCAACTTTAACCCAATCCTCATGTGAGGGCACCCAAGTAAATAAATGATCATTATAACTATACATAGGAAAAACCTCCTAAACTCAAGTGCAGTTGCCAACATCATATAGGTACTATTCCAACGGGTAGATACATCCAAAAACAGCTTTTTCTTAGACAATTACAGATTCGTTGCATGCTCAGAAAATTTGAGTAACCTTGATTCAGATGCAACTAGGTATTTAATACCATCCCTAACACAATCAACAATTGTCTTAATTTCAGACAGCCCATATTGAACTAACAAATTAGTTACATATGCACAACATCTAACATGAAACAACTTCCCTTCAACAACCAACAATTTCCTTTTGTTAAAAACTTCTCGCAAATTCTTTATTGCTAAATCATTATTCGTTGCATTGTCTACAGTCATTGAACAAACCTTATTCTCAATCCCCCAATCTCTAAAACACTTGAGCAATGCCTGAGAAATTGCATGTCCAGTATGTGGAGGGGGAAAGCTACAAAAATTCAGCACACGTCTATTTAAATCCCATGTTGCATCTATAAAATGACATGTTACAACCATATAAGAAGAATCTTGACATGAAGTCCACATGTCAGTTGTGATGTTAACTTTGTTGACCTTACTCAAAAGAGACTTAATTTTTTTTTTCTCCTTTTCATAAGTGGCAAAACACAAAGACTTGGCAGTAGCCCGAGAAATCTTTCTCCAATGTGGTGTGCAAGCTTTCAAAGCCTTGTTAAATAAAACATGCTCCATCATCATAAAAGGGTACTCATGATAGAGGATGGCGTGAGAAAAAAGTTCTCTCACCTTAGTCTCATCAAACTGAAAACTTGTAACATTATCACCACCATCAACCGACAAAACAGTTTGCTTCTTCTTAGATCCTATGTAACTAAAACAACCCTTCAAATGCCTAATCAATGTAGATGTAGTACTAGATTTTGTTTTTTTAAATTTAGTCTTACACCATTTACATTGATTTGCTTACACCACCATCATCAATTTCAATAAAATGATTCCAAACAAAGGAAGTCTTCTGCCTCTCCTTTCTCTTATGTGTATTGACTGAACTTCCTTCTTCTACATTTGAACTCCTAACCAATCCGATGTAGCAGTATCAGGTACCTCAACACTAAGCATTTCATCATCTATATTAGCACCTAGGCTAATTTCAAAGTCATCCTCATTCTCATACTCCTCAATTATATTTTCATCAATAAGTTGCAAGTCATTGATCTCAGCATCCGCCATGTTGCTTCATTCAATATTCAAACAAAAAAATTATAAATTTTAGTCCATAACTAAGAACCCTAAAAAAAATTTAAATCAAAATAATAGCCATCTATCACTCCTCTAACATACACATTACACATCACAATTATCACAATTATCACAACAAACAAAATCTATCACAATAAAATCTATCACAAACAAAATAAACCCTAAACAAAATCTTCACAATAAACCTTTTTTTTTTTTTTTTGATAAGTGCCATTTCGGTATTAATTCCCCCAAAATCTCTACCACACCATAACCTTCCAAAATTTGCAACTCATAGTGCCAGAGCCAAGAAAGTTGAAATTCTGATACCAAGATTCCAAAACCCACAAAAAAATTCAATGCTTTCTGGGCTCAAAGCCAAGACTTTAATTCATAAAAAGACTATATAAAAAGCCAAAACCTTAAAACAAACATAATTGCAAAAGAAAACATGAAAAGGAGCTTACCTAGCTGATCTGGGTTTTGATTTGGGAGCCGACGTTCGTCGTCAGGGACCGGGTTGGATGCACAAATGGCAGAATGAGAGAGAGAGGGGCGGAGTTGATTTTGCCTTCCTGATGGGGTTGATTGAGAGGAGAGAACGAGATTTTGCCTTCCTGATTGATTTTGCCTTCCTGATGGACTCAAACGGCTAGGGTGTTTTTTAAATCTAGGTTTCGATCTGGGTGAGATGAGACTGAGAGAGACTGAGAGAACGAGAGAGAGTGAGAGCAACACCCAGAGCAGATCGTGAGAACAAGAGTTTCAGCCTTTAGGTGTTTGAGGAAATGAAGGAGATGAAGGAAGGAGGCTAAGGAGCAAATCGTGAGACTAGAGAACGAGAGTTTCGTAGATTTGTGTAAATGATTTGGAGGACACGATTCGACGAGGATATCTGGATATGGGGTATTGGGGAAGGTCCTGGAACGGCTGGAAGAAGACGGGCCAGACGGCTTCTGAGTTCTGAGTTTTGAGAGAGAGTTTGAAAATTGAAGGTGAAATTATGAAAGAGGCGCAGCCCACAGCCAGGCAGAAGATATTTTTGCCCTAAAATGGGTACGTGTATGGTGGAGATTAGAAAAGAATCACGATGGGGATGAATGGTGGACAGCCTGGCTTGCACTAAGGGCCTAAGGCAGTAAGGCGTTTCTGGCTGTGCCCATTTCAATCCAACGGCTTAGATTGAATTATATATATATATATTTATTTAACATATTTTAATATATATATTCTTATTTAATTTTATATATACACTTATTTAATTTATAAGTAATTATTATAATTTTTAATATATATTTATATATATACGAGCTTATACGAGCCGATTCACGAGCTTTTTCGAGTCGTGTCGAGCCGAACTTGCTTCGTTTATTATTCGAGCTAGGAATCGGTGTTCACGAAGCGCTTCATTTAATATTCGAGTCGAGCTTATGCGAGCCAAGCCCGAGCTTGCTCGCGAAATGCTTCGCTCATTT
Organism: Carpinus viminea; assembly: GCA_013348765.1. Taxonomy (NCBI): domain Eukaryota; kingdom Viridiplantae; phylum Streptophyta; class Magnoliopsida; order Fagales; family Betulaceae; genus Carpinus; species Carpinus viminea. The sequence continues at coordinate 37,792,945 of CP054668.1, read as the reverse complement.
AATACCCCTAAATGCAACTAGTTTAAAGTCTAATTGAGTGGAAAATTTTGTAGGGGCCAGAAATTTGAGTCAAACGAATTCGGATGAAGTTGAACCAAAGATATAAAATGTTTGTCTCGGAGTCCTCTATCTACCCTCAAAATTTCATGTTAATCAGAGTACGTTTGGATACGAAAAAATAGATCGGAAGTGCATTGCCCTCATGTTGGACGAAAATGTTAAAGTAGGCTAGGTTCATTGTTTTGGTTGAACACATCTCAACCTTTGGATTTGAAAGTATGAAAATAAATCCTAACCATTCATTCTCTTATAGATAGAAGCTTGTATTGAACCCTTAGATCAAAAGTATTAAATTGAATCCTAGCCATTCATTTTCTTATAAATAGGAGCCTAGGTAATTCATTTTCTTATAAATAGGAGCCTAGGTAATTCATTTTTTCACTTGACTTCTTTTACTTTCTTAGCAAGAATAGATTGCTTGCTCTTTCTTTCATTTCTCTTCCTTGGTTTTAAGTAAAAAATCATATGGCTTAGATCTTTCTTGTAGCCTTCAAGTGTTCCTAGTTTTATAATTCTACCTAGAGAAGGTTGTGTAGAATTCTACTTCAAGGCTATTGGGTAAGTGTTCCTTGTGTAATTATAATGATTTATTGTTTATATTATTTGTTCTCATTTAATTGTTTAAGACCCAATAAGCTTATGATGTAAAATAAGGTAATAAAGAATTAATGATAAGAATGTATAAACAAATTGATTAAATGCTTACGAAATTATCTATATTATTTACTTTACAGCTTTTATATTCAGTCATTTATTTTATCTTCATTTAAATTTTAATTCATATTTTTGGCGGTACGGACCATTGGTTTCAACCCCTAAATATGAATTTAGTATTTACATTCAGTCATTTATTTTATCGTCATTTAAATTTTAATTCATATTTTTTGTAGTACGGACCATTGGTTTCAACCCCTAAATATGAATTGAATTCAAGATTTATTTTATTGTCATTTAAATTTTAATTCATATTTTTGGCGTACGACCATTGGTCTCAACCCCTAAATATGAATTCAGTATTTATATTCAGTCATTTATTTTATCGTCATTTAAATTTTAATTCATATTTTTTGCGGTACAGACCATCGGTCTCATCCCCGAAATATGAGTAATATTTTATATATATTATTTATAATACTAGTTTTTATTTTGTGATACTAGCCATTAGTCTCGCCACAAAAAACGAATTCAGGAATAAAACTATTTATAAGTAAATATCTCAGATTTATATGATAAAATGAGTAAGTAAAGATGAAGTGACAAATAATAAATAAATATAAAAGATGAGGGTCTTTAAACAAGGATATTATTTGAGAATGAACTAATATGTAAATATTGTTTGTATATATGTATTTGTATGCGTATGGAGCAAATTTATACTAAGGAGTGTAAGTATGGATGTACTTACTGAGTATTAGCTTTATTTTGTTGGTATAGGAATTCTTATTTTACTTTATTGATATAATTTTCGCATTACAACTGTTGCATAATGTGTCTAATAATATGGGCTGATAAGATAGCCACCTTAAGAACAAGCTGGGTAGATTGCCATGAGGAACCTGTATCTCGGATGGGGTATATAATCGTCCAACAGCCTAATATATAATTAAGTTGGGCAAGTAGTCGCCAAAGACCAAAGGTAAAACTCTAAAGTGTGAGGGACATAACGGACGTGAACGGGCTGAGGGCTCATGACGAGAGATTTGAAGAAAGATTATCATAAAACATAAACTAATATGTCACTACGCTGCATTCGCATTTCATTCATCATTATATATTTTATTTCATAATCTTATTTGGTCTCAAACTAGTCTTTTAGTTCTTATTTCTAGGAAAATAGATTATTTACTTGTTTGTCTATATAAACATGATAACGTCATATTTACATAGACCTTGATGCAGGAATAGAGAGTGAGGCGATGGTCCTTTTATTGGTTTTGATGGTTGATAGATCATCTACTGAAATTGATGCTTATTCTTTGAAACAAGTCTCATTTATGTTAATCGCTTTTATTACATAATGTGATGTGTGCTAATTTGACAAATAGTACTATATTAATTTAGTGCCGTATGTGGCATATATTTGGTACACTTAGTGTGTACATATGTTGAATGAAACCATATTTCTATTTTTATTAAATAATATATCATCTTGAGGTATTTCAATCAACTCAATTGTGTTATGTAAATTATTCATAGGCCATACAAAAATGAAAAAAAATTATATACATATTCCACTTTAAAATTGTATTTCTAAAGTTGCAACGTAATGACTTCAATATTTGCTAGTTCAAATATCGGGGCGTTACACCTGCATTACGTCGCACTACCTTTTGTCGGCGCGACCCACATTGCCACTTTTCGTCGTTCTTGGTTTCTCCAATCCCTTGTTCTTTGGTTTTTCTTGGCAGGTTGCTGCTCCTCTTCACCGCCACCGTTCAACCTTGCACATTGACTCGCCATCCCCCCCAGCCGTTGCTTAGCCCCAACCCATCGCCCTGCACCAGCCATAGCCCACCATCTGCCCAACAATCTTTATCGTTCACCAAAGTTGCCCACGCCCAAGTGCACAAATTTGACCACTACAACTGGAGCTCCATCAACGCACGTCACCGGCCTAAACGTCTTTAAACTTCCCCTAACCGCACTGTTTGCCGCAGGTCTCGATGGGTCTGCGTTTCTTCTTCCTTCTTCATTTCTTCCTTCTCTTCTTTCTCTCATTTTCCTTTTCTTTCTTCTACATTAGGAATAGAATCAAATGTAGCCAAACTCATTTTTAAATTTGCAACTAGATGAATTGTCATTCATTGAGTGGGTTGCACAAAAGGTGAATTTTGTGCAACCTCCTCATCTAAGTTATACTCTATTTAAAAAATAATAAATTAAATTAAAAAAATATATATACATCTTAAGGTACTTATATATTTATATAACTTAATTTAATCCTAGACCCTAAATAGTAACTTATTTAATATATATTTAGGGTTATATATATATATAGAGACGGAGGGAAGGGGGGACCAGCTAGGGCCATGGTCCCCCCCACATTTCCTAAAAAAAATAAAATTTAAGGAGTAAAAAATAAAAAATACTGGTCCCTCTCCAAAATAAATTGATAAGTCCTGGTTCCTCCGAAAAAATTTATGTGTTTTTTGTTATTCTTTTGATGGGTTTTTATAACTAATGCCATTAAAAAATCTCTAGTTTCTTTTTAAGTTTTTGTTCTACCCATTGAATTTCAAGTTTAAGATCATAATGATTTGAGTAATTTTTATTAAGTCCAAATTTGGGAGAATTTTAGTAAGAAGTTAAATTCCTATTAATTTGAGGCTTTTGTGTGTAGTGGATTTCTATGCATGATTTAAGATCCGAGTTGTTAAATTACTAAGTTGAAAGCTTCAATTTCACTATTGTTAATAGTATAGATATAAACCTTAATTTGTGTAATATGAATTAAATTAGGGTTTTTTGTATGTGAACACTAGGATTGCTAATTGGATGTGTTAATTACATTTAAAGTGTTAATTAACCCTATATTCTTATGAGTTCAATGAAAATTGATGCCTATGGGGTTTAGATTCTAATATGTCATATTAGAATCATATTGATTATTGTATGTGAATATGACTATTATAAATTGGAGGTAAATTGCTAGATTGATGGAATAGGAAGAGAATAATAATTATAGGGTTAAAGTGTAATGTTTAACTTAGAGTCTCTATGTGATGATTATGTTATTCATGTGAGTTTGTTCATTATTAACCTACGTATATATATATTTTTATTTTCTAAAGACACAAAATAATCATGTAAATTTATTTATAAATGATAGGAAAGTCAAATACAATATTTGACTATTTCAGAAGAATAAATGCACAAAGTTTATTAGAGTTTAATCATTGACTGTGTGTCATATATGGGAATATGATGTTAATCAACAAGATGCAAAATAACTCAACGCAGTTGTACTTTTTGAAGTTTGTGCTCTAAACTCAATTCCTAATCTAAGTGGTATTGTAATTTGGATATTATGATTATTCAATATTGATAATATTGTTTTTTAGAATTTAAACATTTAATTGGAGAATATGGCACAATTTTAAGCTCAATTACTCATTGTATTTAAGTACCCATGATTGGAAAAAAAAAATAGAAAAAAGTACCAATGTATTACACATTGCAAAAAAAAATAATAATAATAATAACAAAAAAAATCCTAATAACAAAAAAAAAATTTCTTTGGTCCTCTCCCATAAAACTTTTGTGGCTCCGTCCCTGTATATATATATATATATATATATAGTAATTAATATATATATGTTATATATTAATTGGGTTATATATATAGTCATTATATATTAATATATTAATTTATTTGAAGGTATGAAGGGTTATATATATATTTTAAAAAAACACTATAGTAACGTGGCATATATGCCATGTCACCTTATCGGTAATGTGGCATATGTGCCATGTTGCCAATTAGTAATATGCCACGTTACCAATAGGGTGACGTGGCATATATTATAGTTATATATATATATATATATATACACACATCATAAGGTACTTATATATATACATACATACATACATACATATATATATACATCATAAGGTACTTATATATATACATACATACATACATATATATATAATTTAATCATAAACCCTAAATAGTAACTTATTTAATATATATCTAAAGTTATATATCTATAGTGACTTATAAAGTGTTTGAGATTGCGATTTGGAAATCGCAAATTTTAAAATCGTGAAAAATATGCAATTTCCATAAGCTGATTAGAGAGTGCTTATTCAAAAAAGTGCGAATTTAAAACAAAATCACGATTTCTATTAAAAAGATATTTGGCTTAATAGTTACATATTTTGTGCATGAATTAAAAAAAATACCAAGAATACCCACTTAAAACATATAAACCCTTCTTGTCTCTTTTTTCTCTCGATCTCTTCTTCCTTTCTCTGTTGTTGTTCATCCTCTCTCCGCTCCTCTATCAGTTAAGAATCTCACATTATTATTTTCTTTCTCTCCATATAACTCTTTTGTGTTTGATGTTGTTTTATGTGGTTTGTATGATTATTGTGCCTTTTTATATATGTGTTTATGTTCTTCGACCGATTTTTATAGAGTAATTAAGCATTTGTGATTTTTTTCTCAAAATGTTATTTAGATTACTGTATAAGTACAGTATTGTGTAATCCATTACGGTGTGCAGTGATGGATTATTATACATACATAGTGATGTACAGTAACCATGTGAGGCATTTTTTAAAAAATATTGTGCAGTGCATGGTGCCCAGGATGATGGTTTTTTTTCTTATCACCGTGCACTGCACTGTGACAATATACATGACAAATTTTTATGGTTTTTTTTTTTGGTATAGCAACAATTTGTGATGATTTTTTTATTATTTTATTTTTAAATGGGTAGTGCACTGTAATAATTTGTGATTTTTTTAATATATTTTTTTAATGGGTAATGCACAGTAATAATTTGTGATTTTTTTTTAATTTTAATTTTAATTTTTTATTGTGCACTACACAGTCATCCATCACTATGCATAATGCACAGTAACAATGTAACACCCCGGTCCCATATTGGAAAGATGAGAAGAAGCCCACATAGAGTGGGTGATTTATAAAGAGAGTCATGAGTGCTAAGTCCCACAGCGCAGATGTAACATCCCTAGCCCAAAAGGGTTAGATTTGTTAATCATCTTTCTTACTTGCAAAGATCCCATAAGGTTTATCAATTAAATAAGACTATCATAAAAATAATGCATGATACTCTAGAATATCATATCCTAAAAAAAAAACTAAAATCTTCCTACTTAATAAAATATGTCTCCTAAACAATAGAAGTGTTCCTTATTAAAAATTCAGCAATCTCTAGAAGAACTGTGCAAACGCACTTATTAGCTTGACCAATGTGAAATCATAAGAAAATTCCTAATTACGTCCGCCCCCATTCCAGCCTCCTAAATCAACCTGATCATCACCTGAAACAAGAAATAAAACTGATGAGCCCAAAGGAGGCCCAGTAAATGAAATCCACAACCATATGCAGTTTTATTTCTTGTCCCGTTTTGAAAAAATGGAATTTATAACTATATATGCTCCTGGTATATTTTGAATAATAAAATAGCATAAGAAACATAAATCACAATAAAAACATTATTAAAATCTTTATCTCATATTAGGGCCCGTGTATACTGTTACCCCCGCATACTAGGGTTCTTATGATCTTTGCGACTTGGGGGAGATACTTGGCGTAGCCCCATCCCCTAACCCGATAAACTCTGTGCACTCGGATGTAAAATAAAGCGTGATGGAACCACCTTCTGGCATAGCCTCTTTCAGCGGTTGCGCTTCCATCCTTAGCATCGGTACCGAGCTTCTTTCGTGTTTCTCTTGGGCCAAAAATACTCTCCTCCACACATATGCCCTCATTATAAAACTTTTCTCATTTCTTGTACTTCTCTTAATACTTCTTTAGATATATCGTAGGGCATCATGTAGGAGGGTTTATCATCATTTCTCAAATTTCTTAAAGACATCACTATTTTCTCTTTTTCTCAAATTTATCATACATGTAACATAATTTGATAATAAGCAAAATGATCATTTGCAATTTAAAACAAAATAATGGCATGATAATTTTCCTGGAAGGGATAGTAAATTCACTTATCTCTTAATTGTAGCAAAGAATTTCCTCTTTGACTGCTAACTAATCTCCTGAAGGAAATACAAACATGTTACTACCCTCATACATGTCATACTAATGCATTCTATTACTTCTATAGGTTGGCTTGTTAATTAATTGAGAATGAACTTTCTTAGGTATTTGGGTATACTTGCTCATAAATTCCAGATTTGGGTTCATATGCATATATTTATACAAAATCTCAATGTACTTTAAATTATTTTATTTATAAGAATCTTTCTCATTTATTCTATATTCATTTATATAGATAGGTAAGTAAACTTTATATGTATACATTCCGTGAAACTATATATATATATGCATATTTATTTATGAATACCTTAAATCATTATATATTTATATCTATAAGTTTTGAAATAGTTCATATGTACATACGTCTATAATATCTCACGGCATCCTATATATATATATATATATTTATTTATAAATATATATCTATACTTTACAGAATTCTTCATATATATATATAAATAAATATATATATGTCATTCAATCAATATGAATATACAACTATATTTTATAATTATCTGTTCAAGTGCTAATAGAGAAGGCTTGATGTCAACATGTAGGTATGATGCTTTTATTTATAATCTATTTCCACAAAAGACAAAATAGGTAGGAAACATATATATGCTGTACACGTGAAGGAGTAAAGCAAGAAATCCATTCTCTCTTTCCCACTACAAGACGAAATGGCAACAAGACAAAACAACTTTGATTCCTAATCTACGTTGAATATATACAGTATATATATTTTATAAGAAAAGGCCAAAGCAATTGCAAGACAAGGACATTCATACCTGACTCAATTGAGAACTGTGGGAATGGAAAGCTGGATGCGGCGTGAGGAAAAAAATGAGGAGGTAGAGGTTATGCAGTTAAATAGGCTAGACGAGAGAGAGAGAGGCACGATTTTAGGGTTTCCTTTAAGTAGGCGCTTAGGGTTTTATATATATATATATATATATTTTACTTAATTTTATTAATACTATTATCTTATTTAATTAATTACTTATTTATTAACTATTATTATTATTATATTATATACTAATATATATCTATACATATATAATTACATATACTTTTATATAAATATTTTCAATGGTCCATTCTCAATATTAACTTAAGCCAACTCTCTATTTTATTTTATTTTTTTTTTTTAACCTATGAGTCCATTAAAATACCCTAAAAATTTTAGGATTGTTACAATCCTTCCCCCTTATAAAAATTCCGTCCCCGGAATTTGGTGAACAACTAACCAACTGATCATGGAAAGTACCTGATGTGTCATAGTCGCTTTACTATACTTGCTCGCTTTCACTCAAACAAATACGGTACTTCTTCCGCATGCTCTCCTCCAATTCTCATGAAGCTTCTTCCACAGAATGATTACTCCATAAGACTTTCACTAGTGAGATAGTCTTGTTTCTGAGAACTTGTTCCCTTCTATCCAATATTCTTGTCGGTGTCTCTTCATAAGTCATGTTGGATTGAATTTGCAGAGGTTCGCTCTCCAATACATGCGTGGGATCCGGTACATACTTCCTCAGCATGGATATATGAAATACATTGTGAATTCCTGATAAGTTTATTTTTATTTTCTTATACGGAAATTGTTTTTTTTTAAAAAAAAAGAAATTTTTATTTGAAAAAGTTATAAAACAAAAAAAAAAAATTTTTATAAAAAAATTGATTTTTTTTTTCATTTTTTTCTTGTACAAAGGATTTGTTTTTTTTAATATTTAATTTTTCACCCTTTGAATTTTTTTAATTTTTTTTTAGTTTTATTTTTTATTTTTTTTAAAATTTTAATATTTTTTTACTGAGGATAGTTTTGTTATTGGGAAGAATATTGATAATGTTTAGGTAGTTTGGAGGATATTGTCACAATTAAAAATTTGGGAGAAACATTACCAATTTGGTGACTTTCTGGCTTTGTTTGACAAACGCCTTCGGGTTTTGTTTTTTTACTGTTTATTGAGACAAAAATACCCTGCAATGAGAGAAAGAGGATATATGTTGGCATTTGTCCTTGTAGGGGCATTTTTGGAAGGGGCGATTTTTACTGACGCCTGCAGCTTTTTTGTGGAAAAAGTGAAAAACTAACTTTCTGGTTTACTAAAATACCCTTGTTCTCATATTCTCTCTATGCCTTCGTTAACTGTTGAAGTTGAAGGATATTTCAATAAATATATTACATTTATTTTTCTGCATGCTTGTGACTACTTTTTGAACAGTATGCCTGCAGCCTGCAGGTTTCAAGTCAAGTTTGATACTCTTAATTTGCACAATAAAAAATCATGTACAGTAGAAAATCATGTCTTGAAAGCATTTGTCAAACACAGCACGTTACCATTTGGTGACGTGACCCCTTTTTTTATTTTTTCCTCTGTAGCTTCCCCCTCTTTTTTTCTCTTCCCCAGTTCCCCCTCTTTCTTTTCTCTCATCCCGCGCAGTCTGCGCAGACCCCTCTTCCTCCTCCGTCTCCGGCCGTTCACCCTCTCACTGGCTCTATCCGTCATTTTCTATCTCACTCACTCTCTCCTCCGTCGCCCGGACAGTCTCTCAGTCGCTCGATCTCTCTCCGCCAAAATCATCTCCAGCCGTCAGTCTCTCTCCCTCCGGCAGTACTCCTGCCGGCATACCCTCAGCCTCAGGTATGGATCTCCTCTCTTGTTACGACGCGCTTATCCCTCTCCTCTCTTTGGAAACTCTCACAAACTCGCGTAGGGTTAGGGTTTATTCAATTTTTATACATCACTCTCAGATCTGACTTTTGGTCTGTGATATGATATATATCTCTTTTTCTCTCACTCATGAACATTTTTCTCTCTCTAGTTGCAGAGCAAGGAAGAAAGAAGAGCTCCAGGTAAATTTTCTTCCTCTTCGTCTTCTCTCTTTTCGTTACTGTCCGAAATTCTCTCTCTTCGGAACCCTGTTTTCTCATGCTTTGGTTTAATTTTGAATCTTGGTGCATATTTCTGAAATTTACGCTTCATGTTGGCATACCTATTGGATGATTTGAGAGTATTTTGCTAATTTCGGATTTGGGGATGAAAAATTGTAGAAGCCCCTAGAGTATATGAAATTTGATGATTATCAGGTCAACGCTAATGGTGGCTGTTGTTTTGATTTTTGGATAATTTCATGATTTGAGTTTGTGTGTTTCTTGATATTGGATTTTATTTTTGGTGGGTGGCCGGTCTCCAAATAATACATAGATGGATCTATACATGTCACAATAGCAGCTAATTGATAACCTTCGGTAGTAGAAAATGGGACAAAAAACCTCAATCATACAATGCATGTCTTTGAGCACTAATTCATTAAAGATAATCATAAGAAAACTCATTGGTAAGCATCACTTTATAAAATCCTAACGAACAGACTTTTTGCATTTTGAAGCAAAATAAGAACCAGTTTCTTACATTAAGCAAGCAAGAGATATACAAACCTCAAGTATTTGTAGTCACTTGCATAAATAAAAAAAAAAAGAGAAGAGAACCATGTTCTTTGTCAGATGTCAGTGGTTGTGTAACAAATTTTTAGGCGCGTGTAGTGGCGCGTGATATTCACTGGAAGGTGCGGGAGGGTTGTGCGGTCATGGGAGAGGCTCGAAGATGGTCGGTGGAAGCAAAGGAGTTTGAGGTTTCGATTAAGGGCGGTTTGCTGGGAGTAAGGATTGTAGAAAATAGAAACAATAGACGGAGGTCCATATTTGTCCACAAGGATGAGATATCATGGCTGGTGGGAGCGTTGGAGGTGGCGGCAGAAGTGGATACTTCGGAGGTTTTCTGGGACCAGTCAAGGGCAGGATATATACGTTTAACAACTCAGAGATGCGCCAACAAACATCGTAGATTCCTGATCATCGAGGAATATGATGATAGAAGGCGTAGTGGGTCAATCTTTGTGCCGAAGGGGAGGACTGGACAAGGCTGGGTCAGAATGATCTCGGAGCTGAAATGGGCATGCTCACTAATGAAGATGGGTCGTGGGATCAGAGAAGATAAGCTGGCGAAGGTTAAGTTTGGAAGCGGGAGTTTTGCGGAGGTGGTAGGTACCTTGAAGACGATGGAGGAGAAGGGCCTACATGTTTGCACAGAACCATTCGCCGAAGTGGGTCGTTCAGTTTTGGGTGTTCCAGCGAGCGAATTTCCCGGCCGTGAGAGAGCACCATCGAGGGCCCAGTTATCGTCGAGATCCAGCTTTCGCTAGGGGGGTGCATTCAGAAGTCGCAGGGGATAAAACATGCGCCAGTGCAGATGGGGGAGGAGCATCGGGTGACTGTGTTGCCGGCGACGATGCAGATTCTTGGGGATGGCAACACACGTGGCAGCAAAGGGGGGGAAGTGTGCCAAGGAAAGAAGAGTCAGCTGAAGGGACGTAAGGTGGTTAATCCATTTATTGCAAGTCAGGAGCTAGAAAATCTTAGGGAGTGGCTGAGACAGTTGAGGGGTGAGGTGGATGCATGCCTAGAAAGGGTAGAAGTGGTAATTAACTTGCTGGAAAATGAAGGGCCGGGTCAGGTGAAAAAGAAAGCTGTTTGGATACCAAAGCCCAAGAGAAAATTCTGGCATAAGAAAAAGAAGACTAATTTTAAGAGGGTGGAGGTGGGCTCGGGTCTAGGCCCATCTGTGGTGAAGGCACTCTTAAAGCCCAAGGATGGGGCTGGCTCATCTGTAGATATGGGTCTTTCAATAGGGCCGAACCCAAAGCCCATGGCGCCGATGCTCTCTGGGGGTGGACAGAAAGAAGATCTGGGCCCAAGTGAAGGGCCAACCCATGATCCGGTTGGATTCACAAGGGCCGATGATGGGAAAGCTGGAGAGATGGGCTTGAAGAAAGGATCGAACACACTGCCAGGGCCGGACTCCTCTTATGCCGGCAACAAGAACAGCGCCGGTAACGACGAGAGCGGCAGTTTGGTGGAGGAGACGCAGCGAGAGGGGGGAGGCTGGCGGACACACTCAGACTATAACTAGAGGACACCGATCGGTTGTACTGCCGGCTCCGCTTCACTCTGTGTAGCACCGACAAGGGGGATTGGAGGCTTTCGTGACGACATAGATACTCAGAATTGATCGGTGTGCTCGTGGGTTGCCGGTAGAACTGGGTTTGGCCCGGTAAGTGCTGAAAAGACTACGGGCATGATCGAACTGGTTGAGTTTTCTGAGATTGGAGTGGTCCCCACTGTTTTGGCGGTTCCAGAGCAAGCAACTGGCGACAGAATTGAAGAGATTACTCTGGCTGAGGCAGGCGAGACTGTCCAGGTAGTCAATTTAAAGGAACCCATCATTGTTACGGAGGTTTACTGAAGGAGGGATGGCATGGCTAAGGGGTTCTCAAAGGGTTCTGAAAGTGGAAGTGGAGTGAATTTAGTGGGTGGTATGGAGGAGACGGCTCTGGAGGATGTGGGCAATGACACTAGGGCGGGTTTGGTGAGTGATGAGACGGAGGATCCCTATGTTACTAATAACATGAAGCTGACTTTGGAAGTCAGCTTCGTAGTTGGTCTTTCTTGTGATGGGTAGGAAGAACGGAAAGAGGAATGCCTGAGATGGATTGTTATTGAGAAGCATGAGAAGGGGAAAGGGGGAGGCAGTGGTAGTTCTGATTTTCAGCAAGAGGAAGACAGCCAGTGCGGTGATTGGGGAAATTGCAGTGATTATGAAGCATAGAATTCTTTTTTGGAACGTCAGAGGCCTGAACAACAGGGGCAAGCGGCTGAAAATCAGTAATTTACTTAGGGCTTGGAAGGTTGACATCGTTTGCTTCCAGGAAACCAAACTGGTGAGTACTTCGAATTGTTTAGTGCATAACCTTTGGGATTGCCCTTATGTGGATTGGTGCCATGTAGATTCTAGAGGCGCTTCGGGTGGTATTTTACTCATGTGGGACAGGAGGATAGTCTCCAAAATTGATTGTTGTGTGGGCAATTTTGTGGTGGCTTGTCATTTTAGGAATGTGGAGGATGGGTTGGTGTGGGCTTTTGCGGGTGTGTATGGTCCAAACAGAAATCATGTTAGAAGGCGTTTGTGGGAGGAATTAGCTGGGTTGATGAGCCTCTGGGAAGCGCCTTGGTGTATTGGGGGTGATTTCAATGTTACTTTGTTTTGCAATGAGAGGCTTAGGGGCGATTATCATAGATCGGCGGTGGCTGATTTTGCAGACTTTGTGGCGGAACAGGGCCTTATGGATTTACCTTTGGCTGGAGGGGAGTCTACATGGTCAAACAATTTGACTTGGTCTAGATTGGACCCTTTTTTGGTTTCCCCGGAGTGGGAGTTTTGTTACCTGGGTCTCTTGCAGAAAAAGATGCTTCGGGTTTGTTCGGATCATGCCCCCGTTCTTCTCTCTAGTGGCTGTCCGCAGTCCGGAAAGAGGGCTTTCAAATTTGAGAATATGTGGCTAAAAGAGGAGGGTTTTGTGGCGAAAGTGAGAGGATGGTGGGATTCTTTTCAGTTTTATGGCTCTCCTAGCTTTGTGTTGGCTAAAAAATTGAAAGCTCTCAAGTGGGAGATCAAGAGATGGAATATGGAGGAGTTTGGTGATGTTAGGGAGAAGAATAAAGCTAGTATTGAGGAGCTGAAGGTGCTGGACAGAACCGAAGAAGTGAGACTTTTCACCGAGGAGGAGAAGGATAGAAAGCGCAAGGTTTCTAGAGAGTTGGAAGCATCTCTTCTTCTAGAGGAAATTAGTTGGAGACAAAAATCGAGGGTTCGGTGGTTAAAGGAGGGGAACAAATGCACCAAGTTCTTTCATCAGGTGACTAATGCGAACCGCAGAAATAACTCCATTGAGTCCTTGGTTGTGAATGGTACACCCACCTCTGATCCTACTATTGTTAGCAACCACATTGTTAATTTCTATGATTCCTTGTTCACGGAGCCTCTTAATTGGAGACCACGCTTGGATAATCTCGAGTTCGACATGCTTTCGAACTCAAGCTTAGAAGAACCTTTTGAGGAAAGGGAGGTGTGGGAGGTGATCAAGGGCATGGATGGTGACAAGGCCCCCGGTCCGGATGGGTTCTCTATGGCTTTCTTCAAGGAGTGTTGGGAGGTTATCAAGGGGGACTTTATGGCGGTCTTTTCCGAATTTCATGAGCGAGGTAAATTTGTCAAATGCATAAATTCTACTTTCATTGCTCTCATTCCGAAGAGGCATGGTGCTAAGGAGATTAAGGACTTTCGTCCGATTATCCTTGTGAGTGGTGTTTATAAAATTATTGCAAAGGTCTTGGCCAATAGAATGAGGAGGGTCATGGATAGGGTGATTTCTAAGCTTCAAAGTGCCTTTGTTAAAGGAAGACAAATTTTAGACTCGGTTCTCATAGCCAATGAATGTTTGGACAGCCGGATTAAATCCGGGGATCCGGGAGTTTTGTGCAAGTTGGATATGGAAAAGGCTTATGACCATGTGGATGGGAACTTTCTTCTCTATCTTTTGAAAAGATGTGGATTTGGAGAGAGATGGTGTTCTTGGATCAAACATTGTATTTCCACCGTTCGGTTCTCAGTCTTGATAAATGGTTCCCCTTCCGGTTTTTTTGGGAGTTCTTGAGGGGTGAGGCAAGGTAATCCGCTTTCCCCGTTCTTATTTGTCTTGGTGATGGGGGCTTTTAGTAGGATGATTGGTGCTATTTACTCGAGGGGGCTGATTTCAGGTTTCTTTGTGGGTCCTAGGGATCACGGTCCACCGAGCCCTCTAAGCTTCAGGTCTACCAGAGGAGCCGTTGGAGGTCTTCTAAGCCCCTGCAGTCCATCGGGCTCTCGTGCCTGGAGTCGAGGGGTCTGATGGGTCCTTTTCCCGTGTACCGGTGTGCCTCGACTTTGATGGGGTTGATGTGGATCCTCGCGAGGCAGGTTCTGTCCCTCCTTTGGCGATGTCCCTGGGTTCTGCACCGTCCAGTGTTGAAGTTGTGCCAGAGTCCGTGTCTGGGGAGGTCTCTGCAGGCTTGGGTATGGCCGGGGTCGACTCGGCTGTGGCTGTGAAGCTGGATCGTGCATTGGTAGTTGGTGAGGTAGCCGGATTGTCCAGTGAGGGGCAGCCAGGTCTTCTGAAAGAGTTCCTGGGGCAGATTGTTGTTGACAATCATGGAGTGAGGTGAGAGGGCAGCCAAGTGCTCAATGAATCATAATATCTTGACATGGAATGTGAGGGGGTTGAATGAGGGTAGAAAAAGGTTGAAGATCAGGAACCTTCTCAGTAAATGGAAAGTCGACATTGTGTGTCTCCAAGAAACCAAGCTGAAAATGGTCTCTATTCAGCTTGTGCAGAGCTTATGGCGCTGTCCTTACAAGGAGTGGTGTCATGTGGATTCTTGTGGGGCTTCGGGTGGAATCCTTTTGATGTGGGATCGCAGGGTGGTGTCAAAGATAGAAGTTTGTTTGGGTAATTATGTCGTTGCTTGTTCCTTTAGAAATGTCGAAGATGGGTTATTGTGGGCCTTTGCCGGGGTGTATGGGCCTAATAGCAACGGCCTCAGAAGGCTTTTGTGGGAAGAACTGGCAGGGTTGTTGAGCATTTGGGACATGCCTTGGTGTATTGGGGGAGACTTTAACGCCACCATTTTTCTTAGTGAGAGATCGGGAGGAGCTGGTTATAGGCGGGCAGCGTCGGAATTTGCTAATTTTATTGTGGATCATGGTCTTATGGATCTCCCTTTGGGGGGTGGAGTGTCCACGTGGTCCAACTCCTTGTCTTGGTCTCAATTGGACCGTTTTCTAGTCTCTCCGGATTGGGAGATGGGCTATCCGGGGTTGGTTCAGAGGAAGCTTCTTCGTGTTTGCTCCGATCATGCTCCTATTATGTTAACCAGGGGCGACTTGCAATATGGGAAGCGTTCTTTTAAATTTGAGAACATGTGGCTTAAAGAGGAGGGGTTTGTAGACAAGGTAAGAGATTGGTGGGGCTCTTTCTCTATTGATGGTACCCCGAGCTTTATCTTGGCTAAGAAGCTTCAAGCTCTCAAAGGGAAAATCAAGGAGTGGAATAGTGAGGTGTTCGGCGATGTGGGGGCTAGGAATAAGGCGTGGGCCGAGGAGGTGAAGTTGCTGGACAGTTTTGAGGAAACTAGAGGGCTCTCCGATGAGGAGAAGGAGAGGAGGTGCAGGCTGGTTTCAGACTTGGAGGGTTCTCTTTTGCAGGAGGAAATTTGTTGGAGACAAAAATCTAGAATTCGGTGGCTTAAGGAGGGCGATAAGTGTACCAAGTTCTTTCACCAGGTGGCTAATGCTAATCGTAGGAACAATTCCATTGATTCCTTGCATGTGAACGGCACGCCTATTTCGGACCCAGATGTCATCAAATCCCACATTGTCAATTTTTATGAGTCTCTATTCTCGGAACCTTCTAGTTGGAGACCGAGGGTGGACAACCTTGAGTTTGATGTGTTGAGTGTGGATGAGGCGGCCAGCTTGGAGGATCCCTTTGAGGAACGGGAGGTGAGGGAGGTTATCTTTGGCATGGATAGGGATAAGGCTCCGGGCCCGGATGGCTTCTCCTTGGCTTTCTTTCAGGATTGTTGGGAGGTGGTAAAAGGGGACTTTATGGCGGTCTTTGCGGACTTCCACGCTTATGGTAAGTTTGTGAAGAGCTTCAATTCCACGTTCATCTCGCTCATTCCTAAGTTTCATGGGGCCAAGGAGATCAAAGACTATCGCCCTATTAGCCTGGTGGGTGGTGTCTACAAGATTATAGCCAAGGTGTTGGCCACTAGGATGAGGAGAGTTATGGACAAAATCATCTCCAAGCCCCAAAACGCATTTGTGAAAGGGAGGATCCTCGACTCGGTTCTCATTGCGAATGAATGCCTAGATAGTAGGCTTAAGTCGGGAGACCCTGGGGTATTGTGTAAACTGGATATGGAGAAGGCACTTGATCATGTCAACTGGAATTTTCTTCTTTACCTCTTAAGGAGATGTGGGTTTGGGGAGAAATGGTGTTTGTGGATCAAGCATTGCATCTCGACTGCTTCTCGCTTTTGATCAATGGAGCTCCGTGTGGTTATTTTGGTAGCTCTCGTGGGGTGCGCCAAGGCGATCCACTCTCTCCCTTCTTATTTGACTTGGTTATGGAGGTGTTTAGCAGGATGATCAATGCTATCATTTCTAGGGGTTTGATCACTGGTTTCTCTGTGGGTTCTAGTGAGCAAACCCGGGTTGTTGTCTCTCACCTTTTATTTGCAGATGATACTTTGGTCTTCTGTGGAGCTGATGATCGCCAGATCAGTCATATTAGCGCTCTAATTTGCTTTGAAGCGGTTTGAGCCTTAAGATTAATCTGCCCAAGTCTGCTTTGATTCCGGTGGGTTCTGTGGTTGATATTGATCATCTTGCTGAGTTACTGGGCTGTGGCACCAGCTTGCTGCCTTTGAAGTACTTGGGGCTGCAGTTGGGGGCCTCTTTCAAGCACAAAGCGATGTGGGCAGAGCTGGTGGATTTGATGTCTCGGCGGTTGGCCCTGTGGAAGAGGTCGATCTTTCCAAAGGCGGCAGGATTGCATTGATTAAAAGCACTTTATCGAATCGCCTACTTATATGATGTCTCTATTTCCTATTCCGCTCTAGTGGCAAAGCAAATTGAGAAGATTCAGAGACTTTCTTTGGGGGGTATGAATAGCGAGGCCAAGATGCATTTGGTAGAGTGGGAAAAGGTGTGTTCTCCCTTGGATGAGGCGGCCTTGGTATCCGGAACATTAGAAGGTTTAACCAAGCTCTTTTGGGTAAATGGCTTTGGCGTTTGCCCATGAGGTGGAGTGCTTGGTGGAGATCGGTCTTGGTAGCAAAATATGGGGTGGAATGGGGAGGCTGGTGTTGGGGCTATCTCTGGCTCCCATGGGGTGGGCCTTTGGAAATACATCTGCAAGGGGTGGCAGGTTTTAGGGGCCATTGCTGCTTTGCTCTGCAAGGGCTCGAGATTCGTTTTGGGAGGACACTTGGTGTGGGGATAGAGCCCTCAAAGAGGCTTTTCTGCTGCATTCCATTGCTACCAATAAGGGAGCGTCTATTATGGATAACATGGAGCTATCTAATGGCTCCATCCAATGGAACATCCAGTTCTCCAGTTGTTCCATGATTGGGAGGTGGAGGTGGTGGCCTCGTTTTACAAGTGCCTCTCGATTGCAATCGAGGAGGCGGAGTTGACAAGTTGAGGTGGCTGCATTCCAGCAAAGGCTTGTTCGAGGTTAAGTCCTTCTATCGTGCTCTTTCTCCCTCTAGGTCTTCCGCCTTCCCTTGGAAGAGCATTTGGAGATCAAGGCTCCGCCTAGAGTGGCGTTTTCACTTGGGCAGCAGCGTGGGATAAGATTCTCACTGTGATAATCTCGTGGAGGAGAGGTTTGGTGGTGGTGAGCAGATCTGGCTGCGAATCGGATGGGGAATCAATTGATCATCTTCTTCTTCACTGTGGGCAAGAGCCTTGTGGAATGCCTTCTTTGTTAGGTTCGGGCTTTGTTGGGTTATGCCTAGCTCGGTTAAGGAGCTTTTGGCTAGCTGGTGGGTGGTCGTGAGTCGTTCAGTCTTTGTCGTTTGGAAAATGGTCCGCTTCTGTATTATGTGGTGTATTTGGAGCGGGAACCTTAGATGCTTCGAGGACTCCTCGAGGTCCTTCGAGGACCTTCTCCACCTTTTTAAGTCTACCCTTTTCTCTTGGACAGCGGGCTGGCTGGCCCCGAGGGTGCTCAGTTTCTCTGAGTTTCTTTCTCTCTTTTCCCCTCCCCCCTAGCCCCTTTGTATACCCCCTGTGTACTAAGGGTTGTGCCCCTTTTGCGCTTTTTTTATACAATTTTGATTTATCAAAAAAAAAAAGGGATCATGGGCAAGTGGAAGTTTCTCACCTGTTATTTGCGGATGACACCTTGGTGTTTTGTGGTGTGGATGCTAGCCAAATTAGTTACATGGGTGCTCTTTTGGTATGTTTTGAAGCGGTTTCTGGGCTTAAAGTAAATATGACTAAGTCTTCCTTGATCCCAGTTGGTTCGTTGGATGATGTGGATCAGTTGGCTGGTAACCTGGGTTGTGGCACTGCTGATTTGCCTTTGAAATATTTGGGTCTTCCGTTAGGGGGGTCATTCAAGCTCAAGTCTTTATGGAGGGATTTGGAGGATTTGATGGCTCGGCGGTTGGCCCCTTGGAAACGGACGTATCTCTCCAAGGGAGGGAGGGTTGCTTTGATCAAAAGTACACTCTCTAACTTGCCTACTTATATGCTTTCGTTATTTCCTATTCCGGTTGATGTGGCTAAACGTATTGAGAAAATTCAACGGGATTTCCTTAGGGGGGGCTTGAATGATGAGGTCAAGTTTCATTTGGTAGATTGGGACACGGTGTGCTCTCCCATCTCCGAAGGTGGTTTGGGCATCCGAAATGTGAGGAATTTCAATCAAGCGCTCTTGGGGAAATGGCTTTGGAGGTATGCTCATGAGGATGGGGCGTGGTGGAAATCTATTTTGGTGGCTAAGTATGGGTCTTCCCGGGATGGGTGGCGGTCTAGTGAGATTATAGTCACATGGGGTGGGGCTTTGGAAGTATATTTGTATGGGATGGAGCAAGTTTAAATGTCATTTCAGATTTGATTCAGGGGCGGGCTCCAAGATCAACTTTTGGGAGGATACTTGGTGTGAGGATAGTCCTCTTAAAGATTCATTCCCTGGTCTGTTTAGTATTGCCAGGTTTAGGGAAGCTTCCATTGCGGATAATATGGAGCGCGTCAATGGCACCATTCAGTGGAACATTGTGTTCACCGGGTTGCTCCATGATTGGGAGGTGGAAACATTGGCTGCGTTTTATAATTGCTTGTACCCTTTCAAGATCGGAGGGGTTGGGGAGGACAAGTTGTGGTGGATTCCTTCGAGCAAAGATGCCTTTGAGGTGAGATCTTATTATCGGGTGCTTTCATCTCATGGGCACATTTCCTTTCCTTGGAAAAGCATTTGGAGAACGAAGGCCCCGCCTAGAGTAGCGTTTTTTGCATGGACAGCCGCTAGAGGGAAGATTCTTACCATCGACAATCTTCGCCAGAGAGGCATGATAGTGGTTAACAGATGTTGGCTTTGCGAGTTGGATGGGGAATTGGTGGATCATCTTCTCCTCCATTGCAAAGTGACGAATGCCCTGTGGAATGCCATTCTTAGCTGTTTTGGCCTTAGTTGGGTCATGCCTAGCTCGGTTAAGGAGTTGATGGCTTGTTGGTGTTCAGGGGGTCGAACAAGGAGTGCGGTGGTTTGGAAGATGATTCCTTTATGTTTTATGTGGTGTATTTGGAGGGAATGTAATGCAAGATGTTTTGAAGACTCCGCGAGGGCGTTTGAGGAAATTTTGCATTATTTTTTCTTTACTCTCTACACCTGGACAGACAGTTGGCTTGATCCGCTTGTAATTAGTTTTCCGGATTTTCTTTCTCGCTTATCTTCTTCTTTTTAGGCTTTCCCTTGTATACTCCCTGTGTACTATGGTTTGCGTCCCTTTTGCGCTCTTTTAATGCATTTTGACTTATCAAAAAAATTTTTAGCTAGAAAGAATGCAAATTTTTACTTAATTGCTATATTGTTTTGTTTTCGTGATGTTGTGGGATACTTGCTAATTGAATAGAGATGTGTGCTATGTGGATTAATGATTGATTTATTGACTCCTTTTTCATCATGGTCATGTGAATCTGGTATTTAATAGTTCTATATTTATATGTGGATTCGTAATGCCTATTAAATCATTTAATACCCTTACATCTTCAGAAAAACTTGTGAAACATGAGTTCACACTATTCCCTTCTCTTGTTCAGGTTTGTATTACACTTTTCCACTTTGTGTCATGATGCCGATAAAGGGAAAGAGTTATTACATGCTGCCATAGATGCTCTTCTCATGCTACCTGAGTCTGGACATCCTGAAAGTAATACCACAGTTGAAAGCTATATTGCAGCAGAAAAGCCCACCTTACTTTGGAAAGCATTGTATATTCAGGATCTTACCATGGTGTGCTTTTCATCACAACTTTTCTGTTCTAGACTTGGTTTCTTTTGTTGTTGGTGTTGTTCCTCCCCAAACTACAATAATAGTATGCATATTATTGTTATAAAATCCTGGCTGTAGTTGTAAGATCAGAAATGCCACTTTATTAGCCTTGAAAAGCAGCATCTCATCTTGCTTGTGTGATGAAACTCATAGACACAAAAAAAAGAAAAAAAAAAAAGATTGTTCTTGAAAGAGAGGTTTGGACCTTATTTTTTATCATGTTGTTGAGTTTTTATTTATTGTAGGTAACTTGAAGCTGGGTGTATTTGAAACTACACTTGCGTAGCAATATCTCTTATTTGCAGGCATTTGAAGTTTCACTCTGAATTCCAATCCCTTTATGATTAATGACTTGCTATATCTTGGTATTGGATCTGTTTTGGAATGTTACCTATGGTCAAGTAGATTCCAGCTCTACGAGTTTAATGGTTGCCCAGTTGCCTGGTCATTTAAGAGGTGCACATGTAGTAGAATCTCTTCAATTGAAATTCAATAAGGGTATTTGACTTTCAAACAGTTCAAGGATGGTAAATAGACGAAATTATTCTAGTAGCTTATATATTCATTCATCGACTAACATGGTTTATTACGTATTCAATTTTAAAGCAATGACATGCTTTGCAAGAACTAGACCTTGAGATTATTTTACATGGAACTGCATAGAATTCTGAATTAAGTTATTATCATCTGCCTTATTAGTGAAGTTTTACATGTAGGGAACATAGATAAAGATGGTCTAAAAAGGATTGTCCATGAATTTAGATATTCTTTCATTGCTTATAACGATAGCTTGCTTATATTTGACATTTCTATTTTTTTATTTTTTATTTTTTATTTTTATGTATTTATAGCATTCTCAGTAACTTTAATCAATTTGCAGGCATTGTTGACAATTTTTTTTTAATTATTATTTTAACTTTAGTAATGTGTCAAAAATTGACACGTTACTAAAAGGGTGACCCTAACGTGGCATTTTTTGCCACATCACCCTTAAGGTAACATGGGTGAAAAATGCCACGTTACCTTAGGGTTAACGTGGTACTTTGGGTGACTTGGCATTTTTTACACGTTACTACCATTTAGTAACGTGTGAAATTGTGACACGTTACCAAATGGTAACGTGGCACAGTTTGACATGTTAGTAAAGTCTCAGTTCTAATGTCCGCATCTCTAACCCATCAAACACGTTATAAATGGCACGTTACTAACCGTTACTAACCATTACTAACATGTCAATCAAACACGTTATAAATGGCACGTTACTAACCGTTACTAACCATTACTAACGTGTCAATGGTCTTGACACGTTAGTAATGGTCAATTACTAAAAAACATGTTTTTTGTAGTGTAACATAAACCCTAAAAACATAAATTTCTGGAATCTGTTGTTTCATTCATTTGTTATATTGAAGTTTAAAAAATGATCTGCATGTGTTTTGGACTTTTAAACCTCAATATAGTATTCTGCTATTAAGTAACCAAAGATGAAGGTGATTCTTGTTTCTTTTTTGCCTCATGATGAATGAAGCTGAACCTGTTCAAATTGAATTCTTGACAGAACGGCTGCATGTGTTTCCATGGAAATTTCTCCAAACAACACTATCGTCTCCTTCAGCTGTTGCAAACATGCGCAACCCTCCCATCTCTCAGAACAACAAAATCCCTCCACGCGCTCACCATCACGACGGGCCCAGTCCCGAACCAACCCATTTTTCCTTACAACAATATCATTTATTGTTATGTTGCGCTTGACGAACTCTTGGTTGCACGCCAGTTGTTTGAAAAAATGCCCGAGAGAAATGTAGTCTCATATAATACGATAATTAGTGCTTATAGTAGATGTGGGGATGTAGAGGAAGCTTGGAGTTTGTTTTCTCAGATGAGGGGTGTTGGATTCAGGCCGACTCAGTTCACGTTTGGTGGGTTAGTATCGTGTGGGACACTGGATCTTCTTCGAGGTGTTCAGCTGCAGGCATTGGTTTTAAAGAACGGACTGTTTCATGCTAACGCTTTTGTGGGGACTGCTTTCTTGGGTTTGTTTGGTAGGCACGGTCGCGTGGAAGACGCAGTTCTTTCATTTGAAGATATGCCTTGTAAGAGCTTGGTGACATGGAATTCAATGTTGTCTTTGACTGGACATCATGGGCTTGTTGAAGATTGTATTTTTTTGTTCCGTGAGCTCTTGACAGTGGAGATTGCTCTATCTGAAAGTTCTTTTGTTAGTGTTTTGTCTGGAATTTCTTGTCAACGAGATTTGGCATATGGGTTACAAATACATGGTTTACTGACTAAAAATGGGTTTGATAATGAAGTTTCTGTTGTGAATTCTCTTATCAATATGTATGTGAAATGTGCCAACATATGCTCAGCAGAGAAACACTTTGAGACGTTGACCGATCGCGATGTTTCATCATGGAATACAATTATTTCTACCATAGCAAATAGTGAGATACCTGGAAAAGCATTGGAATTCTTTTTGAAAATGTGCATGACTGGATTGTTGCCTAGCCAGCCGGCATTTGTAAGTGTTATTAACTCTTGTACGAGTTTGGTGATTCCAATGTATGGAGAATTCATCCATGCTAAAACATTTAGGAGTGCTTTTGAATCTGATGTATATGTGGGTAGTGCATTAGTTGACTTTTATGCTAAATGTGATAAATTGGTAGATGCCCATCGCTGTTTTGACGAGATATATGAGAAGAATGTGGTTTCTTGGAATGCTCTGATTTTGGGTTACTCAAATAAATGCTCTTCCACTTCTATATTTTTATTGCAAGATATGCTGCGATTAGATTTTCGACCTAATGAATTCTCATTTTCGGCTGTTCTTAGGGCATCCCTAGCATTGGAAGTTCGACAGCTTCATGGTTTAATTATAAGAATGGGTTACCTGAGTAATGAGTATGTGTCAAGCTATCTTGTTACCTCATATGCCAAAAATGGTCTCATGTCTGATGCCTTGGTTTTCGTCACTGCTTCTTACAATCCACTCCCTGTTGTTCCCTCTAACATCATTGCTGGAATTTATAACAGAAGTGGTCAATACAATGAAACACTAAAGTTGCTTTCTCTACTTGAAGAACCTGACCTTGTATCTTGGAACATTGTGATTGCAGCTTGTGCTCGCAACAATGATTACAAAGAGGTTTTTGAACTTTTCAAATGCATGCATCTATTTCACATCAATCCAGATAATTACACGTATGTTAGCCTTCTGAGTGTGTGCGCTAAACTTTGCAACCTTGCTTTAGGAAGTTCCGTCCATGGTGTAATGATCAAGGCAGATTTCAATCACTGTGACACATTTGTTTGCAATGTGTTACTCAATATGTATGGGAAATGTGGTAGCATAGAAAGTTCAGTGAAAATCTTTGACAAAATGACAAATAGAAATCTCATTACGTGGACGGCTTTAATATCTGCCTTTGGACTCAATGGTTTTGCTCACGTGGCCTTAGGAAAGTTCAGAGAAATGGAGTTACTTGGGTTTAAGCCTGATAGGATATCTCTGATTGCAGTGCTTACTGCGTGCAGAAATGGTGGCTTAGTGAGAGAAGGGATGGAATTGTTTGGACGAATGAGGAGTTATGGAGTTGAACCCGAAATGGATCATTACCATTGTGTGGTGGACTTGCTGGCTAAGTACGGACATGTTAGAGAAGCAGAGAAAATGATTGTGCATGCCTTTCCAACCTGATGCCATTATATGGCGTAGTTTCCTAGAAGGCCATAAGAGACGAGGAATTGCAATGGATTAAGGCATAAGACATCTAAATTCGGATCAGCCCGGCAAATACATTTCTATGGGTGATTAGGCAATTACACTGTTTATTTGCGCATGTCCCTTATGTAAAGGTTAGACTGAGCTCCACTAACAAGGATGGAAGCCAGAGCGGGGAAAGGACTCAACGGATATTTCCTTTGCCTCCTTGCTCGATATTGGGTGTATCCTTATGTTTTACACACTTTGGTGAGAGATGCTCTACAGGTTTTGTGTTGTCGCGTCTTTTGTAAATCCAGCAGTTTATGGCTCATCAACCTTCCATGCTTCTCTTTGGTGTGTGGCGCTCACATCACCTTTGAGCCTGTTTGATTTTACGTGATGGAGTTGTTCCCATATCACATGTTAACGAGGGTTAGTGAAACCATAAGGCTTTTTTCTTCTTGCATGAACATTTGGGGGTTCTGGTTGTTCTGAGTGGCCAGTTCTTGTTCTGACGGGATCTCCTTGGCCACCGAGTGCTCCACCGGGATCACAGCGTTGTTGTACTTGGATGGCATAGATCTTCTCAACAATTCCTAGTTATAAGTAATGGCTTTGCATCACCGCCTGTGGGTCAGCGATTTTGGGGTGGGGTTGATCACTATGAAGTGCAAAGGGATTTGCTGTTTGGATGTCTCTTATTTGCCGAAAAATTACTGTTTGGCAGCTAAGAAAGTTGACGAAAGCAAAGGAAAAGGAAAAAAGGTCACCTTGATTAATTAATATTTTAGTAGTTTTCTTTTTAGATTATTAATTATCTATACATTCAAGTAGTTGAATTTCTGTTCTTTTACCAATTGTTTGTTCAGAAAACAATTGCAGTCCATTTTATATTTTATAAAAGGGGTTTTCCATTTTATATTTTTATTTGTATTGTAGTTGTTGGTTGGTTGCTTTCTTTAATTGCACTCCAATTTGGTTTTCCATATGACACTTGAACAGCGGTTGATATGTAGGCAAGAAAGATATGAGGGTTGAAATTCAATTCTGGGTTAATATGGGAACCATGTTCTTCTCTGTGTGCAGTGTTTTGTTGTTGTTGGTTGAAATTCAATTGGTTCTTTCTGGCTGCTTTATGAGATTATTATATGAAAGAAAAAACTACGACTTGTTTGTGATTCAGGTCCACAAAATGTCTTCTTGCCAATCTTGAAATTATAAAAAGGAAAGGAAAAAGAAAAAGAAAAATATCTGTAGGACCTTGTTTATATTTGTCATTTTGGGTATTTTAAGCAAGACAGAGACATGAATAACTTTCCAATTAAGTGGGTCATCTTCTTAAGACAATTCTTCAAATGGCACGTCTAATATGAATATCAGCATCATTTTAATCCTTTGGTATTCAATGAAAGAAATGTTTGAGTCCTGGGGACAAGTTGCATGTTCTATTTTCATGTAATTTTCAAGCCCTGGACAACAGGTTACCTTTAAGAAATAAAGAAAAAAAGAAAATAAAAGAAGGCTATTGAAATTGCCAAGCTGCTTGCCTGAAGAGAAGCTAAGGCTTTGCTGGTATTGTTGTTACTTAAGATCAGCTGTAGTGGTTCTTTGGGAACTTTTACATCCAATTTTGTTAACAAATAATTTTGTTAGTTCTTTTGTTGCAGAAGGGGATCTCATCTGGTGCTGCAGCAGCTGCTGCTATAAATTTGGGAAAGAGGCCTGAAAATGCTGGAAAACTCATTGTTGCAAGTCTAAATGCTATCTTCTTTTTCTTTTTCTTCTTCTTCTTTTCTTTTCTTTTCTTTCTTTTTTTTTTTTTTTTTTTTTTTTTTGGGTGGATAAGTCTAAATGCTATCGTCAA
Organism: Carpinus viminea; assembly: GCA_013348765.1. Taxonomy (NCBI): domain Eukaryota; kingdom Viridiplantae; phylum Streptophyta; class Magnoliopsida; order Fagales; family Betulaceae; genus Carpinus; species Carpinus viminea. The sequence continues at coordinate 37,766,562 of CP054668.1, read as the reverse complement.
GTTGCTCTATTACCTCTTATGAACTTTGTTAATGATAGTGTGCGTCACAATCCCTGTAAATATCTTTCGGACAACTCTCTTCCTGCCATACAAATTAACTGCATATTCTAGGATTCTTATTCCTTTCATTATTTCATCCTTAAGCTTACTGCAGCCAGTATTCCACGTCGGATTACATGTTCAGAAAACATCTTTCACCTCATGTGGCAGAATGCTATGATGTATGCTTTTACTCTGCAGATCACTGAGAAATAATGTCTTTTACTATTTTAGATGGTTTCAGACATTTAGAAATTGACAAAAATTTCCTCCAAATTTCTCAAACCTACTCTAATAAGTATCAAGTGTTATCTCTCACACGTTTTATTTAATATTCTTAATTATAATTTATTGACATTCTAATAACTTAAAAACTTAAGCATTGATTATTTAGAAACCCAAGCACGTTAAATGATACTTATAACTTGTTATAATAGGTTGGTGGAAATTTGTGTCCGAAATGGACAAAAATTAGGTTACTCACAAAGAAGATGATATACAATTACAAAATAGTAATTGAATAAATTGAAGTTAGGTGTGAAAAAGTAAATTGTTAAGGTACATTGAGTAAATTTTGTTGAATTGTTTATTTATTTGCTTACATGTATATTTTAATAATTATTTGTTCATTTCTTTTACTTTTTTTTTTAAATTTTGACTCATGTGAATCAAAATTATTGTTCCGTTGCTAATGTGACAATATCTTCTAACTCTTAATTTTTTTTTTAATTTCTTTTTAATAAATATCCAAATAGTAATACTGTAATAATATAATTTCTAACTTTTTGCATGCCACCTACAAAAAGATGAATGCGACGGTTCTTTCTAATGTTCTCCAAGATAGATATTGTTTTCTAAAATAATATTCGTAGAATGAAAAATTGTAATATTTCTTACATAAAAAAGACGTAAAAGCTTCAAGTGGGCCGGACCTAGCTAGTGGCTAGGACCTGTAAAAGACAACGAAAAGTTAGGAAGACAAAGTGAGAGGTAGGGCTGGACTCTTCATAATTCGATGCAAAGGAAAAGGGTAGGGAGGCCCACCGCCCACTTGGAGGTACAGCTACTCTTTCCACTTGAGAAAATTAAAGGTTCCATTGTGGAACAGTATCTGTTTAGGAGTGCGATTTCAATAAGTGTGATTTTAAAAATTGTATTTTTGAAATCGTATAGACGTTTGATAAAACATGTTAAAAAGTATTTTTTTTATCAATAGAGTGTTTGGGTAAAATTAGTATATAATTGTGATTTCAGACCAAATAGGTAAATATTGCCTTACATATTTTTTTAAGCGAAATCATGATTTTAGTTTAAATTCATACTTTTTCAAATAAGCACCATATAGTCAGCTTATTGAAATTGCAGATTTTTTCATGATTTTAAAATTTGCCTTTTTAAAATCGCAATCCTAAACATTCAAAAATTGCAATTTGATTTAAAAACGCAAATTATTTTTTTAAAAAACGCACTCCCAAACGGACCCTAAAGTAGGTGCTTGTGGTGTGACATGGCTGCATGCCTTTTTCATGCACCCATTTTCTGTGGACACGTACCTCCTCTTACCTTTTTTTAATTTTTATATGGTTAATGGTTGAACTTTTGGAGTCATTTTTGAGTTGATGATGTAAAGCATGATGATTAATCTACAAGTCAATCTATACGTACGCTACCGGAATCTGACTGATTAATTATGATTAACTGCTATGATCAGCACCAACTTAGGATCGAGAAAGAAATAACGACCAACGATAACAAGCACAAGGGATCATATTATAATGGTTTGGTAACAACTGATGAGGCAATAAAGCAATGCTGCTTTTAAGAATGGGATATGATTCTCGGATTAGAATCCTTTACAATTTGAAAGAAATAATATATTTTCAAATTATATCATTTTGGTTATTTTTAGTCATTGAAACGCTTGAAAAATGCTACTTATTAAACATATGGTATATTATAGTCTAGAGTTAAATATATATATTTTCATCATGATCTTGCTTTTTATGTTGTAAACAAATTGTAAGAGATCTTGATCTGGGACACAAAGGAAAAAATAAAAACTAGTTTCAAATAGGCTTGAAACTACTAAACAATTCTAAGTTCACATTTTTTATTAAATCAATTAATTAGTCCCTTATAATTTTTCCAATGAGACTATTCAGATAAAAATGTGGATTTATATTCAAAGAATCTCTAGCCAGTAGCTAGCAGCCAACAAAACTACATTCAATAAACCTTTTCATCTTTATCAATCTTTACATCAACTGTCAATATATTCATTGACTGGCTGGAGTACTATTAAACTCATTGAAGTATACAGTGCTTACAACGACTAGCTATCTTATCTCTCATTTAATTGAAGTAAATTGCAAAGTTGCCCAGAAGGAAAATTATATTTAACATATATTTCCTTTTGTATAAATTCCTCCACGTATGATATGTATCCCAGAACTCTTTCTCAGTTGTTCAGTTTCTTTGTGGATAGGTATCATAGGTTGATGTAGCCTTCCTGTAGCTGGAGTGTTAATTAAATCTTAGAAGATTGAAATTCGGTGTCTGTACAGTTTTGTCTGTTTTGTGGCTAGTTGTTGGTTTCTAGCATATATATTTCTGCTGGAGGGGTGTTGTATTCTTTGTGTTATTAGTAAAAGATTCATTTATACTAATAATAATAATCATAAAAAGTTTGAGAATCCATATAATTTTCTTCTTTTGTTTGACAACCCAGATTTGTTTAATTGGGATCAGCTATAATATATATCAAATACTCTTTCGACGTCCGAATCTTTGATCCTGTGTCCCTTCGATACCTCATAGGGAAAAAGTGTACGTTAAGGGGCAACTTGGTTCAGCTCTTCAACATTACATGTCAAAAACCGTGCTACTTAAACAATGACAAGAGAGCAAACTGACTAGACACACACTAAAATATGACAGGACTCGCAAATACATGCACAAAAAAGTCTAAAATTTGAATCCCACTACGACCGATGACAGTATATAAGCAAGCCTCAATTAATGTTGTCATTACTATGAGTTTTGAGAGCTCGTGTGAAGTAGCTTGAATCTTTGTGTTTGCGTCATCTTGGTCATGTTTATGTTTGCTTTGTCGTCAGAGTCTCGACCTCTAGAATATCCCTTTCTACAGAGGAAGAACCTGACCAGGCGGGCTCTAAGAGAATTATTTGAAAATTCAAAAAGGCTCAAGGTGGGGCTTAGGATGTGAAAACAATTTAGAATCAAAATATATTAGATTGCTTGAATTAGAATTACATAAGGAGTTACTGAATTTATAGAATCAGTAGCCTAGACAAAAAAGGATAAAATACTACTATTTTAGAGACAAGGAGACAGCAGGTGGGTTGGTTTGTCTGCTGGGCAGCAACGTTAGCAGGGCAGCAAGTGGGCTGGTTTGTCTGGTCGGCAGCACAGGCAGGGCAGCAGGTCTGGGCAGCGTGGGGGCAGAGTAGGTGTACCGGGGCTGCTTGTTGTCCGGGTGTCCTGGGCTGCTTGCTGCTTGCTTTTATCTTTAACAGGATGATGTTGACGTTGTTAGCGGTCCTTATGACTACTCCAAGCGAAAAAGTCCTGGAGGGCCTGACCCTCACCACCACTCTAAGAATCTCTGTTAGCTAGTTAACTACTCTGGCGGATCGGAAGCCATTGTACGTGCTTGCTTTAGCAACTTCATCAGGCTTGTTGGAGTACTATACTAGTTTGTTACATAAGGATACACGAGGCAAAATATATATTGCTAGTAATATCGACAGGTAACGTGGGAAATCTTATACGATGAGACCTATATATATATATATATATCTGTCTAAATGAATTTTAGACTATATGACCACCTATATGGACAGATAGGTTCCATGTGGAATTTCTCATATTACTTGTTCGAATTGCAGTGCATCCCAATCCTAGTTTGTGACATTGACTAGTTTTTTTTTTTTTTTTTTCAATTCCCATGTCCAACCCTCAAAGACAATCTCTTTCACGTCGTTATGGATGTATTTTGTGGACTTTCTTTGCCTAGATTGTGTTGGAAATAATTTTGGATGATGCATAAATTCTTATTGATATAAAATAATTACAATATAAATGTTAACAATAAAATAAATACATTACAAAAGATGAAAAGTAGAGTATAAAAAGATTTCGCAATATACTATAAAATCACGCAAGTGCGTTGTCTTTAAAGGTTGATTCATGCCTCCTGAAGTGTATAACTCGGTGCGATTAGATCCTTTGACACGCAATCTTTCAGGATTAGGCTATAGCGTTTAGTTAAGGCCCCCACCAAATTTTTTCAATGACAAGGAATTGAGTACTAAAACTCATTCCTTCGTTACAATCCCTTTCGAGACACAACATGAACCGCAACCTTCATCTTTCCAATGTCTTGAAGAGCTGCTTATGTAGAGATCTTCAAGGAATCACACATACAAAGGTGCAAATCTAGGTTTAGGAGTACCAAGAAGATCCTTCTTAGCAACAAGGTTTGCTACATAAGATGGCAAAACATCCTTCTAGAGGGCTATCAAATGTCAAAGAAGAAAAGGTGGAAAGGATTGGTTGGACACCCATATGATCGGGGAAGGTGCAATAGTTTTTATTTTTTATTTTTTGCACTTTATTTTTGAGTCTTTTCTTTTTGTCATTTTATTTTATTTTATTGTGTTTCTAACAACAATTAACCTTTGGATATTTGTTCTTGTGAGAAAAGATTGTTGTTAGTTGTTGATAGGTGTTTTTGGTGTTCAAGTTTGGGGGATGCCTTGACCTTTGCACATTTCGGTTCCTCATCCCACGGTATTGTATATAATTTTTTTCTTTTTGATGCTATGTTAGTTTAGGCATAACTTACATCATAACTGTGGATTGCATGTCATTGGTGTGTTTAACTTATTTGAACATTGCATATCATTAGAAATTCTAGTTTTTGATTCATGAGTTGGATTAGAGAGACCTCACCTGTTCGATTAATATTTCACATGCACACTAGCACAGGGCCTGTGAGGTATGAGATTTGACTTAAGAAATGTGATTTTTAAGATTTTTAGGTTGATGTGATGTTATGATGAAAACCTTGGCTGTTAAAAAAAAATCATCACAAGTTGAGCTTTTTATTGAGTAATCGGACCTTTTGCCTCACCAAGCAATGAGTGTTCGCATAAAAAGATGAGAAATTTCAGTTAAGTGATTGTATGGCTAATTAGACTTCGTAACTCTTTTTGACTTGAGTAATTAACCCTTTAGGGTTGTCTCTACATCAAATGCCCTAAAACCATCTGGTTTGGGAGTCACTGACCCAACACTCATTACATAAGTCGATTAGAAGTTTAAGGGAGTCAAGCATTGCACACCCTACTTAAAAAATTGCATTTTTCTATTCATGACTTGGTTGTTTTAATCAAATTGCATTCCTATGAATTTTGGGGTACACATCTTTTGAGAATAATTGAAATCCCATGATCTTGTGTCAGTCCACTTTGCACTTTGTGGAGCATGTGTTGTCTCAATTTTCCAACAGTGAGTTAAATGATGTTTGGATGCCTGGATGATGTGGTTTGTATATTCAACTTGTTAAAATTGCTAATGATGTATGAACCATGCGTTTATGTGAAAGGCTTTGTGATGTAGACCGAGATGCTTGGGAATACATGAGGAAGAAGGGGAGAGATGTCGAGGTGGAACCACCCTGGAGGATGACGACACGCTCCTAGACCAGAGCTGTAGCAGAGGACTAGGAACAGAGTTCTATGGAATTGCACTCGATTGCAGAACTCGAGCCCCATAATCAATAGTTTCTATGGAAGCGATTGATGAAAGGGGATTGATCACACGATCGCTCACAAAACTCGAGCCCCAGAATCAATAGTTTCTGTAGAAGCAACCGATGAAAGGGGATTGATTGCACACGATCGAGTGCCCATCTGCGCTCAATTGCACTCGTGTGGCACTTGAGCGCACACGGGACTTTATCTTACTTTTCTGTGTTTTTACTAATTAAACCGACGTAGCTTTACTTATTTGAGTAGTATTAGGGTTTTAAAGTCCCTATTCCATACTTCTTTAGTTTTGGGGCTATATATACATGTTTATAGCCTCCAAAGAACTCACTTCTTGATTATTGCCTTTGCAGTTTGTTTTAATAAGACTTCTCAAGGTTGAGATTTCTTTATATTTCCCTTTGATTTACTGATAGACTCTGTTTGTTAGAGAAGAATTCTTAGATTCTTGATAGACTCAAGATCCAAGAATTATTTATCCTTCTTCTTGTATTGTTTCTTTGCTTTCATTAAATTTCAGGCTGCATCAACTGGTATCAGAGCCCAAGTTTCTTTCCATGGCTCTAGTCACAAGAAGAAAGGGCAACCATTTTCCAACTCTGTACGATGAGGACGATTGTGATGAGTTAGTGCATGAAGACCAATGGACGATAAAAGGGGACAATGAGGAGGTACATGCGGCTATGGGGGCTCAGATTGAAGACCTCACTAACTAATTGGCTGAATCACGTCTCTATGACAGGCGTCGGTGTCGAACTCCACCCCGACAGGCGGAAGAGGAAGACGAAGGTGACTATGGTTATGAATCTGCAAACCCTTTTGCGGAGCACTGAACGCAGGGACGTCGACCACCTATGCAAGCTCATGCTAATCAGTGGGAGAGCGGGTTCAGACTGGATATTCCAGAATTTTTAGGGGGGATGCAACTTAAGGAATTTCTGGATTGGGTAGTGACAGTTGAAGAAATTCTCGACTTCAAGGGAGTACTTGAAGATAGATGGGTTTCTTTGGTTGCAACCAAATTTCGGGGTAGAGCAGCAGCATGGTGGCAGCAATTGAAGCAAACAAGAGTGCGGCAAGGCAAATTGAAGATCACTAGTTGGGAGAAACTATTGACTAGGATGCGACCCGCCTTTTTAACCCATAATTACCTTCGGACTATGTATGAAAGGCTACAAAATTAGAGCAAAGGTTCGAAGTCTGTAGATGAGTATACGAAGGAGTTTCACAAATTATTGGTGTGAGTTGATCTATCGGAGTCAGATGAGTAGCTAGTGTCGCGGTACATTGGGGGTTTGCGGATACAAATCCAAGACACAGTAAATCTTTTTGACCCAGTGAATATTTCAGCAGCCCACCAAAGAGCTTTGTTGGTTGAGAAAATGTTGGCATGAGGGTCCATGGGCGTTTTTGGACATGGAGGAGTGGGGGGCTACAACTTGTAGGGAGGTTCATTCCAAAACTGGGGATCTACCCCATCAAACGGTCCAAGCAAGGGGACCACTACCACTGGGCAGCCTAGTCTAACTGGAGCGACTACTAGTCCCAAGTGTTTTCGATGTGGTGAACCGGGTCATCGGATAGCAGATTGTCACAAGGGGGAGAAGCATGGCAAGGGTCTTCTTGTCGATTCAAGAGGCGCCTTTGAGAAACAAGGCGATGGAGAAGAACAAGAAGTAGAATTTGATGAAGATGGAGGGGCTGAGGAAGAATTTGTCATAGGGGAGGCCTAGAGTGAACCTCTATTTATGATGAGAAGGGTGTGTTTCACCCCTCAAAAGGCGAAAGATGGAGAAGAGAAGCGGCACAATCTTTTTCACTCAAGATGTACGATCGGGGGCAAGGTATGTCACCTTGTCATTGATCCAGGCAGTTGTGAGAATGTTGTGGGGTAAGAAGTAGTAAAGAAGCTGGCCCTAGAAACGGAGCAACATCCTACTCCTTACCGTTTGGAGTGGCTTAAAAAAGGCACGGAGGTATTGGTTTCTAAACACTGTTTAGTGTCTTTTTCAATTGTGGTTAGATATAAAGATAAAATGTGGTGTGATGTTGTGGCAATGGACGCATGCACACCATGATGGGAGGAAGAACACCTATAGCTTCATGTTAGGTGCTGTGAAAATAACGCTCTTACCTAGTGTTGGAATTGGTCCTAAGGCCACCAAAGACATGGGTCACTCCCAATCTTTGTTGGCAAAACGAAAATTCATTGCCGAGATGTTATCATCAAAAGTGGTGTACTTACTGTTGAAAAAGGAGAGTGCCAAAGAGGAAGAGCTGCTGGAAGAAGCTAAGAGGTTGATGGAGGAATTTGGGGATGGGTTCCCGAGAGAACTACCCGATGAGGTACCACCTCTTTGAGACATACAACACTAGATTGATTTAGTACTGGGATCAAGTTTTCCCAACCGACCACATTAACGCATGAGTCCCAAAGAACATGAAGAATTGAGGCGACAAGTGGAAGGCTTATTATCCAAAGGGCATATTCGGGAGAGTTTGAGTCCTTGTGCGGTACCGACATTACTAACACCCAAGAAGGATGGCACATGGAGGATGTGCGTGGACAGCCGAGCCATCAACAAATTCACTGTAAGGTACAAATTTCCTATCCCTAGACTAGATGACTTGTTGGATCAATTGAATGAGGCAATTATTTTCTCAAAACTTGACCTGCGGAGTGGTTATCACCAAATTCGAGTGCGACCAAGCGATGAGTGGAAGACCGCATTTAAGACGCAAGAGGGACTTTATGAATGGTTGGTGATGTCATTCGGGCTATATAATGCCCCTAGTACTTTCATGAGGGTGATGAACCAAGCTTTCTGACCGTTCATTGGAAAGTTTGTGGTAGTATATTTTGATGACATCCTCATCTACAACCCCAACAAAGAGAAACATATTCAACACGTACGGGAGGTACTTTGTGTTCTTCGGAGGGAGAAATTTTATGCTTCACCCAAAAAATGCTCATTCATGAAGGATTTGGTCCTTTTTCTTGGTTATGTGGTGTCTAAGGATGGATTGGCAGTAGATGAATCCAAGGTAACAACTATGAGGGATTGGCCCATACCCACTACATTACATGAAGTTAGAAGTTTCCATGGGTTGGTGTCATTTTATAGGCGTTTCATTCATGATTTTAGTACTATTATGGCGCCTATCACAGAATGCATGAAAGCAAAGAAGTTTTCGTGGTGCGAAGTGGCAACAAAGGCATTTGGGTTGATCAAGCTTAAATTAACAACGGCCCCATTGCTTGTGCTGCCAGATTTAAAGTTCCTTTTGAGTTACATTGTGACGCGTCCAAAGTCGGCATTGGAGCGGTGTTAAGTCAAGGAGGGAAACTGGTGGCATTCTTTAGCAAAAGGTTGAGTGGTTCAAGGCTCAACTATAGCACCTATGATGTGGAGTTTTATGCATTGGTGCAATCATTGAGGCATTAGAGTTCTTACCTAGCCTATAGTGATTTTATCTTGTACTTGGACCATGAGGCTTTGAAGCACCTCAACAGTCAAGATAAATTGTTGTCTCGTCATGCGAAGTGGGCTGCATATGTCCAACAATTTTCTTTCACCATCAAGCACAAAGTAGGAGCATTGAACAGGGTGGCTGACACCCTCAGCCAAAAGTTGACACTTTTGGTCATAGTGAAAAATGAGGTACTTGGCTTTGACTTTATAAGAGAATTGTTGCAGACTAACTCTTTCTTTGGACCTATTGTGGAAAAAGTATCTATGGGAGCAAGGAGTGATTATGGAGTGTACAACTAGTTCCTTTTCAAAGGGCACCAGTAATGTATTCCCGATTGCAGTCTGAGGCTTAAAATCATCCAAGAGCGCCATAATGAAGGCCACATGGGGAGAGACAAAATAGTCCTTTTAGTGGCAGAACAGTTTTATTGGCCGACCTTGCGGAAGAAGGTAGACAAATTGGTGCAGTGCTGTAGAGTGTACCAAATATCGAAAGGAGGGGCAACTAATGCAGGGTTGTACATGCCTTTGCCTATCCTGAAAGGTCCATGGACGAATGTGAGTATGGACTTCGTATTAGGCCTACCTCGGACCCAAAAGGTAATGATTCCATCTTTGTGGTTGTTGATCATTTTTCTAAGATGGTTCATTTCATTGTGTGTAAGAAGACTGCCGATGCTGAGAATGTGGTACAATTGTATTTTCATGAGGTCTATCGACTACACGGCCTGCCTTTATCCATAGTCTCTGACCGCAACATGCGATTCCTTAGCCACTTTTGGCGGTGCTTGTGGCAATTATCGCACACTAAGTTGGATTTTAGCAGTGTGTATCATCCTCAGACGGACGGTCAAACGGAGGTGGTCAACCAATCCTTGGGGGCATTACTACGAGTTTGGTGGGAGAGAATCTCAAGTCATGGGATCTGCAGTTGTACCAAACGGAGTTTGCCTACAATCGGTTGGTTAATTGAAGCACGGGCCTTAGTCCATTCACTATCATCTATGGTGGTAACCCGCGGACATTGTTGGACTTAACACCTGTCCCTGATTTGAAGAGGACACACACTAAGGTGGAGGATCTCATTGCACACATCAAGGAGGGCCACAAGTTAACAATCAAGAATCTCCAGGAGTCGATGGTGAAGTATAAAGCGATAGCAGATAAGAAACGACGTCCATTGGAGTTTGAAAAAGGTGATTTTGTGTGGGCGATCCTAACTAAAGATTGTTTTCCTATCAAAGAGTACAACAAGTTGGCAGCGTGCAAGATTGGCCCTGTTGAGATTGTGAAGAAGATCAACGCTAATGAATACCGGTTGAAGTTGCCCAACCATATCAAAACATCAGATGTTTTTAACATCAAACATCTTGTGCCGTTCATTGACAATTCTTTGGAAGAGGATGCGAATTCGAGGGCGAATTCTCTCCAACCTGGGGAGGATGATGTAGACTGAGATGCTTGGGAATACATGAGGAAGAAGGGGAGAGATGTCAAGGTGGAACCACCCTGAAGGATGACGACATGCTTCCAGACCAGAGCTACAGTAGATGACCAGGAACAAAGTTCTCTGGAACTGTGCTTGATAGCAGAACTCGAGCCCTAGAATCAATAGTTTCTGTGGAAGCGACCGATGAAAAGGGATTGATCGCAAAATCGCTCGCAAAACTCAAGCCCCAGAATCAATAGTTTCTATGGAAGCGATTGATGAAAGGGGATCAATTGCACACAATCGAGCACCCATCTGTGCTCGATCGCACTTGTGTGGCGCTCAAGTGCACAAGGGACTTTATCTTACTTTTATGTGTTTTTACTTATTAAACCGACGTAGTTTTACTTATTTGAGTAGTATTAGGGTTTTAAAGTTCCTATTCCGTACTTCTTTAGTTTTGGGGCTATATATACATGTTTATAGCCTCCAAAGAACTCACTTCTTGATTATTGTTTTTGTAGCTTGTTTTAATAAGACTTCTCAAGGTGAAGATTTCTTTATATTTCCCTTTGATTTACAGATAGACTCTATTTGTTAGAGAAGAATTCTTAGATTCCTGATAGACTCAAGATCCAATAATTATTTATCCTTCTTCTTGTATTGTTTCTTTGCTTTCGTTACATTTCAGGCTGCATCACTTTGTCTATCAATAACATAGTGCCAAAAAATGTTTGTGGATGTCATTCCTAGAAAACCCTCATGAGACTTCACTCATCCTTTAGGGAATTCCTAGGGGTTTAAAAGGCTTGTTGCATATGTTAAATGCAATCATTTCTCCCACGAAAGCGGACTTATGTTTCTCGCTTTGATTGTGTTTTTCATTTTGTTTTGCTAAGGGACTAGCAAAATGTAAGTTTAGGGGTATTTGATGAGTGCAAAATGTTGTAGATATGAGCCCCTTAATTTATGTTTGTTAAGCTCTTAGCTTAATTGTTTTCTAATGCTTTTTGTTAGTTTTAGGGTTTTATTGTGTTGCAGGTCATTGACATGAAAATGTAGTATTGAGGTCCCTGTTAGTGTGCTTAAGCGCACAAGAGCTGCGATCGAGCACAAGGATCCAACGATCAAGCGCATTTACGCTCGAGCCCAAGAGCTGCGATCAAGCGCACTCCACATACACCCGTTGTTTCCTGCGTTGCCCTAACCCATCACTTTCATTGCAGCGCCATGGGAATTTTGAGTAGTTGAGAGCGCTCGAGTACACTACATGCGATCGAGCACACATAGGCTTGCAATCGAGCGCATTGGGGTGTGATCGAGCACACCCACTAACCTGGCAGCACATTATTTTTGTCTATAAATAGGACCCCTATAGATTTTTGTAAACCTATGTTTGGGAAGCACCTTCAGGGCCAGAAACTCTATATTTTCTCTTTGTTTAGCCTTCCATTCGTCATTTATTTTAAGCCTTTATTTGTTTATGATTAGAGGCTAAATCTTCAACATTTAAGGTTGAAGATGAAGCCTCACAATTTATTTATCTACATGTTTTTGTGTTTAGTTTTATACTCCATCCGTCGTTTTATGTTATGCATATTCATTTCAATTCAATTTCGTGACAAAATTGTGATTGATTGTTATTTATGAATAATTAAATGTCTAATATCTGTTGTGTTTTGTCTGAGGGTACATCGGATGATTCTATTGATTTTATCGATTAAATATCCGTTGTGATTCTTTAATGGTGGATTCATTGAATGATTCGACAAGATTTTGTAAAAGCAATAGAATATGCATAGAGCCTAATCAATAGACGAATGTATGAACTAAGTAGTAGCAAACAGAGTAGGTAGAGAGCTTAAACGTTTTGATATATGAACTAAGCATGAGAATATGTGTATTTTGATGTGGTGAGGTGGATTCTAAAACTTTATTGCTTTTCATTTATTTGTTTTTAAGTATTTAGATTAGTTTATATTTTTGCACACCATATGTTCGAAACTTAGAACTAGGTTAAGATAATATTAATTTAGATAATTAATTAATTTTTACAAATCACGATTCCCTGTGGATTCGATCTCGCACTTAACTCTATATTGCACACGACTCATACTATTGCGAGTACAATAAAATTTGTGCACCAGCTCCTCCCCACAAAACTCCTCCAAACTCACCACTCTCTCAAGATTATAAGGCTTTCTCAATTCTAGCAGTCTAGGGGTGTGCCAGAGCTTTGAATAGGTGTGAAGAAGAAGAGGCAGGAAGGGGTATTTATAGCTGAGGGATGCTACCAACTATTTGAAAAAGTAGCGGACGCCCGACAACCCTAGCGTACGTCTGGTACTATTTGTACATCAGTTGATAAGCGCCGAATGTTGCACATTCAAGCCCCTTAACTCGCATTTGTTAATTCCTTAGCATTGCTATTTGCTTGATTTTTGTTTTGTTTTGTGTTTCAGGTCAAATACATGAGCTCCGTTGAAAATTGGACTAAAAGTGACGAGTGGGAGCTTTCTCTGCTAGCGAACGATCACAGCACCCCTGTGATTGTGCACTGGGCGAACGATCACCCATCTGTGCGATCGTGAGCACACGGGGTTCGCTTAACCCGGCAGGCACGTTGGGCAACTTCAAAGCAAATTCAAGTCTCCTAATTGAAGTGGGAAACTAACCTACGGTTGTAATTAGGGTTTTAGCGTTTCTAGGGTTTCCTAGTGCTTATAAATAGGCCATTATACACTGTAAAAGGGGCCCGGTTTCCTAGGGGGAAAATTGCACAAAAATTCCTTGGAGTTTATTCATCAGCATGAGCGGCTAAACCCCCTTTATAGGGTACCGATGTAACCCTCGCCAAGCACAATGGTGATTGTATTTGATTATAGTTAATTCATTATATGTATGTTGATTGCATAACTGTGAGGATTGCAACATTTGAATTCTGTTCTTAATTTTAATGCAATTGTTATTCAATTCCAATTTCGGTACTTGCGAAATTCTTATCTTGTCTTAAAAATTATTTTGCATGTATTGAACTCAATCAATCTTATTTTCTGTGATCATAAGATTGATAGTTATGCAATGGTTTTAATATGCATATGATTAATAGGATTAGATAGACCATACTTAGGGAAGACGGGTTGTACTACACCCTAGTTTAGAGTAATTTAGGTGGACGATCCGTGTCAACCGAAGATAAATTATTATTATCCTTTAATATGTATTTTCTTGTTCTTTATAACATACATAGCACATGTTTCTAGAATTGAACCCAGTTACCATTGTTGTGCAGAGTGTGGTGAAATCGGTACCTTACTCTCTCTCTCTCTGAGATTATTACTTTTAATTTTGCATTTAAGTTTATGCACTTCAATTCACAAACAATTAATCTCTTTTTCTTAATTAGGTTAAATTTCGTTCTTTGAATTTTATAACAAAACCCCTACAGTCCTTGAGGTTCGACACCCTCAATATAGACCTATCCTACGGGATTCATTCTATTGCGAGTAGTATTTTTATTATTGATAATTTTGGTCACGAAATTACCACATTAGCAGTCCAAAGGGTGCATCATACGTGCAAGTATTATTTAAAGGGTATTTCAAAAAGTAGTGTACGCCAGTGGTCCTTCGTATATCTGTGTACTATTTGCGAGCGTACGTTCGGTGGTCCCCCCATGTACGTCTGCGCTACAAATAGGGACGAACGTTCGCTAACCCTAGCATATGTCCACTCCAGAGGGTTAGTGTTTTTGCTTTTATTTTCTAAGGGATTTTAGGGTTTTCTAGGTTACCATGAAGGGTCTAAAGTCCTTGTTTAAAACAAATTTTCAAATACTTTTTAACCGTTTTTGTAAAGAGAAATTATTGGAAAATACAAGATTTATTTTTATCGGGGCATTACAGTATCAAAACTCAGTATCCCTTGTATACGTTAAATCAATCCTATGCTCTAGTAGATCATTTCCTAACATCTAATAGATTAAGTCCTATAGTCAACAGAGCCAAAAGCTCTGATAAATCAAGACCTAATACTTAATAGATCAAGTCCTATGGTTCAAAGAGCAATTGCTCTAATACCAATTGTAACGTCTAGAGAATTAATTAAATGGTAATTAATTTCAGTGTTCGTCACCCAGCCTTATTCCATTCCAAACAAGTATTAGGGACCTCTACTCCTCAAAAATAGATGATACTAAGCATTGAAAGTACTAAAGTTCTATAAACATTAATCATTACGACTAGAGCATCTACTAAAGAACATCAAAGTCACTGGAATCATACTATTTACATTATCGTTACAAGGGATCTATGCTAAACCTTAATATGCAAGCATGCATCAAGCCCTAATTCTACAATATAACTCAAAAGTACTAGTTACCATGAGTACCTGCCTAAGATGCAGTAAGTCCTTAAGCATCTCCCAAGTCGAATCCTCCACAAGAATTAGACGCTTCATGGTATCTGATCGGTACCAAACATTGACGTTTGAACCCTTTTAACTTATATTTGTTAAGCCTTTATCACTGTTAATATCTAACTATTTGTATTGTTTTTAGTGTTTTGTGCTGTACAGGTCTTTACAACAAAACATGGCCATAAAGGAGAAAAATGCACCAAGTGAAGAAGTGGGTCCCTGCCAAGTGCTCGATCAAGACTTGGTGCGCTCAACGACTCACGGTCGCACGCAGGAGCAGGTCAACACAGTCCACCAGCCGCTGCTCACGCGAATGCCCTAGTTGCCCTCGGCGGTTATTTACGGCCGATCAGATAATTCACGCTCACCAAATAACTGGTAAGGTTCAAACGCACGACCTGCGTTCGAACTTAGGCCGTGACCTGTCAGCCTATAAATAGGACCCTTGGTCCATTTTATCAAGAGCTTTTTGTTTGGGCGAGTTTTTGGGAGCAGTTTGCCACCTTAGGCCCTGCTCTGCCCTTTTTCTTTGTAAACCTTTATTTTATTTAATGTTAATGCTTTACTTTTGTTCATTTACGCTTCCTTATCACATGGGAGGCTAAATCCTCAACTAAGGTTGAGGATGTAGCCTCACCATGGATTTTATGCTTATCGTTTATGCTTAAGTTGATTCTTTCCATAATTTATTTGTTGCTTAATCATTTCTCACTTGGTTTGGTGACAAAACCAAGTGAGGTTGCACCGTAGTTGTTTATTCTTGGTTTTTCGTCCGATGGATACATTCCACCCTTCGGTTTACGCCCATTTATCCTTAGTAGTTTGTGTCTTAACACATTCACTTTGGATCCTTTGGGCCTTAAACCGTTTATGGTTTGTCTTTTATCAAATGGATGGATTCCTTGAATCCTTCGATAGGTGCAAGAGATAAAGCCTTATTTTTAACCGATCGACAGATATGTTAGCTTAACATTTTCAATTCGCATAGTTGAAATGGTGAGGTGAAACCCTCAGCCTTGGTGTTTTTATTTTATTTACATTTATGCGTTAATTAGTTTACATTTTTGTTGTCACCAATCACCCACAGCGGAGCTAGGTTAAAGTAACACTAACCTAGACTCAAAGTTAATTTCATATAAACAATACATGGTTCCTTGTGGTTCGATCTCAGTACTTGCGCAACTTCTATACGAACCAATGGTTCGTGCAATTGCGAGTACCTAAATTTGGTACGGCTAAATTTTGGCGCCGTTGCCGGGGAACTGTTTTGAGTTGTTTTGAATTTAACTTTGCTTTTAGATTAATGTTATTTTTCTACTAGTTTTTTTTTTTTTTTTAATTTTCTGCAATTTCAATACTCTTCCTAGTTTATTTTCGTATTTTGTTTATTTTTGTTAATTTTTAGCTTAGTTTTTAGTCATTTTAGTGCTATGCAGCAGTGCTTCGAAAGAACGCAGTGTAGTGCTACGTTCGAACGCACTTGAGTTGCGTTCGAACGCACTTGCAGATCCTGCTACATTACTGCATCTGTGCGAACGAATGTACTGACCTGCGCTTGAGCGCACCTCTACTTCCTGCATCAACATACCAGAGGCAGTATGTTTAGTTTTTAAATTTCTTTTGTTTTAATTAATTGTTAGACATATTTTAATTGTTTAACTGCATATTTCGATTGTTTTGCTTGCTGTGATTAGTTGTGTTTAGTTTATTTTTCGTTTTTAGTTGTTTATATTATTTGCATGTGTTTTAGCTAGTAGTTTAGTTAGTTTAAATTGTTAGTGTTTAAATTGTGTTGCACAAATTTAATTGTACTCGCCAATTGCATGAGTCATTTGTAATAGAGCGGTTGTACAAGTACGAGGTCGAACCCATAGAGAATCGTGTTTTGTTAAAAACTAATTTTAAAGTGCCTAAACTAATCCTATCTTAACCTAGTCCCAAAATCAAACAGTTGGTGTGCATAAAAATAAACTAGATTAAAATGCAATAAAATAAATAAATAAAAACGTTAAGGTCCCTAATCTACCTCACTACGATTTAATCAACATATAAGCATGCTAATCTACATATCCATCAAACAATTAGGCTAAAATGTATGTCCCATTCTCACGATAGTCCACACACCCGTTGTATGGCCTAGCTCGACGCATGTTTTTTTGCCTTTACAAAATCTAGTTGAATCATGCAATGTATTAACCCATAAATGGTCACAACGGATGTTGAGCCAAGATCGAATCATCCGATGTGTCATTGACGACAAAGGATATTGGACTCGCTTAAACTATCCGATGTAACCCGGATAAATCACAACGCATATTGGACGATAAATGGCCGTACCAAAAATAGTACTCGCCAATTGCTCGAGTCGATTATAATAGAGTGGATGTGCAAGTGCGAGTGTCGAACCTACAGAGAATCGGCTTTGTCAAAAATCAACTTTAAAATGCCTAAACTAAAAATACCTTAACCTAGTCCCGAAATCGAACACGTAACGTATAGAAAAAAAACTAAACTAAAAATGCAATAAAATAAATAAATAAAAACAACTAAAGTCCCTGATCTACCTCACAATTAATTAATTCACATATAAACATGCTTAGCTCATATTTATTAAACATTTATGCTACGAGGCATACTCTGAGCGTTAACACATTGTTCATATTTCCGTCTATCGATAAAGTACATATGTATATCCTATTGTTGCTACACAATCTTGTCAAACTACTCGAAGCAAACACTGTTACAAGAGGTCACAACGGATAATGGTTCAAAGATGAATATCCGATGTATCTCCGATTGCAACGAGTGTTGACGTTTGGCGATTTGTAAACAACAATCAATACACTTTTGTCACTAAAATGCATTGAAACGAATAAACATAAATCTTAAAAGACAGAATAATACGAACTAAACATAAATATACATAAACAAATTAAAGTGAAGGGAATAAGAGACTAAATAAAAGTAAAATAAAACATAAAATAAATAAATGACAATTTAGGAGGGATTTACAGTGGAAAACAGAGGGCTTGAGGCCCTAGGGGCACCTCCCAAACGTGCTCAACAAATGAATACACGAGGTCTATTTATAGGGCGCAGACATCGGAGTGCGTTCGACGCAAATAATCGCTGCTAGCTAGAAATGGCGTGTTGACCACAGGTCCTTGCGTTCAACGCAGATAACCGCTAGGCTGGGCATGCGTTCGACCCTCGCTCATGCGACCATGGTGCGTTCGAACGCATTTGGCGAGAATCACTTCTTCACTTGGTGCATTTGCCTTTTGCTAGCCATGTTTTAATGCAATGTCCGCACAACACAAAATACTAAAACACTAAAATAATTAGATATTAACAATGCTAAAGGCCTAACGAATATAAATTAAGGGGTCCAAATAAGCACTTTTAGGCACCGATCAATAAACGATCCATAAACAATAACCAATCACAATCTTGTCACGAGATTGTGATTGAATCTAACAAACGTTAAATTAAATGACAGAAAATGTAAACTAAACATGAATATATATAAACAAATTCATAGTAAGGGAAATAAGAGACTAAATTAAAACAACTAAAAGCATTAAATATTAATTAAACTATACAAAGAGTGATGTTTAGAGGAGCTCAAAATGCCCAAACAGGAGAGTCCCAGCTCCCAAAGGCGCCTCCAAGCGACCTCTAAGCGTCCCTACTTGTTTACAAAAGAAATGGGGGTATTTATAGGCTAAATTTAGGGTTTCAGCACTGCCAGGTCAGCTTAAGTGCGATCGATCGCACTAGATGCATTCGAACGCACTCGTGCAAGAATTTCTACATCGGATGGTCATAATTGCGTTCGAACACAAAAACGTGCATTCGAGCGCACATACTTCAGAATTGGCCAAGACTTGTGAAATGTGATTTTGTAGATCTTCGAGATAGCTTTCCAAAGACACTAAGATCACCCCAATCTGAGTTATACAACTTAAGATATGACCGCTTTGGTGAAAGTTGTCGGGTGCGAATCATCACTCGACTCAATTTTGCCGCCAAAGCTTCCCGAACTGTTTTAAGCCCTAGAGTTGATGGCATTAGCCCCAAATGCAAATTAACAACCTACAAAAACACTAAAACACCAAAACTAACGAAAACATTAGAAATTAACAAAGCTAAGAGCTTAACAAACATAAGTTAAAGGGGGTTAAATATATAATATTTGACACCGATCAAATACCCCCAAACTTACATTTTGCTAGTGCCTTAGCAAAAAAAAAAAAAAAAAGAAAACAAAAAACATAAATCCACTTTCGTGGGAAAAACGATTGCATTTAGCGTACGCAAGCCTTTTAAACCCCTAGGAATTCGCTAGTGGACGAGTGAAATCTCGTGAGGGTTTTCCAAGAATGACACCCACAAACAATTATTTGGTACTATGTTATTAATGGACAAAGCCTTTCACACAAACACATGGTTCACACATCATTAGCAAATTTAACATGTTGAACATACAACCCACATCATCCAGGCATCCAAACATCATTTTACTCAAGGCTGGAAAATTGAAACAACATATGCTCCATAAAGTGCAAAGTATACTAACAACAAGATCATGGGGTTTCAATTATTCTCAAGACGTGTATCCCCAAAAATCATAGGAAATGCAATGTGATTAAAATAACCGAGGATTGAATTAAAAAATGCAATTTTTTGTGTAGGCTGTGCAATGCTGACTCCATTGATCTTCTAAATGACTTATGTAACGAGCGTTGGGCCAGTGACTCCCAAACCAGGCGGTTTTAGGGCACTAGATGTAGAGACATCCCTAGGGGCTTAATTACTCAAGTCAAAAAGAGCTACGAAGCCTAACTAGCCATACAATATTTTAGTTGGAACTTCTCATCATTTGACATGAACACTTATTGCTTGGCCAGGTAAAAGGTCCGATTACTCAAAGAGAAACTGAACTTATGATTTTTTTTTATTTTTTTTAATTTTTTTTTTACAGCCAAGGTTTATCATTACACATCACATCAACCAACGAATCTCAAGAAAAACACTCCTCAAATCTAATTTCATACCCCACAGACCCTATGCTAGTGTGCATGTGAAATATCGATCAAACAAGTGGGGTCTTTCTAATCCAACACATGAATCAAAAACTGGGATTTCTAATGATAGGCAATGTTCAAAAACATTAAACACACCAATGACATGCATTCCACAGATATGATGTAAGTTGTGCCCAATCAAAAACATAGCAACAAACAAAAAGAAAAAATTTTATATACAGGCAAAAACAAGTATATACAGACAAAAACAAACAAAAAGACAGACAGAATGTTTGTCCACACCCCTAAACTTAAATGACACATTGTCCCCAATGTGGCAAGAAATAGATTACAGTGGGATGAGAAACTGAAACATGCCAAGGCCAAGGCGTCCCCTGAACTTGAACATCAAAACACCTGTCAAAGACTAACAGCAATCTTTTTCTCAAAGATCAAACATTAAAGGTTAATTGCTATTAGAAACAAAATAAAACAAAAAGAAAAGAAATAAACAAAAAGAAAATGACTAAAAGAAAATAAAGTGCAGAAAATAAAAAGTAACAAAACCGCGCCTACCCCGCTCAAATGGGTGTCCAACCAATCCCTTCCATCCTTTTTTCTTTAAAATTTGATATCCCTCTGGAAGGATGTTCCGCCATCTTATGTAATTGACCTTATTTCGAGGAATCCACTTAGGAACACGGTTCCTAGATTTGTGATCTTTTGTGTGTGATTCCTTGAAGATCTCTACATAAGAAGGCTTTTCAAGACATTGAAAAGATGAAACTTGAGGTTCAGGATATGTCTCGAGAGGGATTGTGATGAAGGAGTGAGCTTCAGTACTCACTTCCTTGTCATAGGACCAATTTAAAACTGGCGGGGGCTCAATCTGCTCCTCCATTTCTTCTTCTTCTTCCTTATGATTATCAACACCAGCTCTTTCCTCACTAATAAATGTGGTGGTGGCTTGGACATGCTCATGATGAGGATCGCTGGGGCAATCCTCATCAATCATGTATTGCCTTATTGCCATCTCCTGACTTTGAAGTTCCTCTTCCTCAATTTTATTGAATTCAACAACTAGATGACCAAACTATCTTTCCAACCTTGCAACTGCTTAAGTGTTTGCCACAGTGGCATCTATGATTTCTTGACAAGGTTGGTTAACTGTTTTCCTAAACTCCTCAAGTGTTTCTTCCAAAGATAGTTCATGGGAAGCAGGAATGGTGGGTTGGCTGACTAGTTCCATGAATTCCTTAAGAGTGTCTTCCAAGAAAGATTTCTCAGGAGAATAGTCATATGATGAATGGGAAGAAAAATGGTTGTCAAACTGTGGATATTCAGGGTGGTGCAGCTCGTCAACCTGGGGATCAGAATTTTCCATAGCATGATCATGCCACGAAAAATCAGAATAGTTGCTCCAGTCTAGGTTATAAAAATTCGAATTTGATTCAAACCTAGGACTGGAGAAACTGGTGTTCAACTGTTCATTTGAAAAATTAAAAAATTGTCCCCAATGTGGACAATCACCTAAACTATGGTAAGGGCTGGAGCAGTGTGAACATGGTTCATGTGGGTGTAATTTGGTAGGATTTGGTGTCCTACCACTAGGGGAAACATCAAAATAATTAAACGGAAGACTCATACTTCACCCAAACAGTTCAAAATATCCCACATGAAAAAATAACAGCTAAAATAAAATAAACAAAAACTAACAAAAATAAACTAAACAAATAATTCAATCAATAAACTAACAAAATATTAAACTAATTAAACAACTAAAAATAAAAATAAACTAACAAAAACTAAAAACAGCAATAATAAATAAAAACAGGAAAAATAAATAATTATAAACTAATAATTAAATAAAACAAAAAAAAAAAAGAACACATACAACGCCTGTCTGTTGGTGCAAGTGAAAGTCGCCAGCTAAGTACTAGGATCGATCGCAGACATAGACACGCAAATATGTAGACTTGTGCATGTGCATTCGATCGCAACGGAAGGTGTGATCGTTCGCACGCGTCTTCGGTCTATCGAGCACGCGCGTTACGCACAACAGATTACTAGGCGGCGTGAGTACGCGAACATGCTGGAATAGGCTCAAGTGCGCTCGATCGCAACAGGGGTGCGATCGATCGCACTATCACAGATTGAAATTCCAAAAACTAAAACAAACTAAAAAATTAACCAAACACTAATTTTTTTTTTTCTATACAAAAGCACGAAACAAAATAAAATAATTATACAATTTAAAATAACTACTAGAAAGATAAAATTAATCTAAGCATAAAATCAATTTAAACAAAACACCGATTCCCCGGCAACGACGCTAAACTTTGTTGCATAAATTTAATTGTGCTCGCTAATTGCACGAGTTATTTGTAATAGAGCGGTTGTGCAAGTGCAAGGTCGAACCTACAGAGAATCGTGTTTTGTTAAAAACTAATTTTAAAGTACCTAAATTAATCATATCTTAACCTAGTCCCAAAATCAAACAGTTGGTGTGCATAAAAATAAACTAGATTAAAATGCAATAAAATAAATAAATAAAAACGCTAGGATCCCTAATCTACCTCACTACGATTTAATCAACATATAAGCATGCTAATCCACATATCCATCAAACAATTAGGCTAAAATGTATGTCCCATTCTCATGATAGTCCACACACCCGTCGTACGGCCTAGCTCGACACATGTTCTTTTACCTTTACAAAATCTAGTCGAATCATGCGATGTATTAACCCATAAATGGTCACAACGGATGTTGAGCCGAGATCGAATCATCCGATGTGTCGTTGATGACAACGGATATTGGACTCGCTTAAACTATCTGATGTAACTCGGATAAATCACAACGCATATTGGACGATAAACGATCCATAAACAACAACCAATCACAATCTTGTCACGAGATTGTGATTGAATTGAACAAATGTCAAATTAAATGACAGAAAATGTAAACTAAACATGAATATATATAAACAAATTCATAGTGAGGGAAATAAGAGACTAAATTAAAACAACTAAAAGCATCAAATATTAATTAAACTATACAAAGAGTGACGTTTAGAGGAGCTCAAAATGCCCAAATAGGGGAGTCCCAGCTCCCAAAGGCGCCTTCAAGCGGCCTCCAAGCGTCCCTACTCGTTTACAAAAGAAATGAGGGTATTTATAGGCTACATTTAGGGTTTCAGCACTGCCAGGTCAGCTTAAGTGCGTTCAATCGCACTAGGTGCGTTCGAACGCACTCGTGCAAGAATTTCTGCATCAGATGGGCATAATTACATTTGAATGCAAAAACGTGCGTTCGAGTGTACGTACTTCAGAATTGGCCAAAACTTGTGAAATATGATTTTGTAGATCTTCGAGATATCTTTCCAAAGACACCAAGATCACCCCAATTGGAGTTATACAACTCAAGATATGGCTATTTTGGTGAAAGTCGTCGGGTGCGAATCATCGCTTGACTCAATTTTGCCGCCAAAGCTCCCCGAACTGTTTTAAGCCCTAGAGTTGATGGCATTAGCCCCAAATGCAACTTAACAACCTACAAAACACTAAAACACCAAAACTAACCAAAACATTAGAAATTAACAAAGCTAAGAGCTTAACAAACATAAGTTAAATGGGGTTTTAAATATACAATATTTGACAGCGATCAAATAGTCTTGTTTTTGCTACTGTTTAGGTTATCTTAGCTAGTTTTATTTTCTGTTTTTAATATTGTTTCTATTCTGTTTTTATTGCATCTTTTTATATTTGTTTATATTTGTTTTGTTTTCATGTTGTTAATAGTTTATTGATTAGTAGTTTTTAGTTTATTGTTGTTTTTGCTATCTTGCTGTTTCTATTTTTGCTCCCTGTTAATCTATGCATATCCTATTTGTTGTTTTGTTCCCTTGTTTTTTTATTTTTCCTTGCATTTTTGCTTATCTAGCTTGTTGTTTTTCCTTAGTGTTTAGTTAAATTTCTATTAGTTTATGCATGGTCGGCGATCATTGAACTTAGAGTTAACACCATTAGATCCCGACTTAGAAAGAAACATTAGGAGAGCACGTAGAGCTTGTGCCGAGATGGGGGATAATCAAAGGAATCCAAGGATGGAGCAACACGAAGAACATCAAAGGAATGAGCAGAAGGAGAACGAGGAGTTTCAAGATGCAAGAGCTGGGAACGGGGAGCATAGATGTGCGTATGAGTTGGATTTCACTACATCACTCTGGGAATTATTCGCACCTACTGCGGTCAGTTCCCATTCATGCATAGTGTTACCACCGACTAATGCAACTCATTATGATCTAAAGCCACATGTGATTCAAATGTTACCATCCTTCTATGGCTTAGATCATGAAAACCCTTAAGAAGTTTAGGAGTATAACTACCACAACCAAATTTCAAAACTTCTCAGAGGAATTTGTCAATCTTAGACTTTTTCCTTTCTCCCTTCATGACAGAGCCACTGAGTGGTTGGATTCCTTGGCACTTGGTTCTATTACGTCCTAGGAAGAACTGTTGAAGCAGTTCTACCACAGATTTTTCCCAATGTCCAGAGTAAATGATGCAAGAAAGGAAATCAGTTCCCTTACTCAAGATGAGGATGAGAAATTCACGGAATGTTGGACAAGATTTAAGGATATACTGATGAAGTGTCCACCTCACGGATATGAGAAATGGAGTCTAGTACAATTCTTCTACCAAGGGCTGTCTCAGCCCAACCGTAGTATGATTGAACTGATGAATAGAGGGGGATTTCTAAACTTGATGGGAGATTTGGCCTATAAAGCATTGGAGAAAATTGCTGCCAACTCATAAGACTGGGATTTCACCAACTGTCGAGACAAATCTGCCCGAAAGAAAGGAGGCATCCTAGAGCTGAAAGGAGAGCAAGAGTTGACTCAAAGGATGGATGCCATTGTCAAGAGACTGGATGCTTTGAGTATGGAAAAGCCTATTAAAGCTGTGAACACATTTCCAGTTGAAAGTTGTTCTGTCTGTGCTAGTCCTTTGCACCAAGCACAAAATTGTCCATCTATGGTAGTTTTCTCTGAGATGGAACAAGTGAACGCTTTCAACAATTTCCAAAAGCATTCAACTGGCCCATACTCTGAAACTTACAATCCTGGGTGGAGGAACCACCTAAATTTTTCATGGAAGCAGAACTAGCCCACTAATCAAGGAGGGTTTCCTCCTACCTACCAAAATTCTGGACACTCGGCCCAGCCAGCGTCATCTTCCTATCAAGCCCCCACTCAAGCCCCAGCATCATCGACATAGTCATTAGAAGAGACAATGAGAGAATTCATGAAAATGATTGGTCAGTCCATCAGTGACGTTAGACACTCCACCATGGTGTACACCCAGGTAATCTCCAAGCTAGAGATCCAAGTGGGACGGTTGGCAAGTCACCTAGGTGAGAGGGACAAGGGAAAACTCCCCAGCCAACCAGTGAACAATCCTAAGGCATGCACCACTGGAAGTGCTTCAAATCAAGAGCATGCACATGCGATTGTTACACTAAGGTTAGGGAAACAAGTAGACAATCGTGTGGCTGATCCAGAGGTAGTAGATGAAGTAGTGCCAGCAACAGACCTTGTTGGGCAAGAATAGACCAAGAGTGACAACAAGGAGAAAAAAGATGCTGAGCCATCTACAGTCACTCCCATTGAGAAGGACCTTACGAGGTCATTTGTCCCAAAAGCCCCTTATCCCAAGAGATTGAGAGCGCCAAAGAAGAACGTGCATTTTGCTAAAATCTTAGAGGTGTTTAAGCAAGTTTAGATAAACATCCCATTCTTGGATGCAATTCAGCAAGTGCCAACATATGCTAAATTCTTAAAGGATCTGGTCACAATCAAGAGAAAAACCAATGTCCCGAAGAAGGCTTATCTGACTGAGCAAGTGAGCTCCATTCTTCAATGCAAGTTGCCCATCAAGTATAAGGACCCTCGGGGTCTGACCATTGCTTGTATGATTGGAGAGAGTCAGATCAATAGGGCATTGTTGGATCTGGGGGCAAGTGTGAATCTCCTCCCCTATTCAGTGTATTTGAAGTTGGGATTGGGAGAGTTAAAGCCAACCACTGTGACGCTCCAGTTGGCAGATAGGTCACGTAAGAGATCATGGGGAATACTTGAGGATGTGTTGATCAAGGTTGACAAGTTTTATTTCCCTGTAGACTTCATAGTGATAGATACGGAGCTGGTGCACGATGTGATAAATCAAATTCCAGTGATTTTAGGGCGACCTTTCTTAGCTACAGCTAACGCCCTAATTAACTGTAGGACGGGAGTGATGAAGATCTCATTCGGAAATATGATAGTGGAACTCAATATTTTCAACATCAATAGCCAGCCACTTGAGTATGATGAGACCCATCCTATATGCTTCATTGAAGAAATCACTGATGACTTTGATTTGAAGGACCCGGAGATTGAGTGTTTTACTCAAGATTCTGATGACCTGGATTTAGATAGGCTGATTAGGCTAGATTTGCATGAGCCTAGCCTAGAGGACCCTGACATGGAGTGCTTTGCACCATCTGGAGGTCATTGTGATTTGAGTGAGCCACTACAGCATGACGAGCCGTTGCATGAGCTTAGTCTAGAGCACCTGGAGTTTGAATGTTTCACTTAGGTTGGAGGAAACATAGATTATGGTAGGATACTTGAGCCAACTAGGGAAGTAGTTGAGCCAAGTTTGGAGGATGTTGAGCTTGAGAGATTTGCTCAGCTGGGAGATGATCAGTATTTTGATGAAGTAGTTGAGCTACTTCTTTTCATTATCGATCCTATATCTGAATTACAATCGGAGTGTGGGGAAACCATGGATGTAGTTTTCCCCATTGTTTATTCCTCTGCATTTGAGCCACCTGATTTTATTGCTGAGAGCAAACGGTTTGCTCCCATTCACATGCGGTGGCGAGATTGACATTGGGAAGGAATGATTATTTTCCTCCCCCATTTTGTGATCATCGGATGTGAGGATAGCTGGATATTTATTGTTGCATATTGATCATCCCACCCATTTGACTCAAGTTAGTGCATACCATCTCGGGATCTTGTTGTTGTGTCTACCTAGTGTCATAGGTAGCTTGGTCTGTATCACGAGTCTAGTTGAAGATGTTAAACTTAGCGCTTGTGGGAGGCACCCCTCATTATGTTTATTGTTTTATTTTCAGCATTTGTGTCTGGTCAAATTTGGGAAGCATTCTTTATGCTTTACCTAAATTGACCCGTCCCCTAGGTTTTGTATTTTCAGTCACATTGTGGACAATGTGACATTTTGAGTTTGGGGGTGGAGTAGATGTGTTCTGTAAATATCTTGCTTTGTGTTTGTGTATAGTTTGTGTTTATTTTTGTGCTCTGTATCATGTTCAAACGTATCATGTATGTTCAACGTGTACCTCACACTGTCATGTGAACTCACCTTTTGTGTTCAACAAGCGCCCATCACACACACTCACATGCACGTTGAACTTACTTACGTGTTTGAACGCATGACTCACTTGACACACATGCACGGCCGCATCGTATCGTTTGAACGCACTTTTCGTTTTTGGTCTCACGTGACACCTTTTAGGTCACTTTCTTTCCCTTTTCCCCATTTCTTCCCCCACCGTACAGCCCTCCTCCTCCTATTCTCTCTCTTCTCCCAATCTCCCTAATATCCAAATCCCACCACCAAACACCTTCCCACCCCACCATCACCCTTGCTGTAGAGCTCCACCGGCAAATCCATTTGCCACCATTTTCCCCATTTTCCATTTTTCCCCAAAATTCAAACCCATTTTTCCCAAACCCCATTTTCTCCATTTTTTCATTGTTTGGGCACAAATCCACTCTTGGATTGTGCCCTTATTGAGTTCTTGTTTGGTTTTGCTTGATTTTGCGGGGGTTGAGCTCATTTGAAGAGGGTTTTCAAACCTTTATATCCGGGTTACGCGGTGTTCAATAAAAGGCCCCAAAACCTCTAGCATGCCTAGAGGGCGAGGTTCGTCGATCATCCGGTCCCATGCCATTGTTGCTAGGCCATCCATTGAGAGTAGCTTCTTTTGGAGAACACCTTTGCGATCAAAGAGGAGTTCTCCAACAATGAAGCTATGTTGGTCGAAGAATTGAAGCAGGGGTTTGAAGAGGCTTTTCAACTGTCCCTCCATTGCATCTGCTTGGTGGGAGAATTTTACAAGCATCTGAAGATTGATTGCGACCAGCCGGACATAGTTTTCTCTTCCATTGACGGAAGAGAAGTGGAGGTGACTATAGCCGATGTAGCGGCCATTCTGAAATTTAGCCATGAGCCTCCCGAGTCGGACGTTCCCTGGCTTGAGTGCCCCTCCATGCTCACACTCGAGGACATCGTTTTTTTATGTGTGAGGGGCAATATCTGACAGTCACCGAAATGCAGCCAACAAGATGAAGATTCCTAAGAATCTTCTATTTATTGATATGGTGCTGTACAGAAATGTGTGTCCTTTGGGACACGAGACACAAAGGCGGGACTTGTTCCTCAGTGCCCTCTACTCATTCTACAGAGATTTCTGGTGCTCCATTCCTGAGATCATTTGGTGACAGATTCAGAAATTTTGTGAAGGAGTGCACCATCGAGCGAGACACGAATTGCCTTTCCTTTTCTCATCACTCACATTCTAAGAAAGAAAGGGATCAAAGGCACACCGAACAGGCCGATCACTGAGCCCATACTTGGCCGCATCCGATGGCACGAGTTTGTCCCACATGCCCAGGCGAGCCAGGCCGAGCGCCATGGACATTCACGAGATGGCGGTGAGCGAGAGAGAGCGGCGAGGCGGAGGAGCACCAAGGAAGAAGAGGAGTATGAGGAGGGATCACGCTCGAGCCTCGATTTATTACACTTCCGGGACACCCTTGTGGACATCGATCTCGAGATCCTTGATTTGAGAAGGATGCTCGTCGGGACCAGGCTCGAGATCCGGAGATGTTCAAGCCATCTTAGATAGTCCACCAACCTCGGGACCTTTTGCACCACCACCAACCCCGTGGCGTCTTTTGTGACGTTTTGGTTTATTTTACACCTTGCACTACATTTTTTATTTTCTATATCAGCACATTGTGGACAGTGCAAATTTTGAGTTTGGGGGTATTTTTATCATTGGTGCACATTTTAATTTTAATTATGCATTTTATTTCAGTTATGGCTTATTTTCCTTTGTGTGTTTAACTTGATGAACATATGATCACTTTGATTAAGGGAATTTCAATTATGTTACTTTCTTGGCAGCATGAGATATTATAGTTCAATTTGATTTTCACGAGCACATTTGGCACTTAGTGTGGGATAAAATTCTGATTTTGGTCATGTTAGTTTTGTGAGCTTGAATGCAGTTGGGCAACCCTTTGGAATTATAACCGTGGTTCATATAAAAATAAAAAAAATAAAAAAAGTTTTTGATGAACCTTGGTTATTATTTTTGATGTATTGTCTAATGAATTTTGAGTGTCGAAGCATACATGATTAAGATTAGTTTTAAAGTCCCATATTTTTGTGCTAACCTCACTTTCACTAGAATTGATTTTTGTATCTCATAATGCCATGTTTGTACCTTGATTGATAATTCCCTGAAAATTGTGAAGATGGTGTTTGTTTGATTAAGCTTGCTCTTGAATTTAAACCATGATTGATATATTTTTGCATGTTTGAAAATAAAATGTTTGCACAAATGTTTGTGGAATCATTCCTGAAAAACCCTCACGAGACTTCACTCGTCCTCTAGGGAACTCCTAGAGGTTTAAAAGGCTTGTTGCATACACTCAATGCAACCGTTCTCCCACGGAAGCGACTTATGTTTTTGTTGTGTTTTCCATTTTGTTTTGCTAAGGGACTAGCAAAATGTAAGTTTGGGGGTATTTGATCGGTGCCAAACATTGACGTTTGAACCCTTTTAACTTATATTTGTTAAGCCTTTAGCACTGTTAATATCTAACTATTTGTAATGTTTTTAGTGTTTTGTGTTGTGCAGGTCCTTACAACAAAACATGGCCACAAAGGAGAAAAATGCACCAAGTGAAGAAGTGGATCCCTGCCAAGTGTGTTCGAACGCACTCACGGTCGCACGCAAGGAGTAGCACTCGAATGCAGGCCCAGTCAACCCGCGTCTCACGCGAATGCCCTAGCTGGCCCTGGAGGTTATTTATGGTCGACTGTATACCCCACGTTCGATCACAAATAACCGGTGCGTTTGAATGCACGACCTGCGTTCGAACGTAGGCCGTGACCTGTCAGCCTATAAATAGGACCCTTGGTCCATTTTGTTGAGATCTTTTTGTTTGGGCGAGTTTTTGAGAGCAGTTTGCCACCTTAGGCCCTGCTTTGCCCTTTTTCTTTGTAAACCTTTATTTTATTTAATGTTAATGCTTTACTTTTGTTCATCTACGCTTCCTTATCACATGGGAGGCTAAATCCTCAACTAAGGTTGAGGATGTAGCCTCACCATGGATTTTATGCTTATCGTTTATGCTTAAGTTGATTCTTTCCGTAATTTATTTGTTGCTTAATCGTTTCTTACTTGGTTTGGTGACAAAACCAAGTGAGGTTGCACCGTAGTTGTTTATTCTTGGTTTTTTGTCCGATGGATACATTCCATCCTTCGGTTTACGCCCATTTATCCTTAGTAGTTTGTGTCTTAACACATTCACTTTGGATCCTTTGGGCCTTAAACTGTTTATGGTTTGTCTTTCGTCAAATGGATGGATTCCTTGAATCCTTCGATAGGCGCAAGAGATAAAGCCTTATTTTTAACCGATCGACGGATATGTTAGCTTAGCATTTTCAATTCGCATAGTTGAAATGGTGAGGTGAAACCCTCAACCTTAGTGTTTTTATTTTATTTACATTTCTGCGTTAATTAGTTTACATTTTTGTTGTCACCAATCACCCACAGCAGAGCTAGGTTAAAGTAACACTAACCTAGACTCAAAGTTAATTTCGTATAAACAATACACAGTTCCTTGTGGTTCGATCTCAGTACTTGCGCAAACGCTATACGAACCAACGGTTCATGCAATTGCGAGTACCTAAATTTGGTACAGCCAGTATCCATCTTCTACTAAACAATTTATAACAGCATAGTTGTACATATGGAGAAATAAAAAGAAATAATACAAGGGTAGGTCCAACGACTTAGTGAGTATAAATGCACATAACGCACCCATCATAAATGGTGAATTCAGTTATTTATAAAACATATGCAACATTATGAGATGACAGTTTATCATGAATGTGATGTAGATATAATATATGCTTATAATCATGAGTAACAGTAACAGTTCAACCGTATGGTCTACCCGAGATATTACCCCTTCTCAGCAGGGTTAACGCTGCCCCAAGGGACTTATAGTACAATACTGATGCTCCAAATATTACACGGCTATCATACATAACACTAGCAACACGACCGAGTCCGACCTTGGGTGGCCCACACCGCTAATGATGTCTGTCTATAGTAACCATCCATTGGGAATGGTTACACCTTGGTTACGAAACCATTGGATCCGAAGCCCATACACACACACCCATTTGACTATAAAGTTAACATGTATAATAAGCCCATGTCCGTTATCTCGCACGTACTAGTGTACCATGTCATACGATGCAATTAATCTTTTTAGTATTTTACATGCATAGTTTTACAAGCCTCATTGTTATCTTATTAATCAAAATACATTTTCACAAAAGAAAGTTTACAATGGTTCCAAAATGTATTTTATTAGAATTGCAAAATATGCATGTTTGATATATATAAAATAGACGTGAAATGCAAGAAAAGTAACAACAAGCATCTATATGAGTTTGTACTCACCCAGGTCATAACGCTCCTCCATAAAATGCCCTTGAGGCTGCATAACCTCGAATACTATGAAAAGAGATATCATTAGTTCCAAATCAAACTAGAAAGAACCTAAAACATCAAAACAAAGGCTATCGGACGACTGGCCAAAATGGAGTTCCCTGAAACACTTTTGACCGTACGTTTGATATTGTGGCCATACGTCTACTTAGAGGATTTTAGGTAGAACCTCATTTGGTTCAATTGTCTTCCTATCCTCCCAAACTGGTTCTAAGACTACCAAAAGCCTTTTCTAGGACCTCCTATCTCAAAACAACACCTCCATGCAAAATGAAATATGCCCAGCAATAATTAAATGCTAACCCATACTTAAACCAATAATAAGGGAAAAACATAACTAGAAGCTTCAAGCTACCAACTAAACTAACTATGAAAAACACTTAAACAACATAACGACTAAGTAGCAAGCTAGGCTTAGAATGTTACCTCCTTGAAGTCAAAACCTCCAAGAAATCTCTCCTCCTCCTCTAAGAACACTCACAACCCATAAAATCCTCACAAAGACACTCACACAGGGGTTGCACAGGGTTTAGGGTCAGAATGGGAGTGAAAGGATGACGGGGTGAGAGGGTATTTATAGGTGACAAATGGAGTGTACGTCTGGTCCTAGGGGCGTATGTCTACGTACTATTCACCAGCAGTCCAATGGTTACTTCGTACATCCATGTATTATCCAGCGGTCAATCCAAAAAGTAGTGTAAGTCTGGTACTTTAGAGCGTACATCTGTGTACTATTCATAGAGTATGACATACTATTTGTTAGTGTACGTCCACACTAAAAGACAAGAGTATATGCCCGCCAACCCTAGCATACGTTCTCACTAAAAGACAGGAGTATACATTCACCAACCTTAGTGTACGTTTGGTCCAGAAATCCAATTTCTCCAAAATGCCCTTTTGGTGGATCCTAGTGTCCCAAAGTCCAAATTAACCCACTAACTAAGTTACTTAAGCTTAGTTAATTATCTGGGTCACTACAATCTATCTTAGCTTAAACAAAATCACTGGAACCTTGAATGGTAGCAGGAAATACCATGCAAGCAAATGTCTTCCCTTTTGGTCATCGGAGTCATTTGACTCTAATTCATTACTCAAGGATGCATTCATGGCATTTTCTTTTGCATTCCTCAGGTTTCAACAGTCAACCCAAATGTGATCATATCCCTAACACTCATAGCATTGAGGAAAACAAGATTTCTTGTCTTTGTAGGATTTATCTCTTGGACCCTTCTAAGGTTATCCTCCTTTGACTGGCCCTTCCAATGATCTCGTTTCAATCCATTTAACATTCTTCAGATACTTCCATAAGTTTCTGGTTAGAGGACTCATCACCACTCGATTCTTCATGAACCACTTCCTTTTCCTTCTTGTTGGTTTTCAGTGCTATGCTCATAGCTTTGGGAGAGAATCTCCTGCTCTCATAGGTTATGAGAGAATCTACTAATTCATCAACATCCTTGCTTTCTTCCACAACAGTTATCTTCGGGTCAAAACATGTAGTGATCTAATAATTTTTTCAACCACTCTTACTTCAAGGACTTTCTCCCCAAGTCTTGCATAAAGTTCACAATCTCACTTAATTTGGTGTAGAATTGACCAAACGTTTCATCTTCCATCATGTTCACAGTTTCAAACTAAGATGTCAACATTTGAAGTTTGGCCTTCCTCACCCCTTTTGAGCCTTTATGATTTTTTTTGAGAATATCCCAAGCTTCCTTTGAGGTCTCACAAAGAGTAATCCTTCAAAACTCTTCTGACGATACACAGTTGAGGATGCAACTTAACCCACGATTGCTCCAGTTGCTCTTTACTGTCTTCTTTACTCCACTTATCAAAATCACCATCAGGTTTGTTAATTCCCTTCTCAACAGTAACTCATATGTTATCATTAAGCCCCTTTAAGTATGCTTTCATACATACTTTCTAGTGGACATAATCAATCCCATTAAAAATGAGAGGAGCATTTGAGAAAGAGGTATCTAGTTCCATAGCAAAGAGGTCAACAAACACACTAAAGATGTTAGTCAAAAATAGAGTGAACCCGTTTGACACCAATTGAAAGTTTACTAGGATCGAGTTCTACCTCTTTTTTCCAAACAAGCAACAAATGGGACTAGTCCATTCTACAAATATGTAGCTTGCACAACGGAATTTAAAAACAACAAAGATCTAGAAACATCCACACAATCACAACACAAAGATATGTTTAAGAAGTGGAAAACCCTTTCAACACATCAAAGGTAAAAACCACTTCGGAGCAGCCAAACTCAGGAAATCACCAAATAAAAATTCACAGTTACAGAATAAATGATACTCACAAACTTAAGGACCTCTAAACTAAGTAAGAATAGTAAGCCTCCTAGCTTGTCTCCATCATGATCATCTTCAAGAAGTGCATCTCCTTACCGACCCTTCGATAGACTTCTTTCCTCAAGCGTCCATAGCAACAATCTTTGTGTAGTTCAAAGGACAAGGCAACATGCCAATAACAACCAGATGTGGATCAGATAGCCTCATAGTTTATGAGCACAAACGGGAATGATGTAAGCATGAAGACACCCCAAAGGATGATGACGCGTTCACAAACTCGTAGGATAGGGGAAGACCGTCAGGATGGCCCTTCAGACCGTCCAGAACGGTAGCTTGGCTGGAAGGGACCCGAACACTCCGTTCGGAGACCGTTTGAACCCTGTCTAGACGGATGGGTTATATTTGCGCATTTACCGCTTTTAGTAGTTCCCGTCCAGCTGGTCACTTAATCTGTCCGGACGCTCAGCCATGCTTTGGCTTAAATCGACTTTCTAGTTTACTTTTCCTTTTAGGATTTGCAATCCTAGTTTATTTGTCTCCTTTTATGTTTTAACCTTTAAGCCTATAAATACAGGCTTAGATCCTTTAGAAATACAATTTATTATTATTGATTTCGTTAATAAGAATAGTTTCTTGGTTATTTTCCTTCAAGCTTTAGATAGCATCTATTGTTTAGAGAAGATTTCTTTGATTTTGTGATAGTCTCACAATCTTAGGATTATTTATCCCTTCTACTTACTATTTTCTTGATTATACATGATCTATCACTGCATCAGTTGGTATCAGAGCCCAGTCTCTTTCCATGGCACCAGTCACAAGGGGAAGGGGTAACCACTTTGCACACCTGGAAGACGTGAATGATCACGAAGAACCAATTCAAGAAGAACCACTGGCAGCCTATCAAGCACATTCAGAGGCACAATTTGTGAGCTTGAGGGAACAAATTGCAGCCCTCACAAAGCAATTGTCCATCAAGAACGAACGAGACAGATGTCGGCATATACCCTCACCACACGAATCGGAGGAGGAAGATGCACGTATGGAGGATGAAAACGGAAACCCTTTTGTGGAGCGTAGAGTGCACAAACATCAAACCCTTGTACGAGCTCAAGCCAATCGGTGGGAATCCTATTTCCAACTCGATATTCCAAAATTCAACGGGGGTTTTCAACCCAAGGAATTCTTGGATTGGATAGTGGCAGTTGAAGAAGTTCTTGAATTCAAGGGGTTCCCAAGGATCAATGAGTTTCTTTGGTCACGACCAAATTTTGGGGACGAGCTGCAGCGTGGTGGCAGCAATTGAAGCAATCAAAGACTCGGCTGGGCAAATAAAAAATCAACAGATGGGAGAAACTGTTGAAACACATGCGGCCAGCCTTCTTGCCATACAACTACACCTAAACCATGTATCAATGGCTGCAAAATTTAAGCCAAGGTTCGAAGACCGTGGATGAGTACACAGAGGTTTTCTATAAATATTTGACATGGGTTGATCTAGCTGAGACAAACGATCAATTAGTATCCTGATACATCGGGGGGCTGCAACAAAACATTCAAGATTCATTAAATCTTTTTGATCCCGTTAATGTGTCTGTGGCTCATCAAAGAGCCCTTCTATTGGAGAAAACGGTAGCAAGGGGATCCATGGGTTTCTTTGGGCGTGGCATAGAGGGTAGCATGACTCAATACAACGAGCCGTTTACACCTCGAAACACCACCCAATCAACAAATCCATATCGGGCTCCAATTACAACCGGACCACCTAACCGGGGCACAACGACGAGTGGGCCTAAGTACTTTAAATGTGGTGAACCGAGCCACAGAATTGTGGATTGCCACAAAGGAGAGAAATATGGTAAGAGTCTACTTATTGACTCGAGAAATGCCTTTGATGAGCAAGGTGAAGAACAAGAGCAAGAAGCAACCTTCGATGACTACAGAGACGTTGAGGAAGAATTTGTTACCGAGGATAATGGGCCTAGTTTAATGGTTCAAAGGATATGTCTTACACCCCAAAAGATGGAAGGTGATGACGGACAGTGGCACAACCTTTTTCACTCAACACGTACCATTGGGGGTAAGGTATGCAAACTAATCATTGACGGAGGATGCTACAAGAACGTGGTGGCGGAAACACCCTACACCATATTGCTTGGAGTGGCTCAAGAATGGAAACGAGGTAATAGTCTCAAAACGTTGCCTTGTAAATTTTTCAATTGGCATTAAATACAAAGATAAAACTTGGTGTGATGTGGTGGCCATGGTTGCCTTCCACCTATTGTTGGGGAGACTGTGGTAATATGATCGGAATGTTCACCATGATAGATGGAAGAATACCTATAGCCTCTTGGTGGACAATGTGAAGATTACTCTCCTACCTAACCTGGGAGACGTGCACAAACCTCCAACAGAGGGGGGCTAAACACTCCTAGCCAAACGAGAATTCATAAGAGATATGCTTGACGTGGATCAAGTGTCCCCACTATACGACAAAGAATGCAACCCAACAGAGATTGTACCAGAGGTAGTTACGGGTTTTTTAGAGGAATTCACTGATGTTTTCTCATAAGACCGATCAGAGGAGCTACCGCCCCTTCATGACATTCAACACCAAATTGATTTGGTGCCTAGGCCTAGTCTTTCCAACCGACCATACTATCATGTGAGTCCCAAACTAGACTTTGGTCCTATTCTGTATGACGTGTCCACAAGAGCATGGCGAGGCTTTGGATGGCATAATGGGTTCCTATTCAAAGGCACTCAATTGTGCATTCCTAAAGGTAATCTACGGTTGAAAATTATCAAGGAACGCCATAACGAAGGTCACATGGGGCAAGATAAGACACTACAACTGGTAGCCGAACAAATTGGCCAAGTATGCGGAGAGAAGTGAACAAAATTATGAAGAGTTGCTAGCTATGTCAAGTATCAAAAGAGTCGGCAAACAATTCTGGGTTATATTCGCCTCTTTCTATTCCGGAGCGACCATGGACAAATGGGAGCATGGATTTTGTGTTAGGTTTACCAAAGACCCAAAAAGAAGACCTCATGGCCTAGATACAAGGGGGCCACAAATTGACAATTCATAAATTGCAAGAGTCCACAGCAAAATATAAGCCAAGTGCCAACAAGAAGAGAGGAGCTGTAGAATTTGAAGAGGGAGATTTCGTGTGGGCTATCATGACAAAAGATAGGTTTCCTGTGGGAGAGTACAACAAAATTTGGCCTTGTAAGGTGAATCCTATAGATAATGTCAGAAGATGAATCCGAATGCATACCGATTGAAGCTAACAAACCATATCATGACAAAAGACAGGTTTCCTGTGGGAGAGTACAACAAGCTGGCAGCTTGTAAGGTGGGTCCTATAGAGATAATCGAGAAGATGAATCCGAATGCATACCGATTGAAGCTAACAAACCATATTAAGACGTCTGATGTCTTTAATGTCAAACACCTTGTTCCATTTATAGAAGACTGGTCAGATGAGGATGCAAATTCAAGGATGAATTCTCTTCAACCTGGGGAGGATAATGTGAATTAGATAGCCTTGGAGTTTATGAGGACGAATGGGAATGATGTAAGCATGAAGACACCCCGAAGGATGATGATGCACTCGCAAACTCGCAAACTCACAAGATAGAGGAAGATTGTCCGGACGGCCCTTCAGACCGTTTGGACCCATAGCTTGGCAAGAAGGGACCCGAACACTCCGTTCAGAGACTCTTCGAACCCTGTCCGGACGGATGGGTTATATTTGTTCATTTACCGCTTTTAGTAGTTCCCGTTCAGACGGTCACTTAATCCGTCTGGATGCTCAACCGTGTTTCGGCTTAAACCGACTTTCTAGTTTACTTTTCCTTCTGGAATTTGCAATCCTAGTTTATTTTAGTCTCCTTTTATGTTTTAACATTTAAGCCTATAAATACAGGATTAGACCCTTTAGAAACACAGCTTATTATTATTATTGATTTCGTTAATAAGAATACTCAGAGTTGAGTTTCTTGGTTATTTTCCTTCAAGTTCTATATAGCAACTATTGTTTAGAGAAGATTTCTTTGATTTTATGATAGTCTCACAATCTTAGGAATATTTATCCCTTCTACTTATTGTTTTCTTGATTATACACAATCTATCGCTGCATCACAACCACTCTAGAGTTACCTTGAGACTTTTAAAATAATATCAAAAGAATACTTTTTATAGGAGAAACCCATTTTCTTTGTCACATCCTAACATGACACTTTCCCACTATGATGGAATGAATAGATTAGAAAAAATGTTTCCTCTTCCTCACATGTCTTGTCTTAATGGGAGTTCAACTTTCCATTCATTACTTGTCCCATTTTGACAAGGTTCCTAATGAAAACAAGAAACTAGGTAATCAATTTTGTTCTGACGAGAAACTAGGGAGACAACTTTTACTCCATTACAAGCCTCGCTATGACAGCACTTTTAACAAGAAAACAGGGAACCCTTTAAGAAGCCCTAAAAACCTTAGAATCAACTCCCTAATGATACAAGAAATATCATCAAATACGGTCAACCTAAGACCTAAAAATTTAAGGGGAAATTACACTTTACTGAAGTATCCACCATTTCACTTTTGCCTCCAAAGTTTAAATGTGACACTTTCAAACTTTCAAATTGTGACAATTTAACCCATTTGACTTATTTATTCCCAAAATACCCCAAGACACAATTTTTTCAAAAAAAAAAACCCAAAAAAACCAAAAAACAAAGAAACGGGTGGCGGCCACCACCTAGTGGTTCAACTTACCCCAACTCTCATTATATATTTTTAGGGTTTTCTTTTGAATTTTTTAGAAAAAAAAAAAAAGTGTTGGGGTATTTTGAATAATAGTCAAATTAATGAAAGTTTCACACTAAACTTAAAAGTAAAAAATGAACAAGTAAAATAATTTTCCCAAAATTTAAATATAAACCTTCCCAATAAATATAAATATATAACTGAGGAACAATATAAATGTCAGTTAATTTACATTAGCTCAGAGAGGGACCTAAAGGAAAAATATCATTAGCTTAATAGGCATGTGACCATGTCTTCCTAAACCATGTCAAACGACTCTATCTGATCTCAATTGATGCCACTAAATAATTGTGATTGCAATCTAATGAGTATTTTCATTTAATCAATTAATTTTTTGGCACACTTATTAATTGCATGTTACCCTTCCATGGAATCATTCCATAATCAAATCAAAGTCTATGAACTGTCACTTTGTTCAACGATGATAGGCTTCACTCTATGATACATATAAATAACCTGCACTTCACATTTGTGTTCACGAACTACTTAGGATTTAGAGTAAGTGTTATAAGCCATCATGCATGTACATCATTTGTTATGACAGTATAAATAAATGTTGACATACGTGGTCGTGTTCAATGTATGGCATAAACCTACCAATACCCTAACATATTACCTGAAGCCTACCTGCTTCTCATGACATAGACAAGTCATTTGACGTTTAATATGTTATAGTCTAAATGGAGTTCCCAGTACCATTTACAATTGCAAACAACATGTTTTATAATTTGCAAGGACCTTTGAGTATGATTTTCTTTGATACCCACACCATCACTCAAATACAATGCATCTTAGGGATCTCGCATGCATATAACTGGACAATACACAATCACACATATATGCCATGCAAGAATATAAATGCATATATATATTGTTCTATAATAATAATCAAAACATTATCCAATCAATTGGAGTTTTGGACACCATTTCCAACACCATCCACATGCATTCCATCATCTCTTACAACTAGTGTAACACTTGTTGCATCGTCTATTGAAACTCTTGGGTCGTTTGCTGGAACTCTTGGAATTTGGCTCTCAAAAGAGTCTCCTTATCATGAGCACCGTCATTATGGGGATTGTCACCATTGCACTGATTGGCCATGATCAGGATAAAGCCTACTCTGTACCAACTAATGTAGTGGAAGACAAAGTAACAACAA
Organism: Carpinus viminea; assembly: GCA_013348765.1. NCBI lineage: Eukaryota > Viridiplantae > Streptophyta > Magnoliopsida > Fagales > Betulaceae > Carpinus > Carpinus viminea. The sequence continues at coordinate 37,726,199 of CP054668.1, read as the reverse complement.
TCAAAAGTGTCTGTGTCTTCTAACCAAAATATAAAACAAGTATGCCGGCTTAAAAGAAAGATACACTCTGTAGATTGTTTAAGAGAAAATTTCTGACTTGATAATAATTCAATTGATTGAGTTTTATATTATAAGCTAGCCTATTTATAGAAGAGAAATTCATGTAGTGAAGTAAATCTACTTCTAGTAGTCAAAGTAAACCTTATCTTAGTAAGAAAAGTACACATAATCCTAGTAGGCAAAGGATTTACAATAATAATAAAACAAATCTTCTTTTTTTAGCTTTTAGAACTTTTTTATGTCCTACATCAGTTCTCAATGGGGCTAGAAGGATGCAATTGCATTGCACTACATCCAAATTGAATCATTCATACATATGCCTCCAAGGATTATCGTATACCTTTTTCAATTTTTCATTGCAGATTTCATCTTCATTATCTCCTTTGCCCAACATGTTTTTCTTTTTGTTGTTCATTCTCTCTCTTCATTCAAATATCAAATATAGCATCTTAAATAGGTGAATTTTGGGCTTATGTGTCAAGGGAGATATGTAGGATCATATTAAAAGGAAATTTCGAGTAAACTAGTGAAAAATTAATGGAATAACAATTTTCAAAATTTTGAAAGACTTGCGCCATTAAAATTGAAAAAAAAGGGGGTATTATATGTTTTAGCATGTTGATTTAGAGATTAATCTGAAAAATACCAACTCTCTATAATTTGCGCATCACATGAATATTAAAAAAAAGGGTACAATAACAATTATCAATGTTCCATAATATTTAAAGTATTTATTTGAATGTAGTACATGTTGCATTGTTAAAAAAAAAAAAGAGTACATTAATGTTGCATCCTTTCACTTTCATTAAGGATTTTTTATTTTGATCAAAGTAGATCACAAAATATTATTGAAAAGTATCTAATATTTCTTCTTATAGCTTTTGTGAAAGTTTCTTCTTATTTAGCTTCCGCATTGACTCCTGTTATATCAAGAATGGTTATGAGAATCTTCTATTAAAAAAATAGATGAAAGATACTTACAAGTGTGTGTGTGTGTGTGTGTGTTTTAATGTTTTAAACCCAAATTTTTAATTTGGTCAATATAATACCTGAGTTTTGAAATATTTTAATTCTAATACTTCCATCTTTTTTTTTTTTTTCCAAATATATAACAAAAATACATAAATTAAAAAGAAAGAAAAAAAAGAAAAAAAATTGGTAAACAGATAGGATTCCATAATAGATCTAGAATGATTTTGTACATGCTCAAAAACAAATTAGATAAGACATTGAATGTTAAATTATAAATATAATATTGGAAAGATTTCAATTCAAAATGTTTTTTTTTTTTTTTCTAAGCAAATAAGGAAAGGGAAACATTAGGGTTGTGAATGCTTCTCCGAATGCCTCCGCAGAAGCAGCCCATCAACTACATGTACACAAAAAAGTGCATTAGAAAGGCAATAACCAAACCAAAACAGAAATACAAAAGAACAAACTTCAACAACTTGAGAAGCAGCATGGACTTCACCAAAGGTAGCAGCAGATGAGAGGCACTTGATGGCAGCTTGGAAAATTTTATTGCTAGATGAACTAATAACCACAACTGCAAAGGAGAACCAGCTCAAGACCACCATAGCAACGGACAGCAGCAAAACAAGAAAATACATCGAGAAAACAAACAGAAAATACAAGAAAATAAGGACAACAGAAGAGACAAAGAAATAGAAGACAAAACCAGCAAAACAAAAAACAATATACAAAAGCTAAACACAATAAGTTCTAGCAATCGGTGATGATCGACAATGACGGTGTAGAGAAGAATCGGGAAGTGAAAAAAAAACATAAATTAAAAGCAAACTAGAAACATATAATAAAGTCCAAAAAACAACAGCATAGTAGTCGGAGTAGTCACACAAGGCCACAAACCGGCAAGGGAGCCAGAAGGAGGAATATGGCTCATAAGAAAATTCAAGCTAAAGAGTTTCATTGTGGTGGAAGATCATAAAATCCATGTCATCACTTGGATTGAAGATTTTTCAAGTACCTTCTAGTAATGGCTGGTTGATCAGATATTTGAGCTTGAACAGTAGTAATATTAGGGAGTGGGATGTGGGAGAGAGATTGTTGTATTGCTGGAACTTCAAGAGAAAGAACCTGTTGATTAGTGACCATGATAGTCATATCGACTTCTTTGGCGGATGGTGGGATGAACCCAACAACAATCCCTGTTGGAGGAATGGAATCTTTCAGAGATGTTAAAGATAGAGCTGCCATTTCAAGCTGTGAAGGGCTAGTTATTGTGACCCAAATTACTAACTAGGCATAAGTGGCTTAGTTGGGGGAATTAATTTGGGCTTTGGGTCACTAAGGCTGCTAGAAGGGTGATTTGGACTTTTGGGTGACATATGCTAGGTTAGGCGGATGTATGCTGTTGTCTGTAGTGCGGACGTACGCGGGGGAACCACCGAACGTACGCTCTGCAAATTGTACTAGCGGATGTATGCGGGACCACCGGACGTACGCTACTTTTTGAGTACCCTTTGGATAATACCTAGATATACGAGACAACCTTTGAACCACTGGGCAAGAACCACCGGACATACGCCCCTTTGGCCGGACGTCCGCTGCTTTCTAGGCCTATAAATAGGACCCAACCCCCTCATATTTTTCATAGTTTTAGAACGCCCTTAGGCTGCCAGTTTGTTCCAAAGTGTTTTCCAAGCTTGTGAGTGTTTGGTGAGTGTGTGTGTGTGCAAGGAGTTCACGAGTTCAGAGCGTTCATGAAGCGGAACTCTCGTGGTTTGTTTCAAGGAGGTAACATTTGATCCATAAGCTTTTGTTACATTGTTATGCTGCTTGGCTATTGTTTAGATGTAGTGGTTAGCCTAGTTGCACCTGAAAACCTGTTTGGGTTAACGTTTGGTTAGTTTAGCGTTGTTACATTGCATGAAGGTTTTAAACTGGACTAAAGGGCTTTAGGTAGTACCCAATAGCCTTAGGAGATGGAGGATAGGTGGACAATGGAGAGAAAATGAGGTTCTCCCCGAGAACCCCATACATTGCAGACGTGACGGTCGAGACCGACGACGTTGTCGTATGACAAAGGACATAATGCACTTTTTAGCTGGACATACGGTCACCTAGTGGGTGAAAGCCTATTTTCGCCATAAATTCAAATTATGATCTTATGATCTTTGATTCGTAGATAGTGGAATAGGACTAATAGAAGGTTTTTCACAGATTTGGAGAACCCGGACCATTTGGAGTTTTCAAAGACACGTATCAACCCAGGTGAGTTTTAATTCACATAATGCCCATTGTTATTTTCCATACACTGCACGTTTATTTTGTGTACCGAGAAAACATGCATATTTTACAACCTTACAGCTTGTACTTATAGCACATGAACTCTGTCGTTTTGGGAAAATCGTTGTGCTGAATCTATTAACCAAGTGAGACTTGTAAAAAGACATGCATGTAAAATATAGATAAGATAATTTGCATTGTATGACATGGTACACCGGTACGTGCGATAGTAATGGTCATGGGCTTACTATACATGTTAGCTTTATGGTCAAATGTGTGTGTTATGTGAGGGCTGTAGATCCATTGGTTTCGTGACCTTGATGCAACAATTCCCAATGGTTCGGTCACTACAGGATGGACGTCACTAGTTGGTGGGCCACTTGGTGGACCAATCGTGCCACTAGTGCTACGCAGACATGTTGTGCAATGGTCAGTAACCGCATTGTATTATAGGTCCCTAGACAAGATCAACTCGCCGAGAAGGGGTAATATCTCGGATAGACCATACTGTTGAACTATGACTATTGACATCCTATGCATGTATCATTCTTATACATATATCACGCATAAATAATCCGTCCATGGAGGAACTATTTTGTTCAATAAATACCGAGTTCATTTCAAAAAACTGGCATGGGCATTATCTCGTTAAAATCACTAAGTCTTAGACTTACCTTTTGTTTATGTTTTCCCCATCATTACGATTAATTGTGCGTGGTTTAGTTGCACTAGACGAAGATGCCATACCTGAGGTTACGTGGGTGATTGCTCAGACCTGACACGGTAATTTTGAGGACATGGACCCGGTTTGGCTTAGGACGATGTGGAGGATGGAGGATCTGCTGCAGATATGATCAAGATTCGATCTCGTTAGCTTTGTTAAAACTTAAGTTCTAGGCTTTGATCTGCTGATCTTTGAGAACTATGTGATGTAACATATTTTGGGATGTATCTATTTCTCTTGTTGATGGTCCGATGACCGTACATTGATGACTACTTGTTATGTTATGGATGTAGTATTCTATCTCCGTATTGTTGTGTGATGTTTTATTTACTATCTCTTAAATCCCATAGTCTTGGTAAAGTCTTGAAGTTTCGAGAAAAGTGATTTTCGTGTCTCGGAGGTGGGGTCGAGGTTAATTGATCCCATTCATCACACTAGTAGGAGAATATTTCCTTGTTATCTTATGTTTTTTCAAGCAAGCTATTGGAGTCTCATCTTTAGAGAAGGAAATTCTTTTTTTTTGCATTTGGAGTCTGGACGGTTAGTAGGAGAGAGGGGTGGGGAGACTTCTAGTGGAAGAGGGGGTGATATAGTGGGAGGGGAGGGGAGAGTGGACCTATTGTTTAGTTTGGTTGGATGATTAACATGGTAAGGGTGAAACCTGGATAAGTTGTGAATTGAAGGGATATTCCTACGAAGGCCACATCTGCGTGGGTTAGTGGTTTGGGCTAGGTGTGGGGGACAGGTTGAGAGAAGGGAAGTAATTGTGCTATTTTGGGTGGATGGGTTAATGATATTTGTTGGTGACAAGGATGGGCTTGGAAAAGTTATGAAATTAAGAGGTGGCCCAATTTGTAAAGAGGGAGGAGGGGATATAAAAGGTGGCTTGTTAGGAGATTCGGCCCAAGCTGCTAAAAAGTCTTTAAACTGAATTGGTTGGAAAGTAACTTAAGGGTTATGGATTTCTTGGATTTGAGTTATGCTAGAATCCAATGATGAGGGTATATTGTGATAAGGAGATAAGGGTTAGAAAAAATCAACCTCATTAATTATGGGATAAAGGCCAGCTAGGGGAGTAGCTTGCGTGGGAAGAAGGGGACTTCCCCTTTTCAGTAGCAGTGTATCTTGTCTGATGTAGTGTGGAGAAATCACATGAGCCCTTCCAATGTCCTTTAAATTTCCCAAGAAATGCAAGGTTGCTTCAGTGCAATGTGTTTGGTTGGAAAATCTTGTACAATATAGTTATCAACAACTAAAGGATATTTGAGATTGTGAATAGATCCATTGAATGGACCTTGGTTGTCCGTTGAGACTCTAGAGTCTGAATCTGATGGACTTTGAGAAACCATTCTTGGGTTGGAATTGAAATTTGCTCTCAAAGAAGTATCATAGTTGACAAGTTGAACAGCCTGTGAAGGAGAAGGGCAACTAAAATGCTTGTGTCCAATGAGACCACACAAGGTGCAATAGTTTGCAAGCCTCTCATATTTAAAACTAACTCAAAGAGATTCCTTGCCATTTTGAGGAATATGGAATCCTAGAATTAGAGGTAGAGAAGTGTTTAATTCCACCTTGACCCGGAGATATTGGTGACAAATGATTCCTTTGGTGTCACAATTTTCCACTTCCAAAACAGAACCTATGGCTTTCCCAATATGAATAGCATTCCGAGTCGTCATATTCTGCGTAGGAAGACCATGCAGCTGGACCCAAAAAGGGTAGATGTGGAGTTCTATCTCCTTAAGAGTAAGGTTTCCAGACCATGGTTTAAGGAGGATAAGAGAACCACGAATATTCCATGGCCCTTGATTCATAATACGATCAACATGGCTTTGAAGTGGAACAGTAAATAGAAATTTGTTTTGACCTAACACTTCAACAGCCAAAGGAAAAGCAAAATTCCAGACTGAGGCCATGGTTGCTCGGACAAGCTGTGGATGGAGAGGTTTTAGAGTTAAAAGCTTACCTACTATAGCAAAGGCTTCTTGGTTGGGAGGAACTTCATCAAGCACTTCAAGTTGTTCAGGATTGTCCCATCCAAGTGCTTCTGTTTCATCTATAAGAGCTTGTAGTGCAAGTTGAGGGATATCCATGAGAAAAAGGAAATAAAAAGTGAGGCGAAAGATGAAGGAGAAGAGATGGTAGATGGGGAAGGGTTTGTCAGGTTTTCAATCCATGAAGGAATGAAGAAAGGAGCTCAAATTAACAAGTTGGGATTTCAGACCTTGAAAGGGATGAAGGAGAGAACTCTGAGAAATTGAAAATTTTTGAGACATTAGGAGGGTATATTGTCAATTTTTAAACTCCGGGGTTCAAATTGAAAAGCCTCTAAAACTTTAGGGGGTAAAGTGGATTTTTCCCCATTAAAATATTTTGATTTGGATGAAGAGCCATTTAAAATAATTGTCTTTTGGAAAACCTTTAATAAATTAACTAAAATTTACTTTGAGTTATGTTTGCAATTAGTTAATATATAGTCATTAGTTGGTGAGGATGTGACCCTAACCAAGGATATATGACTTAATTATTTGTATACAATGTTTTTAGTGGAAGCACTTAGATGAAATGAATGTATTAATTAACCCATAAAAAAAAAAGGCTTATTTGTTTGTATGGAATACCTGTTAGGTAGAAATAAGGGCAAAATGCCAGAATGGGAGGGAGAAAGTTACAATTCCCTCCTCCTTGCCTCCTTTCCTCCTTCCCCCTCCTTTTCTTGCCTCCACCATAGATCAACTGGGGCGCTTGTGTCAATGGTCCTTTGGATGCTTTCTAGCGGTGTGTGGTTGGCCAATGGTGGAATGTGTGAGAGTTTGTTGGGTTTTTGTTGTATTTTTGTTGTTATTGTATTTTCATTGTTTTTAAATAAGAATTTATTCTCTCTAAATCTACTTTCAGCAGCAATCTATGGGGTGAAATTTTAGTCGTTTTCTTAGGTTTTGTTTTCACGAATATTTAAGAATAACGAAATTTATTTCCAGCTGGTCTTTTATTTTCTTATGGTTCCTTTCTGAGAGTAAACCATAGACCAATGATATAGGAGTTATTAGTTTGTTGGAATTCTGATCTTAATGCCAATGATTTTATATCTATGTTGACATTCAAATGTTAGTAATAAATATATATGTTATATTCACTGATTAAATGACTTAAGCATATAGCATATCAAATATCTTTTACATGCTTATTACTAAATTCATCATATATGTTATACATATGAAAGGTCCTAGGATTACATTGAATATGGCTATGGGTGTGATAATCATGAGTAACATGGTTATCACACAAGGTCTTAGTCTATAATCCTTGTTGTTGAGGTTCAATAATGCTATTCTCCTCACTTGGATGTCTCTTAAAATATGTCTTATGGGGTGCGATTTCGAATGCCATAAAAGGCTTTAACTTCCCTCACTGGACACCAATTGGTTTTCAGTTGAGATGATCATAGGCCTAATCCAACACCATGTTTTCTTGAAGATGGCTCCAATACCATTCTGTTGGGATATATTCATATGTTTGTGAAAGTAAACTTCAAAAAATTTCTTTTCACGCAGTGGATTAAAACAATTCCCAAGACCTTTTTTCGTCAAGTTCAACATGTTTAGATTTAAAGCAAACATATAAGTTATATTTACTTACATGTAGATTCAGCCTCTCCTAGCCATGAGATCATAGAAGTATCAATTGATTCTTCTGTTAGTGTTAGATTGAGAAATTGAGGTTCCAACATGCTTGCAAACTTCATGTATTCATCCATACTCATCACGCCTTCAATGTGTTCTTTGTGTTCTTTGTGAACTTTAAGAACATCTTTATGTTCTTCATCATATTCAAGAAGTATTTCTTAAACACTTGATCGTAGATCAATAATATCAAGATCTTCCAGTAGTTGGTGTGAAGATTTGATCTTCTCTTTGATGATTGAAGATGACTATGAGTGTGAGCTCACAAAGTTTTCTCAAGAACAAGAAAAAAAACTAGAAGCAAAACTTTGGAATCATATTCTCCTTCTTGGCCGTGTGTATATACTCTAGAGGGAGAGTGGAGTTGTGTTTTTGTCTTTCACAAAAATCACAAGCTCTAAGCCAAATGTGTAGTTTGACCCCCTTGGTTGTGTACTAGATAGACTAGGATTTGTAATCCCAGTCCCACCTTACTTAGAACTCCTTCTCCTAAGTACCTTCTTCTCCTGCTCCTCTATTTATAATACAAGGTACTCAGGAGAAGAAAGAGTTCTTACAAATCTATCTAGTGTCAAAAGCCACATTTGTATTTATGATTAAAAAATAAAACAATTATTTTTTACTACCCACCTAACCCATGTACCCTAAAAAAAATAATAAAAAACATATAGCCTTTTGCCTACGCAAAAATAAGCCAAAAAAAATTGCTGATTAAAAAAAAAAAATTGATTCACTCCAACATGACAACATACACTCGATCACAACAAACGTACTGCACAAGGGAAAATAGAGGCAAATTTTATTTTCAACAATACAACTCTCAAATCTCTCTCAATCTCACTCAACTCCACCCTAAGAAAAAGAGAAAAAAACATTTGGGTGTGCGAAAATACCGAGAGGCAAAAGAGTAGAGGCAATCTGTGAGACTGTGCAGTGTGCATCCACCGGAGTCCTGGACCATCGAACAGTCAACCTCCGTCGTCCGTTGGCACCAGGTAGCAAAGCAACATGAGTTTTCTGTAGAGTAGACCCTAAATCTCGAATCTTATGTTTTGAAATGTGGCGATTACTAGCTTTAGTAGCTTGGATTTGAACTTGAGAAATAAGATTTGAAAGGTATTCTTATGTTGGTGTAATGGGTGTTCAATTGTTCATTTCTTAGAACTTTTGAAGGCTTGAGAGTTGAGATCAATGAGATGGGAAGAGAAAAGGTGAGACTGTGAGAGCTAAGAGGAGATGATAAAGGATCCAAGGGAAGGTACTAGAGAAAGAAAAGTCTGGTTAAGAGGAGTGACGAGCCTTTCTCGTGAAAGGTGGGGAGAACTAAGGAGTATTTTAGAAGATAAGATAAGAAATGAGTGGATAAGAATGAATTTTTTAAGGAAAAAAAAAAACTAAAAAACAATGAGTAGGTGCAGTTGCGCGTGAGTCTAATTTTATTTTATTTTAGCAATAGTCTTGCATGTGAGTTAAATTGAAGTTGAAGGAAGAAAAAAGAAAAGTAAAGACAGTCAAGAAGTAGTTGTAGATCTTAAAAAAAAAAAAATAGTTGTAGACAGAAGAAGGGTGAGTTTTAAGGTAGAATATATATATATATATTAAAGAAAATAGAAAGCATTACATTCTAGAAGGTGAGGAGAACTAAGACAAAAAGATAAATGAAAATAGGTGGTAGAATTTGGATTCTAACACCTATTTTAGAAGAAATAAAGGGAGAAGGAAAAATTGGCTCGTGTTGTTTTCTCTCTATGTTCTTGTAACCTAAAGGAGAAGGAAAAGTTTTCCATGTCATGGTAAGATTGTGGAAGTAGAAGAAGTGATTACTGGAATCCAGAAACAATGGCTGATGATCTTTCAAAGATGTGGGCTAAGTTTTCCTTGTCAGTGGAGGAAGATTCGGAGGTCAAGGTTCAGGCAAAAGATTTTCTAGAAGTGACTCTACGGGGTCAGTCCTATGTGGTTGGGAAAATGGTGGGCGATCGGTATGTGAGCAAGGAGACAATTAAAAATATGCTACAATGCTGGTGGAGGCTGTTGGGTACCATGAGTTTTAGACCAGTGGGAGACAATCTATTTATTGTGGAGTTTGAAACTGGCAGGGACAAAAAGAGGGTAATGGAGGGCTGCCCATGGGTGTTCAAAGGAAACCTTTTCCTTGTTGAAGAATATGACCCTCTTATCCCACTAGCAAAACTCACTTTCAATAGAGCATCATTCTGGGTATGGATGTCTCAGCTGCCTTTGGGATGTATGGGGCGAGAAGTTGGAAGAAAAATTGGCTCAACGGTAGGGATTGTTGAAGAAGTTAATACTGAGAAAGATGGGGTTGGAAGGGGTGAATTCTTAAGGGTGAAGATCTCATTAGATTTAACCAAACCTCTCTCTCGAGGAAGAAAGTTAAATTTAGAAGGGCCTTCAAGCTGGATTCCTTTCCAGTATGAAAGACTGCCCAAATTCTGTTTTCAGTGTGGCATCATTATTCATGGGCAAGGAGGATGTCCGAAGAGGAGTAACCTACTTAACTAGGGAGACCCAACTCAGTTTGGCCCTTGGATGAGAGCGTCATCGCCTATTAGGAAGACAAATCATGCTCAAGGAGGACATTACCTAGACAGGGACGGTTTTACTCTAAATCGTCTGGGCCAGACGGCCATACAAGGTGAGGTGCTATGGTAGTTCGACAGGGAGATGGTTGGATCAGATACCGGAGAGAGGTTGACGACGATGAGGAGGATGCAGAACTATTTTAGGAAAGTCATACTCCAATTTCAAAAAAAGATGTGGGCAGATTTCATGGAGATTTATTGCAAAAGTTCAATCTGATTTTGGGAAAGAGAAAGGGGGGCCAAATATGAATTTCGAATGGAGCCAGCTATCACCTATGGGTAAATGGCCGAAAAGGGCAGAATCGGGCTAATGAAAGTCCAAATCAAAGTTTGGGCTTTGAGGAGCGAGTAGATACATGAACAAGGCTTGAAAGGAACTTTACAGGCCCGACAATAGGTGATATAGAAAAAATAGTGAAAGAAGCCCAAGACAACATGAAAGAACTCAGGGAAACCGTAGCTGATGGCTCTAAGAAAACTATGGTGACCTGGAAGAGAAATGAGAGGGAATGTGTGACAATCCTAAAAATTTTTAGGATATTTTAATGGACTCATAGATTTAAAAAAAAAAAAAGAGTTGGCTTAAGCTAATATTGAGAATGGACCATTTAAAAAATATATATTAATATAAAAATATATTGAGTTATATATGTATAGATATATATGTTAATAACAATAATAATAATAATTAATAAAATAAGATGATCCTATTAATTGTATTAATAAAATTAATAGAATATATATATATATATAAAAAGATAAAATAAAATAAAAACCCTAGGCACCTACTAAAGAAAACCCTAAAACCGTGCTATTTCTCTCTTTTGTCTAGCCTATTTAACTGAATGACAAGCCTCTACCTCCTCACTTTTTTTCTCACGCCACACACAACTTTTCATTCCTGCAATTCTCAATTTAGTCAGGTATGGATTTCCTTGTATTGCAATTACTTTTGGCCTTTTCTTATATATATATATATATATATTCAACGTAGAGAAGGAATCAAAGTTGTTGCAAAATGATAGTTTTGATATTATTTCCTTGGGTGCCGTGTAATCTAATAGTGGGAAAGAGAAGCTGTTTTCTTTTGTTTTTCTCTTCAATGCAACCATGTCTCACCCTTGTTTTGTCTCTAGTGAAAAAAAAAAAAAAAAAAACTAATATATATATTGAACCTTTTTAAGTAATACTCTTTAACCTTTAATCTGAGCCTTGAATCTTCTAAATTAGATTGATTTATTTTGGTACATATAAAGCTAATTTTAGAGTTATACTATCAAGAACATCACTGACTGCAGTAGAATGTTATCTTTTGTAAAGTAGTTATAAATATATATATGTAATACTTTAAAATATAAATAAATAAATAAATAAAATAAAATAACTGCATGGAATTGATGTGTATATATATATATGAATCTAGGACATCTAGGACATATATCTGTACAGAATATTCTAAAGTACATATATATTTATATATATATATGTATATAAGTGGGTAATATGAAAAAAAAATAATTTTTGAAAATTTATGAGAAAGCAAACCAAATACTTAAGAAAGTTCATTCTCAATTAATTAGCAAGCCAACTTATAGAAGTAATAGAATGCATTAGTATGACGTGTATAAGGGTAGTAACATGTCTGTATTTCCTTCAGGAGATTAGTTAGCAGTCAGAGGAAATTCTTTGCTACAGTTAAGAGGTAAGTGAATTTACTATCCTTCCAAAAAAATTATCATGCCATGCTTTTGTTTTAAATTGCAAATGATCATTTTGCTTATTATCGAATTATGTTACATGCATGATAAATTTGAGAAAAAGTAATGTTGAGAAAATAGTGATGTCTTTAAGAAATTTGAGAAATGATAATAAACCCTCCTACATGATGCCCTACGATATATCTAAAGAAGTATTAAGAGAAGTACAAGAAATGAGAAAAGTTTTACAATGAGGGCACATGTGTGGAGGAGAGTATTTTTGGCCCAAGAAAAACAAGAAAGAAGCTCGGTACCGATGCTAAGGAAGGAAGCACAACCCCTGAAAGAGGCTCTACCAGAAGGTGGTTCCATCACAATTTCATTTTGCCATGTTGAGTGCACCCAAAGTTAATCGGCTGGCTAGGGGACGGGGCTGCGGCCACAATATCTCGTCCCAGGTCGCAAAGACCGCGCAACCCTAGTATGCGGGGGTAACAGTATACATGGGCCCTAGTATGAGATAAAGATTATGATTAACTTTATTGATGATAATGTTTTTTTTATTATTATTATTGTGTTTTATGTTTCTTATGTTATTTTATTATTCAAAAATATACTGGGAATATATATAGTTACGAGTCCCATGTTTCAAAACGGGACAAGTAAAACTGCCTATGGTTGTGGATTTCATTTACTGGGACTCCTTTGGGCTCATCAATTTTATTTCTTGTTTCAGGTGATGATCAAAGTTGATTTAGGAGGCGGAATGGGGCGGTATATTTAGGAATTTTATGATTTCACATTAGTCAAGCTCATAAGTGCGTTCGCACAGTTTCTTCTAGAGATTTCTGAATTTATTTTAATAAGGAACACTTCTATTGTTGGGAGACATATTTTTGTTAAGCAAGAACATTTCAGTAGTTTTTTTGGACATGATATTCTAGAGTTTCATGCATGATTTTTATAATAGTATTATTTAATTGATGAACCTTATGGAATCTTTGCAAGTAAGAAAGATGATTAACAAACCTAACCCTTTTGGGCTAGGGATGTTACAGAATGGGTAGAGGAAAAATATGAGGTGCTGGCTGGGTTGCAGGGGAAAATGAAGAAGAATGGGTCTGGAAAGGAAAAGAAGAGAGAAGTCTTAAGCAAGAAGGGTCGAAAGGTATCATCAATTGACAGTTTGACAAATGGTTTGGGATTGGTGGAGGCTGAAATTCAGCCCCGCCAACCGCAATGATAATTTTTAGTTGGAACTGTCAGGGGCTTGGGAACCTCTGTGTAGTTCAAGATCTTTGCCGGATGGTGAAGAATAAGAATCCCAACTTGGTTCTCCTCATGGAAACCAAAATGCGAAAAAAGAGATTGAAAAAAATTCGACATAGGCTTGGTTTTTCAAGCTTGTTTGTAGTGGATTGTGTAGGGAAAGGGGGAGGATTTGGACTTTTGTGGAAGGAGAATGCAGTGGTTGAAATCCAAAATTTTAGTCATAGGCATATTAATGCCATCATACAAGGTCCTAGCTTGAACCTCAAATGGAAGCTCACAGGCTTTTACATTTGGAGGCTCCAAAGAGACATAAGGCTTGGGCACTGTTACAGCATCTTAGCAGACTTGATCCTTTACCATGGATGTGCATTGGCGACTTCAACGAAATGGTCAATGGTACTGAAAAATCGGGAGGTAATGTGAGACACCGGCAAGCAATGCAAGAGTTTCTACAAGTTTTAGAAGACTGCAACTTGATTGACCTTGGTTTTTGTGGTCCAAAGTACACGTAGAGCAATTGTCGAAAGGGTGGGAAATTTATAAAGGAGCACCTGGACAGAGGATTGGCCAATATGGAGTGGTGGAATTCTTTTCTTGATGCTGTGGTGAATGCGGAAGCTACTATGGCATCGGATCACTCCCCTCTTATTTTGTTTAATTGATGAATCTTTTGAAAAGATTTGGAAGAAATAAAGGGAGAAAACCCTTTCGGTTTGCGGCTGGCTGGACCTTGAGCGATGGGAAAGAAGCTGTTTCTACAGCCTGGAATTAGCCAAGGGTGTGGGGCACAGGATGGGAGGGGTTGAGTAATAAATTGGATGCATGCATGCAGGGTATTAAACATTGGAATGCAAATGTGAATAGGCCCACACAAAACCAAGTGTCAAGGATGAGAAAACAACTAGCCGATTTGCAAAGGCAGGAAAATTGAGTGGATAGTGAGGCCATCTCAAAGCTTAAAAATGAAATTCAGGCGCAAATGGATAGAGAAGATTTATGGTGGCGTCAAAGGGCGAAAATGGATTGGCTTAAGCATGGGGATAGGAATACTAAATATTTCCATTCTTGTGCTAATTCTAGGAGGAAGAAAAATTTTATTGGCAAGATCAAAGATGAGAGAGTATTGTGGAGGGAATCTATAGAGGGGGTGAATTCGGCTTTTATGGACTATTTTTCTGAGTTGTTCTCTTTGGGGCAGGGAGGTGACTTGGACCCATGTCTGCGTCATGTGAAGAAGAGTGTTTCAGAAAGCATGAATGCTACTTTGGTGGAGGATTTTACTTCTGATGAAATCAACACAGCACTACGCCAAATGGCGCCCCTCAAAGCTCCCAAACTAGATGGCATGAGTGCTTGTTTTTTTCAACAAAATTGGGCTCTCATAGGCGTGGAGGTGTGTCGTGGTATTCTCAAAATTCTTAATTGTGGGGTTACACTTTCTCATTTGAACCTTACTTATATTGCTCTCATACCAAAGAAACAAAACCCGAAGTGTGTGAATGAATTCCGACCCATCAATCTTTGTAATAAGCTATACAAATTGGTCTCAAATGTCCTAGCTAATAGACTAAAAAAAAAACCCTACCACATACTATTTTCCCTACCCAAAGTGCCTTTATCCCTGGTCTTTTAATTACGGATAACATTTTGGCCACTTTTGAAACACTTCATACTATGCACACGAGCATGAAGGGGAAAAAGGGTTTTATGGCTATTAAGTTAGACATGAATAAAGCTTATGATAGGGTGGAATGGAGATTTTTGGAGGCGGTGATGAGAAAAATAGGCTTTCATGAACAGTGGATTCGATTGGTAATGATGTGTCTCCTCGGCCCACTACTCAATTTTGGTTAATGGAGAACCATGTGGACATATTATTCCTTCTAGGGGCATTTGGCAGGGTGACCCTATTTCACCCTATCTTTTTCTCCTTTGTACTGAAGTGTTGCGCTCTGTGGTGACCCAAGCAAATAGGGAAAGACTGTTATCCGGGGTACCCACTTCCAAAAAGGGTTCGACGATTAGCGACCTGTTTTTTGTAAATGAAAGTTTACTATTTTGCAGGACTTCACTAGCTCAATGGTGCAATTTGTCAGCAATTTTGCAACAATATGAGGAGGCGTCGGGTCAAAAAATGAACAATAACAAGACCTCCATATTTTTAGCAAAAACACCCCTTTAGTGGATAAGGAGACTACCAACCACATGTAGATACGACAAATACTTGGGGTTACCATCTCTTGTGGGGCATTCTCAGATGAAAGTTTTCAAAAACATTATGGAGAGGGTGCAGAAATGGCTGCAGGATTGGAAATTAAGATTCCTATCCCAAGTGGGTAAGGAAATTCTCTTAAAAGCTATGGTATAGGCAATTCCTTCCTTTTTTATGAGTGTATTTCTTCTTCTAAAATCCCTATGTTTGGAGATTAATAATCTTATGAAGGGGTTTTGGTGGTGGCATATAGAGAAGGATCAGAAAATCCCATGGATGAGTTGGGATAAATTGGGGATTCCAAAGAATAGTGGGGGAATGGGTTTTCGTGACCTAAATTGCTTTATTAAATCCTTGTTGGCAAAGCAAGTGTGGAGGATGTGGACTATGCCGGACAGTTTAGTAGCACAAATAATGAAAGCGAAGTATTTTCCGAATTGCTCAATCCTTAAGGCCCCATTAAGAACAAGACCATCCTTTGCTTGGCGGGGTATCCGCAGCTAATGTGCACTTATTCGAGAGGGTTTGATTTGGAGGATTGGGAACAAGAATAAAATAAAAATTTGGGAAGATAGGTGGTTACCTAAACCAACCTCTTTTTGGATACAAACTCCCCCAACCATGCTTGACCTGAAGTCTACTGTAAACCAACTTATTGATGTAGAAGGGCACTACTAGAATTATCCCTCATTGGAGCAGCTATTCTCAGTGGAGGAAAGAACAATTATACAATCCCTCCCAATAAGCACTACGAACCAGGATGACAAACTAATATGGCGGTGCACAGACAATAGTACCTTTACTGTCAAGAGTGCATTCCATCTACAAATGGAATGGGATTCAACGAAGAAGACGGAATGCTCCAATCCGAAAAACCATAGCAAGGTCTGGAAGGCTTTGTGGAAGTTACAGATCCCAAACGTAGACAAGCTATTTTTCTAGCGGGCATGTCATGATAGTCTCCCGACTCATGACAACTTGGTAAGGAGGAAGATAATTTTAGACCCAAGCTGTCCTTTGTGTGGAAATGAAGCTGAGACGATCTACCACATACTATGGCATTGCCCATCAGCATGTGATGAATGGAGTGTGGGCTATGTGAAATTTCAAAAAAGTTCCTTTGAAGGGTTGGATTTCTTATAGGTAGCAAAGGGCATGTTAGAAAAATGCGAATAAGAGGAATTCCAAACCTTTGTTTATGTTGCTCGTAGAATTTGGCTAAGGAGAAATGAGTTTCTTCATGAAGGCTCCTCCCATCCAAAACGAGTTTTGTCACATGTAGTGGCTGCTTTGCAAGAATATCAATAAGCTTAGGGAAGGGCAACGCAGGTCTACGTTGAAGGAGGACAGGGTGAGGTGGGTAAGTGGAGAGCTCCTTCCATGGGCTGCTTCAAAGTGAACTGGGATGTAGTAGTGGGGAGACAGAATGGATGGATTGGGTTAGGAGTGGTTATCCAAGATCACCAGGGATAGTTGTAGGCCGCTAAAAGCCTCACACAACAGGGTCTCTTTAAGTCAACAGTAGCTGAAATAATGGGTGCTCTCCTTGCTGTTCAATTGTCATGTGAGTTGGGACTCTTGCAGATTTGCTTGGAAGGTGATGCAAAAGTTGTAGTGGATGGGATCAATTCTGTAAAGACTGACTGGAGCAAGAAGGGACACCGGATGGATGATTTGAGGATTGGTTTAAAGATATTCCCTGATTGGAAGATGGTGTTTGCTCAGAGGGAGATGAATCAAGCAACTCATACTTTGGCACGACTAGCTACTACCAATAACATAGATAGGCTTTGGATTATTGATCCACCTAATTGTATCCAAGAGGTTATAACCTCGAAGATGGCTAATTTGCCTATTTGTTGAGTTTGAAGCATGAAATGAAACATCATCATTTTATCAAAAAAGAATTTGGATTCTAGAAGGGTGAGTGCGTGGAATTTGAAGGAAGAAAAAAACAATAAATGAAGAGAGTAAATGTAAGCATTAAATTCTAGAAGGTGTGAAGTGGAATTTTAAGGAAGAAAAAAACAAATAAATAGAGGAGTAGGCATGAGGAGGTGAAAAGTGTTTTTTTTTTTTTTTTTCTATTCTGGTGAGAAAGGTTACAAGAAAATTTAAACCAAAATAGAAGTACTAAAATTAATTAGTGTGGGAGGAAGTTTAGAAGACAATTTAGAAGATAACTTCTTTTTTTTTTTCTTTTTTTTGTGCTCCATCACTACTTTTTCTAATTCATTATTTTTTTTTAATGGTTTATAGCATTCAGCTAGACCTTATTGTGTTTGGTTTGCTTTCAAGAAATCCCTCAAGATACTTCTGATTCAATGAAAGGTACTTATTTTTCTTAAACACTAGTAATTGTGCTAAAGTTTATTTCGTAAGTAGCTTTTATTATTATGTGTTTGTGATAGTTAGATAATATTTTGAACGGTTACTTTGATTATTGAAGTTCTTGTTAGGATTTTTGTTGCTGTTGCTCTTGTCTATAGCAAACTAGAACACTTTTGTATTGGGAATGGGAGTTCTTTTTAAAGTTTATTTTGTTGCTTATATCTGTATAAACTTTGATTAAACATTACTTTAATTTCACTATTAATTTGAATGATTGAATAAACTTTAATATCCATATGATTGCTTATTTTGTTGTTTAATGTTTATAAACTTTGATTGTCTCTTACGGGATCGTGATTAACTTGAAAATTTTAGGTTTATGAACCATGTCAAAGTTTAAAACTATTGATTCATTCTTCAAAAGGAAAGAGTTGACATTTCATAAAGTAATACACCGTTGGATTTTAATGCTAAAACTTCAAATCCCAATGAGCTTCATCTTAAATCTCCAAGGGTTGAAGATGAAGAACATCCTTTTGAATCTCTAAATGTAGAAACACAATAGATTCATTTTAAAGCATCTACACTTAATGCTAATGAAGTTGATATTTCTTCTATAGAACGATCCAGGATTACGTACTCCGATGTGGGACTATCCAATCAATTGACGTGATGAAATAAGATGGGCTTATTTGAAAGATGGTCCACATCAACTTATTCTTCGAAATTATCCACTTTCTGGACTAGAAAATCACCCTCATCGCTTTCAAGCCTCTTGGTTCACACAATTTTCATGGCTTGAGTATTCTCATTCTAAGGATGTTGCATATTGTAGTGACCCAAATATTTAACTAAGCATAATTAGCTTAGTTAAAGGGTTAATTTGGACTTTGGATCACTAGGATTAGCCAGAAGGGTATTTTGGAAATTTGTCTTTTGGTTTGTCTTTTAGTGCAGATGTACGCTAGGGTTGGCGGACATACGCTCTTGTCTTTTAGTGCGGACATACGCTGAAATGCCGAATGTATGCTGTTGTCCTTTAGCATGGATGTACGGTGGTCCCCCACCAGACGTACGCTTTAATAGATAGTACAATCGTATGCAATGAACAGTACAATGGATGTACACTAAAGTGGCGGATGTATGCGGCACTATTCATAGAATCCATTGTGTAATACCTAGTCATACGAAATAGCCTTTGGACCATTGTGGAAAGGTACCGAACGTACTCCCATAAGATCGGACATCTGTTACTTTTTGGCCCTATAAATACCCCCTCGCCCATTTCACACCTATTCCGCCCCTAAACCCCTCTCTTCGCCCCCAGGTTGCTGGTAGACTGTTTTATGAGTGTTTGTGAGGTTTCGTGAGTTTTTCAGTGTTGCCGAAGGAGGAACTCTCAAGGTTTTGCTTCAAGGAGGTAACTTTTGGTTTCCTTAGCTTTTGAATACGTTGTTATGCTGCTCAATTATAGTTCTATATTGCTAGTTGTAATTATTAGCTTAGTTATACTTTAATCTTGCTTAAGCTAGCGTTTTGATAACTTAACGTTGTTGTGTTTGCATGGAGGTTTCGATCTGAGTTAGGAGGCCTTAGGGAGCCTTTGTTGGCCTTAGGAGTCCGAGAATAGGTGGACAGTGGAGATAAAATGAGGCTCTCCCTGAAAGACATTAGAGCGAATGTACGGTCTCAAAACAGGACGTACGGCACGTCGTGACTCAGTGGACGTACGGCCTCAAGCCGGACATACGACCAGAGTGTGATAAGGAAACCCAATTTTCACCAACCATCCCATAGCTCCTGCTTCCTTGTTATAAAGCTGTTCTTTAGTAGAAATAGAACTGATGATAGGTCTTTTCTCAGTATTCGAGGTTATGGAGCCTCATGAAATTACATGGAGGAGCTTTACGGCCCAGGTGAGTACAAACTCATGTGGATGCTTTGTTGTTACTTTTCCTGCATTGCATGTCTATTTTATATATATCAAACATGTATATTTTGCAACTCTTATGAAATACATTTTGGAACTACGAGAAACTCTCTTTTGTGAAAACGTGTGTCTGTTAACAAGATAATAATGAGACTTGTAAAAATGTGTATGTAAAAGACTGATAAGACTAATTGCATAGTATGACATGGTACATCGATATGTGCGGTATAATAGCCATGAGCTTGCTATACGGGTTAGCTTTATAGTCATTGTGTGCATGTGTGGGGGCTTTGGATCCAATGACTCGTGACTAATGATACAACCATTTCCAATGGATGGTCACTATAGGATGGACGTCATTAGTGGTGTGGGCCACCCGAGGTTGGACTCAATTATGTCGCTAGTGTTACGTACGGTATGTTTTGTGCAATGGCTGGGGCACCAGCATTGTACTACAGGTCCCTCGAGACAGTGTCAACCCTGCTGAGAGAGGGTAATATCTCGGGTAAACCATATTGTTGAACTATTAATGTTACTCATGATTATAATCATATATTATATTATATATATATCACCTACATGATAACTGTCATCTCATAATATTGTTTGTGTTTTATAAATAAAAGAATCCATAAATTAATGACGGATACGTCATGTGGATTTCAACTCACTAAGTCGTCGGACTTACTCTTGTATTATTTCTTTTTTTTTTCATATGTACAATTATGCTGTTATAAATAGTGGATACCGTGAAGCATCCGATTCTTGTGGAGGATTAGATCCAGGAGATGTTTGAGGACTTACTGCAAGCTTAAGCGAGTACTCATGGTAACTAGTACTTTTGAGTTAAGTTGTAGACATTAGGGCTTGATGCATGCTTGCTTGCATATTAAGGTTTAGCATGGATCTCTTGTACTGATGTATATAGTATGATTTACTCTGCTTAATGATCTTTGGTTAGATGCTCTAGTTATATTGATTAATGTTTATAATACTTTATTACTTCCACTGCTTAGTATCCTCTGTTTTTGAGGAGTAGAAGTCTCAGAGGTCTTGTTCGAAGTAGAACAAGGTTGGAAGACGAACTGTGGAATTAATTACCAGTTAATTAATTCTCGGGGCATTACACATATTGTCTACCATGTTATCTTTTTACTATGAAAAGAGATGGACGTCTTAGATGGGATGTATTTACTATCAAAGGATTTAGAAATTGGAGAAAGGTTAATGAGGAAAAAAATTGTGCCTTTTTGACTCATTGGGGCGGATCCTTGATCACCTCATAATAATGCTATGAAATCGTGTGAGGATTTACAAAATCAATTACAACAAATCAATAAAGTATTAAATGCACAAAGTATCGAACAAGTTCTAAATAATCGATTACGTGTGAAAACTTCTATTGATGTTGTTTAGTGGCTTGCATTTCAAGGATGTGCTTTTAGAGGTCATGAAGAGACTCTTTATTCAAAAAATAGAGGTAATTTTCTTGAGATGATTAAGATTTTGGCATCATATAATGATAAAGTTGCAAATGTTGTTTTGGAAAATGCTCCAAAATCTACAAAGTATACTTCACATACAATTCAAAAGGAGATTTTGAAAGTCATTGCAAGTAAAGTGCGAGATAAAATTCGTGAAGATAATTGGAGACTCTAAATTTTGCATTATTGTTGATGAGACACAGGATGAGTCTAAGAGAGAGCAAATAACTATTGTTTTGAGATTTATTGACAAATATGGTTTACAAGAACATTTCTTTGATCTAGTTCATGTTAAAGATACATCAGCATTGACTATAAAGAATGGAATAACTGATGTTCTCTCTCTTCATTGCCTTGATATTCAAAATATCCATGGACAACAATATGATGGTGCTTACATGCATGGTGAATGAAAAGGATTGCAAACATTATTTCTTAATGATTGTCCTTATACATACTTTGTTCATTGTTTTGCTCATCGATTACAATTAGCATTAGTTGCTGCATCTAGAGAGGTTGATTATGTTCATATGTTCTTCACAAATTTGAACTTAGTTATCAATGTGGCTAGTGCTTCATATAACCATCATGATTAACTAAAAATTGTTCATGCAACACAAATTGCACATATGCAAGCTATTGGTGAGCTTGAAACTGGAAAAGGGGCTAACTAAATTGGCACTTTAAAACGAGTTGGTGATTCTCTTGGGGGTTCTTATTTTAATTATATTTGTAGCCTAATAAAGATGTTTGATGCTACTTGTACAGTGCTTGAAGATGTTGGAAGAGAAGGAGGTACTTACTCTCAACGAGAAGATGCTAAGGCTGCTTATAAAATGCTTACATCCTTCAAGTTCATAGTTATTTTACATTTAATGAAGGAAGCCATGGACATTGCTGATGTTCTCTGTCAAGTTTTGCAGCAAAAATCTAAAGACATTTTGAATGCAATTAATTCAATTTCCATTGCAAGAAACTTATCCAAAAGTTAAGAGATGATGGTTGGGATAATTTGCTTGAGAACATTGTCTCTTTCTCCAAGAAATCTGAAATTGATATTCTGGATTTGAGTGCTCGTTATATTGAAGGTCAATGTCATAATCAAAAGAATCACATTATAGTGGAGTATCATTATCATTTTGACATATTCAATACTACTATCAACTTTTAATTGCAAAAGCTTGATAATAGGTTTGGTGAAAATGCAATGGAACTTTTGACACTTAGTTCTGCTTTGGATCCAAAAGATGCTTATAAATCATTGGGAAAATTTACTTTACCCCTTGAAGTTTCAGGGGTTTTTTAATTTTAACTGCAAAGTTTCAAAATTGGCAATTTACACCCCTAAAGTTTCAAAAAGTGGCAATTTTAAACCCTCCATTAATATTTTATGTCAAATTGCACGGAATTCTATAAAATTACGTAATTACCCTCAGGCTTTTTTAAACAAATTTCCGTCCATTTAGATAAAAAAAGTTAATGAGGGGGTTTAAATTACCACTTTTTGAAACTTTAGGAGGGTACATTGCCAATTTTGAAACTTTGGGATTAAAATTAAAAAACCCTTGAAACTTCAGGAGATAAAGTGAATTTTCCCCTAAATCCTTAAAAATTTATGAGATATGTATCCTTGTAGAGAAGTATTATCCTCTTGATTTTTCTGAGCAAGAGAAAATTAATTTGAGATATCAGTTAAGGTATTTTGAACATGATGTGCTTACTGATCCAACATTACAAAATTTGTCTTTCATTGTAGAATTACCCCAAGGACTGGCAAAGACAAAAAAAATCAAAGGCATACTATCTTATTAATAGATTGATTTGTCTTGTTTTGACTCTTCCAGTGTCTATAGAAACTACCGAATGAGCATTTTTCGTAATGAAAATTGTTAAAACTCGACTTCACAACAAAATGGAGGATGATTTTCTTGCAAATAGTTTAGTTCTCTATATTGAAAGGGAAATTGCAAAGAGTTTTGATTTAGATTCGATACTTAATGATTTTATACTTCTAAGAGACTGTAAAGTGCAGTTGTAGACACTTTTTTTTTTTTTTTTTTGTATTTCTATCATTTTGATATAGTGCAGACATGTTACATTTCTAATATATCAATTTGAACACGTATTTATGAATTTTTATAGATATTTTTTTGTGATGCATATATTGTTTGAATTACCAAATTTTTAGGGTGGAAAAAATATTTAGGATGCCAAAATTTTTTTACGGCACTTTCAATATGAATTGTCTAGCTCCACCACTGGGTCAAAATGACCTCCCTTGCCCTTGTACCACATGTACCACATGGCCATGAGTCTAGGTTAGGGCTTTTAGCCCTAGCCCACTACGACTTAATTTAACACTTGAGCTTAGATTTTATCCTCAAGCCCAATGCTCCTGTAATTAACTTTAGCCCTTCATAATTAATTTCATGTGACCCAAAGTTATTTAACAAGCCATTGAATTAAAATGACAAGTCCAAGGTTATTTTAACTCATTAGCCTATAGAAATTAAATCATGATCCCATTGCTCTATTTAATTCATCTTATCCAAGTAACCAACAAGATTAAATAAATCTTTTGGCCTATGTTTTATTAAAATAAAACATCATAGTAAATAAATAAATTCTTGAGGAATAATATAATTTCTTAGTCAATTTATATGAGTTCAAAAGAGGGACCTAAGGTAAAATATCATTATCTTAATAGGCATCTGAACATATCTTCAAGATGATACCACACAACACTATTTAATCACAATTACTTACACTAAACAATTGTGACTGCACTTTAATAATTATTTTTTATTTAATCAATCCTTATGATGTTCTTATTATATGTTTACCCTTCCATGGAATCATTTCATAATTGAACCAAAGTCTTTTCTAACTGTTACTTTTTTCACTACCTATTTTCCATGAGTTACTGATTTAAATTCATGATTATTCTTATGTACTTTTTGAGATTACATCGCACCATTACATATACAAGTTTTTAGTATAACTTTTAATACACTTGGGCTTGAGCTTTTAGGATAATCTTTTCCATTAAATCTAAAACAAAGGGAAGATTCCTTATCATTTTGTGTAATACCTTGAAATTTATACCCTAGGATAAATGTGATCTTAAATCATGGACACGGAGGATTTGCAATTTTATAGGTAAATATATTTTACATGAAAGATGATGGAAACTACTAGTTAGAAAAGTTAGTAGGTTATTAAAAGAAAAGTCACGTTGTTTTGGACGCTGAAAATTCAATGAGTGACGTTAAATAAAAATATTTTAAGACCTTGTAGAATTATAAGAAATAAAGATTTTAAAAGTAGTTTCATGATTTTTGGACACTTGTAGAAGAAGTTATGATTTTTAGACTATACAAGTGTCAAAACAAGATTTTTAGTCAAACAGAGGCACATAATTTTGAGGGACTTTTGAGGTATCAAAAAGTTATGGGTTGCTATAATTTTTGGATATGTTGTGATTCTTTGAATGAGGAAGATTTCTAGCCAAATTTTGTTCATTTGAAGTTAAATTGAAAAAGTTATGATTTTTCAAATTTTAATAGGTCAAGTTGTCGAATAGTTGAAGCACCTATGATTTGGAGAATTAATTGGATGGGTTAATGATTTCATTAGGCCATGAATTTTGGATATATTATAGTTAACATACTTAATTTCATTGGACACATTACAGTAATTATGACCCATTTTCTAACTTGACAACACAACACATGTGCTGTCAATAGGAGCCATGCTTATGACTAAATTTATGGGACACCTGTTCCACATTCTCACAAGGGGCTTATTATGTGGACACCTGGGGTTCTAAGTGTCATTCTCTTGAGATATTCTTGGACACTTGTCTTGTGGTAATTAGAGTATGTGGCAAACTTTTAAGGCATCACTACTTCATGCAGCAAGTATATAAGGAGACTTTTCCCCTCAAATGCTCACAACTGAAGTGAGCGTGAGATGAGGGAGAGAACCAGATGAAGAGAAGAAAGTAAGAGGAAGAAAAGAAAGAGTGGAGAGATAAGATAAGAAAAGAAAGGAGAGAGAGGAGAAAGAAAGAGGGAAGAGAAAGAAAGGGGAGGAAAGAGAAAGAAAAATATGAGAACTCGAAGGTAACATTTTCATATCTTTTATGATATTCTAGTATGAAGCTAAATTTCTAGAATTAAATTGGGGCTTTTAGTGCATGAACACTTAAATTGCTATTTGGAGGGATTAGTTATAATTAGAGTAATTTTTGTAAATGTTTATAAGCTTTTGATATTGGGAGTAAGTTGCTAAATTAAATGGCTTAGGAATAGAGCGATATTATGGTTAGGTAGACTTCTTAAGTTGTAAATTATAGTCAGATGATTTTGGATGCTTTATTGAGGCTTTAGTTGAGTTGATTATTAGAATTTTATGGGAGACATATAAATCAAGCATGGTGGAGTTTGATGCTATTGTAATGTTTTTTGTTAAGGATAAATGAACTAATAATTAAGGTACTTTTTACTTTTGTTGTAGGAATTGTGAGTTGGATGCAGAATCAAATTAAGGACATGCGATGCTAAGTAAGAGGACACAACACCAAAAACCCCAACATATTTTATTATAAATCTTTTGGAAAAATGTTGGGGATTTTATAAAGAATCCATTTACATGATTTTCAATTGTACTTCCTTTCATATTTTTAATGCAAAGTTTTACTCAATCATATGGCATGGTTTAAGAATTTTATGTATTACAATTATCTTATTTTTATGAGTTATGCATGAATGCAATTATGAATTAAATGAGCTCACAAGGTTTTATGATATATAATACAATTACAAATGAACTTGAAAAATTATATAAAATGTTGCATATGCATTCATGATGATAAATGTTTAACCTTGAGGCACTAAAGCAATGATCGGTCGGATCGCAAGGGTAGCATGGCAAGCACACCAAAGGATGGTTACGAGAAGGTGTGTACTATCGGCCAGGTGGCCTTCACCTAGGGAAGTCCCCAACCTGGTAGCTCTCCCCTATGATGACAGGATGAGCCGATGGGCCTTCAAGACAAGCCAAACGTGCGCCACTCATGGTAAAATTGCAACAATGGGTCAAAGGCTAAAACAATTATTTTGAAAGAAAAGTAAAAAGGAAGTGCTACTTAATCATTTTGCAACTATCATGCTTTATTTAATTATGCATAAATTATTGTTGTGCATAACAAAGATTATGGCATAAATATCTATATAGCATATTTTATAACATTTTGTGTTGTGGCTACTTTCTGAGTTGTCGAACTCACCCATTTTCAATATACATCTTGTTCAGATTGCCCTATAAATTGTAGTATTGAGGACAAGGGTACCGATGGGCCTCTTAATTTTTAAAGACCAAATCTAGCTCAATGACTGGGACACTTGGACTTGTTGCTTTGAGGACTAGCAGAAGTATTTGGGACTCCATTTTATAGATTAAACTGTTTGGGACAAGCATAGACTATATAACTTTATTACTTATGAGATTATTGAATACTAACACATTATGTATTTGGGATAATAGTACTCTAGTAATATTATATTTTTATGATGATCTTATGAGAATTTTTATTTAGAATATGTTACAATTTCTCTCAGTTGCTCTACCTCTAGAACTTGGGGCGTTTCACTTTGTTCTCTGACAAAGGATTTGAATTTTTTTTTTTAAATTCATGTTCCTACAATGTTAGATGTGATTACCCAATGTACTGAGTTCAGTGGTCTTAGATATATCTAAGTAATCCACATTTCACATCTAAATTCTCTTACTTCCCATGATTTGGAGTAAATGTTTAAGACATCATGCACGTACATCAATTGTTGTAATAGTATGTACAATTGATGACTCACGTGGTCTTGTTCAGTGTATGACATAACCTTTCCAATACCCCCAACATATTAACCTAAAGCCTCCGTGCTTCTCATGACCAAATAAGTCATTTGAGGTTTAACATGTTATAGTCTAGATGAAATTCCCAATTCCATTTACAACTACGAACAATAAGATTTATAAGTTGCAAGGAACTTCGAGTATAATCTTTTGTGATTCACACACCATCACTCAAATACAATGCATCTCAAAGATCTCACATGCATATAATTCGATAATATACAATCTATGTATATATGCCATGTAAGAATAAATGTATATGTTGTTTGTTCAATTCAAAAACTCTATTAGTCAATTTGAAGTTTTGGACACAATTCCCAATAGTGGAGGTGTGCTACCTTTTGCAAGGGTGGAGAATATATTAAAAATGCTTTCAATATTGTCACCGAACGTTCGGTACCATAGGGTAAATGTTTGGTGTACTATTGTAAAATGGTTCTAGGGTTACAAGTGGAACATTTGGTCAATACCTAATGGGCCGTTTTATAAGCTCAAATGAATGGTTGCTTTTCAATAAATCATTCTTTCGTAATTTAGGGCATCACAAGGTCTATCGAGACAGTGCAAACCTTGCTGAGAAGGGTTAATATCTCAAGTAGACTATACAGTTTGAACTATCACTTGATTCTCATAGTTACATCGTGCATTATATCTATATTACATCCATGAATAATTGTCACATCACAATGTTGCATAAGATTTATCAACAACTGAGTTCATCATTCAAATGGCATGTACATCATGTCATTTTTACTCACTATGTCGTTGGACTTACCCTTTTATTCTTTCTCCTTAATTATGTATAATTACGATGTTTAGCTAGTTTTAGATGAGGATGAATCCGAGGAGGCACCTAATTGTTATGACGGATTTGCTCATAATCGTTTTTGAGAATTTGGACCCTGTATGGCTTAAGTCAATATGGGATGCCAACAGGTCTGTTCATCTAGAGTTACTTGAGATCATATTTATGCTTTATTTAGTTAAACATAGGCCTTAGTATTTTCGGAATAGCTTTTTGTGATATATATTAGTATTTTTGTGATAGGTACTCTAACTGATACATTTGGAGATCTAGTTATGTTATGATACTTTGAGTTTACTCTAGTTATTATGATTGTGGTTTTAAAATATTGTTACCTTTGTCCCTTAGTTAAAAGTCTTCCGCTGCAGTCTCTCTTCGAAGATGATGAGATCCAAAGTCTTTTTTTGAGAGGAATAAGGCTAAAAGGCGAACCATGTAGTCAATTACCAATTAATTGATTTTCACGGTGTTACAATGGGTCACTTCTGGGAATAAAGTCATCCTGGGAGCATATAACAAGTGACTCCTAGGAATAGTCATTCCAGGAGGACATGACTGGTCACTCCTGAAAACAGAGTCATCTCGACAAGACATGAAAGATGACTTCCAAGAACAAAGTCACCCCGGGCATGATAGGTGACTCTCGAGAATAGAGTCATCCCAGGAGAATGTGACAAGTGACAGCCAGATTGGGTTTCAAGATTAGACACATCCCTGGACCAAGGTTCATCCACTACATACAAGCTTCAAGAAAAACGTCTCCCAGGATGGCCAGACAATCTCCTTAGTATGGAAGGTACCAATGATCATTATGTAATGGTCAAAATAATTAACTAGGTTGCCAACAGTACACGAGTGCTCATGTAGGGACCAACCAATTGTATGTTGACTTTTAGTTGATCACTAGATATTTCCCGAGCATACAACTATAGTCCAAAAATCACGGGATAAATAGTACGTGAACGCACAAAACTGTAGTACCGAGTGCTCGCTGCTTTGTAGGTCTGCTCCTATAGAGCCCTCAACTTTTCCCCTATATAAATAGGACCCCCCATTTGATCCTTAAGCTTATTTAGCCTCTGTTGCCCTGTAGAATTGCTACTTGAGTGTTGTTGTGAGCCTTGAGTGTTTGCCTTGGTGTTCTTGGAGAGAAGAAAGAGCTTCTTGAGGTTCTTGTTGTGTTAAGCTAATCATCTTTCTCTAATGTTTTTCTTTAGATGTTATGCTAACTTTACAGTAGCTTAGTTGTTAAAGACCTAGAAGTAGAAGTCTTGATCATGTTATAACTTTATTAGACTTGTTCTTATTGCATGAAGATTTCAGGTTAGGAAGTATTAGAAGACCTTTTGTGGCCTTAGAACAAGCTTAGGACGTCTTTGTAGATCGTGGGAAAAAATGAGGTTCTACCTGAAGTCTCTGGTCGAACACTTTGCCTAGGGCATGAGTGCTCACCCTGAAGCACTTCAGGGGAAAAGCCATTTTGAACCAGCATTCCATAGCCTCTGTTTTCATGTTCTAGGTTTGTTTTAGTTTGACTTAGGACTAATATTAGGCTTTCCATAGATTTGGAGAACCCAAACCCCTTGGAGGACTTTTTGGAGGATTTATACAACCTGGGTGAGTACAAATTCACATAATGGTTGTCATTTCTTTTCCTGTATTGCAGGACCATTTTGTGCATCAAACATGCGTCTTTACAACTCTCATGAAATACATTTTGTTGCATCATGAAATTTACCATTTGTGAAAATGTGCTACTTAAAAAGAAAATGAGGAATGGAACTTGTAAAAGCAAGCATGTAAAATACAGACAAAACTAATTGCATCGCATGAATGGTACATCGGTGCTTGCAGGATAACGGTCATGGGCTTACTATACATGTTTACGCTATGGTTCAATGTGTGGGTGGATGTGATATATAGGCCTGGATCCAATGGTTATTTTATGACTAGCGCAACCTTAATTGACATACTACAGGACGTACATCATTAGTAGCGTGAGCCACCCGAGGTCGTACTTGGTCGGGCTGCTAGTGTTATGGACAATAGTGTACAATTGTTAGGGCATCGACATTGTATTATAGGTCCCTTGGGACAGCACCAACCCTACTAAGATGATGTATTATCTCAAGTAAACCATACAGTTGAACTATCACTGAATCTCATGACTATAGCATGTACTATATCGATACTAGATTCATGGATAATCTATCGTACCTAAAATGTTGCATACTTTATCAAACAGAGTTCATCATTAAATGGCATGGATATTATGTGTATTATTACTCACTAAGTCTTTAGACTTACCCTTTTATTTTTCCTCCTCTATTATATATAAATTGCTCGATTTGGTTAACATAAAGGAGGATGCCTTCTGAGATAATAATGGTGGTGGCTCAGGATCTAATCCAGGTCATTTTTTAGGTCATGAACTCGACTTGGCTTAAGTTCATGTGGAGCAATTGAGGAACCCCACGAGTAGAGATGATAGAGATTGTGATCATGCTAGCACTACTTAAACTTAGGCATTGATTTTGTTATCTTATGTTCAGAAAATTATCTTATGGCATGTAATCTATTTTGATGATCGGTCTTTGACCAGTACAATTAACGATCTATTTATGCTATGGTGTTTATCTTTACTCTGGTTGTTATAATTGTGGTGTTTAGTTATTGCTTCCTCCTTCCTGTAGTTAAAGTTTTCCACTATATTCTCTCATTTAGGAAAGGGTAAGATCTCTAAGTCTTGTCTCGTGAGGGATAAGGTTGGGAGACAAACCATGGGGTCGATTACTATTGAAAATTGTGTCCAAAACTCAAATTGATTGATAAGAGTTTTTTGAAATAGAACAAAAGACATATACATATACTCTTACATAGAACATATATATGGATTGTGTATTATCCAATTATGTGAACGTAAGATCCCTAAGATGCATTGTATTTGCGTGATGGTGTGTGTATGATTGACCATTATTATGCAATTAGCGGTAAAATCAACCCCCTATTCTTTCTCTCATTATTACTATTGATCTTTGATTTTATGTATTTATTTTTAGAAAACAAAAACAAATCTAATTTCTTTAAATTGAGTTACTTTCAATCTTGACCCACTTAATTGGTGTACAAATTTACTTGTACTCACAATAGCACAAATCGTTTTGCAATAAAGTGGTTGTGCAAGTGCGAGGTCAAACCCACAAAGAATCGAGTTTGTGAAAAACCAATTTAAAATGCCTAAACTAACTCTATCTTAACCTAGTTCCAAATATCAAACATATGGCGTGCATAAAATGTAAACTAATTTAAATGCTATAAAAACAAATAAATAAAAGGGGAAATTACACTTTACCCCCTAAAGTATCCACCGATTTTCACTTTTGCTTCCAAAGTTTTAAATGTGACACTTAACCCCCCCAAACTTTCAAATTGTGGCAATTTGACTCATTTGGCCTTTTTATTCCCAAAATGCCCCAAAAAAAAAAAAACCGAACCACCCCCTTGGGCCTTGGGGGTGGTTCGTCCACCCCTAGACGGCCAGCCTGGGGGTGGCCAAACCATCCCCAAGCCAAATGGGGTGGCCGGCCACCCCTTATGGGGTGGTTCAGCCACCATAGCATAGACCGTTAATTTTTTTTTTTTTGGTTTTTTGTTTTTTGGTTTTTTTTTGTATGGGGCATTTTGGGAATAAAAAGGCCAAAGGGGTCAAATTGCCACAATTTGAAAGTTTTGGGGGGGGGTTAAGAGTCACATTTGAAACTTTGGAGGCAAAAGTAAAAATCAATAGATACTTCAAGGAGGTAAAGTGTAATTGCCCCTAAATAAAAAACAACTAAGGTCTACAAATCCACCTCATCACATTAATAAACATATTATCATATTTAGCTCATACATCCGTCGAATGGTTAAAAAAATTAAGCACTATGCAAACTCTATTGTCATTATGAAATCTAGATGAATCATCCGATGTATTTATCGTTAAACGGTCACAATGGATATTGAACCGAAATTGAATCATCCGATGTATCGCTGATCACAACGGATATTGGACTCGGTAGAATCATACAATGTACCCTGGACCAATCACAACGGATATTGGTTGTTTCACAATTCGTACACAACAATCAACACAATTTTGTCACTAAACTGAATTGAAACGAATATGCATGACATTGAACGACAGATTAAGCATAAACTAAACATGAAAATAGCTAAATAAATAAATGGTGAGACTTCATCTTCAACCTTAGTTGAAGATTTAGCCTCTAATCATAAAGAAATAAAAGCTTACAAATAAAGGACGGAATGGAAGGGCTATAAAATGCCAATAGGGGAGTTTTAGCTCCCAAATGCACCTCTCAACCATCTGAGTCCGTTTACAAAAGAAAGGGAGGGTATTTATAGGCTAATTTTAGGGTTTCAATGCTGCCAAGTCAGCTAAGTGCGCTCGATCACACTTGAGCATGAATTTCAGATCGATAATCGATGGGCACAAGTGCACTCGAGCACACTACCTCCAGAATTAGCCCTCTCATGTTAAATATAAATTTGTAGATCTTTGAGTTAGCTTTCTAAAGACACCAAGATCACCTCAATCAGAGTTCTACAACTCTAGATATGGTCGTTTTGGTGAAACTCGTCAGGTGTGAATCATCGCTCAACTCAAATTTGCCGCCAAAGCTCCCCAAATTATCTTAAGCCCCAGATTTAATAGAATTAGCCCCAAATGTAACTTAGCAACTTGCAAAGCACTAAAACACCAAAACTAGCCAAAACATTAGAAATTAACAAAGCTAAGAGCTGAACAAACATAAGTTAAGGGGGGTCAAATATACAATATTCGGCACCAATCAAATATCCTTAAACTTACATTTTGCTAATCCTTTAGCAAAACAAAAATGAAAACACAATAAAAACAAGAAACATAAATTCGCTTTCGTGGGAGAAACGATTGCATTTAGCATATGCAACAAGCCTTTTAAACCCCTATGCATCCCTAATGGACGAGTGAAGTCTCGTGAGGGTTTACCAGAAATGATACTCACAAACATTTTATTGGCACTATGTTATTAACAGACAAAGTCTTTTACACAAACACATAGTTCATACATCATTAACAATTTTTAACAATTTTGAACATAAAAACCACATCATCTAGGCATCCAAACATCATTCAACTCACAGTTGAAAAATTGAGACAACACATGCTCCAAAAAGTGCAAAGTGAACTAACATAGGCTCATGGGGTTTCAATTTTTCAAAAGACGTGTACCCTAAAATTCATAGGAATGCAATGTGATTAAAACAACCGAGGCTTGAATTGAAAAATGCAATATTTTTTTGTATAGGTTGTGCAATGCTTACTCCCTTAAACTTCTAAATGACCTATGTAACGAGTGTTAGACCAGTGACTCCCAAACCAGGCGATTTTAGGGCACTAGATGTAGAGAATTCCCTAAGGGCTTAATTACTCAAGTCAAATAGAGTTACAAAACCTAACTAGCCATACGATTACTTAGCTGGAATTTCTTATCTTTTTATGCGAACACTCATTGCTTGGTGAGGCAAGAGGTCCGGTTACTCAATGAAAAGCTCAACTTATTATAATTTTGTTTTTTTTTTTTTTTGACAGTCAAGGTTTTCATCATCACATCTCAAAATCTAAAAATCTCAAGAACACTTCAAAAACAAATCTCATACCTCACAGACCTTATGCTAGTAAGCATGTGAAATATTAATCAAACAAGTGGAGTCTCTCTAATCCAACACATGAATCAAAAACTGAGATTTCTAATGATATGCAATGTTCAAACAAGTTAAATACACCAATGATATGCAATCCATAGTTACGATTTAAGTTATGCCCAATCAACAACATAGCAACAAAAAAAAAAATTATATACAGAAAAAAAAACAAACAAAAACAAATATATACAAACAAAAGCAATCAAAACAGCCAATAAAACAAATAAACAAACAGACAGAATGTTTGTCCACACCCCCAAACATAAATAAAACATTGTCCCCAATGTGGCAAAAAATACAATTCAGTGGGATGAGGAACCGAAGTGTGCAAAGGCCAAGGCGTCCCCCGAACTTAAACACCAAAATACCTGTCAAAAACTAACAGCAATCTTTTTCTCAAGGATCAAACATCAAACAGTTAATTGTTGTTAGAAACAAAATAAAATAAAAATAAAATGACAAGAAATAAAATAACAAAAAGAAATGACTCAAAAATAAAGTGCGGAAAATAAAAAAGAAAAAATGCCGTGCCTTCCCGGATTATGTGGGTGTCCAAACAATCCCTTCCATCCTTTCTTCTTAAACACTTGATATCCCTCTGAAAGGATGTTCCACCATCTTATATACCCTAATAGCTTGCTTTGAAAAATTCTCTTAGGAACACAATTTCTAGATTTGTGATCTTGTGTGCATAAATACTTAGATTTCTACATAAGACAGCTCTTCGAGATATTGGAAAGATGAAACTTGTGGTTCAAGTTGTGTCTCGAGAGGGATTGTGATGTAGGAATGAGCTTTATACTCATTTCCTTGTTATTGGATCGATTTGGATTTGGCGGTGGCTCAATTTGTTCCAAATGCTCCTCTTTCTCTTCCTCCTTGTTGAAAGCTTTTTCCTCACTAACAAGTGTGGTGGTGATTTGGGAATGTTCATGTGTAGACTTATTAGCTTCAATCACGTAATGAATAAAGAAAGGGCAATCTTCAAACCCGTGAGAAGGATGATAACAATATTCACATGACTGATGAGGTGCGTGAGTGTGAGGAGGCTGGGTGTGGGCATGCCTAGCTACCATGAGTTGGTTCGCCCTCTCCTCTAAGTCATCAATATGAGCAGTTGGAAAATGTTGCACTAATGACTCTTGGGGAGGATGATTATATGATGAAGGCATGGAAGAGTGGGTATTGAAAATGAAAGGCTCAGCTGCTAATGAAGATGAGTTAGGGAACAAAACCGTGGTTTCCCCCTTCTCCGTTTGCATCTCAGGAGTATGATACTATAGACTTGGCTCATTAACAGTCTCCTTGACAACTTCCTTACTCCCAAATGTGGTGGCATGGGCATGCTTATCAATCATGTATTAATCTCTCGACATCTCTTGACTTTGAAATTCCTCTTCCTCGATCATGTTGAATTTTGCAACTAGATAACCAAGCTGTCCTTCCAACCTTGCAACTGCTTCAGTGTTTGCCACAATGACATCTTTGGTTTCATGAAAGGGTTGGTTGACTGTTTGCCTGAACGCCTCGAGTGTCTTCCAATGATGGTTCTTGGGATGCAGGAATGGTGGGTTGGCCAATTAATTCCATGAATTCCTTTTGAGTTTCTTCCAACGAAGATTGTTTAGGAGGATAGTCATATGATGAAGGATCAGAAAATGGATTATCAAATTACGGATATTCAGGATAGTGCCGTCTATAGGATTGGGGAGAAAAATTTTCTGTAGCATGAGCTTGCCACGAAAAATCAGAATGGTTGCTCCAGTCTGGGGTGTTGAAATTGGAATTTAATTCATACCCCAAACTAAAGAAATTGAAGTTCATCTACTCATGTGAAAAATTGGAAAATTGTCCTAAATGTGGACAATCACCTAAACTATGATAAGGGTTGGAGCAGTGTGAACAAGGTCCAAGTGGGTGAAAATTTTGAGGGTCGTAGATAGGATTTGGTGTTCTACAACTAGGGGAAACATTAAAACTATTGAATGGAAGACTCATGCTTCACCCAAACTATTTAGCGTGCAAAATTTCCTACATGAAACTATAACCATTCTTTACAGAAAATTAAATAAACAAAAATACCAAAAATAATCTAACTAGACAAAAATTAAATTATTCACAAGAATTAATAATAACTAAATAAAATATAAAAGACAGGCAATTATAATAAACAAATAAAGAAAAATTTACAATTGCAGATAACAAACTAAAAATAAGAAGATTAAACAATTAAAATAAACTAATAATTAAAAAAAAAAACTAACACATACACTACCTCGAGTTTGTTGGGAACAAAGATGCGCGAAGTGGAAGTGATCGAGACATGCACAAATGTAGGCTTAAGTGTGCTCGATCGCAAAGAGGTGCGATCGATCGCTGCACACACAATCGCTCAATCAAAAGGAAGAATCGTACTAAGTGAGCAAGTGTGTACGCGACAATGTTGAATAGGTCAAGTGCACTCAATCGCAAAGAGGTGTGATCGATCACACTATCATAGACTGAATTTCCAAAACTTAAACTATGAAAACAACCAAAAAACACTAATCTAATTTTTAATTTTCTTTTCTATACAAAAACACAAAAATAAATAAAAAAAGGAAATAAAATTGAAATAAAATAACTAGTAGAAACATAAAATTAATCTAGACAAAAAATCAATTTCACAAAACAAATGATTCTCGCAACGCGCCAAAATTTGGTGTACAAATTTACTTGTACTGCAATAGCATAATCATTTTGCAATAAAGTGGTTTGTACAAGTGCAGGTTGAACCCACAGAAATCGAGTTTGTGAAAACCAATTTAAAATGCCTAAACTAACTCTATCTTAACCTAGTTCCAAATATCAAACATATGGCATGCATAAAATGTAAACTAATTTAAATGCTATAAAACAAATAAATAAAAACAACTAAGGTCTAGAATCCACCTCACCACATTAATAAACATATTATCATATTTAAATCATCCGATGTATTTAGTTAAAGGTCACAACGGATATTGAACCAAATCGAATCATTCAATGTATCGTTGATCATGGATATTTGACTCGATAGAATCATCCGATGTATCCCAGACCAATCACAATGGATATTGGCCGTTTCACAATTCGTACACAACAATCAACACAATTTTGTCACTAAACTGAATTGAAACGAGTATGCATGACATTAAACTACAGATTAAGCATAAACTAAACATGAAAACAGTTAAATAAATAAATGGTGAGGCTTCATCTTCAACCTTAGTTGAAGATTTAGCCTCTAATCATAAAAAAATAAAAGCTTACAAATAAAGGACATAATGGAAGGGCTATAAAATGCCAAACAGGGGAGTTTTAGCTCCCAAATGCACCTCCCAAGTGTTTAGGTCCGTTTACAAAAGAAATGGGGGTATTTGCAGGCTAATTTTAGGGTTTCAATGCTGCCAGGTCAACTAAGTGTGCTCGATTGCACTCTAGGTGCACTTGATCGCACTCGAGCATGAATTTCTACATCTGATGGGCACAAGTGCGCTCAAGTGCACTACCTTCAGAATTAACCCTCTCATGTGAAATACAAATTTGTAAATCTATGAGTTAGCTTTCCAAACCAAAGATACTAGGATCACCTCAATCAGAGTTATACAACTCTATATATGGCCATTTTGATGGGACTCATTGAGTGCGAATCATCGCTTGACTCAAATTTGCCGCCAAAACTCCCCGAACTGTCTTAAGCCCCAGATTTAATAGAATTAGCCCCAAATGTAACTTAGCAACCTGAAAAATACTAAAACGCCAAATTAACCAAAACATTATAAATTAACAAAGCTAAGAACTTAATAAACATAAGTTAAGGGGGTCAAATATACAATATTTGGCACCAATCATTAATAACAACGCATGTGCAGTTGTTGTACAAATTTATTGTACTCACAAGCACATGAGTCGTGTGCAATATGGTGGTGTGCAAGTGCGAGGTCGAACCCACAGAGAATTGTATTTTTTAAGAACAAATTTATATATAAGCTAATTTAATCCTATTCTAGTTCAAAAAGGGAGTTTTGAAATTTAAAAGACTAAACATAAATTAAATAAAAGAAAACAAAAGATAAATTTACTAAGGTTTGGGAATTCACACTCACCACTTCATAACAACATACTCTATGCTCATTAATATCAATCTAAAGTTCGCACAATTAAAATCTTAGATATGTTTTACTACGCTTCAAAGAATTAATCAAAATCATTCCATGTATCCATTCATTGATCAAATCACAAAAGGAATCTAAATTCAATTGAAACACCAGATATATCCGTAGAACAAATCACAAGGGATATCCAATTTTTATGAGTTAAAAACCAAGCAATCAATCATATGAAATTATCTCAAATTATCACATGTATCCTTAAATCACAAGAGATATCCAAGAATCACTCCACATAATTAATTAGGAGTAAAACAATTGAAATAATAAACTTTATAAAATCCGATCAATAAAAACTTACTGATAAGTGCCGAATGTTGTACATTCAAGCCCTTTAACTCGCATTTGTTAATTCCTTAGCATTGTTATTTGTTTGATTTTGTGTTGTTTTTGTGTTTTTAGGTATTTAATATAGATGCAAAAAAAAACCATTAATTTTGGGTTTAAAGCACAATTTGAGTGGACCTAGAAGATATGATTAAGCTTAACCAATCACAATAGAGGATGTATATGATGTGGTTAAGTTTAATTAAATCAAGAAAAGGATAAAATCGGAATTTCTCTACTTAGAGTCAAAATCGGATCGAATAGAATTTCATATTTTGAACACATCTCAGTATTTTGGTCATAACTTTCAGCTCAAATATTGGATTGAGGTAATTCTAGCGGCATTGGAAAGCTAATTCAAAATTATACAAATCATACTGAAATAGGCTTTTCCTAAATCGGACTCCCGCTATGCCAAAATTGTCCCGCGAGTGAAGGAGGCAAATCTGGACGAATCCTTTTCCTACTTGTACATGGATTGACTCCTAATTCGACTAGGAGAATGAATTCCGAATTTTCTAGGATTCCTAGGGCTTCTAGGACTTGTTACTCCCTATAAATAAGCCTCTATGCTTTAAGAGAAGATATACTTAGTTTGAGACAGAAAATATTCTTGGAGGCTTAGCGGAGTCATGAGCGGCTAACCCCTTTGTGTGGTGTTGATGTAATCCTATCCAAGCACAATAGTTTGATTGTATTTAATTTCTAGATTTTCAATTTATTTATGTTGATTATATAACTGTGAGAATTGCTACATTTGAGTTCTGTTCTTAATTATTAAATGCAATTGTTCTTAAATTCCAAATTCAATATTTGTGAAATTCTTATTTTGTCTTAGAAAGTAATTTACTTTTATTGATCTCAAATCATTCTTATTTTCTGTGATTATGGGGATGATGGTTATATAATGGGTTTAATAGGCATATGATTAATAGGATTAAGATAGGCCATGCCTAGGAAGACGGGTCGACACCCTAGTTTAGTGTAATTTAGGTAGACGATCCGTGCCAAACAAGATGGGTTATGCTATTCCATTAATTATATGAAACTTATTAAAGGGTTTTATAGTTTATACCTAGGGAAGACGGGTCGTGCACATCTTAGTGGTTAGGTGGACGATCCGTACAATCAAGATAGATTATCCTTACTCTTAAATAAGGTAGTTTCTTGTTTAATTATAACATGCATAGAATGAATTTCTGGAATTGAATCTGATTAACTATTGTTGTATGGATAGAGGTGAAGTCAATACCCTACACTCTCTATCATATTTTAATTATCTTTTATTTTATGCATTTACTTTTAGAAAACAAAATCAAAACAAATCTCTTTTAATTAATTAGGTTAAATTTAGTCTTTCGAATTTAGTAACGAAATCCCTACAGTCCTTGAGATTCAACACCCTCTCTATAGCCGTATCCTACAAAGATTCGTCCTATTGCGAGTGGTTTAATTTTATTATTGTTATTTTTGGTCAACAAATAACCACATCACTTACATAACAGTAATGTTGCTCTTCAACGGTGAGGTTTCATCCCCAACCTTAGTTGAGGATTTAAATCCACATAAATATGAAAACTAAAACCTAAACTAAACAAAAGAAAACTAAAGAGAAAAACTGTGAATTTTTGTCTCCAGGCTTCGATATGTTTTATGAATACATAGAGGTCTATTTATAGGCTTAGATAAGTCATAGAAGCCCTAGTAAATCTAGATAATTCAGAGGTCAGTCTCCCTGTCCAAATAGAAGTCTAAAATCAAGATAAGATTTGCTCAAATTTGCATTCTTATATTGCGGGACGATTTTGGCATAGTAAAAGTCCGAAATAGGAAAATCTTATTTCATAATAAATTGTAGCATTTTGAGCTAGCTTTCCATTTCCATTTGAATTACCTCAATCTGATATTTTAGAAGAAAGTTATGATCAAAACATTGAAATGTGTGCAGAATCTGAATTTGAATCCAATACAAAATTATCTCCATTTAGGAAAATTCCGATTTTATCCTTTCTTTGATTTGGTCAAACTTAACCACATCTTCTATGTCTTCTCAAAGTATATTTTATTCTAAGACTTTTGCAATTTTCTCCTTTTAAGATGCAGTTTCTCTTCAGCAACCTACAAAAACTAAAACACAAATTTAACACAAAGCGTTAGATAACGACATAGTTAAAGGATTAACTAATACAAATTAAGGGGTCCAAATATACAATATTTGGCTCTTATCAGTAGTCCTTGAGGTTCGACACCCTCAATATAGCCCTATCCCATAAGTATTCATTCTATTGTGAGTGGTTATTTTTATTATTGATATTTTTGCACACAAAAAGACCACATCACTCCCCCAGATGAAGTGTTCTCATTGTTGGGAGCTTTTGTGTCACAAGATGGGGAGGACTAGTGAGTACTTTCGCCTGAAGCATGGCTGCCTCCGTTGGCACTATTAAATGAAGTGGTGGAGTTGGAAGTAGAAGACATTGTTAAGGTTGATTTAAAGAGTAGTGCAGAAGCAACAATGACGAATGCAAAGAGCAAGAAAGAAGGAAAGAAGAACCAAGAAAGTTGAGGAGTATTTATAAGGTCAAGGCAACAAAATAAAAAACGACGTCTTAAATGGGTACAATGATGAGACCACCCCCACAATACGTCCATTAGACACCCCTCAAAAGAAATGCTCATGGAACCATAGGTTTTGAGACAAGTAACTCTCCAGCTCCAGTAGATTACAGACAGTGACTAGTCCCTCATTAGGATAATGACATGTAAGGAGTAAGGACAATGCAATGATGTATTAGACAAAAAGAATTAATGCTCCATCAAAAGGAAGGGAAAAGGACTCAAGAAAAGAGGAAGCCCGCTGTATCAAGGATTTGGTGTCAGAAAATCTCGAGATTTGCAAAGAATATGTTGATAAGAATAAGAAGGCATCCTCAATCAGGAGAATTTGCAATAACAATAAGAAATGGAATAAAAGTGCAATCTCCCCGAGGCATTCAATAAAATTCCTCTTACCCGAGTACCACAAGTAAGGGAATTGAGGGGTAACTATTGGGAAATTAAACTGGCAGGATCATCTTAGATAATCGTAGGCCCATGAAATAGGGATAAAGTAGTGAGCCGGGAAGGAAAGACCTTTGTATCCTTTCTTGAGTTTGCAGGAGCCCATCCCATAAAGAAGAAGAGGAAAGCTCGAAGCCATTATTTCCTATGGGTACCAAGTTTAGCCCAACACTGAGAATCACCTAGACATCCCTTTTGTTGACATCCGAGCCTTATAACAAACCTGCCCTTGATTTGCGATGGTTGACCCCATCTTCTTTAAGGATTACTCTCATCATTATCTAGTATAAACATGGAAAGAATCAGAGTCCAAATACAACCATGAATTTTAATCCAACTCAAGCTCTAAGACGTGAATGAAGGTAGGAGATCGAGTTCCAATAGGACACCACTAATCAGCCTATAAATAGGCCAAGCACCAGGTATAATTCTAGATTGAAACATTGAGAGCATACATATACTTTTCTCAAAAGAAATAACTTGTGTGTCAAAGGGAGATCTTGCTCAAACATCTAGGGCTTTCTCTTCATGTTGTTTGTTTGTTCTTTCATATCAGATCTTGAAAGGCTTATTCACACCCTACCAAAAATTGTACCAACAATCACTAAGATATGATATGTAACAATCTTACTCAAAATGGAATGTCCAGTTCCATTTACCGACTGTGAACTTTATACATTTAAAGATACAACGATATGGACTAAAACCTTGTGTGATAACCATGTTACTCACACTTATAGCCATATTCAATTTAATCCTATGACCTTTCACATGCATACCAAAATATGATGAACTTGGTAATAAGCATGTAAAATACATTGTATGCTATATGCTCACATCATTTTAATCAATGAATATAATTTATATATTCATTACAAACATTTGAATGTTAACACAAATATAAAATCATTGGGATTTAGGGCACAATCGAAATAATGACAAGTGACTCTCAGGAATAAAGTCATTCTCGAAGGACATGGCGGGTGACTCTTGAGAACAAAATCATTTCGAGAAGGCATAACAAGTGACTCTCGAGAGCAAAGTTATCCTGGGAGGATGTGAAAGGTGATAGCTAGATTGGGTGCCGAGATTAGACACATTTCGAGACCAAGGTTCATCAACTACATACTAGACCCGGACAAACATCTCCCGTGAGGGCTAGACAATCACCTCAATACATAAGGTACGGAGGTACCAAGGATCATTATCCATTGATTCTAGGGAAGGGTGTTGTTGGGGTTCAATCCCTAGATTTTTGGGATTTGTGATAAGTGCCAAATGTTACATATTTGAGCCCCTTAACTTGCATTTGTTAATCCTTTGTCTATGTTTTAATATGATTTTTTTTGTTTTAATTCTACTTAGTATTTTGCAGGCTGTTAAGGGAAAATGGAGGATTTAAAGTGAATAATGCAAGCTTTGGAGAAAAGCTGCCAAGGATGTGGGATCTAGTGCAATACCTTATGTTTGAGGATAGCACACTCAAGATTGAGCGCAACCACACCCATTAGCAAGTCACAAGCGCCCAAGTGCTGCGCCGCAGAAGAAGAGCTACATGCATGAGTGTGATCAAGCGCACTGGCCATGCACTCGAGTGCACTTGTAATACCTCGATAAAAAAAAAAAACTCTTGTATTTTCTAATAATTTTTTCTATACAAAGAATGGTTAAGGAGTTTTTAAAGTTGGTTTTAAACAATGACCCAAACCCTCCATGGTAACCTAGTAAAACCTTAAAATCCCTTAGAAAATAGAAGACAAAACACTAAACCTTTAGAGTGGACGTATGCTAATGATGCAGATGTACGCATCTGTCTTTAGTGTAGACGTACATTGTGATCAGCGGACATCCATCCCTATTTCTAGATCGGAACTACGTGGGGGACCACTAGACGTACACTTTACAAATAGTACACAGACGAATGAAGAAACGCCGGACGTACGATACTTTTTCAGAAATACCCTTTGGATAATACCTAGACATATGAGACACCCTTTGAACAGTTGTGTAAAAGTACCGGACATACATGATGAATGCCAAATATTGCATAGTTGGGCCCTCTAACTTGTATTTGTTAAACCCTTAGTTTTGTTAATTTCTGATTTTTTTGGTTAGTTTTGCTGTTTTAGTGTTTTACAGATTGCTAAGGTATATCTGGGGCTAATTCCATTAATTCTAGGGCTTAAGATAGTTCGGGGAGCATTGGTAGCAAATTTGAGTCGAGTGATGATTCGCACCCAATGAGTCCCACCAAAAAGGTCATATCTAAAGTTGTAGAACTCCGATTAGAGTGATCTTGGTATCATTGGAAAGCTAACTCAAAGATCTACAAAGTCATGTTTTACATGAGGAGGCTAATTCTAAAGGTAATGCATTCGAGTGCACATATAGTGCAATCGAGCGCACTTGTGCCCATCAAGCACAGAAAGTCATGCTCCTAGAGTGCAATCAAGTGCACTCGGCCAACCTGGCAGCACTAAAACCCTAAAATTAGCTTATAAATATCACCCCTTTTCATTGTAAACAGATGGAGACGTGCTAGGGGCGCCGTTCTTGGTCGTTTTCATGTTTTTCTGAGTTTTTGGAGCTTGGAACTTTGATTCTTTTGTAAGTTTGTTAATTTTAATAATGGAATTTAGTTTTCTTGTGATTTCTTTTGTCATGAAAGGCTAAATCTTCAACTAAGGTTGAAGATGAAGCCTCACCATTAATTTTCTTACATGTTTTCATGTTTAGTTTATACTCAATCCGTTGTTTAATATATTGTATATTCGGTTCAATTCAATTGTGCGACAAAATTGTGATTGGTTGTTGTTTATGAATCATTAAATGTCCAATATTCGTTGTGTTTCGTCCGGAGGTACATCAGATGATTGGATTGAGATTAATATTCATTGTGATCTACGGATACAGTGGATGATTTGATCTCGATTAAATATACATTGTGATTCTTTAGCGGTGGATTCATCAAATGATTCAACAAGATTTTATAAAAGCAATAGAACATACATAGAGCTTAATTGTTTGACAGATGTATGAACTAAGTAATAGCAAATAGAGTAGGCATAGAGCCTAAATGTTTTGATGTATGAACTAAGCACGAGAATATGTATGTCTTAATGTGGTGAGGTGGATTTTAAGACCTTAGTGCTTTTCATTTATTATTATTTTTTAAAGCATTAAGTTTAGTTTATGTTTTTGTACGACACAATCTACGAACTTTGGAACTAGGTTGAAATAGGATTAGTTTAGATAAGAATTGATTTTTGCAAAACACAATTCCCTGTGGATCGATCTCGCACTTGCATAATACTATATTGCAAACGATTTGTGCACTTGTGAGTAACAATTAAAACTCACAATAGTACACTAGGGTTAGCGAACATCCGCTGCTTTTTCAAAGAGGTTGGTAGCACCCCTCAGCTATAAATATCCCTCGTCCCTTCCTTCTTCTTCACGCCTATCCAGAGCCCTGACATGCACCTAGGCTGGCAGAATTGAGAGAGTCTTGTAATGCTAATCATTCCTTAAAAGTGTTAATGTTTTCAAAAGAGCCTCTTTGAGTTTCATGTTGTTA
The DNA here is from genome assembly GCA_013348765.1 of Carpinus viminea. Lineage (NCBI taxonomy): Eukaryota > Viridiplantae > Streptophyta > Magnoliopsida > Fagales > Betulaceae > Carpinus > Carpinus viminea. Next base: position 37,681,334 of record CP054668.1, on the reverse strand, counting down.
ACATTTCTACATTGCATGTGCTTATTTGTTAGCTTAGAGGAGGTGTAGGAGCCTAAAAATACCCCAGGAAGCATGTACCATTCGAGTCTTAGGCAGTGTGCTTAACTCACTGAGCGAACGTACACCATCGGGGTCGTATGTACAATTAGTGGGCAGAGCACTAGTTTTAAGTTTTGCTCGTGTACGCTTTAGCTTAGCTACCATTTTGGGTTAAATAAGGCTTAGCATAACGGTAACTTCTATTCGTTATAACAGGTTTATCTATGTAAAAGAAATTGCTCGAATGTGCGAGGTAAGTGAATACTTACAACCTTTTTACTTAAAACGTGGGATATGTCAGTTGACTGACCACGAGTATGATATGAGCATGCCTACTTTTGTAAATACTTGGTAAATGCATTATAAACTAAATGTTAAGATGCATCGTATGATATGGTACGCCGGTACCTACAGTATAAATGGTCATGGGCTTACTATATAGATTTCATACTATGGTCAAATGTGTGTATGTGGGGGATTTGGATCCAATGGTTTCATGACCAAGGTGCAGGGTTTAGGATGGACATCAATAGCGGTATGGGCCACCCGAGATCAAACTTGGTAATGTCGCTAGTGTTAGATAAGGTAGCTTGCAATGGCTAGGGCACCAGCATTGTACTATAGGTCTCTCGGGACAGCACCAACCCTGCTAAGAAGGGGTAACAATCTCGGGTAGACCATACATGAGAGTTATGACCTATAAAACACTAGTCTTTCTTGCATTAAAATACTAGGCAATTATCACCAATAGTACACCACAATCTTCTAAAACCCGAAACCCTACTAAATGGTGTACTAACTGAAGTAATGCCCCTTTTTTATTCTTAATCAAATTGCATGTTTACTTTCGTTTATTCAAGGCTCATGTCATACCTATGTTGTAAGGTTTACTTACTAAGTCTTTAGACTTATACTGTTACTACTCTCTTAGGGAATTTGACTCTACACTTTAGGAGTGGCATGGTTGCTACTACCCGAATGGTTTAGGACTTACTTAAAGATACAGGTTTGTTCTCATTATTATTTAGTTGCTCCATGTCTTTGTTTTGATGATGTGTAGTTAACTTAGATTTATTTCATCTTCCTATGCATTTATGATACTAAAGGGGTGATTCCCCATTGAGTCACAAGTTGGCTTATCTGGGATAATTGCTAGTAACTCTGTCAAATTAGCCAAGGCTAATTTTGGGGGTGTTACAGTATGGTATCAGAGCAATGTTCTTTTCAACCAGTGCTAATAATCTGAGAATAGGCTGTAATACCTTAGGTTTTGATCTTAAAAGAATGGAGCATAGGATAGACCTAAGTTCCTTGCTTGTTGTTTGATAAAGGCGCGGGCTTGAGTAATAGCCTTCTTGATTGCTTGGTTGGGAGATGAATTGGGTCGCCTGTTCTATGTTACAGGCACTTGATCCTGCTTCATACTCAAATGTGTGATGGATGTCAACACCGAGCGATTGTGCAAGAATGGCCGGCTGAGTTCGAACCTTATAAGCCTAGATACCAACCTTGCTCTGATGGGCGCAAGATTTTGACCTAGCTTATCTAGGAACTAAAGCCCTTGCCTACTACCGAATCGATCAAGGAAAAGATGGCATGAGCAGCACCCATGAAGGACCCGACAGTGGTGAAATGGAAGCGCTATAGTGTTTCTACGATACGAGACTTTCCACCTGTCCCTAGAAAGTTTAACCACTACCTTAGTGAGGAAAGAAGGCATGCGCTGCATACTCACCTAACTCAGATTTCTAATTAATATGCCTAGATGGAGCTAGAGGAGATCCGATTGCTGAAGGCTAGAGCCTTGCCTGAAGGATCCAACCGCTAAAGGTCTGCCTTCCTTGCTAGCATCAACAAGGATTACGAGACGCTGGTTAAGGACAAAGAAGACCCATTTTAAGACTCATTCGAGGAGTGTTAGGTCTTATGGTAGTGTAATAGGTAGCTAGGTCTCTTCTCTCACTTAGAAGTGATGAGTTTTGTGCTTAAGCATCTTGGGGTGAATTTTAAAGCGAAATGAATTTTAACTTGTAGCTCTTTGAAAATAAAATTAGTTTGAAATTTCCAAGTTTTTTTTTTTAACCTTTCTGTTACCTTGGAGTTTGCAACCAAAAAAAAAATTACGATTTAGGGTTTGAGCAGACGTACACACCCATGATCGGACGTATGCTGTTCACCCAGCATTTTTAAAGAAAAGCGGCCAAATGTCCTTAAACTCTATTCATTTCAATTTTCTCCCTTTTCTCTCAAACCAAACACCTCTCAAGTGATTTTCGGCCAAGTCTCCAGGAATCTTAAGGGTTTTCACCTCCTTTCTCAAAGATTGACACGAGGCATGAGATTTTTCGCAACTCTAGGGTTTTGATTTTAATCTTGGATTTTCTTGCATTTTTTGCATATAGCTGGCTTAGTTGTGAACTAGGATCATGTTATAGGGTAGTTGTGACTGCATTCTTGCATTATTTTCAATTGAATTGTGCCCATTTAGATTTGGGGGGTTTTGCACTAAATCTGAAACCCTTGAAATTTCTTGATTTCCCCATGCAATTGATACATGTATTGAAGCCCAAATCCTTCTATGATGATCATGGAACAAAGCCCATGCAACCCCTTTCCCGAATTTGATCAAACTCGTTTGGGCCAAACACTAGTTCATGAATTTAAGGGTTTTTGCCTAAATTCGAAAATCCTTGATTTGTTGACTTGAATTAGGTCCTTTGGGCCAATTGAAACCCAATACTTGTAATTAGAAGCCTGATCTATGATCCTGACCCTTTGAATTTAGAATTTCGCCCAAAATAAAAAATTACCAAAATGCCCCGTACTCCTAACAATTAGGGCTTTTGCCCTAATTTGATTTTTTTAAAGTAAGGCCCGTTTGTCAAATTGAGCCACAAACCTTTCCATCAAAAGCCTAATTTACAAACCTATCCTTGAAGCTTTGACAAATTTTGTTATAATCTCAAATGACTAAAATACCCCTCTCTTTCGACAATTAGGGTTTTTGCCCTAATTTGAGAGTAACCTGATTTCTTACAAAGGCATGAGTCGATTTAACCCTCGAAACCTTTTTATTGAAACCTAACCCACGTGCTTAGCCTTGAATTCAAAATTTTTGCCCAAGACGTGAAATGACCAATATGCCCCTAGACTAAATATCATTGCTTTGGTACGGATTTGCTTTGCAAAAGTACCAAGTCTTTTAAGCCAAAAACCTTAGCCACACATACCAACAAATTGCCATGATGCCCTTCAAACTGGACCCTGATTCTTGAATCAATTACCTAGAGCGTTAGCCATACATCGAAGCACCCTATTTCTTTCAACATCATTACTTGATCCATTAACCTTATCTAGTTTAACCACGACATTGAAATTCACAATAGACACTTTGTTATGCTTTACCTTGTTCCCTATGTTCATTTAAGGCATGTAGAAATAGGACATTTTACACTTTGTTGGGGTAGGGTTTTGCATTGGATTTTACGAGCTTAGTGTTAATAGAAATTTTCCATGCAGGACGATGGTACAGACGAGAGCTAGTGAGGCAGCTTCCTCTTCCGCACGTCCGCGATCTCGACGGACCCATGATTCATTTCAGGATGCTCAAGGTACCAAGTTCAATCCGGAGGTCGTGATGGAGGATGTAGGGACCAATGGCATTGATGGTAGTGGGTTAAACTCTGGGGGATCCATTAGGGAGGCCAGTAGTGCCACCAATGTAGAGGACAACAACCTCATCTATGACTGAGAATGCTTTAGGAAGAATAAGGCCTGACGCCATTATGACTTCTACTATTGAGATTGCAAAGTCATCATTGAGTGGGGTGTGGTTGTGTTAGACTTTGATGCACACGCACCAAGGGTACGGACAATGCTAGATGCCCAGGGTTGGACGGAGATGGTTGGAGATCACTACCCCGCGTTGGAGGAGATAGTTCGGGAGTTTTTATGCCAACCTATATCAAAGGTGTGGCAATTCCTTTTTGACCTGGGTCAGAGGGAAAGTTATTGAGGTGACTCCCACTCTCATCAACAATATCATGGGAGTGTCGCGGGTACACAACCCAGTCTACCCCTAGCTAGTAGATCATCTTTCCACTCGTGCTGATATGGTGGAGTGTTTCACAAAGGGGCGCCTTCACCAGATGGAGACGAAGGGGGAACAGTTTCCAACTGAGTGACCTCAACAATGACGTTCGGTGCATCTATCATATCTTGACCAATTGGGTGCACCTTATGCTGAGCCACACCATGATCACCATCAAGTGAGCCCACTGTCTCTACGCTCTCTTGATTGAGACCCTCATCGACTTTGGCTCCCTAGTCACCACCATGATGATGCCTGCTCGACTCACTGACTGGGGCATCGCCTTGCCATACGGGGCCCTGATCACCCGAATCGCTAAGCATGCCGGAGTAGGTATTGAAGGCATAAGGGAGTTTCATCCAGAGAAAGGGACCCATTGGAGTGCGCCTCCTGAAAGCGAGCAATGCGCACCTGTGGGAGGCTGAGCAGGAGCAGAGACCTCGACAGTCGCTGAGAGCAGCCAGAGCTGGTGTGGCACCTATTAGAGTATAGGAGCATATCGAGGCTTCACTTCAAGAGCTACATGTTGCACGGGCTGCGGACCATGCTATCCTGGAGCAGCTACAGGATCATCTTATAGGATCCCTGAACGTCAGAGATTACGACATTCATAGCCCGAGTAGAGGTAGAGGGAACCCAAGTGTGAGGAGTACCCCAGCATGAGGATCAGTGGATCGCAGTTCGAGGAGGCGACCTCGATCTTAGAGTAGTTTTTCTATGACTTTTGTAAGTCCACCATCGCAGGTGGCAATTGTGTATGTTTTGCCACATTATAAGTCCACCATGGGGGTGGCAATTTTGATGTGTTTATGATGACTAGTTGTTATGCTTATTACTACTTTGGAAATTTTTCTTCTCAAAATTTTGAGTTGAAAACCTTTTCAAATCATTTGTTTAAAATATTCAGATTTCAAAAGCTTTAATTTCGAGGATGAAATTCCTATAAGGAAGGGAGAGTGTAATACCTCGATAAAATTAACCCTTGTATTTTCTTATAATTTTTCTTTACAAAGAATGGTAAATGAGTTTTTAAAGTTGGTTTTAAACAAGAACCCAGACCCTTCATGGTAACCTAGTAAAACCATAAAATCCTTTAGAAAATAGAAGCTAAAACACTAAACCTCTGGAGTGGACGTATGCTAATGAGGCGAACATACGCATCTGTCTTTAGTGCGGACGTACGTTGTGATTGGTGGACGTTCGTCCCTATTTCTAGTGCGAACATACGTGAGGGGACCATTGGATGTACACTTTGCAAACAGTACACAAACAAATAGGGAAACACCAGATGTACACTACTTTTTCAAAAATACCCTTTGGATAATTCCTAGACCTATGAAACACCCTTTGGACCGTTGTGTAAAAGTATCGGATGTACGCTAGGGTTAGCGGATGTCTACTACTTTTTCAAAGAGTTGGTAGCACCCCTCAACTATAAATACCCCTTGTCTCTCCCTTCTTCTTCAAGCCTATCCAGAGCCCTAACACACCCCTAGGCTGCAAAAATTGAGAGAGTCTTGTAATCTTGAGAGAATTGTGGGTGTGAAGGAGTTTTGTGAGGAAGAGCCCATGTCCTTGCTTGGTTTTGAGGTAACCTCTGTCCACCTTACATTTTTAGCATTGTTTCATTTCGTAATCAATGTCTTGATGAGTTTTTTAAAGAGTTTATTAATCATTCCTTAAAAGTGTTAATGTTTTCAAAAGAACCTCTTTAAGTTTCATGTTGTTAATATTTCTACATTACATGTGCTTATTTGTTAGCTTAGAGAAGGTGTAGAAGCTTAGAATTACCCTAGGAAGCATGCACCATTCAAGTCTTAGGTAATGTGCTTAACTCACTAAGCAAACGTACGCCATCGAGGCCGGACGAACTGTTAGTGGGCAAAGCACCAGTTTTAAGTTTCATTCATGTACGCTTTAGCTTAGCCACCTTTTTGGGTTAAATAAGGCTTAGCATAACAGTGTCATGTATATGTTATAACATGATTTATCTATGTTGGAGAAATCGCTTGAATGTGCGAGGTAAGTGAATACTTACAACTTTTTACTTAAAACATGGGATATGTTAGTTGATTGACCACAAATATGATATGAGCATGCCTACTTTTGTAAATACTTGGTAATTGCATTATAAACTGAATGTTAAGATGCATTGTATGACATGGTACGCCGATATGTGCAGTATAAATGGCCATGGGCTTACTATATAGACTTCATACTATGATCAAATGTATGTATGTGGGGGCTTTGGATCCAATGGTTTCGTGACCAAGATGCAGCCATTCCTAATGGATGATCACTATAAGACAGACATCATTAATGGTGTGGGCCACCCGAAATCGGACTCTGTCATGCCGTTAGTGTAGTAACCCAAATTACTAACTAGGCATAAGTGGCTTAGTTGGGGGAATTAATTTGGGCATTGGGTCACTAAGGCTGCTAGAAGGGTGATTTGGACTTTTGGGTGGACGTACGCTAGGTTAGGCAGACGTACGCTGTTGTTTGTAGTGCGGACGTACGCGGGGGGACCACCGAACGTACACTCTATAAACCGTACTGGTGGACGTACGTGGGACCATCGGACGTACGCTACTTTTTGAGTACCCTTCGGATAATATCTGGACGTACAAGACAGCCTTTGAACCACTGGGCAAGAACCACCGTTTGGGTTAACGTTTGGTTAGTTTAGCGTTGTTACTTTGCATGGAGATTTTAAACTGAACTAAAAAGGCTTTAGGTAGTACCCAGTAGGCTCAGGAGTCGGAGGATAGGCGGACAATGGAGAGAAAATGAGGTTCTCCCCGAGAACCCATACAGCAGATGTACGATATCAAGGCCGGACGTTCAGCTTATCGTTGCACGGCGGACATACACACCCAAACCCGGACGTACGGTCACTGTGTAGCAGGGAAGCCCTATTTTCTCCAAAAGTCCTATAGCTTATGTTTTCTTTGATTTAGGGTTGTTATAGTGGAATTAGGACTAATAGAAGGTTTTCCACTGATTTGGAGAACCCAGACCTTTTGGAGTTTTCAGAGACGCATATCGACCCAGGTGAGTTTTAACTCACATAATGCGGTTGTTATAGTGGAATTAGGACTAATAGAAGGTTTTCTGATTTGGAGAACCCGGACCTTTTGGAGTTTTATAGTGTACCAAGAAAACATGCATATTTTACAACTCTCACCATTTGTACTTATTACACATGAACTCTGTCATTTTGGGAAAAACATTGTGCTAAATCTGTTAACCAAGTGTGACTTGTAAAAAGACATGCATGTAAAACACAGACAAGATAATTTGCATTGTATGACATGGTACACCGGTACGTGCGGTAGTAATGGCCATGGGCTTACTATACATGTTAGCTTTATGGTCAAATGTGTGTGTTATGAGAGGTTGTGGATCCATTGGTTTCATGACCTTGATGCAACCATTCCCAATGATTCGGTCACTACAGGACGGACATCACTAGTTGGTGTGGGCCACTCGAGGTCGGACCCGATCGTGCCACTAGTGCTACGTACAGTATGTTGTGCAATGGCTGGGGCATTGGCATTGTATTATAGGTCCCTCAGGACAGCATCAACCCTGTTAAGAAGGGGTGATATCTCGGGTAGACCATACTGTTGAACTATGACTATTGCTGACATCCTATGCATGTATCATTCTTATACATATATCACGCATAAATAATCTGTCATGGAGGAACTATTTTGTTCAATAAATACATGAGTTCATTTTCAAAAAGACTGGCATGGGCATTATCTGCATTAAAAATCACTAAGTCTTAGACTTACCCTTTTGTTTGTGTTTTTCCCCATCATTACGATTAATTGTGCGGTTTAGCTACACTAGACGAAGATGTCATCGGAGATTATGTGGGTGATTGCTCAGGACCTGATACGGGTAATTTTTGAGGACATGGACCCGGTTTGGCTTAGGACAATGTGGGAGGATGGAGGATGCCGTGCAGATATGATCAAGATTCTGATCTCGTTAGCTTTGTTAAAACTTAAGTCTAGACTTTGATCTGTTGATCTTTTGAGAACTATGCTGATGTAACATATTTTGGGATGTATCTATTTCTCTTGCTGACGGTCTGATGACCGGTACATTGATGACTACTTGTTATTTTATGGATGTAGTATTCTATCTCTGGTATTGTTGTATGATGTTTTATTTACTATCTCTTAAATCTCATAGTCTCGGTAAAGTCTTTTGCTACAGTTTTCTCGTTACGACGAGAAAAGTGATTTCCTGGAGGTCGTGTCTCGGAGGGACATGGCTGGGATGGCGCACCATGGGGTCGATTACTGGTTAATTGATATTCCCATTGGGTGGGGCGTCACAGTTAGTATTATGTACGATAACGTGAACTGGCTGGGGCACCGACATTGTATTACAGGTCCCTCGGGACAACACCAACCCTACCGAAAATGGGTAAATTTCGGGTAGACCATACATGAGAGTTATGACCTATAAAGCACTAGTCTTTCTGCATTAAAATATTAGGCAATTATCACCGATAGTACACCACAATCTTTTAAAACATGAAACCCTACTAAATGGTGTACTAACGGAGGTAATACCCTTTTTTTATTCTTACTCAAATTGCACGTTTACTTCCGTTTAATCAAGGCTCATGTCATGTCTATTTTGTAAGGTTTACTTACTAAGTCTTTAGACTTACGCTATTACTACTCTCTTAGGGAACTTGACTCTACACTCTGGGAGTGACATGATTTCTGCTACCCAAATGGTTTAGGACTTGCTTAAAGATATAGGTTTGTTGTCATTATTATTTAATTGCTCCATGTCTTTGTTTTGATGATGTGTAGTTAACTCAAATTTATTTTATCTTCCTATGCATTTACTCTGATAATGCTAGAGGGGCGATTCCCCATTGAGTGACAAGTTGGCCTATCTGGGGTAATTGCCAATAACTCTACCAAATTAGCCAAGGCTATTTTTGGGGGCATTACAGTACTTGTTTGATAGGCTGGCGTTAGCTTCATTTTTAGGGTTTTAAGCCCTAAAAATCCCTATAAATAGACTGCTAAGCCTGAAGAAAAGGAGGCTAGAGACAAAGTCCGAATTTCTACTGTTTTCATCTCTTTTAATTTAGTTTCTTTATGTTCAAGTTTTATTTTTAATAATCATGTGGATCTAAATTTTCAACTAAGGTTAATGATAAAACATCACCAATGAAGAACAACAACACTTTCTTGTAAGTTAATATTATCTGATTTTATAGATTTCAAGATTTCAATTGTTTTACTTTAATTCAATTATTGAGATTACGCTTGGATACTATTAAGTGCTAAAATATTCCTATTTTATCCCTTTAATTTACATTTGTTAATTTCTTAGTCTTGTTATCTTGAGCAATTTTACTTTCTTTTTGTGTTTTCTGTGTTTTTATAGGTTTTTGAATAAAATAAATCAATTTTGGAAGTTGGAGCATAAAAGGGCGATTTTGGGCATTCAGTATTTTGTTATTGCAATCAAGCGCATAGGACTTGCGATCGAGCACCCAAGTCAAGGGATGAGCACACAACAAGAAGCTGGCTCGAGCACATCAACACTTAGGCACCAAAGAGAGGATCAATCGCAAGTGCGCAATCGAGTGCACAACACTACAATCGAATGCACTCATGCACAGAAAGATAGTGTGGCAGCTGACCTTGTTTTAGAAAGAGCCATTAGGTTAAGTTTACGATTTCTAGGGTTTTTAGAGGCTTCTAGAGTTCCCTTAATTTCTATAAATAGTCTTGTATACACATAAAAACACACACATGCTCTGGGAGAAGAATTGAAGGCTTTTCAAGGAAACGTTTTTCGGGTTTATTATTTTCCTTTTATTTTATTATTATGAAGATGTTTAGCATCAACTTATGTGTAACTAATTCTTTAGTAGAGCTTTGATATCCACCACTAATCATGCTTAATTAATATAACAATATGTCAATACTCTAATCATATTATGAACACTTAAAGTTTGTCAACCTAAGGGCATGGGTTTGTGGATACCTATTGTGATTTATAGATACAAGTGATAATTTGGGGGTGTTTCATTTTAATTGTTTGCTTGGATCTTTATTTATCAAAATAAAATTAGATATCTTTTGTGATTTGTTTTATAGATACAATTGATCATTTGGTTTAAATCCGGATATCTTTTGTGATTTGTGCAATAGATGAATACATTAGATGATTTAATTAATTTGAGAAACATAGTAAGACATATATGGTATTTTATTTATGAGAACTTTGGATGATATTGACAAACATGGAATGTGTTGTTATGATTTCGTGAGTTTGATTCCAAAACCTTAGTTTTTTTGTAGTTGATTATTTTTTTATCTTATTTAGTTTATGTTTGTTTATTTTCAAAATCAAAAAATCTTTTGTAACTTGGTTAGGAATTAATTAGTTTAGATATAAGTTGTTCTTCAAAAACACAATTCCCTAAGGTAGAGTCAAAATGAAGATTCCAAGTCCAAATCAAGCTTCAAGATTCTTAGTCCAAGTCGAAGTAGGAGATCTATTTGAGGTTTGACTTTACCTCTTAGCCTATAAATAGGCCATTATACTAGGTATAAACTTGAGACTAGCTTATTGTGCATGGAGCATATACTCTTCCCCAGGCATATTGACTTAGACATCAAAGTTTTTCAGTATAGATATCGAGGATCTTTTACGCCCTTACTATTTCAGTAGTGATTATGAGAGCATCGAAGAACGTGATCGAAGATTCAAAGTGCCTCCAAGAACATTCACCTCCTTTAAAAGATGTTCTAACAAATTCTAATGAATAAACTTTACATTATCATGATACTTATTTCTTGTTAAAAAATTTGATACCCCTAATGTTTTTCAAAGAGATATAGTATTCGTCAGCCAAAAATTAAGGACCGAAAATCCTCCCAACCCATTGTAACAAGAGGAATGATAGATACATAACTTTGCCCGGATTTTTCTCTTATGTAGTCATTAAAAAAAAAAAAAATTGAAATAATAACATCCTATGTGGTCATTTTTTATTATATATATTTTTTGAAAAAATATCCAAATAAAAAAAGGGCTACATAATATGTTATTACTTCAAACATTTTTTTTATTTTGGCTTTTTAAAAAATGCCAACTTAGAGAAAAGCTGAGTGGTCTCTAAGAGCACTAGTAACAAATATCTTATATGTCATTTTCTTTCTTATGTTTAAGGAATTTAAAAAAAAAACCACAAAAATTTACTTAGATCATATTCCTTATATTTAACCAACCCTTAAGGTTGACATAGTGTTTCCCAACGTGTAGGAAACAAAAAATAGTTTTCTATATATTATTTTAATATAAATATTTCTCTTTTCTCTTTGATTTTGTTTTTAATTGAGAATTGTGTGAAAATAGTAAAGATGGATAAACAACTTATATTTTGTAAAGAAATAATATTTTAATAGCATTAAAAAAAAAAAAGAAAAGAAAAAAAGAAGAAGAGGATAGGCATAAGAAAGATCAAAAGAGAAGCTCTATCATTTTTCTTACGACAAATAGCGGTGCAATTTTTAATCCCCACTTGAATTCAAAACCAAGTGCGCTGAAACTACACTCGGTTGCTTCTGGATCGCTTTCGAGGACCTTGACTGGGAACGAGGAAAAGCCAAAATCGGGAAATTGCCATGAGATCCGTGCTGAGCCGAGTCTCAGTGAGTGTGACTCGTCGGATGGAGTCGACTCGAGGTGCAACACGCTGCTTCAGCGACGACAAGGGCCGGGTTCTGGGCGAGGAGGAGCGCGCTGCTGAGAACGTCTACATCAGGGTATTCTATTATTTTTCTGTTTGTTTTGTGAGAAAATGAAGAAAGGGCTGGAAAAAAATAATCACGCTACTGTTTGTCTCTGAAATTTTTTCCATCAACCAATCAAAGCGATTCCAGTCCAACATGTTAATCGAACCTCTGTTTGGATGATGAGAAAAACTTGGAGAAGTGAAGAAATTTTGATATTGAATGCTTACTTTTTTTTATTTATTATTATTATTTTTTTATCTTAACCGCTTTGAACATTAGAATTTGTTTTTGTTTTTGTTTTTGTTTTTATCTGAGCCTTTCTCAGAATCATCAGCCGCGGTTTAATTTTTCGTCCTATTCAGTAAAACATATTTTGCTTTTGCTTTTTTATTTTTTTTGACAGTGGAAAACTATATGATTTTTTCTTTGTCTCAGCTTTCTCGGCAACCAAGCAGTTCTAATCAATTCATTTTTCGTTTCTGTAATCACTTTCTTGTTGGCTTTGTCTCCCTTCGTTCTTGACCATTGATCTACCGATTTGTTTCTTTGTGCGAAGAAAATGGAGAGGGAGAGGTTGGAGAAACTGAAGAGAATGGGTGAGAAAGAGAAAGCAGAGAAAGAGAAAGCCGAGAAAGAGAAAGAGAATGCTGACAAGGTATGGACCCTCTGCATCATTCTTGCAAAAATATACGGGGGGGCTTATGTTATTATATGTTGCTCTGTTTCTAAAGTTTTTCCAGGGTTAATGACTCGGATGCAATTTCTGATTGTCATCTTTTGCTTCTTCTAAAAATAAAAAATAAAAAATAAACAGAAAAACGTGTGAATAATTGCGTATGTGCAACCAAATGAGACCTTAGCTCTTATGTTGGTCCGGATTCCTGAGTTTAGATTTGCTTTTGAGCGCATTTAAAATCTTGAGATCAACTGAACAAGCTGGCTAGTTTCATTGTCACCGGAATTTTTCTTCTGCACGCATGTTTATTGCTCACTAGGTTTCGTTAAAGCTCACAGTTTGTGGACAGAATATGATATGCTCTTTTTTATCTGAATAATGATGTGCTTGGATTTTGTTTCCATTAATCAAAATTTCTGCTAAAATGCCACATAGTTGTTTTAGGGTTGGAAAATGAAGTTGTCTCCTCTTGGGTTGTAATTCTCTTTGTAAAGTGTCATATTTTAAAAGTTTTGATTTTTTTTCTTACTTTACCTAGCAGTGAAATCAAGAATTGGGGTTCCAAGTGCCTGTTATATGAATGTGCATAAGGCTATAATCGAGCCAAGTCGAGCGGAATATTGAATATTCAAGCTTGGTTCGAGCTTGTTCACAAATTACTTAATTGACATATTCACTCCATATTAAATGTTGTGATTGTTTAATTTGTTTTTTTTTTTTTTTTTTTCATAAATCTAAACTAATTATTGGTTATTTAATTATTGGTAAGAATTATTATTTGAGTAATTAGATAAATTAACTCAAATCTTAAATAAGCTAATGTTGAGTCTATATGCTTGTCCTATAAAATGTATATACATTCATTACAAACATACATATATACGGACACATAAACCCACTCATGTACACACAAATACACATATCCATATATTAAGGCTCACAATAACAATAATTCAAGCTATATCTATTAAATTATGAACAGAAGTATTTTTTTTTTATGTGCCTAAATTTTTTTTTCAATCTCTGTTCCTTTAATAAATGAACCGATCTTGAGTTGAGTTAATTTGAGTTGAGCATAAGCTTGTTCACAAGCTACTCTATTCATTTACAACCCTACCTAGTTATATGTATTTGTATGGAATGTTGCATGGTATGAATCTATATATTAATTTGCAAAAAAAAAAAAATCATATTAATTTGTTTGCTAAGATAGGCATCTTCTTAACAAACACATTTGCACACACAAAACTGAACTAGTAAAAGTATGGTAATGATGGGGATGATCAAGTACTACCTCACAGTATGTAATGACTTAAGGAAAATCGCTAACCACATCTACTGTCATCCAAAAGAACTAGTTAATTTGGAGCATCCCTATAATTTATTATAAAGCTTAGTTTCATATAGTAGTTAGACAATGTGAGACTTAGCCCTTATGACTATGTTTATAAACCACTCACTCTATGGAGGATACTTCTCATCTTCTCAATATGGGATTAGGGTGTTACAATGGAAATACATAGTTGCTTGGGTTGTTCTCTATTTCGTATTTAATACCCAGATTGTTCATTTTGTCTAGCAGTTGGGCATCCTAAGCTTTTGCCAATATTTGGACTAACCGTTTTTCTTTTGGAATTAAAAAGAGGTATGAGAGAACCTAATAGTTTGTTCTCTTCCATAAATTATGACACAGTGGAAGTGCTTCATGTGGGAGGAAAAAGGGGAGGGCTCAAAGAGGTTTATTATGAAGCCTAAATTGCTTTCGTGGAATGTAATGGGGTTAAATGAGGGTGGCAAGAGGTTGAGAGTCAGAAATATTTTAAAGTAGTGGAAGACAGACATTATTTGCTTGCAGGAAATTAAACTAGAGCTTATTTCTAGCAGTTCATTGAGAAGCTTGTGGAGTTGTCAACATGTTGATTGGTGTTATTTAGCTTCTAGTGGGATTCCGATGGAATCTTGCTGATGTCAAAGCAGGGTTCCATGGATCTCCCCTTGCAAGGGGGTTGTTTACATGGTCCAATAATCCTCTTGGTCAAGATTTGATAGGTTTCTTGCTTCTCCGGATGGGGAAGCTACGTATCTTGGTTTGTTGTAGAAGATGGTTCTTAGATTGTGCTTTGACCATTTTCCTATTCTCCTTGATTGTGGTGTGGTATTCAAGGGGGGCAAAATACCATTTAAGTTTCAGAATATGTGGTTGAAGGCTGATGTGTTTGTGGATGGGGTGAGGCAATGGTGGTCGTCTTATTGTTTTCAAGGCTCTCCTAGCTTCATCTTGGCTCAAAAATTGAAGGCCTTAAGTTTGATCTTAAAAGCTGGAACAAGCAAGTGTTTGGTAATGGCACTCCGTCCAATTTCTTTAGTAGTTCTTGTGGGTTAAGCCAATTGTCATGGAGGCTTTGAATAAAATGATTACTGCTACTATTGACAGATGTCTTCTCTCAGGCTTCTTTGTGGGTTCTAAGCATTCTTGTTCGTGGATGATACTCTGGTTTTTTCTGGGGCTAATCATGATCATCTTTGCTATTTGCGTGGTTTTTTCTTATGTTTTAAAGCTGTTTCGATGTTAAATGTTAATTTGGCCTAGTGTTGGTTCCTGTGGGTAATGTGGATGTGGATGGGTTGACTGGCATTTTGGATTGTGGAATTTCCTCTTTCCCCTTGAAGTATCTTGGTCTTCCACTAGAAGCTTGTTACAAGGCAAAGTCTACTTGGTATGGCATTGTGGAAAAGATTGAGCGTTGGTTGGCTATCTGGAAAATAATGTATCTATCTAAGGGTGGTAGGGTTACCCTTATTAAGAGCACTCTCTCCAACTTACCTACATACTTGTCTCTTTTCCCCATTCTTGTTGGACTGACAAATTGTGTAGAGAAGCTCCAACAAGATTTTTTATGGGGAGAGATAAGTGAAGAATTTAAAAATTACCTGGTTAGCTTGACCAAGGTTGGCTCTCCTTTTTTTTAAGGGAGGATTGAGGATTCAGAACTTGAAGTAGTTCAATACGACCCTTTTAGGAAAGTGGTTGTGGTGTTATGTGCATGACAGAGACGTGGTGGAAAATTGTTGTGGATGCTAAATTTGGTAGTGCTTGGGGCGGGTGGTGTTCTATTGATCTCCCTAGGGCGCATGGGGTGGGGCTTTGGAAGAATATTAAGAGTGGGTGGAGGTTGTAGCCATACCAGATTTGAGTTGGGAAATGAGTCCAAGATCAAATTTTGGTATGATGTGTGGTGCGGAGAGATGACCCTCAAGGAAGCTTTCTCAGATTTATATGACATCATTCTTGTGAAGTCTGTTGCAGTTAATTTGGACTTCTCTAGTAGATCCATTTGGTGGAATGTTAGCTTTATTCGTGCGGCTCACGATTGGGAAGTGGATGTTTTGGCTTCCTTCTACACCTTATTGTATTCCTCTAGAGTGAGAAGGGAAGGGGAAGATAAGCTTTTGTGGGCCTTGTCTCACAAAGGAAAGTTTGATGTTGGCTCCTTTTACAAGAATCCTTGCTTGTAAAGATGCTTCTCCTTTCCCCCTGGAAGAGTATTTGGTGGATAAAGGCCCCCTTGAAAGTGGCTTTTTTCATTTGGTCGGCAGATCTAGAGAAAATTCTTATCATGGACAATCTTAAGTAGAGGCATGTCATCGTGGTCAATTGGAGTTGTTTGTGCAAATAGAATGGTAAGTTTGTAGACTATCTCCTTCTCCATTGTGAGGTATGTGCCTTATGGAATACTATCTTTAGTTGTTTTGGGATGTCCTAGGTTATGCCTACCCGGTTGATTTGTTTGCCTGCTGGTGGATGGGTGGTCACTCTAAGAGTGTTGTTGTATGGCAGATAGTGCCTTCTTGCTTTATGTGGTGCTTGTGGAGGGATTGAAATTGTAGAACTTTCGAGAACCAAGAAAGGACGATGGAGGAGTTCGAGTCTTTTTTCTTTTCTTCCCTTTTTTCTTGGACTGCTGTGTTTTTAGTTCCCTTAGTGATTAGCTTTAATTATTTCTTGTCCTTTTTTTCTTGGAAACTAAGCATGATCAAGTTTTTAAAGTTCCGGAAAACATAGATTGTTCCTTCTTCCTCTTCATTCAAGGTTCTGTTGCCCTCTCCCAAGACCCACCACCCCCTTCAATTTAAGCCAAATGATATTAGCCTTGTTCGTTTAGATAATATAATAGCTGTTGCACCGTGCAATGATTCCTGTATGCATTCTAGCTGTAAATTTTTGTTTGATTTATGCGTTGACACAGGACAAACTTTCTCTTGGATGATCTTGGGCACTTGAGTAGTTTGGTTCTGCTTAAATCTTTTCCTACTTTTATGCTATTCCTTTTTAGTTTCGTCTGGTGTTCTCATAAAATGGATGGCAGGATCTAATATTTTCGTAATCCTTTTTTTTTTTTTTTATGCAGAAATAATTCTGATGGGGGAACCCATCAGGGCTGAAATGTTGAAGTGCACTAGCTGATAACTTGTTGCTTTAGAGATGATGACGAAGAATAAAAAATGAACCAACTTTGAGTTATCATGGCCAGATTTGGAGTTTGTACAAAGTATGGCTGTGATGTCTTTAAACTGAAATTGACATAACAGATGTTTGTGTGTGGTTCTTTCCTGTTCATCTTAATGTTTTTGTTCCCTTTCCTGGTTTCAGTCCATGAAGTTTTAAGAATATTACGAACAGTGCAAATATTTCCAGTTCGAATAAAAGTAAGGCTAGAAGTCACTCTCATGTCCTTTTAAGAATGATGTGAATCTTAAAATCACTATTAAACTTGTGATTGATTATTATTGGATTTTGATCGAATGATGATTTTAAAAGTCACCTCGTTTTTGGAAAGACATATGAGTGACCTCTAAAATTACTCAACGAATAAGGTTCTTTTTTCAACTCTCAAATCAAATATAATTGTTATTAATGGAGGGTTGCTCTTGTCTTTATAATTAGCGATTAATTCATAGAATGCAAATCAGATTCACCAATTTAAGGTTCACTGAACCTTGGAAGGTTGTTAGGGTGACTTTTGTGCCATCATTGGGGCAATTCATCCATAGCGAATCTTGGCTCCGTTTGATTGACGAAAGAAAGGATTAAAAATAAAATAAATTTGCTTTCTTGCATTCTTGGTTGCCAAGAGAAAAAATAATCTCTTTCTTCTTTACAAAAAAAAAAAAAAAAACAAAAAACAAAAAATAAAAACAAAAAAAACCAAAATGAGTAATTAACAACTTGTATTTATTAGATAGAAAAGTTTGGGATTCGCCCTTAAAGGGAAAAATCAAGTTTAATACTTTAGTTTCCCTGCAATTTTTATTAAGTCCCTCGATTTTCATTTTCAACAATAAAGTTCTTGAATTTTCATTTGGTTTCAAGTATCACGTCATGTTCTAATTGTACTTGTCATGTGATACAATTGCTTAAAATTACGGACATATCATAAATAAAGAATTTAATTTTCAACTTTTTATTTAACCCATGAACTTTGGATGAAGTGACAAATAGAGCATCCTGTTCAAATCTAAATAGAATCAATCCAAAAGTTAAGAGTGCGAGTAAATTGGTAACAATTTTTCTCAGATTTTATTTTTTATTTTTTAATTTAGATAATCAAATTACTTTTTGCTTCTTGATTCAAGTAAAAGTCTACAATAACTTCCACTGTCATTTTTTCTATACCATTTAAATATTCTTTCAAATAAGTGTTACTGGAAAAAGAAAGAAAAGAAAAAAAAAAAAAGAAAAAGTCATTTAAATGTTCTTTCAAATAGATGTCAGGAGAAAAAAAGAGGAAAAATGAAAGATAAATCCTTTTTTAAAAATAAAATAATGGTAAACAATATAGTTTTTCCCATGAAAATGAAAGCATCATGCAAGGGGTTTTTTGAGAGTTTTTCCCTATAATTAGGAAAACTTTCCCGTTCCCTCAATATTATTAACTTCATTTTTCAAAAAAATCAAGACCTAAACATTGTCATTTTTTATATCACATTGTTTACTTTTTACTACTATTAAAATAAAATAAAATCACTACGAAACTTTTTTTTTTTTTTTTATTTTTAATACAAAAAATTCTAACGCTATATATCACATCAGCTACAGGCACGGAGGGGAAAAGGATTGAAAGTGTTTTAACAAACAAGGCCTAACATTTTAAAAATGCTGGTTTAGTACACCCATATGTAATAATAACTCAATGAAATTAACTTTTTTTCAGCTCAACTAATCATACACTTGTCATATAATTGGAATGATATGACAGTGAAAATCAGCCATTAATTTTTTCTTACAAAGTCATTGTTGATGATCTAAAGACTAATTTTTTCACTATCACATCATCTAAAAATCATGTAACAGTCATTTACTCAATCAGCTTATTGCATAAATAATAAATAACAATACAATCAACCAATTTTCGTTTTTAGGATCAACTACTTCTTATTCCTTCACTAAAACTCTTTCTTTATTCAATTGAAAAAGAAAAAAGAAAAATAATAAATAAACAAAGAACAACACAATAATTAGTTGGTTCAACTTCATAATAGGAAGAAAGCATGGCGGGGATAGTGAGCCATCCTAGCTTTTGTTAGTAGATAGGCATGAATGATTTGGTCGACAACGTCGTCACTCCGCAATATTACCGCCGTGTAATTTAAAAGCTTCTTCCCGCCAATATTCTTATTCAGTGGGACGTCAGAGGTGATTATGTCTTCAGGGTTGCTTTCTAGAAGGGCCTTGTTGGAGAAGACAATGGTAAGCACTAATCCCAGAAAGAGAAGTGATCTGATCAAATTCATCAACGCCATGGTTGATGCTGCTGCTGCTGCTTGTCGCTAATGGAGATTGTGTAGGCCAGTTAAACTATATATATAGGAGGAAGGGAGGTAGGTGGACATGGTGAAATTCACAATGTTTAGATGTATGGTTTTTTTCCTTCCTAATGCCAACTGAACGATAGACGCAAGGTAGACAGCTCGTTGCAAGTTCAGCCTGGCTGAAGTTTCCTATGCAAAGTATGAAAATGACAACTTATTTCTCTCTCTCGATCCCTCTCACTTGCAAACCAGTTTACCTGTTTTGGTCAAATTCGCACTTGATGAGTTTTACTAAAAATGTCATATCTTGAGTTTCGGATATTAGATTTGAGAAAGTTTGGTGGCGTTGAAAAGCCAATTTAAAGATCTAAAAAGTCATGTTTTATGAGTTTTGGATAATTGATGTAGGGTTAGAACGTAAATAATCAAGAAAACAGTAAACATAAGGGATAAATATTCTAAGATTGTGAAGCTATCACAAAATCAAAGAAATCTTCTCTAAGCAAAAGATACTATCTAAAGCTTGAAGGAAAATAACCAAGAAACTCAACTCTGAGTATTCTTACTAAACAAAATAATAATAAACTGTTTTTTTAAAGGGTCTAAGCCTGTATTTATAGGCTTAGAGGCTAAAGCATAAAAGAGATTAATATAAACTAGGATTACACATCCTAAGAGGAAAAGTAATCCAAAATCGCGTACTAAAAGGATAAGTAAACTAAAACAGAGTCCTAGAAGGAAAAGTAATTAAAAAGGCGGTTTAAGCTAAAACACACTAAGCGTCCGGATGGGTAAGTGAACGTCCGGACGGGACACTAAAAGTAACCCATGTGTCCGGACGGGGATCGAACGGCCTGCGAATGGCACGTTCTGGAAGCTTCCTGGAAAGCTACGAGGGCTGTCCGGACGATCTTCCCCTGTCCTGCGAGCGCGTCGCCATCTTCTGGGGTGTCTTCATGCTTACGTCACTCCTGTTTGTCTTCATGAATTTTGAGGCTATGTGATCCACATCATCCTCCACAGGTTGGAGAGAATTCATCCTCGAATTCGGCTGGTCTCTTCCACGGTCCTTCAGATGTCCAGTCAACTCATTTCAATCGCCTCCTCTCAACTTTACAACAAGGCCACACCCCATAATAATCATAGTGCTCTTCATTAGTAGAGTATCTTGATGGTTGTTGTGAAATCCCCACACACCCCTTTTCTGTGTAGACTTGTTATGCTTCTCTCGTGCTTTGCTCTTCCCACAAGCCATAAGAATCCCCAAAGAACTCACAAAGACCTTTTCAATCTTTGACAAAAAAGCCTTTTCTACCATATGGATCTCATCACAATTTTTGTTAGAATAATCTGATAAAATAACATCTATCCCAATGAAATCAATATAGTCAATTGATTCAACACTGAAATTGAAGACTTTACCTTCGAGGCTCTTAACCGTCACATGATATGTAGAATTGTTATCAAAAAGTGCAAAACTATCCGACAGATTTACCTCTTCCAAGGGTTCTTCTTTTTCATGAAAAATTTTGATACTCTCTGAAAGGTTCATCTCGTCCACTTGTTTTCCTAATTCTTCGTGCTCTTTAAGACTCTTGATGTGGAGTGGATGATTAGGAAGTTTAGACCCCAGTACCACCCCATGTGGAGGTTGAATATCTTGCAATGGTTGTGCTTCTTTTGGTAGTTCTGTTCAGATCACGTCGACAAATCTTTTCAACGGCTTCTTTATCGGTCCTGGTACCACTCCATTGATGTCGCCTTCCTTGCTCGTCAACTCTTGCTTGGCTACAATAGTTTGACCATCTCCTTGTGAAGGATGTGGCTTTGGCCATGGGCTTTGTAGTAATGTCAACTTGGTTTTACCCAACATGAAGCTGTACGTATTCTTGGTTTCATCATAGATGGCAGCTTTATCATCTTGCCACGATTTGCCCAATAACAAGTGACACATAGTCATGTCGACCACGTCACACCACACATGATCCACATATTTACCTCCAATAAAAAAAGGCACTTGGCAATATTTAGATACCCTTACCTCGTTTCCTTTCGTGAGCCACTCCAATTGACAGGGAGTAGGATGTCTCTTGGTTTTGAGCCCTAGCTTCCTTACCGCTTCCTCCGAGACGATATTCATACCACTCCTTGGATCGATGATAAGCTTGGCCACCTTGCCTCCCAAGATGCATGTACGTTGAAATTGTTGGCATGTACCTCCAATGTACCGAGACACCGATTGATGCTTTATCTCCGCCCCCTCCTTAGGCACCATCTTTGCCATCTTCCTTGGTACTTCTTTTTGTGGAATGTTTTTATTTTTTTCTGCCACCATGAACTCTTTGGGTTGCACGCAACTTTGGAATTCTGGTGTATTGAGTTTGAAACCGGATTCCCATCGATTGGCCTGAGCTTGTACAAGGGGTTGATGCATGTGCACTCCGACTTTGCAAAAGGGTCTCTGTCTTCATCCTCCACAATTGCGTCATCCTCTTTCGATTTGGGCGGTGAGGGTATATGCCGACTTCTGTCTCGACCACTTTGTGAGGGCTGCAATTTGTTCCCTCAAGCTCGCAAATTGTACCTCCGAGTGTACTTGATAGGTTGCCGGTGGTTCTTCTGTAACTGGTTCTTTGCGATCATTCACGTCCTTCAAGTGTGCAAAGCGGTTACCCCTTCCCCTTGTGACTAGCGCCATGGAAAGAGATTGGGCTCTGATACCAACTGATGTAAGGTTAGAACGTAAATAATCAAGAAAACAGTAAACAGAAGGGATAAATATTCCTAAGATTGTGAGGCTATCACAAAATCAAAGAAATCTTCTCTAAGCAAAAGATACTATCTAAAGGCTGAAGAAAAATAACTAAGAAACTCAACTCTGAGTATTCTTATTAAACAAACTCAATAATAATAAACTGTTTTTCCAAAGGATCTAAGCCTTTATTTATAGGCTTAGAGGCTAAAGCATAAAAGAGATTAACATAAACTAGGATTACACATCCTAGGAGGAAAAGTAATCCAAAATCGCGTAATAAAAGGAGAAGTAAACTAAAACAGAGTCCTAGAAGGAAAAGTAATTAAAAAGGCGGTTTAAGCCAAACACACACTAAGCGTCCAGACGGGTAAGTGAACGTCCGGACGGGGACACTAAAAGTAACCCATCCATCTAGACGGGGATCGAACGGCCTGCGAACGGTGCGTTCTGGAAGCTTCTTGGAAAGCTACGGGTCCGGACGGGCTAAGGGCCGTCCAGACGGTCTTCCCCTGTCCTGCGAGCGCATCGCCATCTTTTGGGGTGTCTTCATGCTTACATCACTCCTGTTTGTCTTCATGAATTTTGAGGCTATGTGATCCACATCAATAATTCTAATGTTTATTATGTCAAAACGGATTGCCAAGAGAAGATTGAAAAGCTGGACAAAAATAAAGGCAAGAATCCAATAAGGAAATACTTGATTGCTCTATTAGGGACTTTAATGAATATCTTATTCTAGCAAATCAAATAATATAGAAATAAAATATATTTTATTTGATTATTTATGTTATTTAAGTTATGAATTTATTTAATTGTAATAATTTCCTTTATTATTCTAAAAATTTTCATAATAAACTTAGGTTTACTTTTGCTTTAAGTTTGCTTATTGTTATAAATACAGCAGACCTAATATGTCAGAGGCAAATGTTATGTATTTTGATTAATTTATCAATATAGAACACTTTTTGAGTGATTTTCTTTCTCATTTGGCTTGATTTCTTGATAGAATTTTGATTTAAGAAGAGTTGTGATTCTATTTTTGTTTCTTATTGCGAACCCACTACGCCACCTTGCATCACTCTCTCTCTCTCTCTCTAGTTAATCGAGCCTACATGGTGTAGCTCAACTTTTTTTTTTAAAATCAAATAAGATAAAGCAGGTTACATGGGATCAAACATCAAAAGGGTGGGCATCCCAACAACAAAGCCCAAACGGAAATTGCAAAAAAGATACATAGAAAGATTCAGGGAATAATCTAGAAGGACCAAACAGTAAGCAATGGTTTTATCCATAGTCCCAAAGAAACCATAGACAAGTCGGGCTTGTTCCTAGGTCGCACAAGACGGTTCTAAACTATATTAGAACTCAGTAAAGAGACTTATGGGGTAAAGGTAACAATCACTGTTAAATGATTGTTGTTAGGATGGTACTGCGGAGAACCAAGAGGGAGCCGTTGAAAGAAGATCACCCACATCAAAAAATACTCCCACAAGATCAAAATACATCAATACAAGGAGATTGTAACCCACAGAAAATATAAAATACAGCAAAACTAAATAGAAATGACATAAAATACATGAAAACAATAGAAATACTATGATGAGAGTCAAATAGTGCATATTTGAGCCCCTTAACTTATATTAGTTAGGCTCTTAGCTGTGTTATTTTCTGATGCTTTCGTTAGTTTTTGGTGTCTCAAGTGCATTGCAGGTCACTGACATAAGAATGCGGTTAAAGGGGTGAAAATGTGCATAATGAAGGAAGAACTAGCAAAGGCGCTCGAACGCACATACGCGCTTCAAACGCATGTGCCTTCGAGCCTGTAAGGCTGCTCGAGCGCATGTCCACATCACCAAACCCTACGTTAAAGGGGCCGCCAAGACGAGCTTGAAGTTCAGAGCGCTCGAACGACATGTTGCATTCGAACGCACTCGTGATGACCTCGTCAGACGCGAGAAACCTAGTTGTTTAGTATAAATTAGCACTTTTCTTTGTAAACCCGACGCTGGGAGGCGCCAAGAGAGCAAAACACGAATTTTGTCGTGTCTAGGCTTTTGTGAACGCTTTTTGATTCTAAGTTTATTCTTTCAATGATTTCAATTGATAATTTCTTGTCTATTGTTGTCATGAGAGGCTAAACCTTCAACTAAGGTTGAAGATGAAACCTCGTCAATGATAAACAGTTGTATTCTCGTGAAATTCTACACACAATTTGATATTATATTTGTTCAAAATTAATTCTATTGCTTTATTACTTTAAGTGATTGAGCATCTTTTGTGATTTCATGCATTGTTTAATATTTGTTGTGTTCTGTCTGCGGATACATCGAGTGATTGAAATTGAGACTAATATCCATCGTGATCTACGGATACGGTGGATGATTTGATCTCAATAAAATACTCGTTGTAATTCTTTAACAGATAGATTCATCGAATGATTTTACATGCATGTTTATGATTTTTGAACTCTGTTAAAATGCGTTTGATTGTCAATTTGTGTGTGTAAATTGCGAGAGTATGCTGTTTGATTTGGCGAGGTGGATTCGAAACCTTAGTCTTTACTTAGATTGTTATTTAAATTATTTTTAATTTAGTTTTGTTAAAATTTCACGACCAATTTGAACTCCGGTGAACTAGGTTAAAATAGGATCTATTTGAATAGAAAATTGATTTTAGCACAAAACACAATTCGTGGATCGACCTCGCATTTTACGCGCACTTTACTTTACGACTCGCATAACTTTATAGTACTTTATTTTTGGTACACCAAATTTTGGCGCTGTTGTCGGGAATTGTTTGTTTTGTGAAGATTGATTTTTTTGTTTAAATTAATTCTATTTTTCTACTAGTTATTTATCTTTCTGCAAATTTTATTTCATATTTTTTTATTTTATTTGGTTCTGTTTTGATCAAATAAAAAGAAAGAAAAAAAAAAGGTGGGTTTTGTGTTTTTTGGTGTTTCTGCAGAAGCCCAAATTCGCCGATCGATCGACCCAACCCAGTGCGTCGAACGACTTGGGGCCAACTTACTGCCTGTGTATAAATCATAATGTAGACACACAATGCCGACGACGACGCAACACCTCGCAATCTAACGCAGAGTCGCATGTAGCTAAGCACCACATTTTTTTTGTTTATAGTTTTTAGCTATTTATTTTTCTTTAATTATCTTTGTGCCCATTTTCTTTTTTATTTCATTTGAGTTCTTTATTTTTAGTGAATTCTTTATTTTTGTTTAATTAGTTTATTTTGTTTACTTATTTATTTAATTTTATTCTTTTTTTTTATTTTCTTTTAAAAAAAAAAAAAAAACTTTTTGTTGGTTTATGCTTGGTCGGCGATCCGTGAACTTAGAGTTAACATCATTAGATCCCGAATTAGAAAGAACCATTAGGAGAGCATGTCGAGCTCAAGTGGAGATGGGAGATAATCAAAGAAATCCGAGAGTGGAGGAGCACAAGGAGCACCAAGATGCAAGAGAAGGGAACGGGGAGCAGAGAAGAGCTTATGACGTGGATTTCACGGCGTCATTCCGGAATTGTTCGCACTCTGCGTCGGGTTCCCATTCGTGCATTGTGTTACCACCGACTAATGCAACCCACTATGATCTTAAGCCACATGTAATCCAAATGTTACCCTCCTTTTACGGGTTAGATCACGAAAACCCTTACTCTCATGTTGAAAAATTCAAAAACATCTATGCTACCACCAAATTTCAGAATTTTTCTGAGGAATCTGTCCACCTCAGACTCTTTCCTTTCTCACTTCATGATAGAGCCATGGAGTGGTTGGATTCCCTCGCACCTTGTAACATCCCTAGCCCAAAAGGGTTAGGTTTGTTAATCATCTTTCTTACTTGCAAAGATTCCATAAGGTTTATCAATTAAATAAGACTATCATAAAATAATACATGAAACTCTAGAATATCATATCCGAAAAACTAAAATCTTCCTGCTTAATAAAAATATGTGTCCCAAACAATATAAGTGTTCCTTATTAAAAATTCAGAAATCTCTAAAAGAACTGTGCAAACACACTTATTAGTTTGACCAATGTGAAATCATAAGAAAATTCCTAATTATGCCCGGCCCCATTCCGGCCTCCTAAATCCACCTGATCATCACCTGAAACAAGAAATAAAACTGATGAGCCCAAAGGAGGCCCAGTAAATGAAATCCACAACCATAGGCAGTTTTACTTCTTGTCCCGTTTTTGAAACATGGGACTTATAACTATATATATTCCTAGTATATTTTTGAATAATAAATTAGCATAAGAAACATAAAGTAGAATAAAAACATTATCATCAATAAAATTTATCAATATCTTTATCTCATACTAGGCCCGTAGAGCATCAGTTACCCCCGCATACTAGGGTTGCGGTCTTTTGACTCGGGACGAGATATCGTGGCGCAGCCCCATCCCCTAGCCAGCCAATTAACTCTGGGTGCACTCAACATGGCAAAATAAAACTGTGATGGAACCACCTTCTGCCAGAGCCTCTTTCAGCGGTTGCACTTCCATCCTTAGCATCGATACCGAGCTTCTTTCTTGTTTCTCTTGGGCCAAAAATACTATCCTCCACACATGTGCCCTCATTGTAAAACTTTTTCTCATTTCTTGTACTTCTCTTAATATTGTAGGGCATCATGTAGGAGGGTTTATCATCATTTCTCCAACTTCTTAAAGACATTACTATTTTCTCAACATTAATCTTTCTCAAATTTATCATGCATGTAACATAATTTGATAATAAGCAAAATTATCATTTGCAATTTAAAACAAAAACATGACATGATAATTTTTTCTGGAAGGGATATTCACTTACCTCTTGACTGCAGCTAAGAATTTCCTTTGACCGCTAACTAATCTCCTGAAGGAAATACAGACACATTACTACCCTCATACACGTCATAGTAATGCATTCTATTACTTCTATGAGTTGGCTTGCTAATTAATTGAGAAATGAACTTTCTTAAGTATTTGGGTATGCATTCTCATAAATTCTAGATTTTGGTTCATATACATATATTTATATAAAATCTTAATGTACTTTAATTTATTTTTATTTATAAGAATCTCTCTCATTTATTCTATATTCATTTATATAGATAGGTAAGTAACTTTAACCATCTGTATATATATATATACACTTTGAGATACTACATGTATATATATATTTATGAATACTTTGGATCATTATATATATATATATATTGAAGCAATCTAGATGTACCTATATTTAAAAATACTTCAAGTCATTATGTATATATATAAATATATCTCTATACTTTAAAATATTCCTCATATATATATATATATATATATATAAGTCCCTCAAATCATTATATACATAGATGACGGGTGATCGGTGTTTGCATGTCTCATGGAGTGAAGAAATAAGACAGTTGAATGTTTTACTGGGACATCCTGCTTTAAGTGCTAACAGAGAAGGTTTGGTTTCAACATTGAAGCATGACACTTGCTGATAGTTTATTTCCACACAAAAAAAACAAGGTAGGTGTAAGACACATAATGTTGTCAAGGGAGTAGTAAAAGAAAAGAAACAATTCCCTTTTTTCCACTACAAGACAAAACGGCAATGATAATAAAACAAATAGCTTATTAGCTTTGACTCCCCCTTATGCTCTGTGTTGAAAAAAACATATATAAGGAGAATAAAACAATTTGTAAGGCAAGGAAACCATACCTGACACAACTGAAATTTGTATGAATGAAAAGCAGGTAACGTGAGGAGCAAAAGAAAAGAAAAACCTCTCCTTCTCACTACAAGTCAAACACGGCAACCAAGGCATGGCATCACAAAACCTTTCCCCCTAGTTTTCTAAGAATTGATGTATCAATGAGGGAAAAGAATAAAAATTGTGGTGTAAGGGAAATACCTGGAAGGCAATAGATTGGTGCGTGAATTGCAGAGTGAGGCGTGAAGGAGGCTACCTTTAGGGTTTTGTCTTATGTAGTTATATAGGTTGGGAGAAAGAGACACGCAAAGGGGTTTTTGACGCCTCTTAGGGTTTCATTTTATTTATTTATCTTTACTAAATTTTATTAATACTATTATCTTATTTAATTAATTACCTATTTATTAACTACTATTATTATTATATTATATACCAACATATATATCTATACAGATATAATTGCATATACTTTTATATTAATATATATATTTTCAATGGTCCATTCTCAATATTAACTTAAGCCAACTCTCTATTATTATTATTATTATTATTATTATTATCCTATGAGTCCATTAAAATACCCTAAAAATTTTAGGATTGTCACACACCTGGCTCCATCACATCCTGGGAAGAACTGTTGAAGCAGTTTTACAACAAGTTTTTCCCAATGTCCAAAGTAAACGAGGCAAGAAAGGGAATCAGTTCCTTTACTTAGGATGAGGATGAGAAGTTCTCCGAATGTTGGGCACGGTTCAAAGACCTGCTGATGAAATGTCCCCCTCATGGATATGAAAAATGGCGTCTAGTGCAATTTTTCTACCAAGGGCTGTCTCAACCCAACCGTAGTATGATTGAGCTAATGAATGGGGGAGCATTTCTCAACTTGACGGGAGATTTAGCCTATAGGGCTCTGGAGAAAATTGTCGACAACTCCCAACACTGGGATTTCACGAGTTGTCGAGATAAATCAGCCCGAACCCCTAAAAAAGGGGGCATCCTGGAATCAAAAGGAGAAACAGAGTTAGCACAAAGGATGGATGCCATTGTTCAAAGATTGGATGCCTTGAGTGTAGGGAAGTCCATCAATGCGGCAAATACTTTTCCTGTTGAGAGTTGTTCTATCTGTGCTAGTCCCATGCACCAAGCACAGAATTGTCCATCAATGATAGCTTTTACTGAGATGGAACAAGTGAATGCTTTCAACAGCTTTCAAAAGCCGTCCAGTGGGCCATATTCTGAAACTTATAATCCTGGGTGGAGGAATCACCCTAATTTCTCTTGGAAACAAAATCAACCCATCACAAATTCAGGAGGAGCTCCTCATGCTCAAAATCACTATCCTCCAGGATTTTCTGCTCCTTATCAGAATCATGGATGCCCGGTTCCACCAGCGTCATCATCATCTTATCAAGCCCCCACCCAAGCCCCAGCCTCATCAACCCAGTCATTGGAAGAGACCATGAGAGAATTTATGAAAATGACTGGTCAATCAATCAGTGACGTGAGGCAGTCTACCATGGTGAACACCCAGGCGATTGCGAAGTTAGAGATGCAAATGGGACAATTAGCGAATCACCTGGGTGAGAGGGACAAGGGAAAGCTCCCTAGCCAAGCAGTGAACAACCCTAAAGCATGCAACAGTGAAAATTCTTTAAATCAGGAGCATGTGCAGGCGATTGTCACTCTGAGGTCAGGGAAGAGAGTGGACAATAAGGTGATGAACCCGAAAGAAGAGCAGCAAGAGAAAGAAGAGCAGAAAGAAGAAGAGGGTGACAATCAAAAGGAAGCAAATGCTGAGACATCTACTGTCACCCCAGTTATAAAGGAACCTCCTAGGGCGTTTGTGTCAAAAGCACCTTACCCTGAAAGATTACAAGCGCCTAAGAATGGAGGGAAGTTAGAAGACATTCTGGAGGTGTTCAAACAAGTCCAAATAAACATTCCTTTCTTGGACGCCATCCAGCAAATCCGTTCCTATGCCAAGTTCTTGAAGGACTTGGTCACGGTGAAGAGGAAGATGACTGTCCCTAAAAAGACATTCCTGACCGAGTAGGTGAGTTCAATCTTGCAATGCAAGTTGCCCATCAAGTACAAGGACCCTGGATGTCCTACCATTACTTGCATGATCGGAGTCAGCCAGATTGAGAGGGCATTGTTGATTTGGGAGCAAGTGTTAATTTGTTACCCTACTCAGTCTATGTGCAGTTAGGGCTTGGAGAGTTGAAGCCTACTATCATGACAATGCAGTTAGCTGATAGGTTAGTGAAGGTTCCACGGGGAATTGTGGAGATGTGCTAATTAAGGTCAATAAATTTTACTTCCCCGTGGATTTTATTGTGCTTGACACAGAGCCGGTTCATAACCTAAGGAGTCAAATACCGGTGATCTTAGGGCGACCATTCTTAGTTACGGCTAACGCCCTAATTAATTGTAGGACGGGGGTCATGAAGATTTCCTTCGGGAATATGACAGTGGAGTTGAATATTTTCTATATCAGGAAACAACCACTAGAATATGACGAAGTGCAGCAAGTGTGCTTGATAGAGGATGTCATGGAAGAGGCTGTTGAGGAATCAAGCATGGAGGACCCCCTGGAGGCATGCTTTGCTCAATTTGGAGAAGATCTGGACTTGGACAAGTTGCTTGAGCAAGCAGATGCTATGTTGGAGACTACTCCTCTGGTGAGTAGTGAAAAGGAGGAGACCATTGTTCCTAATCCTCCCAAGAAGGAACTAAAGCCGTTACCTAAAAATCTCAAGTACAAGTTCCTAGGTCCTGCAGAGTCTTTACCGGTGATCATAGCTTCTGATTTAGTCGATGCTCAAGAGGAGAAGCTATTGGACGTTTTGAGAGAACATAAAGAGGCTATAGGCTGGACCATTGAGGATATTAAGGGAATCAGCCCCTCGGTGGTGATGCACAAGATTCACCTGGAGGAGAATGCCAAGCCATCGAGGGAGCCACAAAGAAGGCTCAACCCAGCCATGCAGGAGGTTGTGAGAGCGGAAGTGATCAAGCTTTTGGATGCTGGGATCATCTATCCCATTTCTAATAGCAAGTGGGTGAGCTCGATACATGTTGTGCCCAAGAAGGCTGGGTTAATGGTGGTAAAGAATAAGGACAACGAGTTGGTGCCAACTCGTATTCAGTCGGGTTAGAGAGTTTGTATAGACTACAGGAAGTTGAACGCTGCCACCAGGAAAGATCATTTTCTCCTTCCATTCATTGACCAGATGGTGGAGCGTTTAGTTGGGCACGAGTATTACTGCTTTTTGGATGGTTATTCAGGATATAACCAGATCCCAGTGGACCCCGAAGACCAGGAGAAGACTACCTTTACTTGTCCGTTTGGGACATTCGCCACCGTCAGATGCCGTTTGCTTAATGGTGGATGCACTGCTACTTTTCAGTGGTGCATGATCAGCATTTTTTCCGACATGGTAGAGCGGTTTATGGAGATCTTCATGGATGACTTCTCCATCTTTGGTTCATCTTTTCAGGAGTCTCTTGACCGTCTCACATTGGTGTTAGTGAGATGTAAAGAGAAAAACCTTGTGCTTAACTGGGAAAAGTGTCATTTTATGGTTAAGCAGGGGATTGTACTGGGGCATGTCATATCTCAGAGGGGCATTGAGGTTGACAAGGCAAAGGTAGATTTGATCTCTAACCTTCCAACCCCACGTACTGTGAAGGAAATCCGTTCCTTCTGGGCCATGCAGGTTCTGAGCGATTCATCAAGGATTTCAGCAAGATCTCCGTGCCCTTGTGTAAGTTGTTGGCCAAAGAGACCCCGCTTGAATTTGATGAAGAATGTTTGAAAGCATTCGGGCTTTGAAGGAGATTACGCCCACACCAGCTTATTAGACCACCCGGTTGGGGTGAACCTTTTGAGATCATGTGTGACGATCGACTATGTAGTTGGAGCTGTTTTGGGGCAGCGATTGAGAAACTTCCCATGTGATTTACTATGCGAAAGAAGACTCAACGACGACAACTCAATTACTCCACCACAGAAAAGGAGTTGTTGGCCGTCGTTTTTGCACTGGACAAGTTTAGGTCCTATCTGTTAGGATCTAAAATCATTATCTTTTCTGATCACGTGGCGTTGAAGTATCTTTTCTCCAAGAAAGATGCTAAATCCCGTTTGATCAGATGGATTTTGCTGCTGCAAGAGTTCAACTAGAAATCCGAGATAAGAAAGGGACATAAAATGTGGTGGCTGATCATTTGTCTAGGTTGACTTTGGATTACACTGAGGACGCCATCCCCATTTCTGAGACCTTCCCTGATGAGCAATTGATGCACATTGCTCAAAATCCCGCACCATGGTTCGCTGACATAGTGAACTATCTTGTCACCGGCCAAATGCCTTTGCATTGGGGGCGACAAGATAAATTCAAATTTTTAGCCATGGTGAAATACTTTTTTTGGGATGATCCTTACTTGTTTAAGTATTGTCCCGATCAAATCATTAGGAGATGCATACCTGAGCATGACCAATCCAATGTCATCTCCTTCTGTCATGATCATGTCTGTGGTGGCCATTTCAGTGCTAAAAAGACAGCTGCAAAAATTTTGCAGTGCAGATTTTACTGGCCCACTTTGTTTAGAGACGCTCATACTTATTGCACATCTTGTGAGCGTTGTCGGGTTAGGAGTATCTTTAGAAGAAATATGATGCCCTCAACCCGATTTTGATCGTTGAGATTTTTTATGTGTGGGCATTGATTTCATGGGACCATTTCCAAACTCCTATGGCAATTATGCGTCTTGGTTCTTTGTGGACTATGTGTCCAAGTGGGTGGAGGCCGTTGCTTGCAAGACTAATGACCACAGAGTGGTGGTCCAATTTTTGAGAGACACTATCTTTGCTCAGTTTGGTACACCTCGAGCAATCATAAGTGATGGAGGCAAGCATTTCTGCAACCAAATTTTCGAGCAATTGATGAAGAAGTATTTCATCACCCATAAGGTAGCCACCCCTTATCACCCACAGACAAGTGGACAAGTTGAAGTGTCAAATCGTGAGATCAAGCACATTTTGGAAAAGACCGTGAATCCTAATAGAAAAGATTGGTCTCAACGATTAAGTGACGCACTGTGGGCATACAGAACAACATTCAAGACTCCGATTGGGATGTCACCCTATCGGCTTGTGTACGGGAAGGCATGTCATCTTCCCGTCGAGTTGGAGCATAGGGCTTATTGGGCCATCAAGCAGTTAAACTTCAATCTTTCGAAGGCTGGCTCACAGAGAAAGCTCCAACTCAATGAATTGGAGGAGATAAGGAATGATGCATATGATTGTGCAAGGATGTACAAGGAACAGATGAAGAAGGCTCATGACTAGAGCATTTTAAGGCGATCTTTCGAGCCTGGTCAGAAGGTCCTTCTTTACAATTCAAGATTGCATCTATTTCCAGGCAAGTTGAAATCTCGATGGACTGGCCCGTTCATCATTCGGTCAGTGTTTCCTCATGGGGCCATCGAGATTGAGGATCCCAAGAATGGTAACACTTTTAAGGTCAATGGACAAAGATTAAAACCATTCTTGGAGTTGAGAAGTAGAAAGGTGGAGACGACTTTATTGGAAGATCCGAATTATTCAAAGTGATTGTCGTCTCTTGTGGAGAGTCTGGCTGAAGACTTTAAACTTAGCGCTTGTAGGAGGCAACCCTCATTATTTTTTTGTGTTATTTGACCTCGTTTGTGCATTTTGTTCTATTTTTATGTGTTTTTCAGTCAAGTGTCCGCTGCTCAAGTTTGGGGAGCGCTTCTCGCTTGCACGACTTTGCGCCTTCCCTCTGGTATTGTATTTTTTGTCACATTGGGGACAATGTGACATTTTAGTTTGGGGGTGGGGTAGACATATTTGTCATTTTATTTTGTTTGTTAAAAAAATAAAAAAAATAAAAAATAAGAAAAAATAAGAAAAAAAAATTCTTTTTGCTATGTGGTTGATTGATCTTGACCGAACATCATAACTGTGGATTGCATGTCATTGTTATGTTTAACTTGTTTGAACATGGCATATCATTAGAAATCCAAGTGTTTGACTCATATGTTGGATTAAAGAGAGATCCCATGTGTTCGATAGATTTTTCACATGCATACTAGCAGTAGGGTCCGTGGGGTATGAGATTTGACTTTAGGAGAGTGTGTCTCTAGAGATTTGTGGGTTGATGTGGTGAGGAAAACCTTGGCTTAAAAAAAAAAAAAAATTCATAAGGTTGAGCTTCTCATTGAGTAACCGGACCTCTTGCCTCATCAAGCAGTGAGTGTTCGCGTAAAAAGAGGAGAAAGTCCAGCTAAGTGATTGTATGGCTAGTTAGGCTTCGTAATTCTTTTTGACTTGAGTAATTAAGCCCTTAGGGATGTCTCTACATCTAGTGCCCTAAAGCCATCTGGTTTGGGAGTCACTGGCTCAACACTCGTTACATAAGTCATTTAGAAGCTTAAGGGAGTCAAGCATTGCACAGCCTATGCGCAAAAAAAAAAAAATTTCAAGTCTTGGTTGTTTTCATCACAGTGCAGTCCTATGAATTTTTGGGTGCACATTTTCTTTGAGAATGATTGAAACTGCATGACCTTGTGTTAGTTCACTTTTCACTTCTTGAAGCATATGTTGTCTCAATTGTCCAATTGTGAGTTGAATGGTGTTTGGATGCCTGGATGATGTGGTTTGTATGTTTGACTTGTTAAAATTGCTAATGATGTACGAACCATATGTTTAGCGAAAGGCCTTGTCTGTCAATAACATAGTGTCAATAAAATGTTTGTGGGTGTCATTCCTGGAAAACCTTCACGAGACTTCACTCGTCCTCTAGGGAATTCCTAGGGGTTTAAAAGGCTTGTTGCATATGCTAAATGCAACCGTGTTTCCCACGACAGAGGACCTATGTTTCTTGTTTTTGTGTTGTTCTTCATTTTGTTTTGCTAAGGGACTAGCAAAATGTAAGTTTGGGGGTATTTGATGAGAGTCAAATAGTGCATATTTGAGCCCCTTAACTTATATTAGTTAGGCTCTTAGCTGTGTTATTTTTTGATGCTTTTGTTGGTTTTTGGTGTCTCAAGTGCATTGCAGGTCACTGACATAAGAATGCGGTTAAAGGGGTGAAAAATGTGCATAATGAAGGAAGAACCCCCTAGCAGTGCGTTCGAACGCACATACTGCGTTCAAACGCATGTGCGTTCGAGCCCAGAAGGTGCGTTCGAGCGCTTGTCCACATTAGCTGAAACCCTAGCATTTCACGTTAAAGGGCCGCGCCGCACGGAGCTTGAAGCCTCGTATGTGTTCGATCACAGAAACTACGATCGAGCGCATTGCGTTCGAACGCACATGTTGCGTTCGAACGCACTCATGATGACCTGTCAACACGCAAGAAAACCTAGTTGTTTAGTATAAATTAGCACTTTTCTTTTGTAAACCCGACGTTGGGAGGCGCCGCAGAGAGCAAAAACATGAATTTTGTCGTGTCTAGGCT
This sequence comes from Carpinus viminea, assembly GCA_013348765.1. NCBI lineage: Eukaryota > Viridiplantae > Streptophyta > Magnoliopsida > Fagales > Betulaceae > Carpinus > Carpinus viminea. Next base: position 37,645,988 of record CP054668.1, on the reverse strand, counting down.
TTTGTGAATGCTTTTTGATTGTAAGTTTATTCTTTCAATGATTTCAATTGATAATTTCTTGTCTATTGTTGTCATGAGAGGCTAAACCTTCAACTAAGGTTGAAGATGAAACCTCGTCAATGATAAACAGTTGTATTCTCGTGAAATTCTACACACAATTTGATATTATATTTGTTCAAAATTAATTCTATTGCTTTATTACTTTAAGTGATTGAGCATCTTTTGTGATTTCATGCATTGTTTAATATTTGTTGTGTTCGCTGGGATACATCGAGTGATTGAAATTGAGACTAATATCCATCGTGATCTACGGATACGGTGGATGATTTGATCTCAATAAAATACTCGTTGTAATTCTTTAATGATAGATTCATCGAATGATTTTACATGCATGTTTATGATTTTGAACTCGTTAAAATGCGCTTTGATTGTCAATTTGTGTGTGTAAATTGCGAGAGTATGCTATTTGATTTGGCGAGGTGGATTCAGAAACCTTAGTCTTTTACTTAGATTGTTATTTAAATTATCGTTTTAATTTAGTTTTGTTAAAATTGCACGACCAATTTCGAACTCCAGGAACTAGGTTAAAATAGGATCTATTTGAATAGAAAATTGATTTTAGCACAAAACACAATTCTCTGTGGATCGACCTCGCATTTTTACGCGCACTTTACTTTACACGACTCGTACACTTGCGAGTACTTTATTTTTGGTACACCATACTACAATAGAAAAACAACCCCGCAAAGCTACAGAACCAGTGGAGGAGAGGTGGTAGGAGGAGCTTGGGTGGCGCTTTGGTTTCACTCACCAGTATGTGGTTGGCGAAACAAGGATCGGCTGGCAGAGACGAGAAGTTGGGGAGCCATTGGGGATGGTGGATAGGCTCATTTGGCAGCGAGATCAACAGGGGAGACTAGATTGGTGTAAAGCTCCCAAAATTAACCTTAGCTAACTTGGAAAGGTTACTGGTAATTACCATTGTTAAATCAACTTGTGGTCCAATGGGAAATCGCCCCTCTAAGCATTGTTAGAGTTGATCCATAAAAAGGTGAAACAAATATGAGAAACTAGTAAATCATCAAATGGACAAGTAATATCCTCAAATTAAAGATATGAAGCAACTAATGATAATATAAGGCCAACCGGCCAACCAGATAATAGCATGAAGATCTTATAGCAAAGTCTGTAGTGACAACTATGCCATACTTGGATTCTAGAAACAGATTTCCTATAAGGGTAATAATAGCGCAAGTTTAAAGACTTAGTAAGTAAATTTCGCAACTCACAGCAATAGGATTTTTCAAGTTGTCATGACAAATCTACCTGTGCTCTCAAGAAAGGAGGCATCTATGAGGTTAAGAAGGATACTAAATTGAGGATGAAGATAGATGCCCTCATAATGAAAGTCGATGCTCTCATTGTAGGTCAATCCATCAATTATGCCAACACATTCAATGTTAATAACTGTTCCATCTGTGCTAGTCCCATGCACTTAGCACATAATTGTCCATCTTTACCGACTTTTGTCGAGTGCCCAATGGAACAAGTGAACAATTTCAATGATTATCAAAAGCAAGCAAGTGGACCTTTCTTTGAGACCTACAACCATGGGTGGCAAAACCACCCTAATTTTTCTTGGAAGTAGAACCAACCCATGAATCAAGGAGGGGCTCCTCATCATGCCCAAAATCAATACCCCCCTGGATTTCATCAACCGGTTCATAATCATGATTGCTCGGCTCAGCTAGCATTGGCTTACGAAGCACCCACTCAAGTGCCAGCCTTTTCTTCACAATCCACTCTGGAAAACTCTCCCAAGGCCTTCACGTAGCTTACAGGCCAATCAATTAGTGTAGTGAAGAATGCTACTATGGTGAACACCAAGGCGATTACCAAGATGGAGGTTCAGATTGGTCAAATAGCCAATCATCTGGGTGAGATAGATAAAGGAAAGCTCCTTAGTCAACCCGTGCCCAACTCGAAGGGACAGTTTGCGGTTGGAAGTTCTTCAAATCCTTTACATAGGCAAGAGCATGTGTAAGCGATTGTCACACTAAGGTCCAGGAGACAAGTGGACAATCAAGTGGTTCTTTCTGAAAAGAAGCCTACTGTGCCTCAAGGGCAAGGTAGTGGCAGCAATGACAAAAGAGATGTGGAGCCATCTATAGCTACACCCAGTGTTGAGGACCCTTCTAGGTCATTTGTGCCTAAGGTGCCATACCCAGAGAGATTGGAAAGGGCCTAAGTGTAGTGACCCAAATATTTAACTAAGCATAAGTGGCTTAGTTAGAAGGTTAATTTGGACTTTGGGTTACTAGGATCTGTTAGAAGGGCATTTTGGGAAATTAGACTTCTGGACCGGATGTACGCTACTTTTAGTGCGGACGTATGCTAGAGTTGGCAGACGTACATTACTTTTTGGCGGACATACGTCAGGGGACCACCTAACATACATTGATAGATAGTACGCTGTACTATGTGAATAGTACACAGACATACGCTCAAAAGTACCGAACGTACGCTACTTTTTGGAATACCCTCTGGGTAATACTGATGTAGATCAAGATGGTCTATCTTATCTTTTAGTATTTTATTTAAATTAGGTTTATTTGTTAGTCTTTTATTCTATCTTATCTTTAAGTCTTTTATTTGAATTAGGTTTCTTTGTTAGTCTCTTATTTGGTTTAGATTTCTTTTGTAGACTTATAAACTGACTTTATGTCATTGTTATCTTAGGACTAGGAGTCTTGAGGTTATAAATAAATGCTTAGAGCCCTAATAATGCAGTTGTTGTTTATTTATTGATATTAATTAATGAGAATATTCAGAGTTGAGTTTATTCCTCTTTTTCCTTCAAAATGCTAGAGAGTATCTAGATTTTCAAGAAGAGTTCTTAGATCATTGATAGTCTCAAGATCTAGAATTATCTATTCGTTGCGTATTTGTTGTTCTTCGTTGCAGCCCACTAAGTCGCGCTGCATCAGTTGGTATCAGAGCTTAGGTTACTTTCCATGAATGGGGAGGAGCGATCGTCTGGCAGACATGAATGAAGTGTACGTGCATACGAAGATAGCACGTAAGGAGCAATCGATGATTTGTTTGTGGCACATGGAGGAGAGGTTTGGTAGTCTAATCGTGCCTAAGAAGGGGCGTGCGCACACCCAACACGGGGTCCCTACCAATCACTTAGCCGACATGGATGGTCCGAACATTCGTCGTCATAAACCAAGACCGTGGTACATGGGGGTGGGAGACAAATTTATTGTTGAATATCGACGACACATGGAGGAGCAATTCACGGTTTTGGGGGATCAAATCAAAGCCCTCACTACCCAATTATCCAACATGGGTGGTCACAATGGAAATGGATCTGGAGACCCTTCTGCAGAGCGTGGAACGCACAGACATCAGCACCGTGCGCAAGCTCATGCCAATCAATGGGAAAACGGATTCAAACTCAATATACCAGAATTCCAAGGTTGGTTGCAACCCGAAGAGTTCCTTGTAACAAAAGAGATAGAAAAAATCAACAAAAATAATGTGCTTAGAAAGGCGGCGGAGATTAGGAGTCAATTGGTTGAGGAGGAGGGAGATGGATTTATTGAGGAAGATTGCTTGGTAGATTGGGCCTCTCCACCAATCTATGACACCTATCCTGACGAAGAGCTAAGTTCTATACATCAAGTTGATTTCCTTGGAGTAGATGCTATCTTGTCAAAAACTTTCAATCAAAGTTATGATGAGATCTATGGAGCGGAAACAACTTTTCTATCAAAAAGTGAAGGGGTCTTTGTGAGTTCCTTGGGAATTCTCATGTCTTATAGGAAGGGCAAAGCACAAGAGAAGCACGACAAGTCTACATGGCAAAGTAGTGTGTGGGGCTTTCACGACAAACATCAAAGTATGTCAATGATAAAGAACGTCACATTTATTATGGGATGTGGAGTTGTGATCTTGAGGACCTGAAGGACCGTGGAAAAGACAGCCCGAATTTGAAGGCGAATTCTCTCCAACCTGGGGAAGATGATGTAGATCAAGATGGTCTATCTTATCTTTTAGTATTTTATTTAAATTAGGTTTATTTGTTAGTCTTTTATTCTATCTTATCTATAAGTCTTTTATTTGAATTAGGTTTCTTTATTAGTCTCTTATTTGGTTTAGATTTCTTTTCTAGACTTCTAAACTGACTTTATGTCATTGTTATCTTAGGACTCGGAGTCTTGGGTGCCTTAATAATGCAGTTGTTGTTTATTTATTGATATTGATTAATGAGAATACTCAAAGTTGAGTTTATTCCTCTTTTTCCTTCAAAATGCTAGAGAGTATCTAGATTTTCAAGAAGAGTTCTTAGATCATTGATAGTCTCAAGATCTAGAATTATCTATCCGCTGCGTATTTGTTGTTCTTCGTTGCAGCCCACTAAGTCGCACTGCATCAAATACCTAGACGTGTGAGACAACCTTTGGACTGCTGTATAATAGTACCGGATGTACGCCACTTTGGCGGAACATTCGGTGCATTCTGGCCCTATAAATACCCCCTCACCCCCTTGCCCATTTCACACCAAATCCGCCCCTCAACCCGCCCCCCCTCTTCTTCCCTAGGCTGCTTGTTGGCCGTTTGTGAGTGTTTTGTGAGGGTTTGTGAGTGTTTCAGTGCTACCGGAGGAGGAACTCTTGAGGTTTTACTTCAAGGAGGTAACGTTTGATTTCCTTAGATTTTTAATACGTCGTTATGCTGCTCAATTTATAGCTAGTTGTAGTTGTTAGCTTAGTTATGCTTTATTCTTGCTTAGGCTAGCGTTACATTAGCTTAGCGTTACGTTAGCTTAGCGTTGTTACTTTGCATAGAGGTTATAATCTATGTTAGGAGGCCCTAGGAAGCCTTTGTTGGCCTTAGGAGTCAGAGAATAGGCGGACACTGGAGAGAAAATGAGGTTCTCCCTGAAAGACGTTGAAGCAAACGTACAGTCTCATGACCGAATGTACGGCCTCGAGCCCGAACATACAGCTAGTGTGTGACAGGAGACTTTATTTTCATCAATCATCCTATAGCTCATATTTCCTTATTATAGAGTTGTGCTTTAGTAGAAATAGAATTGATGATAGGTCTTTTCTCTCAGTATTTGAGATTATGGAGCCTCAAGGGAATTACATGGAGGAGTTTTACATCCCGGGTGAGTACAAACTCACATGAATGCTTTGTTGTTACTTTTCCTACATTGCACGTCTATTTTATATATATCAAACATGCATATTTTGCAACTCTCATGAAATACATTTTGGAACTATTGGGAATTCTCTTTTGTGAAAACCTATGTCGATTAATAAGATAATAATGAGACTTGTAAAACTATGCATGTAAAAGACTGATAAGACTAATTGCATCATATGACATGGTACACTAGTATGTGTAGTAGTAATGGCCATATGCTTACTATACGAGTTAGCTTTATGGTCAATGTGTGTGTTGGGGTGGGGCTTTGGATCCAATGGTTTTGTAACCAATGATGCAGTCATTTCCAATGGATGGTCACTATAGGATGGACGTCATTAGCAGTGTGGGCAACCTGAGGTTGAACTTGGTCGTGCCGCTAGTGTTACGTATGGTATGATGTGCAATACTATAGGTCCCTCAGGACAACGTCAACCCTATTGAAAATGAGTAATGTCTCGGGTAGACTATATTGTTGAACTATTACTGTTACTCATAATTATAAGCATATATATATATCACCTACATGATAACTGTCATTTTATAATGTTGCATGTGTTTTATAAATAAAAGAATCCACAAATTAATGACGGGTACGTCATGTGGATTTCTACTCACTAAGTCGTTGGACTTACCCTTGTATTATTTTCCTTTTTTTCTCCATATGTACGATTATGCTATTATAGATAGTGGTGATCGCAAAGCATTTGGTTATGTTGGAGGATTCAATCCAGGAGATGTTTAAGGACTTATTGCAAGTTTAAGCGGGTACTCATGGTAACTAGTACTTTTGAGTTATGTTGTAGACTTAGGATTTGATGCATTGCTTGCATATTATGGTTTAGCGTAAATTCCTTGCAATGATGTTATGTATATAGTATGATTTCTGATGCTTTGATGATCTTTGGTTAGACGCTTTGGTTATATTGATTCAATATTTATAGAACTTTATTACTTTCGCTGCTTAGTATCCTCTATGATTTAAGGAGTAGAGATCCTGAAGGTCTTGTTCGGAGTGGAATAAGGCTGGGAGATGAATCATGAAATTAATTACCAGTTAATTAATTCTCGGGGCGTTATAGTTGGTATCAGAATTGTTGTTTTTCAGACCATAGGAATGAATCTATTAGGAGTTAGGACTTGATTCATTAGAGCTTTTTGCTTAGTGGAATTATAGGACATGATCTATTAGGTGTTAAGAGATGATCTACCAAAGCATAAGATGGTTTATATGTATACAAGGGATACATAATTTCAATACCTATGATCTTGAGGATGTTCAAGTTGAGGATTTTAGGGATTTGATATGGTATTGCAGTCAGGACTAGGACCGCTTTAATGACGCAACCTTGGAGATTAGGATTGATCTGCACTAAGATAGTTAGATAAGGTCCTAAGCTTAGATCTGCATTAGGACTTTGGATAAGTTAGTAGTAGTTTAGGCACTTAGTACGGATAGCTTTGCGATTAGGTTTGATGTATTGAGCGAGGCTCGACTTAGCGCTTCATGGTAAAGGGCTGATGATCGTTTTGACTGCAGAAAAGTCACCATGACATGACGTCATAGGAAACAACAATGGTAGGGGACCATCCCAACCCGATGAAAGGACAAGGAACATTCTGGACGCTACCCAAGCATTGGAAGCTGTGGCAAGTCGTCTTGTAGAGGCATTGGTCAACATATGAGGAGAAGGGAAAGTGGAGGAAAAGGTTGCTCTTTCAAGGAGTTCTATGAGCATCCTTTCCCTATGTTTAAGGGGAACCTAAACTCTGGAGAAGTTAGGGAGTGGCTTACGAGCTTGGAGGAGTTGCTACGAGTTATGGACTGCACTAAAGAGCAAAGAGTCAAGTATGTAGCCTACAAGTTCTCTGGAGAGGCAAGGTGATGGTGGTATGCTAAGAGGAACTCACTGGTGATGGAATTAGGAAGTGAGAAGGCTATTATGTGGACCTGATTCAAGGAAGAGTTCTATCGGGAATACTCGTGGAACTTAAGGAGGAGTACACCTAGAGAGTTGCATTCCAGTAAGAAGCAAAGTCGTTTGTGTCATAGGTGTGGTAGACTGCATTTTGGGAAATGCAGATCAATGAAGAATTTGTGCTATGGATGTGGCAAGGTGGGACACTTCATTCGGAACTGCAACCAGGCCAAAGGGATGGTACTGGTCCACCTGGAAGGAAATGATGGCAAGACAAGGGTTAAGCGTAACCACCAGAGTTGTTTAGGGAATGTGGGTTCGCCTTATTTTTTAGTTAAGGGTTGAATTGCTGGATGTTTGTTCATACATAAGCCAATTGTCTTTTTTTTTGTACTTGCACTTGATTTGGGATTTTTGACCTAAAGTGTAACACTAACTAAGAGTTTTGTTAATGCATGATGCTTGTTACACTTTGTTGATGTGTTGATGATAAGATTCTCGATTTGGTTCATTGCCCATTAGAAGTATCTTAAGGCATGATATTCTTGGACTTGGATTCTGGTAAAGGGCAATTAGTGAATCTCGTACCCATGAATCTTGTATTGGACTACGTGATTTTGGGTTACTTAAGAGTTGAGAGATTCTAGAGACTCTTTCTGTACCTAAATGGACTAAGTAGTTCTCGGGTACAGTTGTCTGAAGAGACAAAGGAGATGGCTAGAGCTGATCTAAGGGTTATAATCAAGCTAGCGTAGTAGCTGATGCCTTGAGTAGAAAGGTGACGGCCTTAATCCAATAGCTTATCACTCTTGGAATTTTCCAACCCTAGTTGGTTACAGAATTTGCTAGGATGGGAGTAGGAGTGGTAGATGAGGATGTGTTTGCACACTTGTCTAACTTGGTGGTTGGATTAGGATTGCTTGCTTGAATTAAGGTCACTTGGTTGGAGGGCCCTAAGTGCACCAAGATCAAGCAGTTGTTAAGGCATAAGGCTTTTGCCTTAAGGATGTTGGGTTGCTAACCCATGAATGTGTGTCGGAGGGTAAAAGACTAAGAAAGGAGATCTTGAACAAGATTCATCATTCTTTGTATATTATACATCCTGGAAGTATCAAGATGTACAAGGATGAGGAGGGGTCAGAATTGGAGTTTAGTACCTATTTTTCATCAAGTTCGTTACAGGCGAGTTTTGGAATGCCGCCTACGAAACATTTTATGGAGTTAAGTGTTAGTCACCCTTGTATTGGGACAACGTTGGAAGGAAACAACGTTGGGACTGGAAATGATTCAAGTGCTTACCATCGGACCAAGGATGAGTGCATCCTAGGATCGGCAAAAGAATTATGATGATAACTAGGGATGACCTTCGGGACATGAAGTAGGAGATCGTGTGTTCCTTAAGATGTCATCAATGAGGGGAGTGATGCGATTTGAGGAGGAAAGGGAGGTTGGCATACAAGGTTGCCTTAACCCCAAACCTGATAACTCTTTTCTCAAGATTATACTTGGATGGTATACCTATTCTTGTTTTGGTTGAAGGGATAGTCATGTATAAAAGAGTTTGTTTTCCTCTATGGGGTTATGACTTGGATACCCATTGACCCAGACTGTATGGGGAATCACTTGACTTGGGTGTCGAGATTGTTGAGGACTAGTATAGTGTAGGAGACACTGAGTATGATGTCTTTCATTAAGGTTCAAGGATTTTATTCGTATGGTTAATTTCTTTTGGGTTGTGTGCCTATCTGTTACGGTTTTGGGTAACTGTTACATATGGATTCTCTAAGAGTAGTCGATTAAGGTAAAGTTGCTTCCAGCTAGGAAGTATGGAATCATGTCAAAGATACCCACGGGCTTGACTTGTGTTGGTGTCTTTAGGAGTCATAGGTTTGGTGATGATTGATATAGTGTGGGTAATATCGACTACGACACCCTTAGTGACTTGCAAATAGATTTGCTATAACATGTAAGGATGCCAGTGTGGATCACTTTATATTGTACGAAGGAGGTTAGCACTTTAAGGACTGATGGAATAAGATTTTCCAAGGACGGGGCTGAGTACGAACCTTGTAAAACGATGGACATTAAAGTGATGTTACTGTTTCTTCTTGTGTTTTGGGGCTACAAAATTTTGAGGACGAAATTTTTGTAAGGAGGGGGAAATGTAGTAACCCAAATATTTAACTAAGCATAAGTGGCTTAGTTAGAAGGTTTAATTTGAACTTTGGGTCACTAGGATTTGCTAGAAGGGCATTTTGGGGAATTAGACTTCTGGACCAGACGTACGCTACTTTTTGATGGACATACGCCCTTGTCTTTTAGTACGGACATACGCTCTTGTCTTTTAGTGTAGGCATATGCTACTTTTTGGTGGACGTACGCCAGGGGATCACCTGACATACACTGATAGATAGTACGCCATACTCTATGAATAGTACACAGACGTACTCTCAAAAGTATCAGATGTACGCTACTTTTTGGAATACCCTCTGGGTAATACCTAGACGTACGAGACAACCTTCGGACCGCTGTGTAATAGTATTGGACGTACGCCATTTTAGCCAGACATCTGTTGCTTTTTGGCCCAATAAATACACCCTCACCCCCTCGCCCATTTCACACCAAATCCACCCCTCAACCTCCCTCTTCGCCCTTAGGCTGCTTGTTGGCCATTTGTGAGTGTTTTGTGAGTGTTTCGGTGCTGCTAAAGGAGGAACTCTTGAGGTTTTGCTTCAAGGAGGTAACGCTCGGTTTCCTTAACTTTTTAATATGTCGTTATGCTACTCGATTTATAGCTAGTTGTAGTTGTTAGCTTAGTTATGCTTTAATCTTGCTTAGGCTAGCATTACATTAGCTTAACATTGTTAATTTGCATGGAGGTTATAATCTATGTTAGGAGGCCCTAGGAAGCCTTTGTTAGCCTTAGGAGTCGGAGAATAGGCGAACAGTGGAGAGAAAATGAGGTTCTCCCTGAAAGACGTTGGAGTAGACGTACGGTCTCGTGACCGGACGTGATAAATTCGTCGTGACACAAAGGGACGATTTACGAGCCCTACATACGCCAGTGTGACAGACTTTATTTTCACCAACCGTCCTATAACTCCTTATTATAGAGTTGTGTTTTAGTAGAAATAAAATTGATATAGGTCTTTTCTTAATATTTGAGGTTATAGAGCCTCAAGGGAATTACATGGAGGAGCTTTACAACCTGGGTGAGTACAAACTCACATGGATGCTTTGTTGTTACTTTTCCTACATTGCACGTCTATTTTATATATATTAAACATGCATATTTTGCAACTCTCATGAAATATATTTTGAAACTATTGGGAACTCTCTTTTGTGAAAACGTATGTCAATTAATAAGATAGTAATGAGACTTGTAAAACTGTGCATGTAAAAGACTGATAAGACTAATTGCATCATATGACATGGTACATCGGTATGTGTGGTAGTAATGGCCACGGGCTTACTATACAGGTTAGCTTTATGGTCAATGTGTGTGTGTTGGGGGGGGCTTTGGATCCAATAGTTTCATGACCAATGATGCAGTTATTCCTAATGAATGGTCACTATAGGACGGGCATCATTAACAGTATGGGTCACCTAAGGTTGGACTCGGTCGTGCCACTAGTGTTATGTACGGTATGCTGTGGAATGGCTGGGGCACCAGCATTATACTACAAGTCCTTCGGGACAGCGTCAACCCTACTGAGAATGGGTAATATCTCGAGTAGACCATATTATTGAACTATTATTGTTACTCATAATTATAAGCATATATATATCACCTGCATGATAACTGTCATCTCATAATGTTGCATATGTTTTATAGATAAAAGAATCCACAAATTATTGACGGGTACCTATTTTCACCAGCCATCCCATAGCTCATGTTTTCTTGTTATAGAGTTGTGTTAGAACTGATGATAGGTATTTTCTCAGTATTCGAGGTTATGGAGCCTCAAGGGAATTACATGGAGAAGTTTTACGACCCAGGTGAGTACAAACTCACATGGTTGCTTTGTTGTTACTTTTCCCGCATTGCATGTCTATTTTATATATATTAGACATGCATTTTTTGTAACTCTCATGAAATACATTTTAGAATTACTGGGAACTCTCTTTTGTGAAAATATGTGTCGATTAATAAGATAATAATGAAACTTGTAAAACTGTGCATGTAAAAGACTGATAAAACTAATTGTATCGTATGACATGGTACACAGGTATGTGTGGTAGTAATGGCCATGGGCTTACTATACGGGTTAGCTTTATGGTCAATGTGTGTATGTTGGGGGGCTTTGGATCCAATGGTTTCATGACCAATGATGCAGCCATTCCCAATGGATGGTCACTATAAGACGGACATCATTAGCGGTGTGGGCCACCCAAGGTCGGATTCGGTAGTGCCACTAGCGTTACTTATGGTACGATGTACAATGGCTAGGGCACTGTCATTGTACTACAAGTCCCTCGGGATAGCGTCAATCCTGTTGAGAATGGGTAATATCTCGTGTAGACTATATTGTTAAACTATTATTGTTACTCATAATTATAAGCATATATATATCACCTGCATGATAACTGTCATCTCATGATGTTCCATGTGTTTTATAAATAAAAGAATCCACAAATTAATGACGGGTACGTCATGTGGATTTCTACTCACTAAGTCGTTGGACTTACCCTTGTATTATTTACATTTTTTTCTCCATATGTATCATTATGCTGTTCTAGATAGTGGTGATCGCGAAGCATTCGGTTATGTTGGAAGATTCAATCCAGGAGGATGCTTGAAGACTTATTGTAAGCTTACTCATGGTAACTAGTACTTTTGAGTTATACTGTAGACTTAGGGTTTGATGCATATTATGGTTTAGCATAGATCCCTTGTAATGATGTTATGTATATAGTATAATTTCCACTGCTTTGATGATCTTTGGTTAGACGCTTTAGTTATACTGATTCAATGTTTATAGAACTTTATTACTTCCACTACTTAGTATCCTTTGTTTTTGAGGAATAGAGGTCTTAAAGGTCTTGTTCGGAGTGGAATAAGGCTGGGAGATGAACCGTGGAATTAATTACCAGTTAATTAATTCTCGGGGCGTTACACACTTGCACAGTGGCCGGTCTCCTTCTCACAAGTGGCTAGACACTTGTCTCTCATGTGGCAAATATCAACCTGTTTTTAATGGGAGCAATTCCCTTCAGTTTCTCAAAAGTGTAAGACCAAGCTCTCATGCGTGAGAAAGAGAGAAGAGAAGAAAGGAAAGAGAGGAGAAAAGAAAGAGAGAAGAAAAAAAAGGGAAGAGGTAAGAAAGAAAGAGGAGGAAGAGAAAGAAAGGGGAGGAAGAAGAAAGAAAAATATGAGAACTCTCCAAGGAATTGTGAGTTGAATGCATAATCAAATTAAGGACATGCGATGCCAGGTAAGGGGATACAACACCAAAAACCCAACAGATTTTATTATAAATCTTTTGGAAAAATAATATTGAGAATTTTATAAAGAATTCACTTACATGATTTTTAATTGCATTTCCTTTCATATTTTTAATATAAAGCTTTATTCAATCATATGGGATGGCTTAAGAAGTTTACGTATTACAATTATCTCATTTTTATGAGTTATGCATGAATATGATTATGAATGAAAAAGAGCTCTCAAAGTTTATGGCATAGTATACAGTTACAGACGAGCTAACATATCATATGAAATGTTGCATGTGCATTCATGTTTCTAAATGTTTAACCTCGAGGCACTACTAATTAACGATCAGTATCGGATCGCATAGGGTAGTATGGCAAGCACACCGAAGGACAGTTATGAGAAGGTATGTGTTACCGGCCTGATGGCCTTCACCTAGGGGAAGTTTCCATCCTGGGAGCTCTCCCCTGTGACGACAGGATGAGCCTAGAGGTCTTATAGGACAACTAAGCCAACATGCGTTGCTTATGGTAAAATTGCGGCTCTAGGTCAAAGGGTAAAACAATTGTTTGAAAGAAAAGTAAAAGAAAGTGTTTACTCATTTTGTTACTATCATGCTTTATTTTAATAGTAATCATTTTATAAAGATTATTTTTGTTCATGACAGAGATTATGGCATAAATATATGTATAGCATGTTTTATAGCATCTTAGTGTTGTGATTACTTACTAAGTTGTTGAACTCACCCCTTCTCCCTATACATCTTTTTCAGATTGCCTTATATATCATAGTACTCTGGGACTCCATTCTATAGAGTTTTCCGCTTGGGGCAAGCATAGACTGTGTAACTTTATTGCTTATGAGATTACTGAACACTTGCACATTTTATGTTTGTGATTTCATAATGATAGTTTATAGTACTCTAGTGATGTTTTGTTTTTGTGGTGATCATATAGTAGGAGAATTATTTTTATTTTTATTAATAATATGTTACAATTGCTCCCAGTCGCTCTACCTCTAGAACTTGGAGCGTTACAAAAATAAAATTTCAAAATGAAAATAAAACAACAATCTACCTAAACTAGTAGAAAAATAAAATCAATTTAAATAAAAATCAATTTTACAAACAAACAATTCCCCGGCAATGGTGCCAAAACTTATTGTGAGTTTTAATGTGATACTCGCAAGTGCACGAGTCGTTTGCAATATAGTGTGTGCAAGTGCGAGGTTGATCCACAGGGAATTCTATTGCAAAAATCAATTTTTAATCTAAATTAATTATATCTTAATGTAGTTCCAAATTTTGAATTGTGTCGTGCAAAAAATATATAAACTAAAATTAAACTGATTTAAAACAAATGATAAAAGTACTAAGGTCTCAAAATTCACTTCGCCAAATCTAAACATATGAGGGTATTTGCTCATACAACTGACAGAGATTAGCATGCTATGTGTTGTTCAATGTTTCACAAAATATGTATATCAAAACATTCAATGAATCCATCATTTAACAAATCACAAAGAATACCCCATTGAATTCAAATCATTCAATGTATCCCTTTAATAAATGAATCACAAAAGATATCCGATTTCAATCAAATGATTCAATGTATCCGTCGATGAAACACATTGAATATCTAATATTTTTACAACTAATAAACAAACATTCAACTAAAAGATATTAATCAACTAATTGAATTGAAATGAATCAACACATTTATTCAAAAAACAAAATTGTACGAACATATAACGAGAATACGATGTTTGTCATTGACGAAGTTTCATCTTCAACCTTAGTTGAAGGTTCTAGCCTTTCATGACTAAAAACAACAATCTAAATTCAAATGAAAGCATAAACTTAAAGAGGAAAACATTCGAAGAGCTCAAGAACAACCGTAGGTCAAAATTATGCTTTAAATAGCTCCCCCCAATGTGTGTTTACAAAATAAAAGAATGTGATAAACAATAAAAAAACTAGGGTTTCTACGTTGCCAGGTCAGCCTGAGTTTGCTCGATCGCACACTTGGTGCACTCGAGTGTACTCGGAACTCCATTAGTTCTTATGCGGTGCAGACATGCGCTCGAGTGTGCCTTGCTTGGGATTGAGTGCAAATGCGCTTGATCGTGGTACTATGCACTCGATTGCTATTCCAAAGAACTTCAACTTCTTTGTGATTTTCACCTTCAAACCACAGTTTTCTCTCAATGACTTATAATACACTAAAACACCAAAAAATTAACCAAAACATCCGAAAATAACAAAGCGAAGAGCTTAACAAATACAAGTTAAGGGGCCTAAATATACAATATTTGGTACTCATCAGGAAGGCAAGTTGTGATTATTGGGGAACTTTGGTGATGGGGTAAAGGATAGGATTGTAGGAATCCAAGAAGTGGTCCAAATGGGAAGGTTGGAAGTCCAAGAAACTTGGAGACATGAGCCAGATAATAAAAGTGATTTAGACTTTTGAATACCTTTCCAATTTAAAGAAGCCTTTGTTGGAGCCGGAGAAGAAAGAAAGTTAACATATTGGATGTATTTTCCCTGAAGATGTTAAACCCAGATATTATCAGAATTTGATAGAATTTTCCAACCCAGTTTAGCAATGAGAGCTAGATTGAAAGCTTTTATATTACGAAAACCCAATCTTCCTTGATTTCGAGGGACGCACATTGAACTCCAAGCTTTAAGAGTGAGATATTTTGTCTTTCCTTTGGGGAATCCCCACCAAAGCCTTTGTTGAACTTACTCATGGAATATAGCGAAATAGATGAAGCAGTGGATTTAATGAGAGCTGTCCTTCCTACTTGAGAAAGAGTTTTAGCCTGCCAACCTTCAATTTTCCCCATAACTGTGACGACCCGCTTAAATAAAAGATGACTATTTTTTTTTTTTATTTATAAAAACAATAACCCACAACAAGCGGATTGTCACAGTAGCATGACAATACCGCAGTATACCATGAACCCTTGCATTAACCTGATTGACATTATCATGAGCCTCACAGAGCTATATGCATTAATCATGATTACTCAGAGTTTATATCTTTGCAACGGAATATAAATAACATTAAACATATCTAATACATCGAAGCGATTAGTACGTCTAAATGTTTAAAGCTTACATACAAAATAATGGCTATACAAAAGTGTCACATGCGACACTAGCCATATACAAAATAACTCAGTCTAAGCATATACATGAGTGTTCTACCAAAAGGGCTAACAACTAGCCTAACAAAATAAGCCCCATATATCTAGGCATCGAGACACACATGAACACCCAGATACATAGCCACCGGTCATTATCTATAGTCCACATACCGCATCATCATCAAGATTGCCTATATCTCGAAACAGAGATACGGTGGAATTATGAGCCCACCGTTTCTATAAAAATAGAGACCTTAGCAGTATGGAACTCACTAGGCTCTTCTAAAATAGTCATTCAACTTTGTTCACATTTACATATTATAACTCAACCATAAAACATATTAGATGCCATCATGCAATTGTCTAGCCGTAACAATATACATATGTGTTTTGTCCCATACCAGTCACATATACATACTGAAACGTCTAGTGTAAAATCATACAGAACAATCATCGTCATCATATGATCATATGCTATGCATGCTCATGCTCGTCATCTTGTGTCATTCTCATTGTGAGGCCAACTCTGCGGTAGTGAGACCATACTCAATCACCACCGGGAGCCGTCACCCCGTTTCCATTATACATGAAGCCAACACCACAGTAGTGAGACCACACTCAATCACTACCAGGTTATTCATACGGCCAACTCCAAAGTAGTGAGACTAAACTCAATCACTACCCGAGTCATACATGGGACCGACTTCACGGTAGTGAGACTAAACTCCATCACCACCGGAGTCATACATGGGACCAACTACACGGAAGTGAAACTAAACTCAATCACCACCGGAGTTACACATGTGGCCAGCTCCACAGTAGTGAGACTAAACTCAATCACCACCGGAGTAATACATGAGGCCCGCTCAACGGTAGTGAGACCATACTCAATCACCACCGGAGCCATACATGAGGTCCGCTCAATGATAGTGAGACCATACTCAATCACCACCGGAGCCAATGTCCCGTTTTCATTATGCATGGGCCAGCTTGACGGTAGTGAGACCATACTCAATCACCACTGGAAGCCAACCCTGTTTTTGTTTCATTACTCATGCCATGCTCGTGATCATGTTAACAAACTTGAACTATTATATACTAACATAACTCATATCAACGTTTCATCATCATTCTTCCCACTCATTTTATAAAACATCATTACTTAAGCATATTATCATCAAAACACATTATATCATCCCATTCATCCACACATTATTACTTATTCATAATACACCAAAGCACATTATATCATCGCATTCATCCAAACATCATTACATGTTCATAATATCACCCAAGCACATTACATCACTCATTCATACAAACATCTTTTATACTTTAAAAATAGTATATTTTTGCCCAGTAAGTAAAATACTTACCTTGATCCACTTGGGTTTTTTTAGCAATTTGACCCATTTGCGAATACCTATGTATTTGCATGATAAATACATAGTTAGACTCTATACAAAGCCTTAACAACTCAAACTTCTCCATGATACATGGATCCTACAAACTTCTCTTACAACAAGGGAACCCATTGAGTTCTAGGGTTTCCATTTAATATAATCCTATTTATAACACTAACCCATAAAAATATAAAGGGTTAAACACTTCAAGAATACCTAAATAAACACTTAGACAAAACTAGGGTTTTGGGTCTTACCTTGATCTTCGGTGAAGTTTAGAGTTCCAAGCCACCCAACTCGAACTCAACGCTCAATGAAGGTTTAAAGGTCCTATAAACACAAGAACCCCAAAGAAATTTGAGAGATTAAGCAAAAACCCCCAAAAATCTAAGTTAAACTAAGAAAACCAAGGGTTTGTGGATTTACCTAAAACCAATCGGTGGAAATGATGATTTAACCACAAGGAACACGTTCCCGGGGTTTGATTTATGCTAGAAGACTTTAAATGATCAATACCTAAGGTTTGGGTGCAAACCCTAGGTGAGAGAATGGAGAAAACTGTGTGGAAGGGGGAGAGGAGCGGAAGAAATGACGTGAAATCACGTTCTGACTGTTTTAACCCGAGCCGTGTCCGGACACGTTAGTGGGATGTCCGGACACCCAAGAAAACCGAAACTTCCTGCCTAAGCTGTCCGGACACCTAATCTCCCTGTCCGGACACCAAAAGAAAATTGAAACTCCCTGCCTAACCTGTCCGGACACCTAATCTCCCTGTTCGGACACCACTTTCAGTTTGTTTGACAGACTTGACCGCAACACTTATTTCCACTGTAAACATTTAAGTAAATGTCTTTTATGTTTCTTTATATGTCCATTTACTTTAAGTTTACATTGTAAATAAGGAAATACCCCCCATTTGGATCCAAATAACAATATTAGAAAATCAAATTCCTAGTAGATCAAAATCCAAAAATCCAGTTTAAGTACAAAATATGATTTTCGATAGCTCATGACAAAAGTTTCATCGATGTTCACCAATGTAAACCCCATCATAAAATCTCATAAAATCACAATTGACTATCTAATATATGAGGAGCAAGTGCGGTTGGGAATTTTCATGAGAATCTCAATAATTGAAAAAGTCATTTTTCAAACTTAGCTAATTTAAAGCTGACAGATTTTCATCTATTTTCTTGGGTGTTACAATAACCTTATCCAAAATAGGTTGAAAGACTTCTTTTTTCCACCTACCAAAGAAGAGTGGAAGACCTAGATAATAAGGAGCAGAAGATGTAGGTCTGAATGGAATAATGCCTTTTATGTTGTTGATAGTTGAAGTGCCAGTATTGCTGCTAAAGAGAATAGAAGACTTGGAATTATTGATAGCTTGCCTTGACCAATTGCAATAGGAATCCAAACAAGACTTAATAGCCCTACCTTCTAAAGAAGTTGCTTTTGCAAAGATAAAGATATCTTTCGCAAAAAGAAAATAAGTGATTGCAGGACAATTGCAAGCTATTTTTATAACTTCCAGAAAGGCAAGAGATTCTTGCTTGTGCAAAAGCCTAGAGGGCACCTCAATCCCTAAGATAAATAGAAAAGGAGATAGAGGATCACCCTCGTGAAGTCCCCAAGCTAGTTTGAAAAAAACAAATGGACTGCCATTAATAAGGATAGAGAATGAAGGTTAGGTGATACAAATTCTAATCCATTGAATCCATATGGAGTGAAAACCTAGTTTAGTCAAGATGGAAAATAGGAAATTCCATTCCATATGATTAAAAGCTTTTTCCATATCAATTTTAACCGCCATAAGACCTTCTCTACCTTTTCTTTATTCTTGAGAGTGTGAAGTAACTCATGAGCAAGAGTGGAATTGTCCTGAATACTCCTAGAAGGGACAAAGGCCGATTGGCAGGGAGAAATGAAATGATGAAAACAACTTTTGAGCCTATTAGCCAAAATTTTGGAGATAGGCCTAAAATGATGGGCCTATCTCCAAAATGATGGGCCTAAAATGATTGACAAAGCACACCTTCGTAGACAACACAGGAATTGTGGAAAACTAGAAAATAGAAAAATTAAAACAAAACAAAATAAACTAGAGAAAAAAATTAAACAATCAACAACAATGGTGTCAAAAACTTGTTGTGCCAAATGCCCACCTAAATTAATAGGCAAATAAATGTACATTTTAACTCGCAAGTGCACAAGAAGAAAATGATAGTATAAGGTGCAAGTACGAGATCATTCTCACGAGGATTGTTGATTTAGTTTAAAATAGTTTTTCCAAATTAAAAATACCAAAATTGTCACTATTTGATATGTCGAAAAGAAATAAAAATTAATGAAAGTGTTAGGGTTTTGACATCCATCAACCACCATCAATCAGACTAATTAAGATAACAATATGCTAATGCACCAGTCATACCGGTATATGTAATGTTTGTCAACCTAAGAGCATGGGTGTATACATCTTAAGCTATTGATCTACCTAAGCAACGAATTAGGCATGAGTGTCTACTAAGTTGTTTTTTAAGAAAACATAAATCTATGAAAATCGACAAATACATAAAGCCATATGCATGGGTGTTTACTCCTGGTTTTCCATATTGATTAATCCAAGAACCCGTGGTGAGATTCTTTTGTCACTTTATTAAGCTCAGGACTCGGTCAATCAAATTGACTTAAATAACACATCTAAACACATGCATATATTGATCAAGCACGTTCATATGATGAATTCAATTAACTAGAAAATAATCAACTAAAATATACCAAAATATGATTGTAGCAAATGAGCTAATATTGAAATCTTAAAAAGACATGATTAGGGATTCAATGTACCCCATAACTAAAGAGTTAGTTACACATAATTAAAATAAAGGGAAAAGAAAAAACCGAAAACGACTGTTGGAAGTAGCCTCCAAATTCTCTTATCTGGAATTGTATATTGAATTCTCTATTAAGAGGCCTATTTGTAGGGATTAGGGAAACCCTAGCAGCCTTTAAAAACCCTAAAAATCATAAGTTGTATCCTAAAGGTCTTTCCAAAATAGGGTTAGCCACCACACTATTCTCCATCGCACGAGTGCGCTCGATTGTAATGTTTGTGCACTCAATCGCAATTGTGCGATCGATCTTTTGGTGTTGGGCACTCAAGTGCATGCTACTCTCGCTCCTACTGTATGTGAGATCAAGCATATGTGATCTCAATCTTGCTGTTTTGCGCTCGAGGCTGGCTTGCTGTGTGGTCAAGCCTTTTCCCAAAATTGCCTTTTATACTCAACCTTTTCAGAAATGCTTCCTTTTCTTTCGTGACTTATAAAAACATAGAAAAACAAAAATAAAATAAAATAGCACAAAATAACAAGACTAAGAAATTAGCAAGTGTAAATTATGGGGCCACTTATCAACAACCCCAACTTGTATCACTAAAAAAATAAAAATTTTGTGTGCACAATGTATAAAAGAAAAAGAGAAATACTATTTTGCATTCTTCTAACATAGTGTTTAACGTGACATGTTCAATCTACCTTAGATCAATCTTAATTAGAATGTTGAAAAAAAAATGCAAAATAGCATGTATCTTTGAAAAAATGTGATAAAAGTAGCACATGAGATATACTCTTTCTTTTTTTTGGAAGTGGTTGGACTTATTCCGAAAGAATGGGCCCAAGTTAGCGGCCACGGTTGTAAGTCCAGGCCCACAGTAAACTTTATCTTTACTCTCACCGCAAACCCAGAAGCCGAAACAGCTCCAACTAGCATCTCTGCCACAGTAATCCCAACCTTTGCTTCAAGCCTTCAACCATTGAATTTTCAATTTGTGTGTTTTTACTTCTTCTTCTTACCAGTTATTGTACAAATGTCTTGAATTTTGTTGTTATTGTTTTTTGTGATTGATAAAAATACAAGAGAAACAGAGGAAATGCTGCTGGCCAAAGCTCCTCCTGCTCCAATACCTGCAAACTTAAGCGCCAAACCTAAACCAAGACTCCTTGAACCTAACTGGAATTCATCGTTCAAACGGTATGAGAGGGGTCTCAGATTGGTTGTCAGAGCTGGGTATACTCGCACGCCCATGGAAACTCCTGGAGCTTATCAGCTTGTCGATGACGACACTGGTGAAAAGTTCATTGTTTGGGGAGGAAGTGACGATTCTCCTTCTCCTTCCAAAGACATTCTCTCGTGGAAACCATCCACCGCTAAAACTTTGAATAAAAAGGAACAGTTCAATCGTCTGGATGATGCTTCCATTACTGGTAATTATACTAATGAAGCTGCTCTTTCTGACCAATTATTCAACTTCTGCACAATACATTAGAACCCTACTTCATTGAGTTAGACCCAATTGAATTAATTTCTGGCTGAATCCCTTAAATCATCACGCAGAAACTATTAAAATGTATGACCATTCCATTTTGATAGTTTATTTAACATATTATTTAACATCTCAATGCCATATGCTTATAGCCTCAAAGAAAAACTGAGATGAATACTAAATGAAGCTACAGATAGCAATAAAGAGAAAAGACTAATTTTTTTTCTGGTTCTATCTGCTAAGAAAATCATGTTAGTAGAGGAGAGAGACTGGTGAAGAAATGGGTTGGTTCAACTTTCCATGCAATGGGCTCCAATGTATTGTGTAAGCTGTGAAGAAGTGGATTGCTGGGTAGTTCTGGCTTCTGTCCTTATTAAAACCATTTCTTGTCTTGGCCCCATAATGAATTGAATTTATTGGTCTTGCGTTCCAAATGTATGGTTTTGAAAGAATTCAATTGCAATTGGATTTTATACCTCATCTACAGGGAGGTCCGATGAGGCTGAATGATTTATTTTTCTCAAACATCTGCATTAAACTTGTAAATTTTTATGTTGAGCTAGTGATTTGCTTTTCATCTTCTGTAATCTGACTCACAAGACTAGTAAGCTGTCCTCATATCTGTACCATCTTCCTTGATATTTGTGCAATAAAACCTTTAAGACTCGTCTTTCTTTCTCATTTCTTTTCTTCTTAATAACCTCATGTTTATTTGTTTAATCAAATGCCCTCATAGGTTCTTTCTTGTTTGACAGGAATTGAGGGTGTGCCAGCTACTGCAGCCAGTGGTTCTCTAACAGCATTTCACAGGGGGTCTGCAGGAAATTTTGGGAGGCTAAAAGCACAGAGAGTGAGAGCTCTTGTCAAAAATACTTCTCAGACAAAGCAAAATGTAAGTAAAAATGATGACAAGCTATTTCTAAAAAATAGGTCATTTGGTAAGTCTGTCATTTCACACCCTAAACTTGAAGATATTGGGAGAAAGCAGAAAGAAAATGCCTTCAGAAACAGAGGAATAGTTGCAGGAGCTTCCCAGTCCCAAGAAGTCAGCGACGTGATGCAAATAAGGGGGACGTCAGATGATTTTAATCATTCTGACATCACTCCGAAACAAGGTTATCAAAACAAACCAGCTAAACATTACAAATCTGACACTGAAACTCGGATATCAGAAATTTCAGCTCCAAGAGTTTCTGCTCGTAACTTAAGAGGTTGGGGCAGGGGAGGTTCCATGCAGAACCCTAGATCTGAATCGTCAGACTTTCTAAAGCAAAGGAGGAAGTTGTCCCCTGGCAATGGCTTTTTTAGTAAAAAATCCTTTAGAGACTTGGGCTGCAGTGAATTTATGATTGCGTCTCTAAGGGAGCTGCTTTTCTTGCGCCCTTCACATATTCAGGTATATCGACATTATCTTCATGTTGACCAAATTTAAGCTATATATAGGTGTGTGTGTGTGTGTGGGTGGGTGGGTGTAAATATTATCTCCATTCAAAGAATTTAGTTGGGCACATGATTTTGGGTCCTATAAAAATTCCAGAATTGTCCAATTCATTATATTTGCCTGCAATTTATGAGGCTCTTGTCAATTATCTGGTCTATGAATTAGTGTCACTTCTATTCTTGTACTTCAGAGCTTCTTACTTGCAAGAAACAGGTATCTGACTTTATGGTCATCTTATCTGCTCAATATGTGGTCTTATGCATGCTGTAATTTTTTCCTATCTGATTGGATTTCAAGAGCTTGCTTCTTTTGTGATATGGTGGATCTTTCATAATATTGATCATTGTAGTTGTTCTTGTATACTTTTGTAATTACGTTTCACCACCTTGTCCTTTTATGCAAATTCAATCTTTGGAAAAGCTGTTTACTTCCATTGGGAGATAACATTACTCTTCTCTCTCTCTCTCTCTACCCTGCCCCCCTCCCCCCACAGGAAAACAAAACTGAGTTATAGATTGTCTTCTGGTTCATTTTGGTCTGGGTTATGTAATTGCATTACAAAACTAAGATGCTTAGATTTGTGTTTGTGCTGACAGTCATATTGCATTCCAATTTCTGGGAGGTGATGTCAGACATCTTGCATCTATCTGGATTAACATCATACCAGTATTTTTATGACAACCTCCTGCTTTATGTTCAAGTAAAAGGGTACCTTAGCTGTTACATTTCAGATGGTAGTTTGTTAGGAAAGTCCCTATCATTGTTTGCACTTTATGATTTCTTAAAAGATGATATGCATCTATTTTAATTGGAGCTAAGGCTTAGTTGAATTGAGTTTTGTATGATTTACATCTAATATAGTGGGCTATGAAGCTATTCAAACTGTACAAAGGTGTGTGTGCCCTAAAGCATTTTTTTTTTTTGGCTAAAACTCATATTTGTCAAAGAAAGCTCATTCAGCTTAAATGTTGACTGCAACTTGTGCCATGGTGAACATCTTGAATAACAGGCAATGACATTTCCACCTGTTATTGAGGGGAAGAGCTGTATTATAGCTGATCAAAGTGGATCTGGGAAGACATTGGCATATCTTGCACCAATAATTCAGTGTCTTAGGGAAGAAGAAATGCAAGAACTTAGCAAAAGCTCATCACAAAATCCTCGAGTTGTTGTCATGGTACCAACTGCTGAGTTGGCTTCTCAGGTCTGTTGCTGTTGTGCTCAACTCATATCAGCACACTGCTTTGCTGTATCACTTTTGCATGTTTTTCTTCATTTTGCTATATTTGGTTTTTAGTTTACTATTTAATTTTGCTCAATTGACTAGTAACCACACCTCATGAATTGTAAATTGTAAGCTTGTGAATTGTAAATTTTGTTGACTTGAAACCGAACCAGAACCGTGACTTGTTAATATTAGATCTAATTCTGTTCTCATTTTCCTTCTTTGCGGCCTTTCTTCTTGAACTTATTCAAGAATTTATCTTCAATAAACTAAGTGGTTAGGAAATGTCAAGTTGCAGGGCTGCTTGGATGAGTGAAAAAAGAGGACATGGAAGAGGCTACACCTACCAAAAAAAAAAGAAAAGAAAAAAAGATTAGGAGATGAGGTAGTTACAAAAGATATGTGTATAGTATTTTACAGATTGGACGTCCCTAGATAAGGGTACTTACCAAAAGAGGAAAAGGAAAAGTAAGAAAAAAAAAACTTGTATATATCGCAGAATTGTGATCTGGAAGTCATGAAGCCTGCAAATAATAGGGATCAAGATATTTGAGTTTGTGGATTTAAAATGGATTTGGTCTATTATTGAAATGATACTCAATGAAGTTCATTCGATATTGGTTATTGTGATGCAATGTGATCGTATAATACGATAGTGAGCTGTTGTAATGTGTCAGTGTGTTAGCTTGTGATGTAGAATCCCTAATCCTATTTCCTTTGAAGTGTGTTGGTACCACCCTGAGTTTGATAAACTTCTCCAATTAACTTTAAAGTCCTCTGTTGATTTGTATGAACCCATAATTCACTTTTTGAATATAAAAATTTCGTTGTACGTAATGTCTTCCTTCAAATTGGACCCTTGTTCTCTATATTTTCTATTACAAAAACCATCTCAATATCCTTATGCTGTACATAGGAATTTTCTTTAGGGATATGTGTTGCATCATTTCTAATATGGGCCCTCTGCTTGTAGGGAAACTAATTGTTATGCCATGTAGAATTGTTAATTGAATAGGTAATCACGACCATGGTGAAAAAATGTCACCATTTATGAATGCAATGTGATTCTTGTTTACATTTAAGTTAAGAAAAATATTGTGATGTATGGTTCTGGATATGTTATGGCTGTTAATTTAAATGAAAACTATTGCAGGTTTTGTGTAATTGCAGAGCGATCTCAAAATTTGGTGTACCATTCAAATCTATGGTCGTTACCGGTGGTTTTCGGCAGAAAACTCAATTGGAAAATTTACAACAAGGTGTTGATATTCTAATTGCGACGCCTGGCCGGTTCTTGTTTCTGATCAAAGAAGGCTTCTTGCAGTTAACAAATCTAAGATGGTAATCCAATTTCCGGTTAATTTATAACATATTTTTGTCCTATAACTGGGCCTATTTGTGATTTTAGAGAATTATAAGCATAATATGAATTTTTGTGCAATGGGTGCCATCCCATTTGATCTTGTATATTGTTCTCTAAGTGTAAAATAAGTAACAGCATGGTCTTTGCCATATTATAATCTTTGACAGGACGACCTATAAAGGTCAAAATCCTTTAGAATTCCTAGGGGATACACTACAATGTTGAGTTAGTGATGTGGTTCCTCTGGTACTATATAAGATACTCTATGATGTGGAGTGGTAATGAAATACTTGCATCTGCATGTACACAGTATAGTATGTAGTTATGTAACTGAAAATTTTGAGTATTTTCAGAAGATTGATGAAGATGCAGAAGAAAGAACTGCACATCCAAGTACTCTTGGGTTTTATCATGTTTAAACTGAATTCTATAAGACCACTGCCTTACTGTTTCTAATGTATTTTCTCAGTTCTGATGACTCCAGCTGGTACTAATCTACTTTATTTACAAGCATAGCCTCCAGACTCCTGCATTCATGTATAAATTTCAACCTGTTGTTCCACTAATTGATTTTAATCTAAAATTGTCCTTCTCAATAGCTCAGCTAGTCTTCTCACTTATGCATATTGTATGAAGTGAACTTGTAGTAGCACACTATAGGAGTGTTGATACTTGGCAACCAATTTTTACTTTTGACGTGGATTTCTCTCCATATGAAATTGTTCAATGCATGTTATTGGCTGATAACTAGAGCTGGCATGCTATGTAGTAAGTAAATAAGTGCCTTTCACCCATTTAATAGGGCCTGCTTACCTCATGGCTGCCCAGAAAATGAATGTGATTCAACTTATGTTTTGTTTATGGAATCTGCAACATGATTAGGGCATACTTCATGTTGGTTTCTTTCACTGGCTGGTATCTGGCCATACTAATCTGACAAAAGCTAAACAGTAGCTGTGTTGAATGAACTTTGTATCTTTGCTTTGGAGCTGCAGCTGCACTGTTATTGTCTTCCATTGGAACCAACTTTTGTTTTGGGAACTCCTAGTTGTGACCCATTAAATAATCTTCATTACCTGCATTGATGGATCTGGCTGCATGGCACAGCTATGTTTTACAAGATATTATGCCGGTGCTAAAATTAATTAAAACATTGTGTTGCAGCGCTGTCTTGGATGAGGTTGATATACTATTCAATGATGAGGATTTTGAAGTAGCATTGAAAAGTTTGATAAATTCTTCACCTGTTACTACACAATATCTATTTGTGACTGCAACTTTACCACGAGAGATATACAACAAACTAGTTGAAGTATTCCCTGATTGTGAAGTGATCATGGGACCTGGTATGCACCGTGTAAGCCCTGGCCTTGAAGAGGTTGGTTTCAATTGTTCTTTCCTTTTCCCTTTTTTCTTTATTATTGTTGTTATTAGGCCTATTTACATTTTGATTCTTCCAAGTTAGCTTAATTGTCAGTTTTGGCCATTAGTGATATCAGACATAAAAGAATAAGGAAACAAACACTCAAACTCACACACACAAGATAGATAGAAGTTCACCACCACCCAAGAGAGTTACCAAAGGGATATAGATTATCACCACCCAAAGGATTACAACAAGGGATACAAAACTAGGAACTCACCACTTTAAGGTTCACACCAAAGAGATACGGACATACAAGGAGAACTCTCCTCTCAAAGCCAATGGCTAGTTTTTAACTCCAACTCTGTTCCCCTACACTAACACACAACTATTTATTGAAGCTTAGAACAACCCTCTTAGCATAGGATAAACACTTAATGCAACTAAACAATCAACTAGGATAGTCAAGGAGCAGCAATTTCGTGCAGCAGCCAAAGTGGACAAACAGCTACCTTTGAAGTCAAAGTGTGAAACACATGTGCCTGACAGTTAGATAGCAGCCAACTTAAAACGGCCATAACTTTCTCTGTCTAACTCCAAATGCGTTCAAACCAGTTTTGATGGAAAGATGAGACTCTGAACTTCAAGTTTGACCTAGCCATGTGCTTAAAATGGTGAAAGAATGGCCGGGTATGGTGTTCTAGAAGAACACACTAGACTGGATCCGGATTTCAGCATTTTGGCCTTTGCATTTTGCTAGGCTTGTGGACTTAATTAGAATGAAGCTTGGACTAATGTTAAATCTTCATTGCTGGACATACCCATGTCAAGCTTTCCTAGTTGATGAGGACTTGCCCTCAAGTCCGTGGTCTCTTCGATTTCTTCATATGGTGCTACGTCACTTACATTGAAAGTGGCAAAAACTGTAAGAAATGGGTTTGGGCCTAACTCAACCCAAAAGCTAGCTCAAGAGTTAAGGTTTCCTCTCATCCTTATAAATAGCCCATCTCCTTAATACCCAAGCAATGTGGGACTTCCAACACGCCCCCTCACGTTTGGCGGGAGGACATCCAAGCCAACATGTGCAACAAATGGGAGACGGTGGGCCACAGCCAATTGGGTCAGGCTTTGATACCATGTTAGAAATGAGTTTGGGCCTAACTCAACCCAAAAGCTAGTTCAAGAGTTAAGGTTTCCTCTCACCCTTATAAATAGCCCATCTCCTTAATACCCAAGCAATGTGGGACTTCCAACAGAAATACCATATTCTCCAGGGAGCTCAATCTTGTAAGCATTCTCTCCAATGCGTTGGAGCACCTTGAAAGGACCATCGGCTCGTGGTAGGAGCTTAGATCGTCGTTTCATTGGGAAATGTTCTTTTCGAAGATGAATCCACACCAAATCTCCTTCTTTGAAAGTCATTGGCTTTCTATGCTTATTGGTTTGTGTACGATACTTCTCATTTTTCTTCTCAATTTGACCTCGAATCTGCTCATGTAACTTCTTGATTCCCTTGGCTCGTTCATCAGCATCGCCACTAAATTGAATAATAGTAGGAATTGGAGCCAAATCAAGGGGGCTAATGGGGTTAAGACCATAGATAGCTTCAAAAGGACTACAACCAGTGGTTTGACTAGTAGACCTATTATATGCAAATTCAACTTGGGTAAGGAGGAGATCCCATTGATGGATGTTCTTTCCCACAAAGCTCCTCAAGAGGTTTCCCAAACTTCTATTAACAACTTCAGTTTGCCCATCCGTTTGGGGATGATATGCAGAGCTGAATTGAAGGATAGTTCTAAGCTTTCACCAAAGTGTTCGCCAGAAATGACCAACAAACTTGGAATCACAATCAAAAGTGATTGTTTTGGGAATGCCATGAAGCTTCACTATCTGCCTGAAATACAAATCAGCAACATGAGATGCATCAAGAGTTTTGTTGCACGGAACAAAATGTGCCATCATTGAGAATCTGTCAACAACCACCATAATGGAATCTTTGTTCCTTTGGGTTCTGGGTAAACCCACAACAAAGTCAAGACTAATATCTTCCCATGGGGCATTTGGGACAGGCAATGGAATATGTAGTCCAGTGTTCTGTTTGCGACTCTTTGCGAGGTGGCAAATTTGACATTGCTTTACGTGTCACACAACATCTCGAACCATCTTGGGCCAAGTGAAATTCTCCTGCACAAGAGTTAAAGTTTTGTCTCTGCCAAAATGACCAGCAAGACCTCCTCCATGGGCTTCTTTGATAATGGCTTCTCTTAATGAACATTGGGGAATGCATAAATGGTTGTTTTTGAAAAGAAAACCATCTTGCAGCAAGAAATGGTTGTTAAGACCATTAGAACATTCCTTCCAACCATAGCCAAAATTAGGATCCTCTTTGTAAAGTTCTTTGACAACATCAAAACCCAAAACCTGTACTTGCATGGCATTAAGTAAAGAGTGTCTTCTACTTAAAGCATCAGCTACTTGATTGAGTTTACTTGCCTTATGCTTGATTGAGAATGAATAGGCTTGCAAGAACTCGCTCCATTTTGCATGTCTTGTGTTGAGCTTCTGCTAGCTGTTCAAATACTTTAATGCCTCATGGTCAGAATGAAGTATAAACTCTTTGGAGAGTAGATAATGATTCCAATGCTTCAGGAATCGAACAAGAGTATAAAATTCTGTCATAGGTAAAATACTTCTTGCGAGAGTCATTGAGCTTTTCACTAAAAAAGGCAATGGGTTTGCCTTCTTGGCTGAGAACACCTCCAATTTCAAGATTAGAAGCATCACAATCAACTTCAAACACTTTGGAAAAATCTGGAAGTATGAGGAGTGCCTCTGTCACCTTCTGCTTGAGAAGTTCAAAGCTCTTTTGGGCTTCTTCCATCCACTTGAATGTTCCTCCCTTGAGGCATTCTGTTATGGGAGCAATAATAGTGCTGAAGCCTTTGATGAAGCGCCGGTAGAACAATGCAAGTCCATGAAAGCTTCTTATGTCATGAATAGACTTGGGAATAGGCCAGCTAGTGATTGCCTCTACTTTGTTGGGATCCATCATAATTCCCTCCTTTGAAACAACATAGCCCAAGAAAATCAGGCTATTTGTGAAGAAGCGACACTTCTTCAAGTTAACATACAACTTCTGCTCTTGTAGAGTTTGAAAAACATGTTGAAGGTGCTCCAAATGCTCTTCTTCAGATTTTTTGTACACTAAGATATCATCAAAGTAAACAACAACAAATTTTCCCATAAAAGGTTTAAAAACATGATTCATAAGGCGAATAAAGGTACTGGGAGCATTAGAGAGGCCAAATGGCATCACCATCCATTCATAAAGACCATCTCTAGTTTTAAAAGCTGTCTTCCATTCATCACCAACTCTCACGCGAATTTGATGATATCCGCTACAAAGATCCATGTTGGAGAAGACTGTGGCTCCATGAAGTTGATCAAGAAGATCATCTAGACGTGGAATGGGAAAGCGATACCTAATTGTGATTTTGTTCACAGCCCTACTATCGATGCACATACGCCAAGAACCATCCTTCCTTGGTACTAGAAGAGCTAGAACAGCACAAGGACTCATGCTTTCTCTCATAAGGCCTTTGGTAATCAACTCATCAACTTGTCTCTGCAACTCTTCATGCTCTCTTGGATTCATTCGATAGGCTGCCTTGTTAGGTAGAACGGAACCTGGAACAAGGTCAATGTGTTGTTGTATGTCTCTCATGAATGGAAGACCCGGTGGAAGCTCTTCCGGAATAACATCAGGAAATTTCTTAAGAAGTGGTTGTAAGATAAGAGGAATTTCAGTTGGGTCTTTCTTTTCTACTACCACTAGAGCATACCCTTCTCTACATTCTGTTAAAGTTCTCTCAACTTCACATATAGAAAGTAGATTACTACCCTCCTCTTTAGAAGGTTTAGGTGTATTCAACATTCTTAACGAAGCTAAGGTAATTTTGGTTCCATCTTTTTCGAAAGAATAAGTGTTTTTGAAACCATCATGAAAAGCTCTTCTATCAAACTGCCATGGTCTACCAAGCAATATATGACATGCATCCATTGGAGTAACATCACACAAAACTTCATCCTTGTAATTTTTTCCAATAGAGAATTGAATTAAGCATTTCTTAGTTGCCTGGATATCATTGCCCTTTTTAAGCCATTGAAGCTTGTAAGGATGGGAATGAGGTTCTGTTTTCAGGTTGGTTTCTCCACCATGGTTGTGGACACCACATTCTCACAACTTCCTCCATCAATGATGACATTACATACCTTGCCACTAAAGGTGCATTTGGTGTGGAAAATGTTGTTCCAAAGCCAATCTTCTTCTACGTAAGATGACTTCAAGATCCTGCGAATAACAAGAGACTCCCCTTGATCCGCATACGTCCATTCTTCCTCGAAGCCTTCATCAACTGGTTCATCCTCAACATCATCTTCCAAATCTTCCTCAACAAGTGAAATCATCTTGTGATTTGGACAATCAGAAGCAATATGCCCAAAACCATGACATTTAAAGCATTTTCTATTTGAATTAGAAGTATTGGGGCCATTTTGAACCTGCTGGAGCTTCACTCTTGGCTGGTGGTTTGGCTTCATCCTTGGCTGATTTGGCAGCTGCAACTTAGGAATAAGGGGTGGCCTTGGCAGTAGAACTACTCTCTCGGTTGGTGATTCCTCTTTGGTTGAAAGGTCGATAGGTACTTTGGCGCCCTTCCTTCAATTGCTTTTCGACCTTGTGTGCTAGCTTACAAACATCGTTGTAAGTCCAATAAGGCTGTAACTGAACCACATTACTAATTTCGGAACGTAACCCTCCAAGGTAACGGGCTACCATTTGCTCCTCCGGTTCGACAATATCACAACGCATCATGGAGTGATCAAACTCTGCTGTGTAATCTTCCACAGAAAGTTCATTGTGCCGGAAGTTATGGAACTTGAGAAAAGCATCTTGCTGATAATGATCTGGCAAATACTTCCTCTTGAGAGCCTTCTTCATCTTTTCCCATGTCACAATACGACTTTTTCTTTCATGTTCCCTTGCTTCTTAACGTGCTCCCACCAAAGAGAAGCATGCTTTCTCAACTTGATGGCAACAAGCTTTACCTTGTGGTGTTCTGGAACATCTTTGTAATCAAAGATTCGCTCAATGGTGTTGAGCCAATCAATGAATTCATCGGGCTGCATTCTTCCTTCAAATTCTAGAATGTCCACCTTGACATCATAATGGCATCGGACATCATGAAGTCTTAGATTATGAGAATGAGGTGGAGTGTTGTCACTAGAGGCGTGACTATGAGCTTGGTGAAAAGGATTAACATCCTCTCCATCGTCGTTGGAAACTTCATTATCCGATTCATGATGAGAGGCATCATGATCAAAGGCTTCAACACATTGTAAACGTTCTTGGAGCTGCTGGACTTGTCTCCTCAAATTCTCTACTTAGATATCTCGCGGGTCTCTTTCGGGGACTAGTGGGGGTTGGTTAGCTTGAGCATGACGACCACGAAGAGCTATAGAAACAAAAACTTTGAGTAACCTTGCTCTGATACCAATTTGATACCGGACAAAAAAGAATAAGGAAACAAACACTCAAACTCACACATACAAGATAGATAGAAGTTCACCACCCAAGAGATAACACCAAAGGGATATAGATTATCACCACCCAAAGAATTACAACAAGGGATACAGAACTAGGAACTCACCACTCTAAGGTTCACACCAAAGAGATACAGAAATACAAGGAGAACTCTCCTCTCAAAGCCAATGGATAGTTTTTAACTTCAACTCTGTTCCCCTACACTAGCACACACAACTATTTATTGAAGCTTAGAACAACCCTCTAAGCATAGGATAAACACTTGATGCAACTAAACAATCAACTAGGATAGTCAAGGAGCAGCAGTTTCGTGCAGCAGCCAAAGTGGACAAACAGCTACCTTTGAAGTCAAAGTGTGAAACACGTGTGCCTGACAGTTAGATAGCAGCCAACTTAAAACGGCCATAACTTTCTCTATCTAACTCCAAATGCATTCAAACCAGTTTTGATGGAAAGATGAGACTCTGAACTTCAAGTTTGACCTAGACATGTGCTTAATGATGAAAGAATGGCCGGCTATGATGTTCTAGAAGAACACAGTAGACTGGATCCGGATTTCAGCATTTTGGCCTTTGCATTCTGCTGGGCTTGTGGACTTAATTGGAATGAAGCTTGGACTAATGTTAAATCTTCATTGCTGGACATACCCATGTCAATTAGGTTTATAGTTTGGGCCCTAAAGTTTCGTATTTTGTCAATTTAATCCATCCATCCATTTCTTTCGTTTAGATTTTGTTAAATATTGTGCGACTTACATGTGATTGTCAAAACAATGTCCTACTATTAAAAAAAAAATTGTGAAAGAAAAATTGCTCTATGAATAAGAACAGAGAGCAAAATAATCTGTCTTTCCTTCTCTCTTCAGTCTATCCATTCTCCAGCCTTCTTGCATGGTTACAATCCTACAATCACCAAGTTTGTTCAGTACCTCTTTCTCTGTCAAAACCTTCAAGACACATTGACAATTCCACATAGGATGACAACGGCAAAGGCGAGCTCAAAGTTCCCAATGGTGGTACAAGTTCAGGGATTGGACTCAGATTTTCCCCCATCTTGCAAAGTGCACCATCATATTCGAAGTACTAAAGTGAAAAAAGAAAGAAATGCCTGGAAGAAAGCAAACTAACGATAAAGTTTGGTCAGAGACCATTGAAAATTTGAGACCCTTTTCATGGTGTAGAGTTCATATTTTTATTCTGTTGTTGGCATAGGTGTCCAGGTGGGTCCAATAATGCACTGCATACACAAATTACTTCCTTAAGCATTAAAGATATAGAAGGGTAAGCATGGAATATAAAATGTCTAAAATGTTCTAATCATGAATTAATTACAAGGTCGCATGTCCAGGTTCTTGTAGACTGCAGTGGAGACGATGAGATTGAAAGAAATCCAGAAACTGCTTTTTTGAATAAGAAATCTGCTCTTCTGCATCTGGTGGAGGGAAGGCCAGTTTCCAAGACAATTGTTTTCTGTAACAAGGTACATTTGAGCTCTTATGCATTGGGGGCTCTCCGTGTAAATCTAGTATAGCTGGCTTGTGTCTCACTGTGATTTTTGCTATGTCATCAGTTTCTTACTTGATCAATATGTATAAAGAAAACGTATATATAACATTTTATTCATAAGTTATTTGAATTATTCTGATTTATGGTAGCTTATACCTTCTCAATTTGCAGATTGACACATGTAGAAAAGTTGAGAATGTATTAAAACGTTGTGATAGAAAAGGAACTCGCGTCCAAGTTCTACCCTTCCATGCTGCTGTGGCTCAAGAATCAAGGCTTGCAAATTTCAAGGAGTTCACCCGTTCTCAGGCAGATCAAGTCTCTCTGTTTTTGGTTTGCACTGATAGGTATTTTATTTGAGTTTTATGCATTATTTACCTTTGATCAACCTTCATAGCACCAGCATCTTTCTATAAAATGAAATGCATAATATAGCAGCTTTGATGTAGCTGAAATTATTTCAGAGCTTCCCGTGGAATTGACTTTACCGGGGTGGATCATGTTGTACTCTTCGACTTCCCGCGTGATCCAAGTGAATACGTGCGTCGGGTTGGGAGAACAGCTAGAGGTGCCGGTGGGAAGGGTATGGCATTCATCTTTGTGGTTGGGAAGCAAGTTTCCCTTGCAAGAAAGATAATGGAAAGAAACCAGAAGGGTCACCCATTGCACGACTTGCCATGTGCATGTTAGGTGAATGAGAGAGCTCAATTGCTCATGCAAATTGCAAATGCTGGTTTATGTTTTCAGATACACTGCATTCTGGGGAAACATGCAGCATATTTGGAGCTTCTTCTCTTAGCTAGCCAATGTTTTACATAGTTGCTACTTTGCATTGTTTTCATCTGAAAAGAAAGAAAGGAAAATGAAAAAGATACTTGCACAACTCTATTAACCTCTTCCGTCACCCACGTTTGCTGCAGCATACGCTTGCAGCTCGGTCTCCAATAGACTAGACAAGGCCACGGTTACTGCCTATGAGATTAAGAGTGCGTTCGTCATTATCATTTTGCGATAAAGAGTACAATTTTAAATCAAACGGTTTTGATATACGTGTATGTGACGATTATGTATATGCAATCCTTGATTTACGTCAAGATGAAATCCATAATCACTTTGATTGGAATGAAAGAGATGAAATATCTCCTTGTGATAAAATTAATGGGAATTAATTATTCTAAATCTTGGGCCTGAATATTTTAGTAAGAAGCTACTAAAATTAAATGTACTTGGTGAAATGATTTCAAGAGTATGAGAATAATTTTGAGAGATTAAATGGGGAACTCAAGGATTAAGAGCATCTCTAAAAAGATAGCCAAATGGCTCATAATAGTCAAATTTGACTATTATAAGCCATTTTTCATTTCCAGCAAATTAGGCTTTTTAACTTTTCCCAACTATTTTGCTACAGTAATTCCCTGTAAACTCTAGAATGGTTTGTTTATTGTTTTATCTCTCTCCCTCTCCCTTTGCCCTCTCTCTCACCCATCCACACAACAATGGCTATAAAACAATAAAAATAATGTTAAAAAATAATATTTCAAGAAAGTAGAGAATTGAATAGATAGTTTATTAGAGTCTGTATTGAAAAACTAGTACCTAAAATACAAAAAGATGAATTTTGAGTAGCTAAAACACCTAACGTTGCTGAAATAGTAAAATAAAAGTTGGCATGGCTTTAGTTTCACTATGAATATTTCGTGGTAACATAAAACAAGCTCTATTGTTTAGAAAGAGAGGCTCTGGAAAAAAATAAATGAATAAATAAATTCCTACCCACCTCCTTAGTGAGGTCTTTTCCGTTGCCTCATGTAGCCTTTCCGGGGAGGGGGAAAAGACTTTGCCTTCTCCTTTCTCTTCCTCTGTAGTGACCCAAATTACTAACTAGACATAAGTGGCTTAGTTGGGGGAATTAATTTGGACTTTGAGTCACTAAGGCTGCTACAAGGGTGATTTGGACTTTTGGGCGGACGTACGCTAGGTTAGGCGGATGTACGCTATTGTCTGTAGTGCGGATGTACGCGGGAGAACCACCGGACGTACGCTCTACAAACCGTACTGGTGGACTTACACGGGACCGGACGTACGCTACTTTTTAAGTATCCTTTGGACAATACCTGGACGTACGAGACAGCCTTTGAACCACTAGGCAAGAACCACAGGACGTACGCCCATTGGCTGGACGTCCGCTGCTTTTTGGGCCTATAAATAGGACCCAACCCTTCGTATTTTTCATAATTTCAGAACGCCCCTAAGCTGCCAATTTGTTCCAAGGTGTTTTCCAAGCATGTGAGTATTTGGTGAGTGTGTGTGTGCAAAGAGTTTGTGAGTTCAGAGCGTTTGTGAAGCGGAACTCTCGCGGTTTGTTTCAAGGAGGTAACATTTGATCCATAAGCTTTAGTTACACTGTTATGCTGCTTGGTTATTGCTTAGATGTAGTGGTTAGCCTAGTTGCACCTTAAAACCCATTGGGTTAACGTTTGGTTAGTTTAGCGTTGTTACGCTGCATGGAGGTTTTAAACTGGACTAAAAGGCCTTAAGTAGTACCCAGTAGCCTTAAGAGTCGGAGGATAGGCGAACAATGGAGAGAAAATGAGGTTCTCCCCGAGAACCCATACATGACGACGTCTGGTGTCGAGATCGGACCTGACTTGTCGTTGCCAGCGGACATCCTTTTGAGCTAGTCACTGTGTGGCAGGGAAACCCTATTTTCACCAAATGTCTTATAGCTTATGTTTTCCTTGATTAGGGTTGTGATAGTGGAATTAGGATTAATGGAAGGTTTTTCACAGATTTGGAGAACCCGGACCATTTGGAGTTTTCAGAGACATGTATCGACCCAGGTGAGTTTTAACTCACATAATGCCATTGTTATTTTTCATGCACTGCACGTTTTTTTTGTGTACCGAGAAAACATGCATATTTTACAACTCTCACAGTTTGTACTTTATAGCATATGAACTCTGTCATTTTGGGGAAAAACGTTGTACTGAATCTGTTAACCAAGCGAGACTTGTAAAAAGACATGCATGTAAAATACAGACAAGATAATTTACATTGTATGACATGGTACACCGGTACGTGCGGTAGTAATGGTCATGGGCTTACTATACATGTTAGCTTTATGGTCAAATGTGTGCGTTATGTGAGGGCTGTGGATCCATTGGTTTCGTGACCTTGATGCAACCATTCCCAATGGTTCGGCCACTATAGGACAGACGTCACCAGTTGGTGTGGGCCACTTGGGGTCGGACCCGATCATGCCACTAGTTCTACGTATGGTATGTTGTGAAATGGTTGGGGCACTGGCATTGTATTATAGGTTCCTCGGGACAGCATCAACCCTGCTGAGAAGGGGTAATATCTCGGGTAGATCATAATGTTGAACTATGACTATTGCTGACATCCTATGCATGTATCATCCTTATACATATATCACGCATAAATAATCTGTCATGGAGGAATTGTTTTGTTCAATAAATACCTAAGTTCATTTCCAAAAACTGGCATGGGCATTATCTGCGTTAAAAATCACTAAGTCTTAGACTTACCCTTTTGTTTATGTTTTCCCCATCATTACGATTATTTGTGCAGTTTAGCTGCACTAGACGAAGATGCCATCAAAGGTTATGTGGGTGATTGCTCAGGACCTGATACGGGTAGTTTTCGAGGACATGGACCCGGTTTGGCTTAGGACGATGTGGGAAGTGGAGGATCTGCCCGTGCAGATATGATTGAGATTCTGATCTCGTTAGCTTTGTTAAAACTTAAGTCTAGGCTTTGATCTGTTGATCCTTTGAGAACTATGCTGATGTAACATATTTTGGGATGTATCAATTTTTCTTGTTGACAGTCTGATGACCGGTACATTGATGGCTACTTGTTATGTTATGGATGTAGTATTCTATCTTTGGCATTGTTGTGTGATGTTTTATTTACCATCTCTTAAATCCCATAGTCTTTGTAAAGTCTTCCGCTGCAGTTTTCTTGTTACGACGAGGAAAGTGTTTTTCCCGGAGGTCGTGTCTCGGAGGGACATGGCTGGGATGGCGCACCGTGGGGTCAATTACTGGTTAATTGATATTCCCATAGGGCGAGGCGTCACAGTTGGTATTAGAGCTCTTAGACTCTAGGTTTGTTCGCTTGGTTCTAATAGAGTCGGTTCTAACTCTGCCCTTCGCTGTAGAGAATGCCGCCCCGAAGAACCCTTGCAACTGGACCTAATGCGCTGGATATCGAAGAAGGAAGTGTTCACCCGGAGCCTGTGGACATTCCTGTTGAGGAGTCGACACTCCCTGGGAGCCAAGTAATGGAAGCAATCGGTCTGTTGGTTTTGGCCATCGATCGGGATAAGGTTGCGAGACAGCCAGTTGAAGGAACTGGATGTTCGCTAAAGGATTTCTGCAGTCATCACTCGGAGAGTTTTGACGGGAAAGGCGACCACACTAGTGCTGAGAATTGGCTGAACGACGTGGAGGAGTTGCTAGCTACTCTCGGGTGTACTAGTGAGCAGAAAGTGGCTTATGCTATTTACAAGCTGACTGGGGAAGCTAAGCGCTGGTGGCAGGATAAGAAAGTAGTGCTTGTCACTGACTTTGGCTCAGAGACTAACATTTCTTGGGAAGTCTTCAAGCATGAGTTTAATCGGCACTTCTTTCCTAGAGTCGTGCAGGAGGCAAAGGCACGGGAATTTTTGGACCTGGTTGATCGGTGCCTAAAAGTGCTGATTTGGATCCCTTAATTTATATTCGTTAGGCCTTTAGCATTGTTAATATTTAATCATTTGTAGTGTTTTAGTATTTTGTGTTGTGCAGACATTGTGTCGCCACGGCATTCGCACGCATGCACAAGACTCACCCACGGATAGCCAGCGCACACGCGTGCACGCAGAAAGCACCCATGCAAGCGCCGCAAGCACAGTAGCACGTTCGCCGCAGCAGCAGTGACCCTAAGCGGTTATATGCGTTTGAACGCAGGTGCTCGCGGTTGAACGCACCTCCATGTCGCCCTAGCACGCAGTTATTTGAGGTTGAACGTGTAGCCGCGTTCGACCACAAATATCGGTAAGTTCAACGCAGTAGTGCTAACGCAATTCGGTCCAGCCACCTATAAATAGGACCTCGTGTATTCATTGTGAAGCACGCTTTTGGGAGGTGCCTCTAGGGCCCAAGCCCTCTTTTTTCACTGTAAATCCCTCCTAAATTGTCGTTTATTTAATTTATGTTTAACTTTACTTTTAATTAGTCTCTTTTCCTTCGCTTAATTTGTTTATATATATATGTGTGTAGTTCAGATTATTCGCTATTTAATTTATGTCTATTCGCTTTCAATGCATTTTAGTGACAAAAGTGTATTGATCGTAAAACTAACGTTGTAACCGGAGATACATCGGATATTCGTCTTAGGACCATTATCCGTTGTGACCTCTTGTAACGATGTTTGCCTCGTTAGTCCGACAAGATTGTGTAGCAACAATAGGATATACATATGCGCTTATCGACGGAAATATGAACAATGCGTTAACGCTCAAAGTATGCCTTGTAGCATAACTGTTAACAAATATGAGCTAAGCATGTTTATATATTAATTAATTAATTGTGAAGTGGATTAGGGACTGTAGTCGTTTTTATTTCTTTATTTTAATGCTTTTTAACTTAGTTTAATTTTCTGCTTTATTTTATTGCATTTTAGCTTAGTTTAAATTTCTGCACGTTACCTGTTCGACATTGGGACTAGGTTAAGATCTTATTAGTTTAAGCGCTTTAAAGTTGGTTTTCGACAAACACGATTCTCTGTGGGTTCGACACTGCTTGCACACCACATTACTACGATCGACTCGTGCAATTGGCGAGTACTATTTTTGGTACGACCAAATTTTGGCGCCGTTGCCGGGGAATCGGTGTTTTGTTGAAATTAATTTTTCTTGCTTAGATTAATTTTATCTTTCTACTAGTTATTTTAATTGTGCAATTATTTTATTTTATTTCGTGCTTTTGTATAGATAAAATCCAAAAAATTAGATTAGTGTTCTTTTGGTTTTGGTTTCTCGCTTTTTTGGTTTCGCTGAGTCTCGGAATTTCTGCTCGCATAAGGCGGTCGAACGCACACTCTACGATCGAACGCATTTCGGCATTTTCCAGATCCGCGCGTTCAAGGCCGCCGACACACCTTCGCGGCGAAAGCGCTACTGCTTTTAAACCAAGCGTGAAGATAGCGTCAACGATATCCATTGCGTCGAACGCACTGCAGGCTGCTATACATTTACGTGGCTGCGTCGATCGCTGCCTTCGCGCCGAGCGCACGGTTCATCAAAAAAAAAAAATTTAGATTGCACGCTCAACGCATTTTATGTAAGTTCGAACGTACGCCAAGGCCCAACCTTGCCTTGGTGAAGTTCGACCGCAGCCTTCACACACCCATCGATCGCACGCATGCGCTCAATGTGCTTGAATAAGTTCAACGCATTCCCTTCACACACATCGCCAAGATTGACGAAGTACGGTCGAACGTGACGATGTACGCTCAACGACTCGGTTTTAGGCCCATCCGCACTGCTTAGGTCACATTTCCTCTCCTCATTTTCCCTTCGCCGCATGAGTCCCCAACCCCACCTCCGCTATCTTCTCCTAAATCCAAAATAAACCCACACCCACCACCACCCACCGCCTCCCCACCACTGTCACACACCACCGCCATTCTCCACCGAACCACCACCGCCACCCAAATCCCCAAATTTCCCATTTTATCCCCAACCCACCCAAACCCAATTTTTCCAAAATAACCCCAATTTTTGATTTTTTGTTCAATCAAAGGCACAAATCCTCTCTGGATTGTGCCCTTGACTCAGGTTGGTTTTATTTGTTTCAGGGGTTGGGCATTTTCAAAAGGGTTCTTTAACCCTTTATTTTTGAGTGCACACCGTGCTCAACAAATTGCCTCAACGAACCTCCATCATGCCGAGAGGGCAAGGTTCATCCCGCCATCGGGTCGTCTCTGAGCCCAACCATCCATGGAGAGGAAGCTCTTGTTGGAGAACACTTTTGCTATCAACGAGGTGTTCTCCAACAATGAAACAACAAGTTGGGCGTCCGGAATTGAAGCGGGGTTGAAAAGACTTTCAAACCCGTCACCTCCACTGCATACTGAGCGGCTGGTGAGACTTTTACACTCACCGAGGCGTAGTGACCAGGAGATCTTTCTCCTCCATTAGGAAAAGACGTGGAGGTGACCGTCGGAGACATAGCTCGTTGAAGTGCAGCCATGAGCCGCTAGTCGGACACCCCGGCTTGAGTGCCCTCCATGCTCACACTCGGGGCGTCGTTTCGATATGTGTGAGGGGTGCGTCATGCACACGAGCGCCAGCAAGACGAAGATTCCTCGGAATCTTCTCTTCATAGATATGGTCTTGTACCGTAATGTGTGTCCTTTGGGACACAAGAAGACAGAGGCGAGACCTATTTCTCGTGCCTCTACTCATTCCACGAGAGGATTCGGTGTTCTATTAGGAGATTATCCGCGTCGGATCCAGAAATTCGTGAGGAGTCCATCATCGAGGCGGAGCACACGAAGGCGTGGGATTGCCTTTCCCTTTCTCATCACATATTCGAGAAAGATGGGGATCAAAGGCACATCGGACGGGCGATTCTTGATAGCCCACACTTTGGCTCCATTCAGTGGCGTCAGAGTCTATCCCACATGCCTAGAGCCGCACCACAGCTACAGCCAGAGCCCTGCACTGGAGCCTGAGCCCATGGACATTCCAGAGTTGGTAGCTGAGCATGAGATGGCTTTTGAGCCGCAGGAGCCTGAGGAGCGGCGGGAGGAGCAGCACTGAGGAGTGAGGAGGAGCGACTAGAGGAGGATGAGGAGTGTATCACGCTTAGACGCTCGACTTATTGCATTTCAGGACACCCTCGTGGACATACGATCCCGGATCGAGGACGTCGATTTCATTTGCAGATTTACAGAGGATGCTTTCGTCGGGGATGTGCTCGAGGTCCGGGAGATGTTCCGAGCCATCATGGAGAAGCGCCTCCAAAGCAGGACCTTCTGCACACCACCGACCGTGGCGTCTTTGTGACGTCTTGGTTTATTACACCCCTTGCACTTTGTTTTATTTTCTATATCAGACATGTGGACGTGTAGATTTTGAGTTTGGGGTATTTTATCATTGTGTGCACATTTTGTTTTAAATTATGCATTTATGATAGTTATGGTTTATTTTCATTGGTGTGTTTAATTTGGCGAACATATGATCACATTGATTAAAGGGATTTTCAGTTATGTTACTTTCATGGCATAATGAGATATTGTAGTTCAATTTGAGATTCACGAGCACAATTGGCACGTAATTTGTGGGATAAAATCTGGTTTTGGTTTTGTTAGTTTTGTAGCTTGAATGCATTGGAAAACCATTTAGAGAGATACCGTGGTTCATCAAAAAAAAATGATGATCATTTTGAGCTTTCCACGAGTAACCGGATCTCTTGCCTCATTAAGCAATGAGTATTAGCGTAAAAAGTGTGAAGTTAGATGTGGTTAGCAAAGCTTAGCCTTTTGACTCGAGTTAGTAGGTCCTTAGGTGTTTTTACGCCTAATGCCCTAAAACCATTTGGTTTGGGAGTCATTGACTTAACGCTTGATACATGGGTCAATTAGAAAGCTTAGTGAAGTTATGCAATAAAAAAAAAAAAATTGATGGACCTTGGTTGTTATTTTTGATGTGTTGACCAATGAACTTTGAGTGTCGAAGCATACACGACTAATGATTGGTTTTGAAATCCCATATTTTGTGCTAATCACACTTTCACTAGAATTGATTCTTGTATCTCATTTTGCCATGTTTGTATCCTGATTGTTAATTCCCTGAAATTTGTGAAGATAGTGTTTGTTTGATTAAGCTTGTTTTTGAATTTAAACCATGATTGATATATTCTTGTATGATTGAGAATAAAATGTGCACGATGTTTGTGGGTATCATTCTGAAAACCCTCACGAGACTTCACTCGTCCTCTAGGGAACTCCTAGAGGTTTAAAAGGCTTGTTGCATCACGCTCAATGCAATGCAATCGTTTCTCCCACAAAAGTGGACTTATGTTTTATTTTGTTTTTCATTTTGTTTTGCTAAGGGACTAGCAAAATGTAAGTTTGGGGTATTTGATCGGTGCCTAAAAGTGCTGATTTGGATCCTTAATTTATATTCGTTAGGCCTTTAGCATTGTTAATATTTAATCATTTGTAGTGTTTTTAGTATTTTGTGTTGTGCGGGACATTGTCTTGAATCATGGTTAGCAAGGGCAAGAAAGGACTTAAAGAAGAAAGGACTTAAAGTCGAAGCGCCTTGCGCCTTGCGACCGCATAC
Organism: Carpinus viminea; assembly: GCA_013348765.1. NCBI lineage: Eukaryota > Viridiplantae > Streptophyta > Magnoliopsida > Fagales > Betulaceae > Carpinus > Carpinus viminea. The sequence goes on along the minus strand of CP054668.1, from coordinate 37,602,681 downwards.
AGACGTGCACACCACATGCACGCAGCCGCGCATCACCCGACGAGCGGCGCCGCGCAGATCGCACGCACCCATGCAAGCACGGTCGCACGCAAGCCTTAAGCACGCTCACGTTACGCGGCAGCCCCTAGCGGTTATATGCGTTGACGCAGTGCTGTCGAACGCACCTCCATGTCGACCCTAGCATATTATTTGAGGTCGAGCGTGTAGCTTGCGTTCGACCACAAATCAGTGCGTTGAGCATAATCGATGTCCCACCTATAAATAGGACCTCGTGTATTCATTGTGAAGCACGTTTTGGAGAGTGCCTCTAGGGCCCAAGCCCTCTGTTTTCCAAATCCCTCCTAAATTGTCGTTTATTTAATTTATGTTTAACTTTACTTTTAATTAGTCTCTTTTTCCCTTCGCTTTAATTTGTTTATATATATATGTGTGTAGTTCGTATTATTCTGTCATTTAATTTATGTCTATTCGTTTCAATGCATTTTAGTGACAAAAGTGTATTGATTGTTGTTAGCCAATCGCCAAACGTCGACTAACGTTGCAACCGGAGATACATCGGATATTCGTCTTAGGACCATTATCCGTTGTGACCTCTTGTAACAGTGTTTGCCTCGGTTAGTCCGACAAGATTGTGTAGCAACAATAGGATATACATATGTGCTTATCGATAGACGGAAATATGAACAATGCGTTAACGCTCAAAGTATGCCTTGTAGCATAGCTATTAACAAATATGAGCTAAGCATGTTTATATATTAATTAATTAATTGTGAAGTGGATTAGGGACTGTAGTCGTTTTTATTTCTTTATTTTAATGCTTTTTAACTTAGTTTAATTTTCTGCTTTATTTTATTGCATTTTAGCTTAGTTTAAATTTCTGCACGTTACCTGTTCGACATTGGGACTAGGTTAAGATCTTATTAGTTTAAGCGCTTTAAAGTTGGTTTTCGACAAACACGATTCTCTGTGGGTTCGACACTCGCACTTGCACAACCACATTACTACGATCGACTCGTGCAATTGGCGAGTACTATTTTTGGTACGACCACTGGTCCAAGGAGAAATGTCGGTGATTGAGTATGCTGCAAAGTTTCTTTAGTTGTCGCGCTTTGGACTGTACCTCATTCCGACTAAGGAGAAGAAGGCTAAGAAGTTCGAATGGGGGTTGAACTCTCGCATTTGGATTATGATGAGTTGTTTCGACATTCGGGATTTCTCCCAATTGGTCGATAAGGCATCCATCTATGAAGAGAGTTTGAAGAAGAATGCGGCTGAGTACGCGGCTCAAAAGAGGAGGACTCAAGGAACTGGTACTTGCTGGAGGAGCCGGACCAGCTAAGAGGATGGCGGTGGGGAGTTTTTCACCCCAGAGGCCACAAGGACGTACCTTTGGTAACTCTCCAGCTTCGTCGCAAAGGACTCAGATGTCGGAGCTGTGCAAGAAGTGTAACTGTGTGCACTGGGGGCCTTGTAGGATGGCAACCGAAACTTGCTATCGCTGTGGCCAGTTTAGGCATTTTAGCAAAGACTGCGTGAGCAAGGGCGCTGCTCAGAAGCCTTTGGCACCAGCTATGGTTTACGCACTTGATCTTGGAGAATCTGAAGGAGGATCGGAAGTGGTGACAGGTACTGTCCCTATACTCGGATTTGAAGCTTCAGTTTTGTTTGATTCAGGGGCTACCCACTCTTTCATATCTGTAGTGTTTGTAAGGTTGTCTAGACTTGTAGTGAGAACTTTGGAACCTGGTTTAGCTGTAACTACACCCGTAGGGAAAACTGTGGTCTGTAAGCGTGTAGTTTGCGAATGCCCTGTTATCATTTGTGGAAGAGTACTTCCCGCAAACTTAGTTGTTCTCCCTATGTTTAATTACGACATTATTCTCGGAATGGATTGGTTGACGAAGCACTCGGTGATGATTGATTGCGTTCTAAAGCAAGTGACACTTACGCCTTGGGGAGAAGGAAAGGTGATGATGTACGTTGGACAACTAGCGAGGTCCTTACCTCCAAATATTTTGGCCACGCAGGCAAGGAAGCTCATCGTCAGAGGCGATCAGGCATTTTTGGCATTCATCATCACTCCAACGAAGCAAGCAAAGAAGAATCTGGAAGATATTCCTGTGGTGTGCGAATATCCAGATGTCTTTTTGTCAGACTACTCTGGGTTACCACCACGGAGGAGGTGGAGTTTGGGATTGAATGTGTGCCGGCACTAATCCTATCTCAAAGGCACCATATAAGATGGCGTCTCCAGAGTTGAAGGAGTTAAAGGAACAACTCCAAGAACTCTTGGATAAGGGTTTCATTCGCCCTAGTATATCATCGTGGGGAGCACCAGTGTTGTTTGTCAAGAAGAAAGACGGGTCGATGAGGATGTGCATTGACTATCGGGAGCTGAATAAGGTGACAATTAAGAATCAATATCCTTTGCCAAGGATCGACGACCAGTTAGATAAGCTACAAGGAGCGCGGGTGTTTTCTAAGGTCGATTTGCGCTCAAGCTATCACCAAGTACAGGTGAAGGAAGAGGACATTCCTAAAATAGCCTTTAGGACTCGTTATGGACACTACGAGTTCTTAGTTATGTCTTTTGGACTAACTAACGTGCCAGCGGTCTTTATGGACATGATGAACAGAGTCTTTTACTACTATCTGGATCAGTTCATCGTTGTCTTTATTGACGACATACTAATCTACTCAAAGACGTCGGAAGAGCACAAGGAGCACTTATGCAAGGTATTGGAGAGACTTAGGATCGAGAAGCTCTATGCTAAACTCAAGAAGTGCGAGTTTTGGCTGGATAGCGTGTCTTTCCTTGGACATGTCATTTCGGGAAAAGGAGTAACAGTTGACCCGGAGAAGGTGAAGGCTGTGGTCGAGTGGACAAGACCAACTAGCGTATTTGAGATTCAGAGTTTCTTAGGACTCGCTGGTTACTATCGACGCTTCATCGAAGGTTTTTCAAAGCTGTCGGGGCCACTCACTGCTTTGACTAGGAAGAATGCTCGTTTTGTTTGGACGGACGAGTGTGAGCAATGTTTCCAAGAGTTGAAGAGGCGATTGGTAACTACTCTAGTTTTGGCATTGCCTACGGAATCTGGGAATTTCGTGGTATATAGCAATGCTTCTAAGAAAGGTTTGGGTTGCGTATTGATGCAGAACGACAATGTTATTGCCTATGCTTCATGCCAATTGAAACCATATGAGCAGAACTACCCTACACATGACCTAGAGTTGGCAGCAGTGGTGTTTGCTCTTAAGATTTGGAGACATTACTTGTACGACGAGCGGTGCGAGATCTACACAGACCACAAGAGTTTGAAGTATCTCTTCACTCAAAAGGAGCTGAACATGAGACAGAGGAGGTGGCTAGAATTGATCAAGGATTATGATTGTGAAATCAATTATCACCCCGGCAAGGCTAACATAGTAGCAGATGCGTTGAGCAGGAAATCAACAGCAGAGCTTGCTGCTCTAGGGATTTCTCAACCCCAGTTGATTAAGGAACTCACTGGGATGGGCCTGAAGTAGTAGGCAAAGGCATGCCTGTACATTTGGCTAACCTCATGGTTCAGTCAGAATTGCTTGCAAGAATCAAGGCAACTCAGCTCGAAGATCCTGAGTGTGCCAAGATCAAGCAACAACTTGCAGAAGGTAAGGCAAGGGATTTTTGTCTTAAGGAAGATGGGTTGCTCACCCATTTCAAGCAAGTATGTGCACCAGGAAACGGAGAACTAAGGAAGGAGATAATAAGCAAGGCTCATCATTCTCCGTACACTGTGTATCCTGGAAGCACCAAGATGTATCGTGACGTAAAGGGGTCATATTGGTGGAACAATATGAAAAAGGACATTGCGAAGTTTGTAAGGCAGTGTTCGACCTGCCAACAAGTGAAGGTAGAACATCAGAGGCCGACAGGGACGCTTAAGCCGTTGCTTGTACCGAAGTGGAAGTGGGACGATATTGCTATGGATTTTATTTTAGGATTACCCAAGACACCCACTGGAGAAGATTCCATTTGGGTTGTTGTTGATCGATTGAAGAAGAGTCCTCATTTTATTCCCATAAGGGTTAAGGATCCGATGGATAAGTTAGCCAAACTATATGTCCAGAATGTAGTTCGTCCACATGGGTACCATCGGCAATCGTTTCGGACAGAGACTCACGTTTTACCTCAAGGTTCTGGCAAAGTCTTCAGAAGGAAATGGGGACGGAGCTAAAGTTTAGTACTGATTTTCATCCTCAAACAGACGGCCAATCTGAGCGGACAAACCAGATCTTAGAAGATATGTTGAGGGCGTGTGTGTTGAAATTCAAAGGAAGCTGGGTTCAGTACCTACCTTTGATCGAGTTTGCTTACAACAACAGTTATCAGGCGACTATTGGAATGCCGCCATATGAAGCACTTTATGGATGAAAGTGCCAGTCACCTTTGTATTGGGACAACATTGGTGAAAGACAGACCTTGGGGCCGGAGCTAATTCAAGACACTCGTGAGAAAGTGCGTGTCATCAAGGAGTGCATGAGTGCGGCTCAGAGTCGGCAGAAGAGTTATGCTGATAAACGAAGGAGGCCTTTGGAATTCAAAGTGGGAGATCGTGTGTTCCTAAAGGTATCACCTATGAGGGGAGTAATGCGGTTTGGGAAGAAGGGGAAGCTTAGCCCCAGATTCATTGGGCCGTTTGAAATTATTCAGAAAGTGGGGAAGTTAGCATATAGGATTGCTTTACCCCCAGATCTGATTGGGACGCATGATGTTTTCCACGTATTGATGTTAAGGAAATACATCACTAATCCCGAAGTAATTGTGGAGTATGAGCCGTTGGGCATCCAAGAGGGATTAACCTATGTGGAGGAACCAGTTAGAATTGTGGATAAGAAGGAGCAAGTGCTACGTACTAAAACAATTCCTATCGTCAAGGTACTATGGCGTAATCATGGAGTAGAGGAGGCATCATGGGAAGCAGAACATGATATGTAGAGCCGTTACCCGCATTTGTTTGAATGATTGTGTATGACTCTTTCTTTTAAGAATTTGCTTGGACAGTATACCTATTTCCATTTTTGGGTAAGGAAATAGCTGACTAAGGAAGGGTTGTTTTCTCTTCAAGATTATGGCACCTATACTAATCGATTCAGATTGCGTATGGAACTACTCTTTCTGCGAATGGATAGATCTGGGAGTAGAAATCGATGAGGATTGGTATAGTGTGGGCAACATCGAATACGATGCACTCGATGACTTACAGGGCAATTTTCTGCAACTGTTTGAAGAAGAGAATGTACCAATTAATGGATGGGACGAGATAATTTAGGAACCTACTGAGCACGGCAGGAATAACATATGGACGGGAGGTAACATTCTACATCTCCTGAGTGCTATCCTTTTGGTATTTGTTTCGGATTTTCGGGGACGGAGTTCTTATAAGGAGGGTAGAATGTAGTGACCCAAATTACTAACTAGACATAAGTGGCTTAGTTGGGGGAATTAATTTGGGCTTTGGGTCATTAAGGCTGCTAGAAGGGTGATTTGGACTTTTGGGCGGACATACGCTAGGTTAGGTGGACGTACGCTATTGTTTGTAGTGCGGACGTACGCGGGGGGGACCACCGGATGTACGCTTTGCAAACCGTACTGGTGGACGTATGCGGGACCACCGGACGTACGCTACTTTTTGAGTACCCTTTGGATAATACCTAGATGTACGAGACAGCCTTTGAACCACTGGGTAAGAACCACCGGACGTACGCCCTTTGGCCATACGTTCGCTGCTTTCTGGGCCTATAAATAGGACCCAACCCCCTCGTATTTTTCATAGTTTCAAAATGCCCCTAGGCTACCAGTTTGTTCCAAGGTGTTTTCCAAGCTTGTGAGTGTTTTGTGAGTGTGTGTGTGCAAGGAGTTTGCGAGTTCTGAGCTCGTCAGTGAACTCTGTTTGTTTCAAGGAGGTAACATTTGATCCATAAGCTTTTGTTACGTTGTTATGCTGCTTGGTTATTGCTTAGATGTAGTGGTTAGCCTAGTTACACCTTAAAACCCGTTTGGGTTAACGTTTGGTTAGGTTAGTATTGTTACGCTGCATGGAGGTTTTAAACTAGACTAAAGGGCCTTAGGTAGTACCCAGTAGCCTTAGGAGTCGGAGGATAGGCGGACAATGGAGAGAAAATGAGGTTCTCCCCGAGAACCCCATACAATTTAACGGACGGCTCGAGACGACATACGACTTTGTCGTTGCCATAGCTTATGTTTTCCTTGATTAGGGTTATAGTGGAATTAGGACTAATCAAAGGTTTTCCATGCATTTGGAGAACCCACCATTTGGAGTTTTCAGAGACACGAGTTTTGTGAGTTTTAACTCACATAATGCGCATTGTTATTTTCCATGCACTGCACGTTTATTTTGTGTACTGAGAAAACATGCATATTTTACAACTCTCACAGTTTGTACTTATAGCACATGAATTCTGTCATTTTGGGGAAAAACGTTGTGCTGAATCTGCTAACCAAGCGAGACTTTTAAAAAGACATGCATGTAAAATACAGACAAGATAATTTGCATTGTATGACATGGTACACCAGTACGTGCGGTAGTAATGGCCATGGGCTTACCATACATGTTAGCTTTATGGTCAAATGTGTGTATTATGTGAGGGCTGTGGATCCATTGGTTTCGTGACCTTGATGCAACCATTCCCAATGATTCGGTCACTACAGGATAGACGTCACTAATTGGTGTGGGCCACTCGGGGTCGGACCCGATCGTGCCACTAGTGCTACGTACGGTATGTTGTACAATGGCTGTGACACTGGTATTGTATTATAGGTCCCTCAGGACAGCATCAACCCTGCTGAGAAGGGGTAATATCACGGGTAGACCACAATGTTGAACTATGACTATTGCTGACATCCTATGCATGTATCATTCTTATACATATATCACGCATAAATAATCTGTCATGGAGAAACTGTTTTATTCAATAAATACCTGAGTTCACTTCCAAAAACTGGCATGGGCATTATCTGCGTTAAAAATCACTAAGTCTTAGACTTACCCTTTTGTTTATGTTTTCCCCATCATTACGATTATTTGTGCGGTTTAGCTGCACTAGATGAAAATGCCATTGGAGGTTACGTGGGTGATTGCTCAAGACCTAATACGGGTAGTTTTCGAGGACATGGACCCGGTTTGGCTTAGGACAATGTGGGAAGATGGAGGATCTGCCCGTGCAGATATGATTGAGATTTTGATCTCGTTAGCTTTGTTAAAACTTAAGTCTAGGCTTTGATCTGTTGATCCTTTGAGAACTATGCTGATGTAACATATTTTGGGATGTATCAATTTCTCTTGTTGACGGTCTGATGATCGGTACATTGATGGCTACTTGTTATGTTATGGATGTAATATTCTATCTCTGGTATTGTTGTGTGATGTTTTATTTACTATCTCTTAAATCCCATAGTCTTGGTAAAGTCTTCCGCTGCAGTTTTCTCTTTACGACGAGGAAAGTGTTTTTTCCAGAGGTCGTGTCTCGGAGGGACATGGCTGGGATGGCGCACCGTCGGGTCAATTACTGGTTAATTGATGTTCCCATTGGGCGGGGCGTCACACCCCCCCTCCATTTATCCTTGTTTTCTTGTTCGTTCTTGTTTGGGTTTTCTATGTTTTGTTTTTGTTTTGTTTTGTTTTTGTGCAGCTATGTTGCATGTTGCCATCCCTCTCTACCATCGCTGTTCCGCTATCGACAACCTCTCAAGTGCTGCAGCGCCACCTAGCCCATCATTCTCAGCCCTCGTGGCGGCTCTCGGTGGTCGTTTGGGACATAGATCGGGTTTCTTCAAAACCCAATTGTAATACCCTAATAAAAGCAATTGTCTTTAGTAAAAGATTTTCTATAAAGAACGACTAAAGATTTTATATATAGCATGGTTTTATAACAAAAAGACTTAAGATCATACATATCACCCCAAACTCCTAGAAGTATTGAGGAAAAAATCCAAGCTCACCCCTTTCTGATCGTATGTATGATAGGGGACTATCGGATGTACGCCCTTATCTTTAGTGAGGCCGTACGACAGGGGATCACTGCACGTAAACCCTTGTGTTTAGTGAGGACATACGATAGGGAACCATTGGACGTACGCCTCTAACCTTTAGTGAGCACGTACTGGGGACCACATTGGACATACGCTTCTTTTTGGATGACCACTAGTTAATAATTGTATGTACTATGGAACCTTTGGATTGTTTAGTAAACAGTATCGGACGTATGCCCATATAGTACCGTATGAATGCTGGTTTTCAAAATAGTTGGTAGCACCTTCAACTTTTCCCACCTATAAATAACCTACTTCCCCTCTCCACTTAAATGTATTTTTCACCTAGACTCTCTGTGAAACCTCTTGTGGGAGTGTCTTGTGAGTTTTGTGATTTGAGAGAAGAAATGAAGAATGCTTGTGTTCTTGCCATTCTCTAAGGTAACCCATGCTCATTTCTATCCTTTTAATATTGTTCTTACTATGTTATAAGTTTCAAATACACTATGTTAAGTTTCTACATTTTTTTCTTATAAAAACAAAGAAACGTTTTCAAAAGAGTTGAAACTGCCTCTTTTATTTGTGTTGTATGTTGATGAGCTTTTCTTACAAAGCTTGTGCTTATTTAGTAGCTTAGAAGGAGTTATAGTAGCTTCTAGATTTTGTAAAAGCCTTAAAACTTATTTTGGAGCTTTTGGCTGGAATGCCTAACTCACAAATCGGATGTACGCTCTCGAGCTTGTACATACAACCAGAAGGTTAGGTGTTTGCCCTTTAGCCCCATTTGTACAACTTAGATCCTAGCAACCCTATGTGTTAGATCGGACCTAGTATCCTACTTCTAAGGATCCTTTAGTACTACACATAAGATGTGTCATATTTCATTATAGCAGGGCTTAGCAATGTTGGGGGATTCAAGCGAGCGTACAAGGTAAGTAAATGCTTACGAACACTGTCCTTAAAAGCGTGGGATATATCAATTGACAGACCATGAGTATAATACAAGTATGTCTGCATTTTGTAATTACTTGGTAACTGCTTTATTAACTGATTGATAAGATGCATTGTATGACAAGGTACACCAGTACGTGCAGTATATTGGCCATGGGCGATCAATATAGGACATACATTATTAGTGGTGTGGGCCACCCAAGGTCAAACTCATCCATGCTGCTAGTGTTATGGATGGTAGCGTACAATATCTGATACACCAATATTGTATTATAGGTCTCTCGAGATAGTGTCAACACTACTGAGAAGGGGTAATATCTCGGGTAGACAATACATGAGAGTTATGACCTATAAAGCACTAGTCTTTCTGCATTAAAACACCTGGGTAATTGCCACTGGAAGTACACCACACTTTTATGGTGTATTAACAGAGTCAACACCTCATTTTGAATGCTTACTAAAACTACATGTTTATTCTACTTAAATGGACTCATATCATACCTAGTTGCGAGATTTACTTACTAAGTCTTTAGACTTACGCTGTTGTTACCCTTATAGGAAATGTGTTTCTAAAACCCAAGTATGATATTGTTATCACTACAGACTTTGCTGTAAGATCTTCATGCTATTATTTGATTCACCTTATATTATCATTAGCCATATCTTTAATTTGAGGATATTACTTGTCTATTTGATGATTTACTAGTTTCTCATATTTTTTTTCACCTTCCTATGCATTAACTTTGATAATGCTTAGAGGGGGCAATTCCCATTGGACCACAAGTTGGTTTAAATGGGGTAATTGCCAGTAATCCTGCCAGGTTAGCCAATGTTAATTTTAGGGGCTTTACAATATGGTATCAGAGCATACGATCTTGTTGATCGTAGTAGATAATCTAAGAATAGGCTATGATACCTTAGGTATAAATCGTAAAGACCAGAGCATATAGGATAGAGTTAAGTCCTCTAATTATTGTTTGATTGCGGTGAGGGCTATAGTAACAGCCTTCTTGATTGCTTAGTTTAGAATTGAGTGGGATCACCTATTCTATGCTATAGGCTATTGATCACGCTTCACACTCAGTTGTGTGAGGGGTGCCGGCCTTAGGCAATTGTTCACGAATGGTAGGCAGAGTACAGGTTGTATGCACCCGAATATAAACCCCGTGATGAGTGCTATTTAGTGCTCGTTCACACCCCTTTATTTACGTTTGTTAGGCCATTAGTTTTGTTAATATTTACTAATTTGACTTGTTTTGAATGTTTTGTTTTAATCAGGTCCTTGCATCACGAATTGACCAAGGGAGCAAAATGGACATGAAGAATCCCGAAGTGCGTTCGAACGCATGGAGTGCGGTCGAACGCAGACGCTGTCGCACGCAAGGCTCGAGGATCTAACGCAGTCCCAGCCAGCCCACCACGGAGCCGGCCTCGGTTTTCTACGGTCAGTGTATGCGACCGTGGATAACCGCACGCTCAACGCACTTACTGCTCAAACGCAGTTATTTTCCAGCAGGGCCCTTGGTCATTTGTTTTTGGAGTTAGTTTTCTTTGGGCGATTTTTAGAGAGCATTTGCGTCTTAGCTTTGCTCTGCCTTTTATTTATAAGCTTTTACTTTAAATTTAATTTTAATGCATTCCTTACTTTAGTTATGCTTTGTTATTCAATGGGTGGCTAAATCTTCAACTTAGGTTGAAGATGAAGCCTCACACCCTTAGTTTACATTCTGCTTTTACATTTTATGCTTTATTTTCCGTCATTTAATTCCGTACTCATCATTTAATTTCTGACAAATAATTGAATGGTTGTGTGTTGTTGATACATTGATAGTCATCCGTGATGTGTTCCAAGTCGGTGCACAACGAGTTCTTGATTGTGATTTAATATCCACTGTGATCCAAGGATACAGTGGATGATTTTATCCATAATCAACACTCATTGTAGCTCCTTAACGGTAAACACATCATTCAGCTTGACTTGTGTCAGTAACCACGATAGAGTGTGTTGAAGGGTTTAAAGTTTAAAAACGGAAAATGAGCATAAAATGTATTAAGCTAATCTTTATTGGGTGAGGTTCATCTTTTAACCTTAGTTATTTTTATCCATACATTTGCATTTTTAATTTCTGCAATTTCATTGTTCGACATCATCTCTTACTTTGGGGCTAGGTTAAGATATATTAAATTTAAGAGTCGTGTTGGTTTTTAATTACAAAACTCCGTTCTCTGTGGTTCGATCTGGTACTTGCATAACGCTATAATGACCTAACGGTTCGTTCTCTTAAAGTACCCAAATTTGGTACGATCAAATTTTGGCGCCGTTAGAAACGATTGTTTTGTTTAAAATTAACATAATTTTAGATTGATGTATTTTTCTACTAGTTTTTATTTTCGCATTGTGCATTACTGTTTATAGTTTATTTTCTGCTTTAGTTCATTTTTGTTAATTTTAGTTAAGTTTTTAGTCATTTTTCAGTGCTTCAGTTCTGGACATATCAGCGCCGACAGCAGGCGGTCGAACGCAAGGTTTTGCGGTCGAACGACTGCCGCTTATTCCGTGATCGTCAGACGCTCACAAGGCGAAAGCCTTAATTTCGATGCATTCGCGACGCCACACACGCATTCACGCGCACACCTCGACAAAGACGCAGTGTCTAACTGCCACATTCTTGCCATCAACATACCAAAAGGCAATATGTTCTACCTTTAATTTCCATAGATTGTTAGAATTATTTTAGTTGTTTAAAGCGCCTATTTTGAGTAATTTGAGTCTGTGATTAGTTGTGATTAGTTTATTTTTCATTCTTAGTTTTTGCTTGTGTTTTTGTTTAGCTAATTAGTTCTAGTTACTAGGTGTTTAAATTAGCTTGCTTTTCATTGCTGTTTTGTAATTTTAGCTAATTTTGTTCTCTGTTTTATTCTTGGTTCTGTTTTCTTTGCATATGTTCATATTTGTTTCATTTAGTTTTTTTTACATGATTATGATAAGCTAGTGTTCAATATGTTTTAGCTCTTTTGCTGCATCTTTTGCTGTTTTGTTTGTTCTGCTTAGTTGTGCATACTTTTATTCTGTTTTTGCTATCTTATTTCTCCTGTTGTTTTGTTGCACCTTTTTAGCTTTTTTAGCTTGCTTTAGTTCCTAGTTAGATTTAGTTGATTTATGCATGGTCGACGTTCTTTGAACTTAGAATTAACACCACTAGATCCCAACCTAGAAAGACACATTAGGAGAGCCGAGCTCGAGAGCTGAGATGGGAGACAATCAAAGAGAGCCGCAGATGGAACAGCATGAAGAAAATCGGAGGGATGAGGAAGAGGAGAACGAGGAAAATGAAGATGCAAGAGCTGGGAACGGGAGCATGACGTATGTATGAGTTGGATTTCACGACAGCATTACATGAACTGCTTGCACTCTCTGCATAGTGTTACCAACAAATGCCACTCATTATGATCTTAAGCCACATGTGATTCAGATGTTACCATCTTTCTATGGCTTAGATCATGAAAACCCGTATTCCTCAGAAGTTCGTGAGCATAACCGCCACAACCAAATTTCAAAACTTCTCAGGAATCATCAATCTTGACTATTTCCTTTCTCCTTCATGCGAGAGCCACGAATGGCTCGATTCCTTAGCACCTTGTTCCATTACATCCTGGAAAGAACTATTGAAACAGTTCTACCATAGATTCTATCCAATGTCCAGAGTAAATGATGCTAGAAAGGAAATCAACTCATTTTCTCGTGAGGATGAAAATTCACGAGTGAAGATTCAAAGATATGTTAATGAAGTGTCCACCCCACGGGTATGAGAAATGGCGTTTAGTTCAATTTTTCTACCAAGGGTTGTCTCAAACCAACCGTAGCATGATTGAACTAATGAATGGTGGGACATTCCTGAATTTGACGGGAGATTTGGCATACAAAGCTTTGGAAAAGATTGCTGCCAACACACAAATCTGGGATTTCTCCAGTTGTCGTGATAAATCTGCCCGGAAGGACAAGAAAGGAGGCATCCTGGAGCTAAAATGTGAGCAGGAGTTGACTCAAAGGATGGATGCGATTATGAAAAGGTTGGACGAGATGAGTGTAGGAAAGCCTGTAAATGCCGTAAACACACTCGCTGTAGAGAGTTGTTCTGTCTGTGCTAGTCCTATGCACCAAGCACAGAATTGTCCATCAATGACAGTTTTTGAGATGGAACAAGTGAACGCTTTCAATAGCTTTCAAAAGCCGTCCAGTGGGCCATATTCTGAGACATATAACCTGGGTGGAGAAATCACCCCAATTTTTCATGGAAACAGAATCAACCCAACACCAATCAAGGGGGAGCACCACATTATCCCCCAGGATTTTCTTCTTACCCAAATCAAGGACGCTCGGCTCAGCCAGCGTCATCATCTTATCAAGCCCCCAACCAAGCCCCAGCCTCATCAAACCAGTCACTTGAAGATACCATGAGAGATTTTATGAAAATGACTGGTCAATCGATAAGTGACATGAGGCAGTCTACCATGGTGAACACCAGGCGATCTCAGTTGGAGATGCAGATGGGACAATTAGCAAATCACAGGTGAGAGGGACAAAGGAAAACTCCTAGCCAAGCGGAACAACCCTAAAGCATGTGGAAATTTGTCAAATCAAGAACATGTGCGCGGCGATTGTCACTCACGAGGTCGAAGAGAGTGGACAATAAGGTGGTGAACCCGAAGAAGATGTTGAGGAAGAAGAGCAGAAGAGGAAGGAGAGAGAGAAGAGGTGACAATCAAGGAAAGAATCTTGAGCCATCTCTGTCACCCAGTTGAAAAAGAACCTCCTAGGGGCTTGTGCCAAAAGCACCATACCCTAAGATTACAAGCGCCTAGGAATGGAGGGAAATTAGAGGACATTGAGGTGTTCAAACAAGTCCGAATAAATATTCCATTCTTGGATGCCATCCAGCAAATCCTTCCTATGCCAAGTTCTTGAAGGACTTGGTCACGATGAAGAGGAAAACGAATGTCCCTAAAAGGCATTCATGACCGAGCAAGTCGGTGCTATCCTTGATTAAGTAAGTTGCCCCTCAAGTATAAGGACCCGGATGTCCTACAATTACTTGCATGATAGGAGTTAGCCGGATCGAGAGGGCATGTTGGATTTAGGAGCAAGTGTAAACTTGTTGCCCTACTCGGTCTATTTGCGATTAGGGCTAGGAGAGTGAAGCCCACAACCATGACAGCAACTTGGACCGTCGTGAAGGTTCCACGGGAATAGTTGAGGACGTTGATTAAGGTGGACAAATTTTATTTCCCATGGATTTCATTGTTTTGGACACAGAGCCGTTCAAGTAATAGGAACCGAGATCCCTCGTGATTCTAGGGCGTCCATTCTTAGCTACGGCTAACGCCTCTAATCAATCAGAGGTCGGGGTCATGAAGATCTCATTTGGTAATATGACGGTGGAACTGAATATTTTCATATGGAAAACAACCACTTGATTATGACCGGATGAATCAAGTATGCTTGATTGAGGAAATTCTGGATGAAGTAATAGAAGAATCAAGCATAGAAGACCCCTGAAGCATGCCTTGCTCGGTTTGGAGAAGACTTAGATTTGGATAAACTGATGGAGCAGAGGCACTTTGGAGACAACTCCTTTGGAGAGCAAGGAAAAGAAGGAGACAAGCAGAGATCCCCAAAGAAGGAACTTAAGCCTTTACCCGATAGTCTTAAGTATAAGTTCCTGGTCCAGTGAGTCTTTGCCATGATTATAACCTTCGACTTGATAGATGCTCAAGAGGAGGAATTGTTGAGAGTTTTGAGAGAGCATAGGGAAGCTATAAATTTGGGCGATTGAGGACATCAAGGGAATCAGTCCTCGTTGGTTATGCATAAGATACACTTGGAGGAGGATTCCAAACCATCGAGGAGCCACAGAAGACTCAACCCAGCTATGCAGAAGTTGTGAGAGTAGTAAGAGTAGTTGGATGTGGGATCATCTATCCCATTTCGACAGAAATGGGTGAGTCCGATTCATGTTGTGCCCAAGCGGGCTGGATTGTGTAGTAAAGAACAGGACAACGAGTTGGTACCAACTCGTGTTCGGGAGTATGCATTGACTACGAAGTTGAGCGCGCCACCAAGAAAGATCACTTTCCTCTTCCATTCATCGATCGATGGTGGAGCGTTTAGTGGGCACAAGTACTCGCTTCTTGGATGGTTATTCAGATATAACCAGTCCCAAAGTGGACCCCAAGACCGAGAAGACTACCTTCACATGTCCCTTTGGGACATTGCCACCTGACGAATGCCATTTGGGCTATGCAATGCACCGCTACTTTTCAGCGGTGCATGATCAGCATTTTTCCGACATGGTAGAGCGATTTATGGAGATCTTCATGGATGACTTCTCCGCCTTCGGATCATCGTTTCAGAGTGTCTAGACCATCTCACTTTGGTGTTAGTGAGATGTAAGAGAAGAACCTCGTGCTTAATCGGGAGAAGTGCCATTTTATGGTTAAGCGGGATTGTACTGGGCATGTCATATCTCGTAGAGGCATTGAGGTTGACAAGGCAAAGGTAGATTTGATCTCTAACCTTCCACCCCCGTCTTGTGAAGGAAATTCGTTCCTTCTGGGCCATGTGGTTCTACCGCGATTCATAAAGGATTTCAGCAAGATCGCGTGCCCTTGTGTAGGTTATTGGCCAAAGAGACCCCATTTGAATTTGATGATGAATGTGTAAAAGCATTTGGGGCTCAAGGAGATTCGACGTCCACACCAGTAATTAGACCACCCAGTTAGGGTGAACCATTTGAGATCATGTGTGCACGATCGACTATGTGGGAGCTGTTTGGGGCAGCGTTGAGAAACTTCCCATGTGATTTACTATGCGAGACTCGAACGACGACAACTCAATTACTCCACCAGAAAAGGAGTTGTTGGCGGTCGTTTTTGCGCTGATAAGTTTAGATCCTATCTCATTAGGATCTAAAATCATTATCTTTTCTGATCACGCGGCGTTAAAGTATCTTTTCTCCAAGAAAGATGCTAAATCCCGTTTGATTAGATGGATTTTGCTGTTGCAAGAGTTCGACATAGAGATCCGGGATAAGAAAGGAACAGAGAATGTGGTGGCCGATCATTTGTCTAGATTGACCATGGATTTCACTGAGGACACCACACCCATCTCTGAGACCTTTCCTGATGAGCAGTTAATGCAGATTGCTCACAATCCCGCACCTTGGTTTGCGGATATAGTGAACTATCTTGTTACCGACCAAATGCCTTTGCATTGGGGGCGACAAGATAAGGTCAAGTTTTTGTCCAAGGTGAAAACCTTTCTTTGGGATGATCCTTATCTGTTCAAGTATTGTCCCGATCAGATCATTAGGAGATGCATACCTGAATTTGACCAAACTAATGTCATCTCCTTTTGTCATGATCATGCATGTGGGGCCATTTCAAGGTAAACAAAACCGCTGCAAAGATTTTGCAAGTGGATTTTATTGGCCCACCATATTTGCAGCCGTGCTTATTGCACTCATGTGAGCGTTATCGAAACTCGGAGTATTTCAAGGAGAAATATGATGCCCTCAACCCCATATTGATAGTTGAGATTTTTGATGTATGGGGCATCGATTTCATGGGACCTTTCCCAAACTCCTTTGGGTTTCTTACATTCTGGTTGCTATGGACTATGTGTCCAAATGGGTGGAGGCGGTTGCGTGCAAGACCAATGACCACGAGTTGTGGTCAAATTTGAAGGACACGATTTTTGCTCGGTTTGGTACACCTAGAGCAATTATCGATGATGGTGGTACGCACTTTTGCAACCGGATTTTTGAGCGGTGATGAAGAAGTATTTCATCACACATAAGGTTGCCACCTTACCACCACAGGGCAGTGGTCAAATCGTGAGATCAAACACATTTTGGAGAAAAGCTGAACCCTAGTAGGAAAGATTGGTCTTCACGATTGAATGACGCTTTGTGGGCATATAGGGCGGCATATAAGACACCGATTGGGATGTCACCTTATCGGTTGGTGTCTGGAAAGCTTGCCATCTTCCCATCGAGTTGGAGCACAGAGCATACTGGGCCGTCAAGCAGATGAACTTCAATTTTTTGAAGGCCGGCTTTCAAAGAAAGCTCCAACTCACTGAGTTAGAGGAGTTGAGGAATGATGCATATGACAGTTCGAGGAAATACAAGGAACATATGAAGAAGGTTCATGACCAGGGCATTTTGAGGAGATCGTTTGAGCCAGGTCAGAAAGTCCTTCTTTACAACTCTCGATTGCATCTTTTTCCTGGCAAGTTGAAATCTCGGTGGACGGGCCCATTTATCATTAGGACCTTATTTTCTCATGGGGCCATCGAGATAGAGGATCCCAAGAATGGTAACCTTTTTAAGGTAAATGGACAAAGGGTTAAACCATTCTTGGAGTTGAGGAGTTCAGAGATTGAGGCTACACTTTTGGAGGATCCTGTTTACACTGAGTAATGTAGTCTCTTATCACGAGTCTGGCTGAAGACGTTAAACTTAGCGCTTGTGGGAGGCACCCCTCATTATGTTTATTGCTTTATTTTTAGTCAAATTTGGGAAAGCATTCTTTTATGTTATACCCGAATTGGCTTACCCCCTAAATTATTTCAGTCACATTGTGGACAATGTGGCGTTTTAAGTTGGGGGGTGTTTGTGTAAATATTTTGTTTGTGTAAATATTTTATTTGTGTTTGTGTAAATATTTGTTTTTTATTTTGTAAATATTTTGTTGTTTTGTTGTAAAAATCTTGTTTTTATAGCTTGTTTTTGTTTTTATTTTTGTATAAATTTTTTTTAATTTTTTTTTGTCTTTGTTTTCTTTATTTTTCGTTATATTTGCGTCTACTGCCTGCGTTTGACTTCGCTTGGTGAGTTGAACTACCAAACACACACTCATGCTGGCTGCGTTCGACCTTTGCGTGGTAAGTTCGACCCTGACACGCAGCCACACACACTCATTGCTTTGCGTTCGAACTTACCTGTAAGTTCGAGCCATACTTTGCACTATGCGCCCGAACGCGAGTGCGGTCGACGCATATGTGAGTTCGACGCACTCGAGCTGGGCCTTTCGTGACCTGCTTTTAGGTCATTTCCCCATCTCCTCCTCATTTCTCCACCCCGTACAGCCTCCCGACACCCCTTTCCACCATCACCTCCCTAACATCCAAAATACCTCAACCCACCGCCACCAACCTCTTCCCCCACACCCACACCGCCCCTCTCACCAACCCACCCACCCATTATTTTCATTTTTTTTTTCTCCAAAACCCATTTCTTCAAATTTTTCATTTTTTTCTTTTCTTGTGGATTTTGGGCACAAATCCATTTTGGGATTGTGCCATTGTTTTTAGTTGGTTTTGTGTTGATTTTGCGGGGGTTGGATTGTTTGAAAGGGATTTCAAACCCTTAGTTTTTGGGCGCCCACCAATGTTGACGAAATTCCCAACCAACATTCATCATGCCTAGAGGCCAAGGCACCACTTCTCGGTCACTGGGACCCAAAGCATGGTCGCCAGCTTCCCATTGAGAGCCGTAGGCTCATTTTGGAGAACACCTTTGCCATCAAGAGGTTCTCCAATAATGAGGCAACGTTGGGCGTTCAAGAATTGAAGAGGCGGGGCTTAAAGAGACTTTTCAAGCCCGTCGCCTCCACCGCTTATGGCGCCTTGTGAGAGAATTTTATGAGAATTTGAGGTGTGAGTCGACCAGCCCGATGTGCTCTTCTCTTCCATTGTGGAGGAGAAGTTCGGTGACCATTGCCAAGCGTGGCTGCTGAAGTGTAACCATGAGCCCCCTGAGTCGGATACCCCCTGGCTCGAGTGCCCTCCCATGCTCACCGTCGAGGACATTGTTACCGATATGTGTGATGGGCATTTTGCGGATGGTCATCGAAATGCAGCCAGCAAAACGAAGATTCCTGAATCTTTTATTCATAGACATGGTGCTTTATAGGAATGTGTCCTTTGGGGCACAAGACGGAAGGAGGATCTTTTCCTCGGTGCTCTATATCGTTCCATCGAGGTTTCGTGCTCCATTCCCGAGATCATATGGCGGCGATTCAGAAATTCGGATGGAGTACACCACCGGGAAGCGAGCACGAAGACACAGGGCTTGCCTTTCCCTTTTCTTGTCACTCACATTTTGAGGAAGAAAGGATTAAAGGCAATTCTATTGATGCCTATCTTTGAGCCCATACTTTGGCCCGATCCGGTGGCGCGAGTCTTTCCCACATGCCCAGGCTCACAGCCACAGCCAGCCGCATGCAGTGAGCCCATGGACATTCACGAGATGGCATTGAGCGAGATAGCGGAGCGAGGAGCTGCTAGGCGAGAGCAGGAGATGAGAGGATCATGATCGACGCTCGGACCTATTACATTTCGGGGAGACCCTCGTGGACATACGATTTCAGATCAGACATACATCTGAAGGGCGCTCGTCGGGGACAGCTCGAGGTCGAGGAGATGTTCGAGCCATCTTGGAGCGCCTCCCATGACGGGACCTTCTGCACCACCACCAACCCTGGACGTCTTCGTGGCGTCTTGGTTTATCTTTCATACCCTTTGCACTACATTTGTATTTTCTTTATCCGCTGCTTGTAGACGGTCGATTTGAGCTTAGGGTGTTTTATCATTTGTGCACATTTTATTTTCTATTATGCGCTTTATGTTGATTATGGTTTATTTCCTTTGTGAGCTTAATTTTATGAACACATGATTACTTTTTGAAGGAATTTTGATTGTGTTACCTTCTTTGGCAAACTTGAGATATTGCATGTCAATTTGATTTTCACGAGCACATTTGGCACGTAGTCTTTGGGATTAAATGTTGAGGTTGGTCATGCTAGTTTTGTAAGCTTAAATACAGTTGGATAACTTGTTGAGAAATAACCATGGTTTACGTCAAAAAAAAAAAAACTTTGATCATTTTAAGCTTTCCATAGTCGAATCTCATGCCTCGGTAAGCATTGAGCATTCTGTAAAAAAGTGAAGTTAAACTTGATTAGCAAAGCTTCGTAGCCTTTTTGACTCGAGTTAGTAGGTCCTTAGGGGTGTCTTTACACCTAATGCCCTAAAACCTTCTGGTTTGGGAGTCATTGACCTAACGCTTGATACATGGGTCAACTAGACAACAAGGGAGCTATGCAATAAAAAAAAAAAATTGAAATAAACCTTGGTTATTGTGCCCGATGAGTGGTTTGATGAATTTGAGTGTCAAAGCATGCATGAAAAAGTTTAGTGTTGAAATCCCATGATTATATGTTGAATTCACTTTCACTAGAATTGATTTTTGTGATATCTCGGTTTGCCATGTTTGTAGCCGATTAAAATTCCTTGAAAAATTGTGAAGATGGGCGTTTGTGTGATTAAGCTTGCTTTTGAATTTAAACCATGATTGATATTCTATTGCATGATTGAGAAAGAAATGTTTGCACAAATGTTTGTGGGTATCATTCTGAAAAACCCTCACGAGACTTCACTCGTCCTCTAGGAACTCCTAGAGGTTTAAAAGGCTTGTTGCATCGCTCAATGCAACCGTTCTCCCACCAGCGACTTTATTCTTTGTTTTGCTAAGGGACTAGCAAAATGTAAGTTTGGGGTATTTGATGAGTGCTATTTAGTGCCGTTCACACCCCTTTATTTACGTTGTTAGGCCATTAGTTTTGTTAATATTTACTAATTTGACTTGTTTTGAATGTTTTGTTTTAATCGGTCCTTGCATCACGAATTGACCAAGGAGCAAAATGGACATGAAGAATCCCGAAGTGCGTTCGAGCATGGAGTGCGTCCGCAGCAACGAGGAGCCTGTGATCATACGTGATGCGAGGATGACGCAGATCCAGTCAGCCCGCGCCTCACGAGCCGGCCACGCGGTTTTCTGCGGTCGACCGTGTCGGATAACCGGCCCTTGGTCATTTGTTTTGGAGTTAGTTTTCTTTGGGCGATTTTTAGAGAGCATTTTGCTGTAGCCTTGCTCTTCTTTTATTTGTAAGCTTTTACTTTAAATTTAATTTTAATGCATTCCCTTACTTTAGTTTGCTTTGTTATTCAATGGGTGGCTAAATCTTCAACTTAGGTTGAAGATGAAGCCTCACCACTTAGTTACATTTCTGCCTTTACATTTTATGCTTTATTTTCCGTCATTTAATTCCGTACTCGTCATTTAATTTCTGTGACAAATAATTGAATGGTTGTGTGTTGTTGATACATTGATAGTCATCCGGTGATGTGTTCCAAGCCGGGTGCACAACGAGTTCTTGTTGTGATTTAATATCACTGTGATCCAAGGATACGATGGATGATTTTATCCATAATCAACACTCATTGTAGCTCCTTAACGGTAAACACATCATTCGGCTTGACTTGTGTCAGTAACCACGATAGAGTGTGTTGAAGGGTTTAAAGTTTAAAAAACGGAAAATGAGCATAAAATGTATTAAGCTAATCTTTATTGGGTGAGGTTCATCTTTTAACCTTAGTTATTTTTATCCATACATTTGCATTTTTAATTTCTGCAATTTCATTGTTCGACATCATCTCTTACTTTGGGGCTAGGTTAAGATATATTAAATTTAAGAGTCGTGTTGGTTTTTAATTACAAAACTCCGTTCTCTGTGGTTCGATCTCGGTACTTGCGCAACGCTATACGACCTAACGGTTCATTCTCTTGCGAGTACCCAAATTTGGTACGATCACCCCGCCACACCAAGCGCAAGGTTTCCACTTGACCCTTTTAGAGGCCAAAGTCCCCACCATCGAAGAAGATTCAAGAAGGGATAGCTCAAGAAGGATGGCCAGACTATAGCAAAATGGAAGCACCACTGTGTGTCAACGATAAGGGATTTCCCACCCATTCCTGGGAGGTGTAACCCCTACCTTTGTACGGAAAGGAAAATGGAGGTGCATGCGTGTTTGAGTTAGATTGCATACAAGTATGCCCAAATGGAGCACAAAGAGATCCAACTATTGAAGGCAGGAGCCCCGCCAGATAGATCCTACAGACAAAAAACCACTTTCCTCTCTAGCATCAACAAGGATTACGTGACACTAGTCAAGGACGAAGAAGACCCATCACAAGAATCAATTGAAGAATGTTAGCCTTTGGGGGTAGCTTTTGAATGGGTAGGACATTAGGTAGCTAGACTACAGGTCGTACTTATCAATACGTTTTGTATTTTGTACTTGTGTGTTTCAAATTGAATTTTGAAGCAAAATGAATTTTCACTCATACCTCAAGTTTTTGCGAAATCGGTCTTCATACCAAAACCCACCTAGCCCTATTATGCCTCTTTGTTTGTTTGGAAAGGAACATAACGTTACAACTGTTCTCATTAAAAAAAAAAAAAAATCTTTTTTGTTTATGACTGTACATACGCCCTTGATAAGTGCCGAATGTTGCACATTCAAGTCCATTAACTACTCGCATATGTTACTTTTCAAAAAAAAAACTCACATATGTTAATTCCTTAGCATTGTTATTTGTTTAATTTTGTGTTGTCTTAGTGTTTTCAAGTGTTTAATAAAGATGCAAGAAATACCTTTGATTTCGGGCTTAAAACGCACTTTGAGAAGACCTAGAAGATGTGATTAAGCTTAACCAATCATAATAGAGGATCTATACAATGTAGCTAAGTTTAATCAAATCAAGGAAATGATTAAATTGGAATTTCTCTAATTGGAGTGTAAGTCGGATTAGATTCAAATTTGGATTCTGTACATGTCTCAATATTTTGACCATAACATTCGGCTCAAGTATTGGACTGAGGTGAAACTAGCAACATTGGAAAGCTAACTTAAAATACTACAAATCATTGTGAAATATATTTTCCTAATTCGGACGTTTGCTATGCCAAAATTGTCCAGCAATAAAAGAACGAAAATCTGGATGAATCCTTTTTCGATTTGTACTAGGATTGCTTCCTAATTTGACTAGGAAACTCAAGTACGATTTTTCAGGGATTCCTAGGGCTTCTATGGCTTGTATTCTCCATATAAATAGACCTCAAACTTGAAGAGAGAGGTGTGCTTGCTTTTAGAAAAATAATTCATACAAAATATCTTCTTGTGTACAAAAATATATCAATAATAAAATTAATCACATGCAATAGGATGAATCCTTGTAGGATAGGGTTATATTGAGGGTGTCGAACCTCAAGGACTGTACGAATTTTGTTATCAAATTCGAAATATTAAAATTAACTTAATTAAAAAGAGATTTGATTTGATTTTCTTTAAAACTAAAATGCATGAAAATAAAAGATAATTAAAATATGAGAGAGAGTGTAAGGTATTGACTTCACCTCTATCCGCACAGCAATGGTTAATCAGATTTAATCCAGAAATTCATTCTACGTATGTTATAAACAAACAAGAAACTACTTTATTAAAGAATAAGGATAATTTATCTTCGGTTAGCACAAATCGTCCACTTAACCACTAAGATGTGGTACGACCTGTCTTCCCTTAATATAAATTATTAAATTCTTTAACATGATAAATAGAATCAATGAATAAGCATAACCCATCTTTGGTTGGCAAGGATTGTCTACCTAAATTATATTAAACTAGGGTGCAGTACAATCTGTTTTCCCTGGGCATGGACTATCAAATCCTATTAATCATATGTCAATTAAACCCATTGTATAACCATCATCCTCATAATCACAAAAAATAATAATGATTTGAGTTCAATAAAAGTAAAAGACTTTCTAAGACAAGACAAAATTTCACTAATATTGATTTTGAAATTTAAGAACAATTGCATCTAATAATTAAGAACAGAATCAATATGTAGCAATTTTCATAGTTAAACAAGCAACATGCATAAATTGAAAGTCTAGAAATTAAAAACAATCAAGCCATTGTACTTGGATAGGGTTACATCAACACCCCACAAAGGGTTTAGCCGCTCATGACTTGCTAAGCTCCAAGAAGATTTTCTGAATTTTAGCTTTAGGAAGCAGTGTGTGTTTTTTACAAGTTAAGAGGCATATTTATAGGGACTAGGAAAACCCTAGAAGCCCTAAAACCCTAAAAAAAATCATAAGTCAATCTCTCATTCCAAGTGGGAGACTGAAAACCTTCTCCAAGGTGGATTTGGGCACTTTCTGGACTTTTTAGCACAAGTGTGCTCAATCCCACTTGTGGTGCACTTGATCCTACCTATGCATGGGGAGCTCGATCCCACCACAATGCTAGTCTTATCTTGTGGTTTGTATTTACAATGATTTGTATATTTTTAAGTTAGCTTTCCAATGCCCTTGGTTTCATTTCAATCCAATACTCCACCTAAATTTATGGCCAAAATACCGAGACATATGCTAGGTCTTCTCCAAGTGTATTTTAAGCCCAAAATCAATGGTTTTTCTTGTATTCTCCTTAAAAACCTAAAAACCTAAAAACATGAAAACAAAATAAAATCAAAAAAATAACTATGCTAAGGAATTAACATATGCGAGTTAAAGGGCTTGAACGTGCGATATTTAGTGCTGATCACACCTCCAAACTTACATATTGCTAGTCCATTAGCAATACAAAACAGGAAATAAAATTGAAAAACATGATAAGTCCTTCTTTTATGGGATGTACGATTGCAATTAACATATGCAATAAGCCTTTTAAACCCCTAGGCATTTCGTAGAGGACGAATGAAGTCTCGTGAAGGTTTTCCAAAAATGATACCCACAAACATTGTCATCATTATGTCATTCAAAAGAAAAAGTATCACAAAAATAATTGTTCTCATTCATTAGCAAGCTTAAAGTGATAAACTCTATCTTCAAAATTCCAAGAAATTCTCAACTCAAATTACTTACAAATGGCAAGTTGAGATACAACAAATTTCAATTAGTGCAAAATGAACTAACACAAAATCATGAGGATTCAAAATAATTCCAACATAAATGAATCAACATCTTAGAATTTATTGGACTTCCTATTAGATGAAACAACCAAGGAATACATTTTTTTTTTTTTTTTCATGCAGGCTTTGCAATGCTTAACTCCCTTAAGATTTCTAGTTGACCCATGTATCGAGTGTTAGGCCAATGACTCCCAAACCAAATGACTTTAGAGCACTAGGTGTAAAGACACCCCCTAAGAACTTACTAACTAGAGTCAAAAAGGCTATGAAGCTAAGCTAGCCGTATTATTAATCAAACCAAACTTCTCACTTTTTGACGTGAACACTCATTGCTTAATGAGGCAAAAGGTCCGATTACTAAGCGAAAAATTCAAACTTGATTGATTTTTTACTTTTTTTCTTTTTTATTATTATTACTAGCATGCCAAGGTTATTCATCCAATACGTCACCCAATAGAATTCGAGATAATGAAAACAAACACAATTGGTCAAAAATTTCATACCTCATAGACATGTGCTAGTGTGCTCAAGATAGATTTAAATTGAAACAAGAAGCATCTCATATTGCCAAAAGAAAGTAACAAGACTCAAAATTCCTAAGTCAAATGATCATGTGTTCATAACTTTAAGCCTATCAATGAAATTCAAACCAAAATCAAAACTCAACCTATGCTTAAGAATGACATAACAACCATAACGATGGACAGTGTTTTGTTTTTTCATACCCTCAAACTTGAATCATACATTGTCCCCAATGTATGGATAGAACTAAAAAACAAGAGTCAGATGATAAGAATACATGAATGAGCAAATGTGGAGCATATCATACCCCCAAACTTGTATGTGAAAACACAAGTCTTGAAAAAGAAAGTGACACTCCAACCAAATATCAATCAAGTGCACACATTGTTGTAAAAATATAATCAAAGAATGAAACAACAATGGATAAAATAAATCTGGATGGAGATCATGTACCTTGGTGGAGTGAGGAGTCAAGCACACAGGGCCTACGCTCGATCCTATGATGTATTGCTCAAAGTAATTCCAAATTCTGAACGATCTTACCTCGATCCTTTATAGAAGTCTGATCAAGCTCTTCCATCCCTTCTTCTTTATGATCATGTAGCACTTCACAAGGAAGAGGACTCTTCTTAATATACCAAAACTACTTCTCTTAGATGAAAGGTCTTGAGGCTCCTCTGGGAATATTCAAGGTGCTTGTCCTAAACTGGTTCTATGATCAACTTTTTGTCTCTAAGGGGGTTCTCACAAACTGGAGCAACCGGGGAACTTGCAAAAAAATTGTCCACCCTAGTGAAGTCCACTTCAGCAACCTCTAAATGACATATGTACCTTGTGGGGTTGTCATCAGGTGGTGGAGTACTTGAAGTGAGAGGCATAGGCTCCAATGGATTTCTCTATGATGGGGCTTCAAATAGAGAATCAGGCGATGGGTCTTCAACAGTTTCACTAATGTCATCCAAGAAGAAACAGGTATTTTGATCAGGTGCATTCTGAAAGGCATTGAAGATGTTCAGTCTAATCTTCATATTCCCAAATGAGATCTTCATTACTCCGGTCTAACAATTTATGCATGCATTGGTTGTGGCAAGGAAAGGACACCCAAGGATGACATGAATTTGCTTTTCTGGATTCGGGACAGATTCTGTGTAAAGAACTATGAAGTCAACTGGATAGTAGAACTTGTCCACCTTGATGATGACATCTTCCGCAATCCCTCAGAATTTCTTGGTAGATCGGTCAACCAATTGCAAGACAGTACTTATAGGTTTCAGTTCCCCTAAGCTCAGTTGCTAATATACCATGTATGGAAGCAAATTTATGCCAACTCCTAAGTCAAGGAGAGCTCTCCCAATCTCGGTGCTCCTAATGATACATGAAATTGTAGGCGCTCTAAGGTCCTTGAACTTCAGAGGAGTGTTATGCTGAATTAGAGAGCTTACTTGCTCGAAAGGAATGACCTTCTTGAGGATATGTTTTCGAATCTTCCTCTTCTGAGTGCACAAATCCTTGAGAAATTTTGCATATACCGGGATTTGCTTGATGACATCAAGGAGTGGGATGTTGATTTTGACCTGCTTGAAGATCTCCATCATTTCTTGAATCTTCTCTCCTTGCTTCCCGAAGTGGGAAGGTGCCTTGAGACGCTCTGGGAATGGAGCCCTAGGCTTATATGGTACCTCATTATTGGGGGCTGATAATGAAGATGTCTCAGTGCTTACTTGCTTACCCTTGTCCTGATGCAGATTCTGTGGGGCCTCAATTTGCTCATCCTTCTTTTCCTCCACATTATTGTCTACTATTCTTTCACTCCACAATGTAGTGATGGACTGGACTTGCTTTAGATGAGAAGTACTCCCCTCCCCAATGTACAACCCCTTAGGATTGACCACCAGCTGACTTGGAAGCTTCCCTTCATCCATTCTATTGAAGGTTTTAGCCATTTGTGTAATCTAAGCCTCTAACTTGGAAATTGATTGAGTGTGTGAATTTACTATCTGAGTCATCTCGCCCACCTTGCCATTTATCTCACCACCTTGCTAGTTATCTCACCCATCTTGTCAATCAACTCGCTCATCATTTGTAGCATCCGATCCTCAAAGTTAGAATCTAACTAAAGAGGTGGTGTGGCCTAGTAGTGTTGATGCAGAGGCTAGTATGTGGAAGAAGGTTGGTAGGGTTGCCTGTGGATTGAGCTTGATTTCTCTACCCTGGGTTATAGGTATTGGAATACGGATCATTACCCGGTCGTGAGAAAGTTGCATTGACCTGCTCATTAGAATTATCAGCATAATTTCCAGCAGTAGGGCAGCCATTTATATGATGCATAAGACTAGAACAAAAAAAACATGGTTCAGGTCATGTGTGCATGTGAGCAGAATTAGGAGCAAGACTAGTAACCATCAATTTATCTAACTTCCTAATGATAGCATCAACTACTTGGGTGGCTACATCTACAAAATGCCCTACCTCAAAAAGACCATCGGCCTTTGGTTCCTTAGGTGCAAGTGCACTACGTCTAGTGAAAGCATGATGAACAGAATTACTAATCAAATTTTCAGATAGGGCCCATGCTTCATCCTCGCTCTTCAACATAAATGTTCCCCCACAAGATGCATCTACCATTTGTCTATAAGGCTTGGTCAAGCCATCATAAAAGCTTTGCACCAGCTACCATTTCGGAATAGCGTGGTGTGGACATTATCTAAGAATGTTCCTCAGTCTCTCCCAAGTCTCGTGGAATTGCTCACTCTCATATTGGGAGATACTAGTGATAGCTCTCCTAATTTCATTGGTTTTTCCTATGGGGAAATACGTCTTCAAAAATTCTTGTTGCAATTGTGCCCAAGAAGTAGTGGAGTTAGGTGCTAAGGAATGGAACCAATGTTTGGCTATTTCCTTGAGAGAGAAACAAAGAGGCGCATCCTTAAGGCATCCTTAGTGAATCTCATCAATTTAATGGTAGAATAGATTGCTTGGAATTCATTGAAGAAGTCGTAAGGATTTTCGGTGCTAAGCCCTAGGAAATAAGGTAAACTCTGTATAATGCTAGGCTTAATCTCATAGTGGGCTGCTGTAACGTCCGGCAGCCTGAGATATGAGGGGATAGTGTATGTGGTAGGGAGATAGTGATCTTTCAAAGCCATGTGATTAACTTCACCAATGGTCTCAATGTGACACTCCTCTAACAAATTAGAATTCCTTTCGGCTTTAGTTTGTCTAAGAGTGCATTCAAGTTTAAGGTCGCAAGGAAAAAAGAAAATAAAAAAGAAAAATAAAACAAACAAACTAAGACAGGAAATTAAAGCTCACAAATGACCCTTTGGTGCGCTAGAATTTGGATGTAGATTGCTACTATAAGCTGGCAGGCACTAGTGCACTCGAGTGTACTGCCGCAGATGAGTGTGAGTGTAGGAATGGGAGGCTCAAGCGTAACTTGCTATGTGCGGACGTGCGCTCGATTGTAGTCACAAGGAAGGACTTGGCAGCTACAGACCTGAGTGAGAAATCTAAAAAAAAAATAAAACAAAAACAAAACTAAGATTAGAAACCAAAGAAAAGCATAAAGTAATTAAGCTAAAATTAATACTTAAAACTTAATAACTAAAACATTAAGCAGTCCCCCGCAACAGTGCCAAAAATTGATGTGATCTTTTTGTGTACCAAAATATATTAATAATAAAAATAACCACTCGCAATAGGACAAATCCTTGTAGGATAGGGCAATATTGAGGGTGTCAAACCACAAGGACTGCAGGAATTTTGTTATCAAATTCAAAAGATTAAAATTAACTTAATTAAAAAGTGATTTGATTTGATTTTCTTTAAAACTAAAGTGCACGAAAATAAAAGATAATTAAGTTATGAGAGAAAGTGTAGGGTATTGACTTCACCTCTATCTGTACAACGATGGTTAATCAAATTTTATCCAGAATTTCATTCTATGCATGTTATAAACAAACAAGAAACTACCTTATTAAAGAATAAGTATAATCTATCTTCGCTTGGCATGGATTGTCCACTTAACCACTAAGATGTGGTACGACTTATCTTCCCTTAATATAAATTATCAAATTCTTTGACAAAATACGTATCAATCAATAAATAAGCATAACCCATCTTCGGTTGGCAAGGATTGTCTACCTAAATTACATTAAACTAGGGTGTAATACAATCTATTTTCTCTAGGCATGGACTATCAAATCCTATTGATCATATGTCAATTAAACCCATTGCATAACCATTGATGAGAATCAACAAGCATCATCAAAGGATCTATTGCATGTTCCAGTTGGGCCTATGACTAGAGCAAGATCCAAGATGATCAAAGAAGCACTTAGTGGGTTGATTCAAGAGATTTGGGCTGGTTCTAAAATGGGGCATTCCAAGTTTGGCCCAAAGGAAGACGAAGGCGTAATAAATTTAATCCAAGCTATTGATGGGGCTGATTTTGCTTAATTGAGTATAATTTCCTTAGTAATGGCATGGATTAATGGTTGATTAGAAGGATTAAATAACTGATTGACATCCCTATTTCAAATCTTTCCAATTCCATACCAATTAATTAACTGATTTACATACCTATTTTAGACATTCCATAGGCGTGATTTTTTTTAATGGAGAAGCTGCTAATTTCAAACGAAATCAGCCTTAATTTTAGGTTTCTTTTATTTAGTCTTTTATTATTTTCCTTTAGTAATTTGTATTCCTATTTCGACATGCATTATAAATAGCATGGACTCATTGCAATGAAGGACATGAAATAAAAAATTAAAAAGGGTGAGGTTTTCTTCTTCTATTAGTTCTTCAAAGAACTTGTGAACTTATCAAGGATTCTTCCTTATGGCGTTCAAATTTTATACATTCGCTTCATGTTCCATCATAATCATTGTGTCGAGGTTTTGCTTCTTTGTACCTTTGGTTCATGTTTTAATTATAAACGTTGGGTCGGGGTTTACTATTAAATCTAAATTTTAGCTTTCTTGGGTCTATATTCCAATATCGTTGTTGGGTCTTAATTGGTGTATCAATTGAGGTTCGCATCAACCATCATCCTCATAATCACAAAAATAAGAATGATTTGAGTTCAACAAAAGTAAAAGACTTTCTATGACAAAATAAAATTTCACTAATATTGATTTTGAAATTTAAGAACAATTACATTTTATAATTAAGAACGGAATCAATATGTAGCAATTCTCATAGTTATACAATCAACTTGCATAAATTGAATGTCTAGAAATTAAATACAATCAAACTATTGTGCTTGGGTAGGGTTACATCAACACCCCACAAAGGGTTTAGCCACTCATGACTTGCTAAGCTCCAAGAAGATTTTCTAAATTTTAGCTCTAGGAAGCAGTGTGTCTTTCTTACGAGTTAAGAGGCATATTTATAGGGACTAGAAAAATCCTAGAAGCCCTAAAAACCCTAAAAAAATTGTAGGTTAATCTCCCAGTCCAAGTGGGAGACTAAAACCTTCTCTAGGGTGGATTTGGGCACTTTTTAGACTTTTCAACACGAGTGCACTCGATCCCACTTGTGGTGCGCTCAATCCTACCTACGCACGTGAGCAAAGGTGAGCTCGATCCCACCTACAATGTGTTCGAGTGCACCTAGGCATATGATTGTTTTGTATCTTATCTTGTGGGGAGATTTTGGCATAGCAAACATCCAAACTGGGAAATTTTTATTTCACATTGATTTCTATATTTTTGAGTTAACTTTCCAATACCCTTTGTTTCATTTTAATCCAATACTCCAGCAGAAAGTTATGACCAAAATACTGAGATATATGCTAGGTCTTCTCAAAGTGTATTTTAAGCGCAAAATCAATGGCTTTTCTTGTATTCTCCCTAAAAACCTAAAAACAAGATACAGAAAAAAAAAAAAAAATCAAACAAATAACAATGCTAAGGAATTAACATATGCAAGTTAAGGGCTTGAATGTGCAATATTTAATGCTTATCACCACCATGAGCGGCAAAATTCGTAACAAGTTGTTGATGTAGCCCTTTCCAGGTAACAATGGTTTAATTGTACTTTAATTCGGGTTTTTTTATGTGCATGATGGTTGTATAACCGTGAGAATTGATTTTAATGCTTATATTCAATCATTATGAAATTCTTCTCTTGTCTTAGAAAGTTTTTTATGTTGATTGAACTCAATCCTTTATATTTTCCGTGATTATATGAATGATTGTTATACAACGATTTTAATTGACTTATGATCAATAAAATTTGATAGGCTATGCCTAGGGAAGCTGAATTTGTCTACACCCTAGTTTAGTGTAATTCAAGTAGACTATTAATACTAACCTAAGATGAGTTATGCTTATCCATTGATTGTGTGTAACTTATTAAGATATTTGATAGTCCATATCTATGAAAGACGCACTGTACCACATCTAGAGGTTAGGCAGACGGTCTGTGCCAACCGAAGATGGATTATACTTATTTCTTAATTATAGTATTTTCTTGATTACTCGAGTGAGATGAGCCCTTTATCATGCATAATATGAATTTCTCTTCTTAATTTATGATTGATCATTATTATGCGGTTAGTGGTGAAGTCAACCCCATATTCTATAGTGACCCAAACAAATAACTAAGCTTAAGTAGCTTAGTTAGAGGGCTAATTTGGGTTTTGGGTTATTATGGACACTAGAGGGGCAATTTAGAATTTTTACCAGACGTACGTGTGCAAATAGTACACGAACGTAATCTACTTTTGGTATACCCCTTGGATAATACTTGGACATACGTAGCCTTTGGACCGCTATGTAAATAGTACCAGATATACACTCCATAGTACCTGGACATCCACTACTTTTTAGATGGGTTGGTGGCACTCTCAGCTATAAATACCCCATACCCCCTATGTTTTTCTATAACAACCTAAGGAAAAGCATTAGCCACATCTGTGCTATCATCCCAAAATGACTAGTCAATTTGGAGCTTCCTTAGAATTCATTATAAAGCTCAATTTCACCTAGTAACTAGACAATGTGGGACTTAGCACTCATGACTATCTTTATAAACTACCCACTCTATGTGGGCTTCTTTTCATCTTCCTAGTATGGGACCGGGGTGTTACATTTTCTCACCTAAATGGTCCCCAGGCTCTGTGAAAATCCTTCCTTGTAAGTGTGTTTTGTTAGGATTGCAAGTTTGGTGCTATTAGAGAGGAAATTCTTGAAGTTTCACTTCAAGGAGGTAATACCCTTAAGCCTAGCTTGTTTCTATGTCATTATGATGCTTAAATGTTGTCTTAAGTTGTTAGTTTTAGTTCTAGCTAGGTTGTGCTCTAATCTTGGTAAGGTTAGCGCTTATCTTGGTTTAACATGATTTCGCATGCATAAAGGTTTCATTTTGAGTTATGAAGCCTTTTGATAGCCTCAGGATGCCATCTGCTCTGATTGTTGTGGACTACATGTCCAAATGGGTGGAGGTTGTTGCATGCAAGACCAATGACCAAGAGTGGTGGTCCATTTTCGAGCAATCATAAGTGAGAAGGTAACCATTTTTTTAGCAACAAAATTTTTGAGCAGCTAATGAAGAAGTATTTCATCAAGCATAAGGTTGCCACCCCATATCACCCACAGACAAGTGGACATGTGGAGATTTCAAATCGAGATATCAAGATAATTTTGGAAAAGACTGTGAACCCTACAAGAAAAGATTGGTCTCTACGATTAAATGATGCATTGTGGGCTTACCATATAGCATTCAAGACCTGATTGGTATGTCTCCATATTGTCTTGTGTACAGGAAAGCATGTCACCTTCCGGTGGAGTTGGAGCATAGAGCGTATTGGGCCATCAAGCAACTAAACTAAACTTCAATCTTACTAAGGTTGGCTCACAGAGGAAGCTCCAACTCTATGAGTTAGAGGAGCTAAGGAATGATGCATATGATTGTGCTAGGTCATACAAGGCATAGATGAAATAGCGACATGACCAGAGCATTTTGAGATGATCTTTTGAGCCTGGTCAAAAAGTCTAACTTTACAATTCCCGTTTGCATCTTTCCCTCGGCAAGCTGAAATCTTGATGGATAGGCCCCTTCATCAATCAGACAAGTTTTACTCATGGAGCCATCGAGTTGAGTATCCAAAGAATGGTAAAACTTTCAAGGTAAATGGACAAAGGTTGAAACCATTCTTAGAGTTGAGGAGTCCGAAGATTGAGATGACATTTCTGGAGGATCCGTATTATTTGGAGTGATTGTCGTCTATTATGGAAAGCCTAGCTGAAGACTTAAAACTTAGCGCTTGTGGTAGGCAACCCCTATTCTTTTCCTTGTCATTTGATCTTATTTGTTTTGTTTTATTTGTGTTTGTCAGGAACAAGTGTCTACTTTTCAAGTTTGGGGAAGCGTTCTCATATGTCACACCTGACTTGCGCCGCCCATTCAGTATTGTATTTTTGGCCACATTGGGGACAATGTGTCATTTTAGTTTGGGGGAGGGGTAGACATCTTTGTCCATTTCTTGTTATTTTTGTTGTTTGTGTTTAAAATAAATAAATAAATACATTTTTATGCTATGTTGTTGAGTGGGCATGAGTTACATCATAATTGTGGTTTGCATGTCATTGGGGTGTTTGACTTTTTGAACACTGCATGTCAATAGAAATCTAAGTTTTTTTACTCATTTGGTGGATTATAGAGACTTCACATGTCTGAGTTGTTTATCACAAGCACACTAGCATAGAGTCTGTGAGGTATGAGATTTGAATCGGTTAGGGTGTGCCTTGCGATTTGTAGGATGAAGTGTTGATGAAACCTTGTTTGAAAAAAAAAAAAATCATCATCATCATCAATTTGAGCTCCTCATTGAGTAAGCAAACCTCATGGCTTATTAAGCATTGAGTGTTCGCGTAAAAAGATGAGAAATTCAATTTGGTTGATTGTAGGGCTAGTTTGGCTTCATAGCCTTTTTTACTTGAGTAATTAAACCCTTAGGGATGTTTTACATCTAGTGCACTAAAACCATCTGATTTGGGAGTCATTGGCCCAACACTCGTTATATAGGTCAATTGGAAAGTTTAAGGGAACCAAGCATTGCGCAACCTACACACAAAAAATGCATATCTTGATTTAAGCCTTAGGTGTTTTCATCTATGTGAATTCCTATGAATTGTGAGGTACACCAAACTTTGAGAAAAAAATTTGAAGCCTCATGATTGTATGTCAATCTGTCTCACTTTGCATTTATTGGAGCTTATGCTATCTCAAATTTCCATCTTTAAGTTGAATGATTTGTGGTTGATCTAATGATGTGATTGTGATGTTCACTTTGTTAAACTTGCTCATGATGTGAGAACCATGTGTTTGTCAATGACATAATGTTAAAAATGTTTGTGGGTATCATTGCTATTAAACCTTCACGAGATTTCACTCGTCGTCTAGGGATGCCTAGGGGTTTAAAAGGCTTATTGCATATATTTCAACTTTTCTCGAAGTTTCAAAGATATTTAAAAGTTTCTTTTCTTTCTTTGGTTTTACTAACCTTTGAGGGAAGAATGGTGTAGTCACCTTCTCTTTTTCACTTACCTTAGAAGTTGTGGCTTCAGCTGGAGATGCTTGGATTGTCTCATCAATTCGTACCTTGTGATCAACACTCTTACCACTTTTGAGGCTTGTCATAACCTTTAGTTGCTTGTGACCTCTTGGATTAGGTGTTGGAATTTTGTCCCTCTCTCCTTTGCTCAACTCTTTAGCCATTTGCCCCACTTGCGCCTCCAATCTTTGAATGGCTTGATTGGCTTGAGCATTAGTATTTTGTTGTGCATTCACGAATTGGATCATGTCACCCTTAAGGTCATTCTTTTTCAACTCCAGCTTTTGTTTTGCCACTTGTGGTGGAGGGTCACTATTTTGATCCACATAGTTTTCTAGCTCCTAATTTGCAAATATGAACATGGGACAAGTCTCAGTGGTGTGATCAGTACCTCGACTTGTGCCACTTGTTGAACTGGGGCAATGCTATGAGTGTCATGGCTTTTATTAGTATATCTAGCTTTCTTTCCATGATAGCTAATTGAGCCTGAGTTCCACCATTTGTGCTCACTTCATGTATGCCCTTTCCTTTGAGTCGTTGTCTCCCTTTGGGTGATAATTGTTGGGAGTTCTCTCACTTATGGTCTCAAAGAGTTTTGTGGCTTCCTCACTGCTTTCTCCATCAACATGCCACCACAAGCTAAATCCACAAGACCTTTGTTAGAATCATTTAAACCTTCATGGAAGGCTTGTACCTGATCATCTTGAGATACGTTGTGATGTAGGCATTTGAGAAGTAGTTCATTAAAGTGCTCCCATGCCTCATAGTAGAGATCCCCGTCTTTCTGTTAGAAGGTCAAGATTTCCCTCCTCAATCTCCTTGTTTTATGGGCTGGGAAGAACTTTAAGAACTTTGTGGCCATCTCTTCCTAGTTATGAATAAAACCTATAGCCAAAGAATTGAATCATAACTTAGCATTATCTTTTAAGGAAAAAGGAAAGAGGATTAACCTAATTCCTTTTGGAGTTAAATTCTAGATATTTTGAATCCTGCAAAGATCAAAGAAATCCTTAAAATGCAGATATGGGTCCTATATAGGTGTACCTCTATAGTGTGAAACCAAATTGAGTAGATATGGCGATAATTTGTAATTCATTTGCACAATGGGCTGGAAAGCAATGCATGATGGCTTGTCAAAGATTTTAGGACTGAACGAACTATTTATCAGTCTTAGCACTAGAGGTGGATAGTCTCTCTGCATGATTAAAGAAAAAAGAAAATTAAATAACAAAAATAAAAGAAAAATAGAAATTAACTAAAAATAAAAAGACTACTTACCACTAGCCCGAAGTGTGCTAAATGAATGGGCTTGATCGCACTCAGGCAAAGGTATGTGTGTGTGTGCACGCGCAGGTGTGCTCGCATGCATAGCTGCATGCAAGCGAGAATACAATCGAGTGCACAACTAAATACGCTTGATCACACTTATATAGAATAGAAACATAAATAAAAAGAAAAAAGAAAATAATAGTTTCAATGCCCTACAATAGTACTGTAATACCTCAATAAAAACAACCCTTTGCTTTTTAACAAAAGCGAATAACAAGGTTTTCAATAGGATTGTTTTAACAAAGACCCAATCCCTTAGTGATGACCCAACAATACCTTAATCGCTTAGAACATAGAAGCCAAACACTAATCCTCTGGGGGAGGACATACGCCATTGTTTTTAGTGTGGATGTATGTGTGGGGACCATCGAAAGTACTCTCTGCAAATAGTACAGCAGATATACGCGAGACCACATGGACATACACTACTTTTTGAAATACCTGATCGTACAAGGCACCCTTTGGACTGTTAGACAAATAGTACCGGACGTACGCTATGGCTAGCGGACATCCGCTACTTTTTTAGAGAGTTGGTGGTGACCTTCCCCTATAAATACCACTTCCATCCTTTTATTCTACACTCCTGTTTAGAGCTCTGGCATGCCCCTAGGCTGCCAGAATTAAGGGAGAGTCATACCTTAGGAGAAATTGTGAGTTTGGGGCAAATTTTGAGGAGAGAAGCCCATGTCTTTCCTAAGCCTCGGGGTAAGTTCTGTTTTCTTTACATTTTAGCACTGTTTTACCTTCTAGTTTATGCCTTGTAAAGATTTCCAAAACATTCATTAAGCATTCCTAAAAAATGTTAATGTTTACAAAAGATCTTCAAAGGTTCATTGTGTTTTGATTTCTTACGTTGCATGTGCTTATTTGATAGCTTAGAAGAGGCTTAGAGGTCTATAAATAATGTAGGAGTCAAGTGTTGTTTGAAAACTTAAAGGTATGCTTAACTCATTGAGCGGATGTACGCCATCAGGGTCGGACGTTTAGTCAGTGGGCAGAGCACCGGTTTTTAAGTTTTGCAGTGTACACTTCAGCCGAGCCATGTTTTTAGGTTATGTAAGGCTTAGAATAACGGTGTCTTGTATATGTTATAATAGGACTTAACTTGGTCAGAAGATTCGCTCGAGTGCACGAGGTAAGTGAACCTTTATAACCTTTTTACTTAAAAACATAGGATATGTCAGCTGACTGAGCACGAGTATGATATGAGCATGTGTACTTTCATAATTACTTGGTAAATTGCATTATGAAGTGGTTTATAAGATACATCGTATGACATGGTACGCCAGTATGTGTAGTATAAAGGCCATAGGCTTATTATATAGACTTCATACTATAGTTAAGTGTGTATGTGTTATATGGGGGCTTTGGATCCCATGGTTTCATGACCAAGGTATAGCCATTTCCAATGGTTGGTCACTACAGAACGGTTGTCATTAGCAATGTGGGCCACCCAAGGTCGAACTTGGTCATGCCGCTAGTATTACGTACTATAGCGTGCAATGACTGGGGCATTGATATTGTACTACAAGTCTCTCAGGACAGTGCCAACCCTGTTGAGAATGGGTAATATCTCATGTAGACCATATATAAGAGTTATGACTTATAAAACATTAGTCATTTTCTTGTATTAAAATATTAGGTAGCTATTGCCAATAGTACACCATAATCTTTTAGGAAAAATGGTGTATTAACGGAGATAATGCCTCATTTTATTCTTACTCAAATTGCACATTTATTTTCATTAATTGGGCTTATGTCATACCTATGCTATAAGGTTTGCTTACTAAGTCGTTGGACTTACGTGGTTATTACTCTTTAGGTAACTTGACTCGACACTTTTGGAGTGGCTTGTCTGCTACTACCCGTATGGGTTATAAATTGCTATTGTCACAGGTTCGTCTTTATTTCCTAGATTGTGACGCCCCGCCCGATGGGAATATCAATTAACCAGTAATTGACCCTACGGCGCGCCATCCCAGCCATGTCCCTCCAAGACACGACCTTCGGAAAATCACTTTTCTCATTGTAACGAGAAAACTATAGCAGAATACTTTACCAAGACTATGGGATTTAAGAGATAGTAATGAAACATCACACAACAATACCAGAGATAAGATAATACATCCATAACATAACAAGTGGTCACCAATGTAGATCATCAGACCGTCAACAAGAGAAATAGATACATCACAAAGTAGCTACATCAACATAGTTCACAAAAGATCAACAGATCAGAGCCTAGACTTAAGCT
Organism: Carpinus viminea; assembly: GCA_013348765.1. NCBI lineage: Eukaryota > Viridiplantae > Streptophyta > Magnoliopsida > Fagales > Betulaceae > Carpinus > Carpinus viminea. The sequence continues at coordinate 37,564,147 of CP054668.1, read as the reverse complement.
TTAACAAAGTTAGTGAGATCAGAATCTCGATCATGTCTGCATAGGCAGATCCTCCATCCTCCCACATTGTCCTAAGCCAAACCGGGTCCATATCCTCAAAAATTACCCGTATCAGGTCCTGAGCAATCACCCACGTAACCTCCGATGGCATCTTCGTCTAGTGCAGCTAAACTGCGCAATTATTCATAATGATGGGGAAAGACATAAATAAAAGGATAAGTCTAAGACTTAGTGATTTTTAACATAGATAATACTAATGCCAGTTTTTAGAAATGAACTCAGTTATTTATTGAACAAAACAGTTCCTCCATGACAGTTTAATGATGTGTGATATATGTATAAGAATGATATATGCATATGGTGTCAACAATAGTCATAGTTCAACAGTATGGTCTACCCGAGATATTACCCCTTCTCAGGGTTGATGCTGTCCCGAGGGACCTATAATACAATGCTAGTGCCCCAACCATTGCATAACATACCATACGTAGCATTAGTGACACGATCGGGTCCGACCCCGAGTGGCCCACACCAACTAATGACATCCGTCCTGTAGTGACCGAACCAGTGAGAATAGTTGCATCAAGGTCACGAAACCAATGGATCCACAGCTCTCACATAACACACACATTTGACCATAAAGCTAACATGTATAGTAAGCCCACGGCCATTACTACCACACGTACCGGTGTACCATGTCATACAATGCAAATTATCTTGTCTGTATTTTACATGCATGTCTTTTTATAAGTCTCACTTGGTTAACAGATTCAGCACAACGTTTTTCCCAAAATGACAGAGTTCATGTGCAATGAGTACAAACTGTAAGAGTTGTAAAATATACATGTTTCTTGGTACACAAAATAAATATGCCGTGCATGGAAAATAACAATGCGCATTATGTGAGTTAAAACTTACCTGAGTCAATACACGTCTCCGAAAACTCCAAAAGGTCCGGGTTCTCCAAATCTGTGGAAAACCTTCTATTAGTCCTAAATCCACTATAACAACCCTAAATCAAGGAAAATAGGAGCTATGGGACGTTTGGCGAAAATAGGGTTTCCCTGCCACACAGTAACCATACGTTTGGGCTCGAGTGCGTACGTCTGTCGTACAACGACAAGCCGTACGTCTGGTCTCGACAACGTACGTCCTCTGTATGGGTTCTCGGGGAGAACCTCATTTTCTCTCCACTGTCCGCCTATTCTCCGACTCCTAAGGCTACTGGGAACTACCTAAAGTCCTTTAGTCCAATTTGAAACCTCATACAACGTAACAACGCCAAACGTTAACCCAAGCGGGTTTTAAGGTGCAACTAAGCTAACCACTACAACTAAACAATGACCAAGCAGCAAAACAATGTAAATAAAAGCTATGGATCGAACGTTACCTCCTTGAAACAAAACCGCAAGAGTTCTGCTTCACAAACATTCCGAACTTGCAAACGCCTCACACACACGCTCACAAACACTCACAAACACTTGGAAACACTTTGGAAATGATCTAGCAGCCTAGGGGCGTTCTGAAACTATGAGAATTACGAAGGGGGTAGGGCTCTATTTATAGGCCCAAAAAGCAGCGAACATCCGGCCAAGGGGCGAATGTCCGGTGGTTCTTGCCTAGTGGTTCAATGGCTACCTCGTACGTCCAGGTATTATCCAGAGGGTATTCAAAAAGTAGCGTACGTCCGGTGGTCCCGCGTACGTCCACCAGTATGATTTGCAGAGCATACGTTTGGTGGTCCCCTCGCATACATCCGCGCTACAGACAACAGCGTACGTCTGCCTAACCTAGTGTACGTCCACCCAAAAGTCCAAATTACCCTTCTAGCAGCCTTAGTGACCCAAAGTCCAAATTAACTCCCCTAACTAAGCTACTTATGCCTAGTTAGTCATTTGGGTCACTACATAGATGCTCCATGTTCTTACTTGATGAATACTAGTTGTCTCATATTTATTCACCTTCCCTTGCATTTACTCTAATAATTATAAAGGGGTGATTCCCCGTTTAGTCACAAGTTGCCCTAAATGGGTTAATTGCCAGTGACTCCACCAAATTACCTGAGGCTAACTTTGGGGGAGTTACAAGTACGCTCGATCACACCGCTGCAACATGGGATTGAACGTATGGAAATTAGAAATAGGAAAATTAAAACTAAAAATAAATTAAAATGAACTAAGGGAAAAAAAAATTCTAAACAAAATTAATCAATCCCTGGAAACAACACCAAAAACTTGTTGTGCCAAATACCCACCTAAATTAATAGGCGAATACTTGGTACAATTTACTCGGAAGTACACGAGATTAAAATGATAGTATAGGGTGCAAGTACGAGATCATTCTCATGAGGATTGTTGATTTATTTAGAATTTATTTTCCAAATTAAATATCAAAATTGTCACAAAAGATTGATATATTGATAAAATAATGAAAGCATTAGGGTTTTGATATCCACAAATATGTCAGTGTCACAATCATACCGATATATTTAATGCTTGTCAACCTAAGGGCATGGCATCTATTCCTTAAGATATTGATCTCCCTAACAATGAATTAGGCATGGTATCTACTCTAATTCTTTTCTTCCCCAAAGGATTTAGCATGGTATCTACTAAGTTGTTATTTAAGGAAGCATAAATCTATGGAAATCAACAAAAACATGAAGCCTAGGGCATGGTATCTACTCCCAGTTCTCTATGTTGATTAAGCAAAGAACCCGTGATGAGGTTCTTTTGTCACTTTTTTAAGCCCAAGACTCTGTCATCCAAATTGACTTAAATAACACATCCAAACATATATGCATATGATGATCAGGCACATTCACATGAGGAATTCTATTAACCAGAAAATAATATACCAAAATATAATTGTAACACAGGCGCCAATATTGAAATCCTAAAAAGACATGATTAGGGCTTCAATTTAGCCCCTAACTAAAAAGTTAGTTACACATAATTAAAATAAAAAGGAAAATAAAAAACCGAAAACAACTCCTGGAAGTAGCCTCCAAATTCTCCTCTTTGGAATTGTGTATTTTTCTAAAGGTTTAGGGGTCTATTTATAGGCTTTGGAAAACCCTAGAAACCCTAGAAAACCTAATAAAATTGCAGGTCAGCCTCCTAGTTAAAATAGGAGACTAAAAACCTAAACTAATGTGGAAATGGAGTCTAGCTGCAACTAAGCGCTCAAGTGCTCTTGATCGCAGGGTTGTGCGCTCGAATGCAAGCCTATGCTCGATCTCATGTATGATGTGCTTAGTTGCAGTTGTGCGATCAATGCTTTGGCTGGGGTGCTCAAGCGCAAGGCTGTGCTCGATCTTGTCACTAACTAGTGGTGTTGCAATTGATCCATGCACAGCTTTTCCCGAAATTGCCTTTAACTTGTAGCTTTTCTAGAAATGCTTCATTTTCTTCAAAAACTTATAAAAAGATAGAAAATGTAAAAATGAAGTAAAATAGCACAAAGTAACAAAACTAAAATATTAACATATGTAAATTAAGGAGCTAAAATATGTATATTTAAGCACGTATCACCAACATTAGCATCCATTGCGCATTTAAATGTAGAGTGGGATCAAGTGCCCATAACACAGAGTAGGTGATCCTATTCACCCAATACTAAGCAATCAAGGGGGTTGTTACTTTAGCCCGCACCTTAATCAAACAACAATCAAAGAACCTAGGGCTATCCTATGCTCTAGACTTTTAAGATTTATACCTAGGGTATTGTAGCCTATTATCAGATTTTCAGCTCTAGTCAGTGTTGTGTCAAATACTACTTAAATTAATAGACAATATTTGGTATGTTTTACTCACAAGTGCACAAGATCAAAATGATAATATAGCAAACAAATACGAGATCATTCCCACAAGGATTGGTAAATTATGCTTAAATGTATTTTCCTATTTAAATAATGAATTTCAAAAAATCGTCACAAATTGAATTAAATTAAAGAAATAAAATAAAAGATTTACTAAACAAAAAGGGATTGGGGTTTTAAAATCCACCGCTAACCATACTCACATAAGATTAACAATATGCTAATATTCCAATTATATCTAGATGTTCAATGTTTGCCAACCTAAGGGCATGGTATTTACTGTTTAAGTTATTAATCTACCTAAGAAACGAATTAGGCATAGTATCTACTCTAATTCTTTTCTTTCCAAAGGATTTAGCATTACACTATGTTGTTTTTTAAGAAAGCATAAATCTATGGATATCAACAACCACGTGGAGCGGCATAGTATCTACTCTCGGTTCCCCATGTTGATTAAACCAAGAAACTGTGATGGAGTTCTTTTCTCACTTTACTAAGTCTAGGACTCGGTCATCCAAATTGACTTAAATAACACAAATCCAACACACATGCATATGTTTGTCAAGCACATTCATATGAAGAATTTGATCAAGCAAGAGTTAATCAAGTTAAACATCCAAAAGATAATTGTAGCAGAAGCGCCAATGTTGTAATCTTATAGAGACATGATTAGGGCTTTAGACTAGCCCTAATTAAAATACTAACTACATAACAAAAATAAATGGGGAAGAGAAGAAAAAACCAAAACCCTTCTTGATCTAGCCTTCAATTCTTTATCCTGAACTTGTGTCTTCTTTTCTCCCCCCTTTATTCAAAAAAATAGAGGGTTTATTTATAGGGTTAAGAGAACCCTAGAAGTCCAAGAAATCCTATTAGACTCATAGGTCTAAGTTCTAGTTCAATTAGGATAGTGAAATCCATCTTTGATGTGGAAAAGTACCTTTTAATGTATCTGGGCGCACGATTATGCTCGATCACAAGATGGGTGCGCTCGATCCCTTGTGTTGGGTGCTTGAATGCATCATGCACTCGCACCTAGCTTCATATGTAATCGAGCGCTGGTGCACTCGATCTTAGCTAACTTGCGCTCGAGCGCAATTGCACTCAAGCCTAGATTGGGCTGCAATCGATCCTATGGCTTCTAGCTTTTTCCCAATTTGTCTTTTAAGTCTGAAACTTGCTAAAACACTTGCTTTTCTTCAAAACCCCTAAAAACTTAAGAAAACACAAAAACAAAGCAAAACATCAAATAATAACAAGACTAAGAGATTAACATATGTAAATTAAGGTGCTAATATATGTACTTATCACACCCCTAAACTTACATATTGCTAGTCCCTTAGCAATACAAAACTGAAAATAAATGAAAAATAGAAAACAAGAAGATGAATCCTTCTTTCGTGGGATGTACGATTGCATTTAGTGTATACAACAAGCCTTTTAAACCCCTAGTACGACAAGTGAAGTCTCGTTAGTGTTTAACAAAAATGTTCCCCACAAACATTATGCAAAATTTATATTATCCCAAAGGTTGAAGTATCACTTAAAACACTTATTTTCATTCATTACCAAGCTTAAAAAGATCAACTCCATCTTCACAATGAATTGGAATTCCAAAGTCCAATCACTGACAAAAGACAAGCTAAGGCATCACAAGTTCAATTTAGTGTAAAGTGAATTAACACATAACTATGAGGCTTCCAAATTATTTCCAATGTGCAATGTCTCAACACCTTCATTGATGCTTAGTTTCCTTAAGCTTTATAATTGACTCATTTAACGAGTGTTAAGCCAATGACTCCCAAACTATATGTCTTTAGGGCATTAGGTGTAAAGGTACACCCCTACAAACTCACTAACTCGAGTAAAAAAGGCTACAAAACAAAACTAACCATGATATTAACCAATCACTGACAAAAGACAAGATAAGGCATCACAAGTTCAATTTAGTGTAAAGTGAATTAACACATAACTATGAGGCTTCCAAATTATTTCCAATGTGCAATGTCTCAATACCTCAAAGTTCATTGATGCTTAGTTCCCTTAAGCTTTATAATTGACTCATTTAACAAGTGTTAAGCCAATGACTCCCAAACTAGATGTCTTTAGGGCATTAGGTGTAAAGGTACACCCCTACGAACTCACTAACTCAAGTAAAAAAGGCTACGAAACCAAACTAGCCGTGATATTAACCAATCACTGACAAAAGACAAGATAAGTCATCACAAGTTCAATTTAGTGTAAAGTGAATTAACACATAACTATGAGGCTTCCAAATTATTTCCAATGTGCAATCTCTCAATACCTTAAGGTTCATTGGGACTCCCATCATAATGAATATCCAAAGCATAACTTCCTTTTCTTTTCTTTTCTTTTCTTTTTAGGCTTTACAATGATGCTCAGTTCCCTTAAACTTTCTAATCGACTCATTTAATGAGTGTTAAGCCAATGACTCCCCAACCAAATGGCTTTAGGACATTAGATGTAAAGGTACACCCCTACGGACTTAATTGAGTAAAAAAATGCTATGAAACCAAACTAGCCATGATATTAACCATATTAAAATTTTCACTTTATGACATGAACACTCATTGCTAATGAGGCAAGAGGTCAAGTTAATTAGCAAAAATCTAACAATGATCAATTTTTTTTTTCTTTACTTTTTTATATATATCAAAGTATTCATCCAATAAGTCACCTAGCTTCACCCAAGACATTGAAGCATACACAATCAAATTAAACATGTCATACCTCACAAACTAAGTGCTAATATGCTTGTGGCAATTTGAAATCAAAACAAGTGGATTCTCAAATGTCAAAATAAGTAACTAGACTTTGAATTCTCGCCATCAAACATGTGTTCAACATTTTAAGCTCAGCAATGAAATCCAAATCACAGTTTCTATATCAATCAAAACCTTAGTAATAACATGAAAAAAAAATCAAAAATATAGAAAACGTGTGTGTGTTCCCCATACACCCCCAAACTTGAATTACACATTGAAAACAATGTGTAAAGAAAAATGGAAAAATCCTACCCGAGAGATGAGAAAACTGGTTGGACTAGGTATGGGTCGTAGCATACCCCCAAACTTGAATGTAGGAACACTTGTCATGGAATGGGGTGTCTCCCAAGAGCGCTAAGTTTACCATCCTCAACCCTATTGGTAGTAGCTTCAGTGCTACTATTCTTGTGAGAATGCTAGTTGGACTAGGTATGGCTCATAGCATACCCTCAAACTTGCAAGAGCACTTGTCCCTAAAACAAATAAATGATACCCAAATACTAGTCAAGTGCAACACATTGTTGTAAAAAAAAATAATAATAATCAAAGAATGGAACAACAATAGAGAAGATAAAACTTGGAAGGAGATCATGTACCATGGTCATGAAAACTGCCCGAAGATGAAGCCTTGGAGTGCTAGAATGCTGCTGCTGGACCCTAGCAGGCGTCGTATGGAATGATGGATAGATTCTGAGATTGATGACCCCACAAGAAAATAAACCAATCATATTTGGAATTTACAACAGCTTCAGTACTGCTGCTTGGAGGTGCGCTTGATCGTAGAGCACATGTGCTCGATCGCAATGGTACGCTCGATTCCTTTGGTTGGGTGCTTGGTTGCACTACTGTAAAATAGAAATACAACATCTTGTTGAGCTCGATTGCACAGCTATGGACAGAAATATAATAGTGGCTATGGCAATTTAGGGTTGCTATCAATGGTGCACTTGCTCGCAAAGGACATGCGCTTGATCGCACTGCTTTAGATCATAAACAGACTCAAAAAAATAGTTACCAGAAAAGGTTAGAAAAAAATTTTAAATAAAACAAAAAAGGAAATCAATTAAAAAATAGATGATATAAAAAATAATAATAAAAACAAACTCGAAACAAAGCTTCAGTAATGTTGTCTGGCTGTGTGCTCGATTGCAATTCACTTGTGCTCAATCTCCCCTGATTGGGTGCTTGAGCACACTATCGCAATACTAAAACATAAAGAACTCACAGTAGCCTCAATATTGTTGTATGACAGTGATGCACTCGATCGCAGCACTTGTGCTTGATCACATTACCGCATAAAATGTCAGAATTGCGGATAGAAATAGAAGCGACTCAAACAAAAACAAGGAAAACAAATTACAAAGAAAATAAAATAATCAAAAATAAAAATAAAAGAAACTAAATTAAACTAAAGGGTTTTTTGAAATACTCTCTGGTTAATACTTTTTTTTTGACATGTCCGCACAATAAAGGGGAGGGGGGATTTGAACTAGTGACCTCCGCTTTATTAGGCGTGGTCCTAGCCGATTGAGCTACCTCTTGGGGACCCTCTGGTTAGTACTTGAATGTACGAGATAGCTATTATCATTTGTGAGACATATTTTTGTTAAACAGGAATATTTCAGTTTAATTATTATTATTTATTTGGAAATGAGATTCTAGAGTTTCATGCATTCATTTTTATGCTAGTTTTATTTAATTGACAAACTTTATGGATCTTTGCGAGTAAGATAAAGGATTAACAAACCTAACCCTAAATGGCTAGGGGATGTTACAATTTTGTTATTAGAGCCACCTAATAACACCAAGTCATGTGGTACTGGAGCACTGCATGGCGTGGCCCTGACGAGGACGTCAAGAATTTAAGAGGGGGAGTTTGTAACACCCAAGTCCCATATTGGGAAGATGAGAAGAAGCCCACATAGAGTGGGTGGTTTATAAAGATGGTCATGGGTGTTAAGTCCCATATTGCCTAGTTACTAGGTGAAACTGGGCTTTATAATGAATTCTAGGGAAGCTCCAAATTGACTATTCCTTTTGGGGTGATAGCGCAGATGTGATTAGCACTTTTTCTTGGTTTGTTACACTCGGGATAAAGGATTGAAGGCTAGATCAAGAAGGGAAATCAATAGCTTAAGAAGTAGATACCATGCCCTTAAGTTTGCAAACATTGAATATCTAAATATAATTGGAATAGCATATTGTTAATCTTATGTGAGTATGGTTAGCAATGGATTTCAAAACCCTAATCCCTTTTAGTTTAATTAATCTTTTATTTTATTTCTTTAATTTAATTCAATTTGTGACAATTGTTTTAAATTCATTATTTAAATAGGAAAATACATTCTAAGCATAATTTACCAATCCTTGTGGAAATGATCCTGTATTTGCCTGCTATACTATCATTTTGATCTTGTGTACTTGTGAGTAAAACGTACCAAAACATGGGTCTTATTATGAGATAAAGACTATCAACAATTTTGTTGATGATAATATATTTTGTGTGCTTTCTGTTTTTTTTTTTTTCTTAATTAAAAATATACCAGGACATATGTAGTTATGAGTTTCAATTTTCAAAACGGGACAAGGAGTAAAACTACCTATGGTTGTGGATTTCACTTATTGGGTTGGGGCTCATCAGTTTTATTTCTTGTTTCAGGTGGTGACCAGGTTGCATTAGGAGGCCAAAATGGGGGCGAGCGTACTTAGAAATTTCGTGTGGTTTCACATTAGTCATGTAAAAAAGTGCATTGGCACATTTTTCTTTCAGAGACGTCCAGCGTTTTCCCATACATCTGTGTACTATTTGAAAAGAGTATGTCCAGTGGTCCCCACGTACGTCCGCACTACAAATAGCAGTGTACATCCGCTAAACCTAGCATACGTCTGCCCAAAAGTCTAAATTACCCTTCTAGTATCTTTAGTGACCCAAAACCCAAATTAACTCCCTTAACTAAACTACTTATGCCTAATTCATTATTTGGGTCACTACATTCTCCATTCCTTATAAAAATTTTGTCCTTGTAATTTCAAGACAAATACCAAAAGAACAACACTTAAAGAGGAGTAGAATGTTACCTTCTATCCATAGAGTCATCGGTATCATGCTCAGTAGGTTCTTGGGCTATCTCCTCCCATCCATTAACTGGCACTATGTTGTCTTCAAACAACTGCGGATAGTCGCAAGCAAATAGGCACTGGCTTGGTTTGGATTAGCTCAGGTTGGACATCGTTCATTTATTAACTTGGAAAAAAAAATGTATGCTTCCTTATTAAATGAATTGAATTCATATAAACTCGGCTCGACTTGTATAAACTTGAATAACTTCATTTTTACAATTTTAATAATATTATTTTCAGGAAACTTCACTTTAGACCCCTAAGATTCTACTTGATTTGACAATTCTCCCGTGAACTTTAAAATCTCTCAATTTGGACCCCCTGAACTTTCAATTGCAATCAATTTGAATCCCTCCATCAAATTTTAAAGGGGAAACTTTACATTAGACCCCTGAACTTTCATAGGATCTAACAAACCCTCCATAAACTTTAAAATATTTCAATTTGGACCCTTGAACTTTCAATTGCAATCAAGTTGAACCCCTCCGTCAATTTTTGCCATCAAAACTCATAAAATGACAAAATTACCCCTCAATTTTCTTTTTATTAAAAAATTGAAAAAAAGGGTCACAAGGTGGCCCAATCATGGGTCACCTTGTATTTTTTTTTAATAATATTTTTTTAAAATAAATTAATTTGAAATCAAGGGTAAATTTAAAATTTTAGAAAAAAAAAAATTATGGGTATAAACGTCATTATATTACTTTTAACATTTAAAATTTGATGGAGGGGTTCAAATTGATTGCAATTGAAAGTTGAGGAGTTCAAATTGAGAGATTTTAAAAGTTTAGAGTGTATGTTAAATCGTGTGGAAGTTCCGTGGCTTAAAGTGAAGTTTTCCCAATTTTAAATGTTAAAAGTGATACAATGATGTTTATTCCCCTAATTTTTTTATAAAATTTTAAATTTACCCTTAATTTCTAATTAAAATTTTTTAAAAACAATATTATTAAAAAAAGAAAAAAAGAAAAAAAAAAAACACAAGGTGACCCATAGTTGGTCCACCTTGTGACCCTTTTTTTTCAAAAAAGTTTTCCATTTTTTCAAATTTTTTTAATAAAAAGAAAATTGAAGGGTAATTTAGTCATTTTAGGAGTTTTAATGGCAAAAGTTGACATGGAGGGGTTCAAATTGATTGCAATTGAAAGTTCAGAAGTTCAAATTAAGAGCTTTTAAAGTTCGAGGGGGGGTTTGTCAAATTGCATGGAAGTTCAAGGGTTTAAAGTGAAGTTTCCCCAATTATTTTTAACTTTGTAATGAAAAGGGAAAACTTCACTTTGGCTCCCTGAACTTTCATGCGATATTATAAACCCCCCCTAAATTTTAAAATATCTCATTTTGAACCCCTAAACTTTGAATTGTCATAAATTAGAACCCTTATGTTAATTTTAACCGTTAAAAATACAAGGGGAAATTAGCTTTACCCCCCATGAACTACCACTCTCTCTCCATTTGCCCCCATGAACTACCAAGGTCACCTAAGACCCCCCATGAATTGCCATTTCACTACCAACGACCCCCTGCCGTTAGTCAGGGGTGTCAAAAGTGACGATCAACGGGTCACGTGCTTTGCACGTGCATTCCTCTGGTTTTCTCTTCCCATTTTGCCCTTACTTGTGAAACGGCGCCGTTTTGATTTTTTAAAAAATATATATATACTTTGAACATTAAAACAAAAACACAGTCGTTTTTGTTGCTTCTTCTTTCTTTTTTTTTTTAAATGATTTGAACAGTAAAACAAAAAATGCAGCCGTATACACATCATCCACCAAATCACAGACCTCTGCCCCCATCTCTGTTCTCTATCTATCTCAAGTTCTCCCACCCACCCACCACCACAACCTCCGGCTACACCATCAACCGTGGACGCCCATTGTCGACGCAAGCCAGCGTTCCACCTGCGAGCGCGCCACCACGACAACCCGAACACTAACACAGCTCCGTGTCTCCGACGCTGACCACAAGGAACCTACCTCGAACACTGTTTGTCGTTGTCTCAGAAATCGCGGGCCACCACAATACGGCGTCTGGCCACCACCCCGAACACAGTGCCTCTGTCTCCGAAATAGTCGGCCACCCACAACAATCCAGCGTCCGGCCACCACAAAGAAGCTGACACCAACACGGTTTCTCTCTCTCTCTCCCAAAAGGTTAGCCGCCCTGTTGAACATAAAGTTAGTTGCAATGCTTGATTCTTTCTCTATTTAGCCCATGTATGTGTTATTAATGGTTGAAGCATTGTCCTTATTCATATCAACGCACTGCCCCTTCATCCCATTGAGAACCAAATTTTTTTTTGGAACAAATTGTGTAAATTTGACACATGGAACATGGTTTATAAGTTTTTGTAAGCTTCTATCTTTTGTGTAGGCATAAAAATAAAAAATAAAAAATAAAAAAAGGGGGGGAAATAATGTCTACAAATAGCGATGCGTCAAGTGGACGGCCGCAATGTTATTGTGGATTTCTTGCCTATGTAAGGACCTCCGGATGTAAATAAATTTCGTAGAAAGTGGTACGGGTGTCTAAACTACAAGGTAATTGTTTCAATTTACTGCATGTTTTATGTTGAGGCTGATAATGTATGAGATTTATTTTAATTTTTTAATCTCGCAGAAACCTGGAGATTGTAAGTTTTTTCAGTGGGCTGATAACGAAATATGCAATTACGAACGAAGAATGCGTGCTGAAATGAAACGACTACACGACAAAGGAGAAATAATGCGTGCTGAGATGGAGAATCAATGTATCCAATTTCAATTGAAGTTAGAGTTGTATCAAACTAGGATAAAGTTGTACCAGTCTAGGGAGAAGCTGTATCAAGCTGCCTTAGGTTTTTTGATTATTATTATACTATTTTATGTTAGTGGTTACACTCAATATAGTGGTAGTCAACGAATGTTAAGATGAACTTATTCATCATGTTGTAAGCCAACTAACAACCTCCAGGTTATTGCAAACGTTTTTGTGTTTATCATGAGTAGTAGACTTCGTTACCTGTTTATTTTTTGCAATTTGTAAATAGATATGATGGGAATTGACCATCATTGATAATGCTAATTCACATGCAATATTTTATTCAACTATTCATATCAATTCACATAAACATACAATATAATTAACTAAACAAATTGAGACCAAAATGGTCACAATATTCACCATACCTAATCACATAAGTGGTAACCAAACCAAGCTTTTGACAATATTCACCATACCTATTCATAATAACAAAAAGCCTTAACAAAAGCTTGTAATAATATTTACCATCCTAAAATGTTCACAATATTGACATCACCTACTTAATCATTCACATTAAACAACAACTCACATAGGCATACCTATTCATAATAACAAAAGCCTTAACAAAAGCCTGCAATAATATTTACCATCCTAAAATGTTCACAATATTGACATCACCTACTTAATCATTCACATTAAACAACAACTCACATAGGCATACCTATTCATAATTACAAAAGCCTTAACAAAAGCCTGCAATAATATTCACCATCCTAAAATGTTCACAATATTGACATCACCTACTTAATCATTCACATTAAACAATAACTCACATAGGCATACCTATTCATAATAACAAAAACCTTAACAAAAGCCCCGTAGTAATATTTATCATCCTAAAATGTTCACAATATTGACATCACCTACATAACCATTCACATTAAACAACAACTCACATAGGTTTGTTGCCATGTGAGTATGGGCCTAACATACACATCATCTAATATATTACGCTAAACCAAAAAATGATAAGGTGTTCAACACATAAGTGGGATAAGGTCAATGTCCATTAATGTTGCCATGTAGGCAATGGAGGTTTCTTCTTTTTATCTCTTTGCTGAATTCCCTTTCCCACGGTTGGTACAACCACTTTTCCAGATCGAAGTCTAGAGCTCATCTGTTGTGTATTAGCCCTTGTCTTCATCCTTTTGGTCACAGAAGCCTGCATGCATGTGTATTTTTGGTCATTTTCACAATAAAAAGGAAACCAACAATATTACTTCAATAAAGGTTATTAAAAATCACATACATCATGAGTAGTAGATTGTTTTCTCTTATTGGCCCTTGAGATAGTGTCTTCTGCATGGTGCATTTGCTGAGATATATTCTAGTTACAAAACATCCAAATTCATAATAAAAATCAAATTCAACATCATCCACAATATGAATTACCAAGCTATACCAATTATAAATACAATCAGTAAATCACTTGTCCTATACCTCTTGTGTACGTATTGTTGGTTGAGTAGGATGTGATCCACTTGCAAGTGGTTGGGATGGAACCTACAAGATAGTGAGAACAAATGGTACAATATTATAGAAATTGTAGTAAACTAGTAAAGATGGGTTACAAAAGTCAAATTTAACACAATTTACTTACATCATTAAAGCTCAAGTCAATTGCAATGCTAGTTGATGAACTTCTCCGCGATCGACTTCTAGCAGCCTGTGTTGACCTCCTAGGGCAAGTCCTAGCATTATGTCCAACCTCTCTACACTTTGAACATCTCATAACCACCCCACCCTTTCTGATTGCATATGGATTCCTTGGCTCATCAGGCCCCCTTCTCCTTATCTTTTTAGGCCTACCTGCGGCAACTCTGTACTCAGGTGGTTCAATGATATCTTGATTGGTCCTCACCCATTGGTCTTGACTTGGCATTGGAAAAATCATTGGGTCATAAGCCCTTTTGTACATCTCTACACTGAAGTATTCATGCAAGTAGTCTTCAGGTTTAGAGCCATTAAACAATATAAATATAGCATGTGGGCAAGGAATGCAGTCATCTCCCACCGCCTACACCCACAAGATCGAACAAATCAACCACAAATTGTTTATTCTTGCAGACCACCTCAAATAATCCCTCTCCAGCATAGGTTGAAATGCAATCAGCAACCACCTTTCCACACTCATCCAACTTTTCCAATATCTTAGGGCACCAATTTCCGACATATGTCCTTATTCCATCCCTCTTCATTTGATACCGCCTCATTAGTTTCTTTCTAATCATCTCAAGCATTGTAATAATAGTCTTGCCCCGAGCTTTAATAATATACGAATTAAAGCACTCACATATGTTGTTCATGAGCAAGTCACACTTTGGGGCGGTGTCGAAAAAAGCCCTAGCCCATCCATTTGGATCAATCTTCACCAAGAAATCATGAGCAGGTTCACTCATCCTTTTCAACTCTTCCATTTCCCTTTGAAATTCATGGATTGTGTATGCTGCAGCTACCCTCCACAATTTCTTTTTCAACATCACACCTTTATGACCCTCACTTCTGAAGTTCGCATATAAATGTCTTATGCATATGCGATGGTCAGAATTTGGTACGATTGTCTTAAAGCTTGGAATCAACCCCTTCATACAAAATTAGAGAAGGAAATATGTTAATGTAATAAAACAATTTAATGTAGATGTTTTTCAATTCAAATTAAAAAGGGAAGTCATGCAATAATAAATTACCTTTTGTCTGTCAGAAATAAATGTCCACTCCCGTGTGCCATGTGGACCAAGATCAGCTACTAAAGTCTCCAGAAACCAACACCAACTATCCTTACATTCAGCCTCAACAACCGTCATTGCAATCGGATAAATGTTGTCGTTTGGATCTCTTCCAACAGCAGTCAAAAGTATCCCTTTATAGTATCCTTTCAAAAAACACCCATCAACTCCTATAACGGGCCTACAAGCCGCTTTAAAACCATCTTTGCATGCTGTCAAAGACATATATAGCCTTTGAAAAGTGGGTGGCAGCTCTAAACTCGGCCTCTCAACATTTATAAACAAACAACTCCCTCTATTTGTTTGTCTCACAGTTTCACAATAATCCCTAAGTCGATGGTATTGTTCCCTTAGCTTCCCTTCTATTTGTCTCTTAGCCTTCACCCTAGCCATGTATAACTGTCTAGTGCTAACATCCACATTCCATTTTTCTTTAACATCTTCACGAAGTGCTTCCAATGGGTAGTCTGGTTGTGTCCTAAACTTGTGAACCATCCTATCAGCAATCCACTTAGATGTGACAATTGAGGACTTATACTTTCTTGTGCAACTATGAGTGGAGTTCAATGACTTAACCATGAATGTTTTTTCACCTATGATAAATGAACCGTAAACTCTCCATGGACAACCTTCACTCTTACTCCTACAAATTCCAATCACCCTATCCCCATCATTTTGGTGAATTGTATGTCTTTCCTCTTATGAGGTTGTATGTTCTCAGCTTCTCTAAATTGCTGAAGCAAATGACACACCTACATGCAAGTTGGGTCAGCCATGTCAACATCCTGAATTCAACAAATGTAGGCACACACCTAGCATTATCATTATCATCATCACTATTACCCGGAGTTACCAATATATCACTTCTCATCAAATTAGAGGATGATGCATCCTCTTCCTCATCATACAACAATTGGTCAAGATTTGATGGGACTGTATGAGCAGAGTTCACTTTCCTCAACATCCTCATCATCACACTCCACATCTTCATCACCATCACCATCATCACACTCCACATCTTCATCACCCCCCTCATGACCAACATCCTCATCACCATCTCCCTCATTACCAACCTCCTCTTCATCACTATCCATGTCATCACCAATATTAGCCATTAATTCATCAGCACCATCATCCAATGCATCATTATCTAGAGTGATAGAACAAGCCATTGGTTGATCATCACCATCATCCCATGCATCACCCTCATCACTCATCAATGACTTCCAAAATGAGTCATTTATAAATTTCATCCTTTGGGTGTCATCACCACCTTGATCATCCTCATCATCATTTACTTGTTCATCAGAAGTATGATATGACACAATGTACAAACATACAATGGGAATATCAGATTTACATCGTCGCAAGCACTCAACCATTCCGATGACACTATCATTAGACATTAAAAGCACCAAGCCATCATCTAAGGATTTATCAGGTTGAAGATAGTAAATCATATCACCTTCTTGGTATCCAAATGGGTTAAGTATTTTTTCCAATTCAATGAATGATAGCTGGCCTAAATCATAATTCTCTTCAACCAACTCTATTTTTCCACCAAGGTAGACACAATTATATTTCCTATCAAACTTACCCCTATAATGAACCCTGAACGTGATCCTTCCAAGTCCCATTGTGTAATATTGTTGGACCTACAGGACAATTTCACAAACAATACCCAAAAAAAAAATAACAAATAAATTAATGCCACAGTATCATATAATATTCACTTCTGAATTTATGATAAAGACAAAACAAAAAAAGTAAACCTAAAACAAGACAAAACAATCCACTATAATGGACATAATTTGTACTATCTGTGACTTATCATAAAAGACTCCAAAAAGACTACTTAAAAAAAGGTATTGTCTGGGACTCATAAAAGACAAAGAAATAAACCAAACCAAGGCATAGAAACAACTTATCCTCCGAACAAAACAACAAAAACAATGCACTGCCATTCGGGACCACTTCGAATAAATAACAGATAAAGACAGTCAAATACAATAAAAAGTAAATGCCCAAACATGTGGACCACCAACAACCGTGAAATCGATGACAACTGGTGCCTATCACGGGACCACACCAAACTTTTTTATAATTGAAGACTTGAAGTAAACAAACCCTAAACCAATCAATATATCATTCTGTACTAAAGGGTAATCCGACATGAACGGTTGCTTTCACTCTAAAAAATTACTTTTTGCTTAGAAAAAGGTTCAAAGTAGGCGATACTTACAAAAAAGTGCTGCGCCGTTCTAGGGTTTGGTGTCACGATCTGTTACACTCTGGCTAGCATCAGCTATGCCGGTCCAGGGCTTGATTTCAGTCCTAAAAGCTCCATCGTTCAGCGCCGTTCTAGGGTTTCATATGGGTTCGGGTTCCAGCAATGGGCGAGAAGATGTCTCCAAAATCGTTCTAGGGTTGAGTTTAATTTGGAGAAGATGAGGTTAACACTTAACAGAACGTGATGTCGTGTTTTACACAAGGACTCGACCGAAATTGTTTAATTTTATCGGGGCATTTTAGTATTTTCAGACGTATTGTAAGGTTATTAACGACACTTAGCAATTCAGATAAGGGCACATGAGTAATTTTACTTTTTATATTATTTTCTTTTAAAAATAACCAAAACGGCTGCGTTTTTTGTTTTACTATTCAAATCATTTAAAAAAAAAAAAAAAAGAAGAAGCAACAAAAACGACTGTGTTTTTGTTTTAATGTTCAAAGTATATATATATTTTTAAAAAATCAAACGCGCTGCTTTCACAAGTAAGGGCAAAATGGAAGAGAAAACAGAGGAATGCACGGCAGCACGTGACCGTTGATCATTACTTTTGACACCCTGACTAACGGCAGGGGGTCATTGGTAGCGAAATGGCAATTCATGGGGGGTCTTAGGTGACCTTGGTAGTTCATGGGGGCAAATGGAAAAAGAGTGGTAGTTCATGGGGGGTAAAGCTAATTTCCCCAAAATACAAAAAAGACCAAAATATCGCTATTTTTGTTTTTTTAAAATTAAAAAAAAAAAAAACAAAAACAAAAAGTTTCGAAAGTTTGAATTTTATATAAAAGTCAGGGGTATAAACGTCATGTAACATTTAAAATCTGACGAAAAGGTCACATTGAGAGCAATTAAAAGTTCAAGGGTCCAAAGTGAAAGGTTTTAAAGTTTTAGGAGGGTTTGTAAAATAACGGGAAAGTTCAGAAGTGCAAAATGAAGTTTCTCCTAATGAAAACATGTTAAATATTTAAAAAGACAAAAATTTAAAAACAAAAGTCATAACATAATAGATATAGCTTGTATTATTGCGATTGTATGTACAAATATAAAAATGTGTATTTGTGTGTATGTAGGAATCTATTATCTATTAAGAGCATTCACAATGGAGAAGCCAAATGACACTTTTATCTAAAATGACTCCTTAAATTTGTAAAATACCCCCTTACATTGGAAAAAAAAAAAAAGATAAAATAGATATTTTATTGAATGAGCTAAAAAAAAAGGTACATTATTCAAAGAGCTATTTCATTTTTGGGATAATTTTACTAACCCCTCAAACTTTGGCCATTATTTTCAAACACCCCCATAGCATTCAAAAACTCTCACTTACCCCCCTTGAACTTTTAAAAATTCTCACTTACCCCCATCCGTACAAATTAGGGCACAAATTTTTAAAAAAAGACCAAAATACCCCTGTTTTTTATTTTTTTTTAAAAAAAAAAATATCTGGAAGTTGGAATTTTATACAAAAAGTCACCGTTTAAAATTCACTATTTAAAATGTCAACTTCTAAAATGTACTTTTATTTTTTAAAAAAATGAAAAGCAGGGGTATTTTGGTCTTTTTAAAAAAATTTGTGCCATAATTTGTACGGATGGGGGTAAGTGAGAATTTTTGAAAATTCAAGGGGAGTAAGTGAGAGTTTTTGAATATTATGGAGGTATTTGAAAAAATGGCCAAAGTTTGAGGGATTAGTGAAATTAACCCTTCATTTTTTTATTGTTTCTCACCTATTTTCTCCTTTTCCAAAATTTTTTCCTGTTATTTCTCTTTCACATCTCTTTTTTTTCCAAAATTTTATCCTACTATTTTTCTCTCTACGTCTCTTTTTTTTCAAAAGTTGAAAAATAGGGTATTTAGAACTTCGAAAGTACTGTTTCTACTGCGGCATCATCCGGCATGGAATGGGGGGTGTTAGAAACGGAGCAACCTGAGAAATCAGAAGATTCATTTTGGACTGGGTCTGAAGGCGGCCTTACTACCTCGTAAGGGAGATCGGAATCAAGGGAGACATGAGCCTAAGACCGGAAATTCACGTTCTGGTTGTTCGGCAACTGAAGACCGCTCCACCCGACCACCTTTCTTCGGATTGAAGACCCAGGATCGAAAGCACTCACGGCTTGGGGAAACTGGGGATGAATCCGGTGAAGAGATTCCGGCAAGCCAGCTGGGGAAATCCAAAGATGCCAATTGCAAGATACTAGGAGAAGATCACGGTAGACAGCCAGATAATTTCCATAGGGGGACGTGACGGATATGGAAGGAAATGGGGGAGCGTATAATGGAGATTCGACGGACTCTCAAGAGGAAAATGTGGGTGAGAATCAGGGGAGTGATTTTCGTGCTTCAAACATGAAAAGAAATTCCCTGGATGCTAGAGGGCGCGCGGGAGAGCATAAGGGGAGCACATGGCTCTTTTGAAGGCATGGGCGCCCACGTGGAAAAATTGGGACATGCACCGGCGAGACAGGAAGAAGGTGCCTTGGGCCAGAAAGCAAGCCCAGAGGGGTCGGTCTACAAAGGCCCCTTAATCACAGATGTAGCCCAAACAATCAAGGCAGCCCAGGAAACAAATCGAAATCCTTAGAAGGCCTTACTTGGATGGAAACGAAAATAGGGAGAGGAAACTGAAGCACAGGGCAACAGGAAAATAAAGGGACCGGTTGGTGATGGCAGACCCGGTGAGAAGGGGCGTAAGTTGAGTGGGGCCTTATCTATTACTTCTGGATAGGGGATGGCAGAGGCTGTGTGACAACCCCGCCGACCGCTATGATGATGTTATGTTGGAACTGCCGAGGGCTTGGGAACCCTTGTGCAGTTAGAGCCTTACACCGCTTGGTAAAGGAAAAGAGACCCAACTTGGTCTTTCTTATGGAGACCAAGCTCTGTCAGAATAAAATGGAAATTATTAGGAGCAAACTGGGATCTGCCAGTTTATTATGGTTGATTGTATTGGAAGGAGTGGTGGATTAGCCTTGATGTGGGATGAGGAATGGATTGTAGACATACAAAATTATAGTCAGCATCACATTAATGGGGTGATCCAGACAAAACCGAACAGACAACCAGATGCTACAAGAAGACAAGAAACATGGTCTCTATTAAAAATTCTGGCACATTTCACCCCTTTGCCATGGCTATGAATTGGGGATTTTAATGAAATATTGACTATGCCTGAAAAATGGGGTGGAAATACATGGAATAATAGACAAAAGCGAGATTTTCAAAAAGCCTTGGAAGAATGTGAATGATGTACAAATTTATTGTACTCGCAATAACACGAATCGTGTGCAATATAGCGTTGTGCAAGTGCGAGGTCGAACCACAGGGAATCGTGATTTGCAAAAACCAATTTTAAAATCTAAACTAATATTATCTTAACCTAGTTCCGAATTTGGGGTTGTTTCATGCAAAAAACATAAACTAGGCTAATAACTTGAAAACAAATAAATGAAAGCACTAAGGTCTTAGAATCCATCTCACCATATCAAAATATATATTCTCATGCTTAGTTCATATATCTGTGTAACGATTATGCTCTAGGCATATTCTATTTGCTATTACTTAGTTCATACATCAGTCAAACAATTAAGCTCTATGTATGTTCTTTTGCTTTTATAAAATCTAGTCGAATCATTCGATGAATTCACTATTAAAGAATCACAACGGATATTTAATCGATAAAATTGATAGAATCATCTGATGTACCCTAAGGCGAAACAAAACGAATATTGGATGTTTAATCATTCATAAACAACAATCAATCACAATTTTGTCATGAAATTGAATTGAAACAAACACACATAACATTAAACAACAGATTGAGTACAAACTAAACACAAAAACATGTAAATAAATAAATGGTGAGGCTTCATCTTCATCCTTAGTTGAAGATTTAGCCTTTAATCATAAAGAAATGAAGGCTTACAAAAGAAATGACGAATGAAAGGCTAAACCATGAGAAACAGAGGAGTTTTGGCTCCTAAGGGTGCCTCCCAAACATAGGTTTACAAAAATCTATAAGGACCCTATTTATAGACAAAAATAGTGTGCTGCTAGGTCAGTGGGTGCGCTTGATCTCAGGCCTATGTGCGCTCAATCGCACGTAGTGCACTTGAGTGCTCTTAAATGCTCAGAATTCTCATGACGCAACAATGAAAGCAATGGGCTAGGGCAATGTGGGAAACTCAGTCTGACATGGTGATGTACAAATTTAATTGTACTCGCCAATTGCACGATTGATCGTAATAGAGTGGATGTGCAAGTGCGAGTGTCGAACCCACAGAGAATCGTGTTTGTCAAAAACCAATTTAAATGCCTAAATTAAATAATATCTTAACCTAGTCCCAAAAGCAAACAGGTAACGTGCATAAAATAAACTAAACTAAAAATGCATTAAAATAAAGAAATAAAATAACTAAAGTCCCTAATCCACTTCACAATTAATTAATTCACATATAAACATGCTTAGCTCATATTTATTAAACATTTATGCTACAAGGCATACTCTGAGCATTAACACATTGTTCATATTTCCGTCTATCGATAAAGTTCATATGTATATCCTATTGTTGCTACACAATCTTGTCAAACTACTCGAGGCAAACACTGTTACAAGAGATCACAACGGATAATGGTCCGAAGACGAATATCCGATGTATCTCCGGTGCAACGAGTGTTGACGCTACATTTAGAAACAACAATCAATACACTTTGTCACTAAAATGCATTGAAACGAATAAACATAAATCTTAAAAGACAGAATAATATGAACTAAACATAAATATATATAAACAAATTAAAGTGAAGGAATAAGAGACTAAATAAAAGTAAAATAAAACATAAATTAAATAAATGACAATTTAGGAGGGATTTACTGATGGAAAACAGAGGGCTTTGGGCCCTAGAGGCACCTCCCAAACGTGAAAACAAATGAATACACGAGATCCTATTTGGCAGGTCGGAGTGCGTTTGAACGCACTACCGCGTTGAACGCACCGATTATTTGTGGTCGAACGCAAAGGCACACGCTCGATGCAAATAACTGCTGTGGCGGCTATGGTGACTGGGCGTGTGTTCGACCGAGTCCCTGCGTCAACGCATATAACCGCTAGGGCCGGGCGTGTCGCGCGGCGTGTGCTGCGTCGCGTCGTCATGGTCTGCATGCCGCGTGCGACCGTGGTGCTGCTGCATGTGTGGGTGCGTTCGAACGCACCAAGTGCGGTCAAACGCACTATGGCAGGATCTTCACTTTAAGTCCCCTTTCTTGCCCTTTGCTAGCCATGTTTGTTGCAATGACCTGCACAGCACAAAACACTAAAAACTATACAAAATATTAGTTATTAACACAGCTAAGAGCCTAACAAACATAAGTCAAGGGGGGTCTAATAAACAATATTTGACACCGATCACGTGGAGTGCGCTCGATCACAACCTCTTGGGCTCAAACGCAGGCGCGCTCGATCGTAGCCTACTTAAGCTCAATCACAGCTCTTGTGCAATCAAGTGCACTAACAGGGACCAGATGTGCACTTTGCTTGTTTCCACCCTTTAAACGGCATTTTGATGCTAATGACCTGCAACACAATAAAACACTAATACTAACAAAAACATTATAAAACAACTAAACGAAGAGCTTAACAAACATAAATTAAGGGGCTCTAGTGTACAAATTTACTTGTACTCGCAATAGCACAAACCGTTTGTAGTGTAGTATTGTGGAAGTGCGAGGTCGAACCTCAGGGAATCGTGTTTGTTTAAAATTAACTCTAAGTTTAGACTAATATTATCTTAACCTAGTTCCAAGTTTGGTGTTTTTGAAATAAAGGAAACATAAACTAATTAAAATGCGGTAAAGTAAACAAAATAAAGGAACTAAGGTTAAAGACTCCACCTCACCCACTCAAAAACACAAGTTATATACACTAAGTTAAATAATCTGTCTATCGATTATAATCAAAGCATACTCTATTGTGCCTATTGAAGGATTCAAAGAATCCATCCTTTTGACAAAAAACAAAACATATTTAATTTAATTCAAAGGATCCAATGTGAATGTGATTAACACAAATGACAATGGATAAATAAACTTAAATTAAAAGATGAAATGTATCCATCGGACAAAACACAATGAATAAACAACTATGGCACAATCTAACTCGATCTTATCACTAAACCGAATTGAAATGAGTAAACGATATTAAAAGACAAAATTAAATGAATTTAATGTAAAAAAACAAGCACGAATTCAAAGGTAAGGCTTCATCTTCAACCTTAGTTGAAGATTTAGCCTCCCATGCTAAAGAGAGACATAAGAAAGCTAAAACAAAGCATTAAATTCAATTAAGCAAGTAAAGTTTGACAATTAAATAGGTTGAGTAGTGCCAAATAGAGGCTGATGCTCTCAAAAGGCGCCCATAAAACATAGGTTTTAAAATTTACACAAGTGGTCCTATTTATAGAAAATGTAAGCTGTCTGGACAGAGAAGGTGCGCTCGATCGCAGGGCTTGTGCTCGATCGCAAGGTATGCGCTCGATTGCACATAACCACTCCAATATCCCATGGCCCAGTCAAGTTAGCGATGACGGCTAGGGCGACGCGGACAACATGGGAGTATGTGGCATGCACTCGATCGTGGTTCTTGGGCTCAAGCGCAGGCGTGCTCAAATGCATCGGAGTACGCTCAATCGTAGTTACACTCAATCGTAGAAAATCTACAATTGAGCGCACTGCCAGGGACTATGATTCCATCTTTGCTCAATTCCACCCCTTTAAACTACATTTTAAACCAAGGACCTACAACACACTAAAATACTAAAACAACACAAAAATGTTAGAAAACAACTAAACTAAGAGCTTAACAAACATAAATTAGGGTGCTCAAATGTACAACATTTTGCACTCATCAAATAACCCCAAACTTACATTTTGCTAGTCCCTTAGTAAAACAAAATGAAAAACACATTCAAAACAAGAAATAAAAGTCTGCTTTCATTCGAGAAACAATTGCATTTAGCATATGCAATAAGCCTTTTAAACCCATAGTAATTCCCTAGAGGACGAGTGAAGTCTCGTGGGGGTTTTCCAAGAATGGCACCCGCAAACATTTTATTGGCACTATGTTATTGACAGACAAAGCCTTTCACTTAAACATAAGGTTTATACATCATTAGCAATTTTAACAAGTCAAACATATAAACCACATCATCCAGTCATCCAAACATCATTCAACTCACAGTTGAAAAATTGAAACAACACATGCTCCATAAAGTGCAAAGTAGACTGATACAAGATCATGGGGTTTCAATTATTCTCAAAAGATGTGTACCCCAAAATTCATAGGAATGCAATATGATTAAAACAACCAAGGCTTGAATAGAAAAGTGCAATTTTTGTGTGTAGACTGTGCAATGCTTGACTCCCTTAAACTTCTAATCGACTTATGTAACGAGTGTTGGGTCAGTCACTCCCAATCCAGATGGTTTTAGGGCACTAAATGTAAAGACATCCTTAAGGGCTTAATTACTCAAGTCAAAAAGAGTTATGAAGCTTAACTAGTCATACAATCACTTAGCTAAAATTTATCATCCTTTTACTTGAACACTCATTGCTTAGTGAAGGAAGAGGTCCGGTTACTTAATGAAAAGCCCAACTTATGATGATTTTTTTTTTTTTTTTAATTTTTTTTTAACATCCAAGGTTTTCATCATAACATCACATCAACCTAAAAATCTTAAGAAGCACATTCCTTAAGTCAAATCTCATACTTCACAGACCCTATGCAAGTGTGCATGTAAAATATTAGTCAAACAGGTGAAGTTTCTCTAATCCAACACATGAATAAAAAACTGGGATTTCTAATGATATGCAATGTTCAAATAAGTTAAACATATTAATGACATACAATCCACAGTTATAATGTAAGTTATGCCTAAACAATAACATAGCATCAAAAAAAAAAATTATATACAGACAAAAGCAAACAAACAGACATAGACAATGTATTTGTCCACACCCCCAAACTTAAATGATACACTGTCCCCAATATAGCAAGAAATACAATACCGTGGGATGAAGAACCGAAATGTGCAAAGGCCAGGGCGTCCCCCAAACTTGAACACCAAAAATAATTGTCAACAACTAACAGCAATCTTTCTCACAGGAACAAACATCAAAAGATTAATTGCTGTTAGAAAAAAATAAATAAAATGACAAAAAGAACAGGACTCATAAATAAAGTGAGGAAAATTAAAAAATATATATATCGCGTGATAAGAGCCAAATATTGCATATTTGAACCCCTTAATTTATATTAGTTAATCCTTTAGCTGTGTCGTTATTTAACGCTTTGTGTTAGATTTGTGTTTTAGTATTTTATAGGTTGGTGAAGAGAAACTGCATCTTAAAAGGAAAAAATTGCAAAGTCTTGGAATAAAGCATACTTTGAGAAGACCTACAAGATGTGGTTAAGTTTGACTAAATCAAAGGAAGGATAAAATCGGAATTTCCCTAAATGAAGATAAATTCGAATTGAATTCAAATTCAGATTCTGCATATGTTTCAGTGTTTTGACCATAACTTTCTGCTCAAATATCTGATTGAGGTGATTGAAATGGTAGTGGAAAGCTAGTTCAAAATTCTACAATTTATTGTGAAATAGGATTTTCCTAATTCGGACGTTTACTATGTCAAAATCATCCCGCAATATAAGAACACAAATTTAAGAGAATCTTATCCAGATTTCAGACTTCTATTTTGATTGAGAGACTGACCTCCGAATTATCTAGGTTTACTAGGGCTTCTCTAAACCTATCTCTTTGCATTCAAGAAAAGATATACAAGCCTGAAAGCAAAAATTCACAGTTTCTCTTTAGTTTAGTTTTTCTATAGTTTATAATTTATTTTTATGTCGGGCTAACCCCCAACTAAGGTTGGGGATGAAGTCTCACTGTTGAAGAACAACATTGCTATTATGTAATTTTTTATTAATCTGATTTTATAGAGTTTATTATTTCAATTGTTTTACTCCTAATTAATTATGTGGAGTGATTCTTGGATATCTCTTGTGATTCAATGATACATGTGATGATTTGAGATAATTTCATATGATTGATTACTTGGTTTTTAACTCATAAAAATTGGATATTCCTTGTGATTTGTTCTACGGATACATCTGGTGTTTTAATTAGTGATTTGATCAATGAATGGATACATGGGATGCTTTTGAATAATTCTTTGAAGTGTAGTAAAACATATCTAAGATTTTAATTGTGAGAACGTCAAATTAATTTTAATAAGCATAGAGTATGTTGTTATGATTTGATGAGTGTGGATTCTGCATCCTTAGTACTTTATCTTTAGTTTTATTTTATTTACTTTATATTTAATCTTTTAATTTTATAAACCCTATTCAAAAACCATTTTGGAACTAGATTAGGATAAAATTAGTTTAGATATAAATTTGTTTTCAAGAATACAATTCCCTATGGATTCGACCTCACACTTGCACGCCATTATATTGCACACGACTCGTGCACTTGCGAGTACATTAAATTTGTACAACACCGCACTTTCCCTGATCACGTGGCTTTCTTCTTTAACACTTGATAGCCCTCTAGAAGGATGTTTCACCATCTTAGGTGCCCCAACTTTCTTGTTTAACTGGATTTTCTTATGAAGATTGTTCTTAGATTTGTGACATTCAGTGCATAAATCCATGAAGATTATGGCATAAGATAGCACTTTATGACAAAGGAATGAGCTTTAGTACTCACTTCCTTGTAATTAGACAAAATTGGAATTGGTGGGGGCTCAATTTGCTCCTCCTTTTCTTCCTCCTTGTTATCAAATTTTTCCTCACTAACAAGTATGGTGGTGGTTTGGGCATGCTCATGTGTAGACTTGTTAGTTTCAATCACGTAATGATTAAAGAATGGGCAATCATCTATCCGGTGAGAAAGATGATAACAATATGAACATGACTGATAAGATGCATGAGTGTGAGAAGGCTGGGTATGGGCATGCCTAGCTGCCATGAGTTGGTTCACCCTCTCCTCTAAGTCATCGATATGAGCAGTTGAAAAATGTTGCACTAATGACTCTTGAGGAGAGTGATTTACGATGAAGCGATGGAAGAGTGGTTATCCAAAATGAAAGGCTTAGCTGCTAATGAAGATGAGTTAGGGAATGATATCTTAGTGGTTTTCCCCTTCTCCATTTGCACCACAAGAGTAGGATCCAGTATTTTATCTACTTGCTCAAGTAACTTATCCAAATATAAATTATCTCCAATTTGAGCATGGCATGCTTCCAAAGAATCCTCTAGACTTGGCTCATTAACAGTCTCCTTGACAACTTCCTCACTTCCAAATGTTGTGGCTTGGGCATGCTCATGATCAGAATTGTTGGAGCAATCCTCGTCAATCATGTATTGCCCTTTCACCATCTCTTGACTTTGAATCTCCTTTTCCTTGACTATGTTGAATTCAGCAACTAGATGACCGAGCTATCCTTCCAACCTAGCAATTGCTTCAGTGTTTGCCATGGCTGCATCCTTGATTTCATGCATGGATTGGGAGTTGACCATGGTGGCATCTTTGATTTCATGCATAGATTGGTTGATTGGTTGCCTAAACGCCTCAAGTGTGTCTTCTAATGATAGTTCTTGTAACATAGGAATGGTGGGTTGATCGATTAGCTGCATGAATTCCTTAAGGGTCTCTTCCAAAGAAGATTGCTTAGGAGGATAGTTGTATGATGAATGATTGGAAGATGGATTATCTGACTGTGGATATTTAGGATGGTGCAGTCCATAAGATTGGGGAGCATAATTTCCTGTAGCATGAGCTTGCCACAAGGAATCATAATGTTTGCTCCAGTCTAAGGTGTAGAAATTGAAATTTAATTCTAACACCGAACTGGAGAAATTGATGTTCATCTACTCATGTGAAAAATTGAAAAATTGTCCCCATGATAGACAATCTCCTTAACTATATGGTAAGGGTGGGAGCAGTATGAACATGGCCCATGTGGGTGAAAATTTTGAGGGTAGTTGGTAGGAGTTGGTGTCCTACAACTAAGGTTAACGTTAAAATTATTGAACGGAAGACTCATGCTTCACCCAAACTCTTTACCATGCAAATATCCCACATGAAACAATAACCATTTTTATTGGAAATAAAAGAAACACCCAAAATAATCTAACTAAACAAAAATAAAATATTCACAAAAATTAACAACAACAAATAAAAGATAAAAGACAGGCATTGAAAAATAAACAGATAAAGAAAAATAACAATAAACCAAAAAAATCAAAAACTATATACTTAGCTACCTCTGGTTTATTGGTGTTGATCATGAAGGTGCCGAAAGTGCACTGCAATCGAGCGAAAAGCGCATGAATGTAATGTCTGCTAGTCACAATACATCGAACAGAGGTGCGATCGATCGCAAAAGTGCATAGTAGAACAGTTGGTCTGATGTGCGCTCGCGTGCAAGTGTAAATTGTCGAGCGTAGGCGCAAGTGAGATCGAGCACAAGTAAACTACTCTCGATCGCACTAACAGAGACCAAAATTCCAGAAAATTCAACAAACTCAAAAACACCCAAACACTATTCTAATTTTTTATTTTTTTTAATAAAACAACACATAAACAAATAAACAAGAAATAAAATTGCATAAATAAAATAACTTGTATTAAAATAAAATCAATCTAGACAAAAAATCAATTTCCACAACATCAAATGAATCCCCGACAACGTCACCAAAATTTGATGTACAAATTTACTGTACTCGCAATAACACGAGTTGTGTGCAATATAGTGTTGTGCAAGTGCGAGGTTGAACTACAGGGAATCGTGATTTGCAAAAACCAATTTTAAAATTTAAACTAATATTATTTTAACCTAGTTCCGAATTTGGGGTTGTTTCATGCAAAAATGTAAACTAAGCTAATAACTAGGAAATAAATAAATGAAAACACTAAGGTCTTAGAATCCACCTCACCGCATCAAAATACATATTCTCATGCTTAGTTCATACATCCGTGTAACGATTATGCTCTAGGCATATTCTGTATGCTATTACTTAATTCATACATCCGTCAAACAATTAAGCTCTATGTATGTTCTTTTGCTTTTATAAAATCTAGTCGAATCATTCGATGAATCCACCGTTAAAGAATTATAACAGATATTCAATCGATAAAATCGATAGAATCATCTGATGTATCCCCAGACGAAACACAATGACTATTGGACGTTTAATGATTCATAAACAATCAATCACAATTTTGTCACGAAATTGAATTGAAATGAACACACATAACATTAAACGACGGATTGAGTACAAACTAAACACAAAAACATGTAGATAAATAAATGGTGTGGCTTCATCTTCAACCTTAGTTGAAGATTTAGCCTCTAATCATAAAGAAATGAAGGCTTACAAAAGAAATGACGATGAAAGGCTAAACCATGAGAAATAGAGGAGTTTTGGCTCTTGAGGGCTCCTCCCAAACATAGGTTTACAAAATCTATAAGGGTCTTATTTATAGACAAAAATAATGTGCTACCAAATTAGTGGGTGCGCTCGATCGCACGTAGTGCGCTCAAGCAATCTCAACTGCTCAGAATTGCCACAAAGCAGCAATGAAAGCAATGGGCTAGGGCAATGCAAGAAACTCAATCTAACATAGAGTGCGCTCGATCGCGGCCTCTTGGGCTCGAACGCAGGCACGCTTGATCGCGGTCTACTTAAGCTCGATCACCGGTGCGCTCGATTGCAACTCTTGTGTGATCGAGTGCATTAACAAGGACCAAATGTGCACTTTGCTTATTTCCACCCTTTAAACAGCATTTTGATGCCAATGACCTACTGCACAATAAAACACTAATACTAACAAAAGCATTAGAAAATAACTAAGCTAAGAGCTTAACAAACATAAATTAAAAGGCTCAAATGTACAACATTTTGCACTCGTCAGTGAACTCATGGATATGGGGTACTTGGGGTCCAAATATACATGGTGCAATCGTCGAGAGGACATGGAATTCATAAAAGAAAGGCTAGATCGAGGGGTGGCAAATCAGGAGTAGAGGGATCTATTTCCTAAGATTGAAATTTCCATAGAATTTACCTTGGGTTTGGATCATCTTCCTATTGCTGTGTACCTTGAGGAGGCCTTGCGAAAAAATAAAAGAAACCCACTGTTCCGGTATGAGAATAGTTGGGAGCTTGAAGAAGAATACCAAGCGATCATTTAAGGTGCATGGGATGGAGTACATGGCATGGGCAGTAAATGGAACAAGCTAGACATGAAACTCCAGGGGTGCAAGGACAATCTCGTCAAGTGGCAAAAAAGAAAGAAGGACCCCATGAGTCGCATCAATAGCTTGAAGAAAAAAATTTTATCCTTTCATGGGAAGGATGGGATAGTGAGAAGTGAGACATAAAGGGAACTTGAGAAGGAGCTCCAAAACCAACTGGACCAGGAAGACATTAGATGGCACCAGAGGGCTAATGAGCTATGGCTCCAACATGGAGACAAGAACACCTGATATTTCCATGAATGTGTAAATGCTAGGAGGAAAAAGAAACTTTATCAGTGAGATAAGGGACGATCGGGGCCAGCTTTGGGAGATCCCAAACCGGGTGGAAACAGCATTTGTAAATTACTATTTTGACTTATTTACAACAAGAGCTGAAGGAGATATGGAGCTGAGCCTACATCACATAAACCTGAGAGTCTCCCAAGATATGAATAAGGCGTTGCTCATGGCCTTTACAAGAGAGGAAATCAGTGGGGCACTATTCCAGATGGGCCCCTTGAAGGCCCCAGGCCCAGACGGCTTAACAGCAGGATTTTTCCAAAAAAATTGGAATATTGTGGGAGATGAGGTATGTGATGATGTTTTTTATATTTTACATACGGGGATGATGCTGGATGCACTTAATTTGACTCACATTGTGCTTATTCCTAAAGTAAAAAACCCGTTGAGTGTTATGAAATTTAGACCAATAAGCTTGTGCAATGTGATTTACAAATTAGTTTCTAAGGTGTTGGCAAATAGATTAAAAAAAATTCTCCCCCAGATTATTTCACCAACACAAAGTGCATTTTTACCGGGCCATTTAATCTCGGATAATATCCTAGCTACATATGAGACCTTGCATACTATGCACACAGGTATGAAGGGCAAAAAAGGTTTTATGACGGTAAAGCTCAACATGAGCAAGGTTTATGATCAGGTGGAGTGGAGATTCCTAGAAGCGATCATGTGCCGTATAGGATTTGATATAAGGTGGATTAACCTTATTATGATGTATGTGAAGACAGCGCACTATACAGTTATGGTGAATGGGAAGCCTTGCGGAAACATTACACCATCTAGGGGTATAAGACAGGGTGACCTTATTTCCCCGTATTTATTTTTGATTTGTGCAAAGGCATTAAGGGTGTTGCTAACCAAAGCGAATAGAGATGGTTTATTGACTGGGGTTCCCACTTCAAAAATGGGACCTCATGTCAGCCATCTTTTTTTCGCTGATGACAGTTTATTGTTTTGTAGGGCAACTATCATACAATGGAGCAACCTGACGAATATTTTATGGATGTATTGTAATACCCCGATAAAAACCAACCTTTTTACTAAGCAAAATCTTTTCCATAAGAGCAATCAACAAATGTTTTCAATAATGGTGCTTTAACAAGACCCAAAGCCCTTAGCGTTAACCTAATCACGCTTTGAACCCATAAAAAATAGAAGCCAAACACTAACCCTCAAGAGGCGGACGTATGCTAGGTCAGCCGGACATACACCCCTGTCTCTATTGTGGACATACAGGGGGGGACCATCGAACGTACGCTCTGCAAATAGTACAGCAGATGTACGCTACTTTTTGGAATACCCTTTGGGTACCTAAACGTACGAGACACCCTTTGGACTACTGTGCAAAGACCACCAGACGTACGCTAGGGTTGCCGGATGTTCGCTGCTCTGTCAAAGAGTTGGTGGCGAACTTTCCCTATAAATAGCACATTCCACCTCTCACTTCTCATGGTTGTTTCCTTCCCCTGGTATGCCCCTAGGCTGCCAAAATCTTTCCCTTGAGTTTTGAGTGAGGAATTGGTGAGAGTAAGCTTCAAAGAGGAATTTCTGAGGAGGGAAGACCATGTCCATGCTTACCTTCGGGGTAAGCTCTGTTCTCTTTCTGTTTATCATTGTTTTATTTTATATTTCTGCCTTGATAAGGTTTTCCAAGTGTTCATTAAGCATTCTTTAAAGATAATGGTGTTTTCAAAGGATTCTTTCAAAGTTTTGTTGTGATGTAATTTCTTGCGTTGCATGTGCTGTTTTGCTAGCTTAGAAAAGGTTTAGAGGTCTATAAATGCCATTAGAAACATGCACTATTTGAATCTTAAAACGGTGTGCTTAACACATTGAGCGAACGTACGCCATCAAGGTCGGACGTACGGCCAGTGGGCAAAGCACCGGTTTTTGAGTTTCACAAGTGTATGCTTTAGCTTAGCCATATTTCTATGGTTTTGTAAGGCTTAGAATAACGGTGTCTTGTACCTGTTATAACAGGATTTAGCTTGGTCGGAGGATTCGCTCGAGTGCGTGAGGTAAGTAGACACTTACAACCTCTTTACTTAAAACGTGGGATATGTCAGTTGACTAACCACGAGTATGATATGAGCATGCCTACTTTTTGTAATTACTTGGTAAATGTGCTATTAAATAACTGTTAAGATGCATCGTAAGACATGGTACATTGGTACGTGCAGTATGAACGGCCATGGCCTTACTATATATAGACTTCATATTATGGTCAAATGTGTGTGTTATATAAAGGCTTTTGATCCATTGGTTTCGTGACCACGGTACAACCATTCCCAATGGTTCGACCACTATAGAATGGACGTCATTAGTTGGTGTGGGCCACTCGAAGTTGGACTTCATCATGCCACTAATGTTACGTATTGTATGTTGTACAATGGCTAAGGCACTGGCATTATACTATAGGTCTCTCAGGACAGCGCCAACCTTACTAAGAAGGGGTAATATCTCAGGTAGATCATGTATAAGAGTTATGACTTATAATGCATTAGCCTTTCTTTGCATTAAAATAATTAGGTAATTATTGCCAGTTCTACACCATAACTTTGAAAACCCTAAAACTTATTAAATAGTGAATTAACAGAGGTAATGCTCTCTTTTTGGTTATTACTCAAATTGCATGTTTACTTTCATTAATTGGGCTCATGTCATACCTAAGTTGTAAGGTTTACTTACTAAGTTGTTAGACTTACGGTTATTATTCTCAAAGTAACTTGGTCTATTGCTATGGAAGTGGCAAGAGATGCTACTGCCTGACTGGTTAGGCTTTACTTATAATTACAGGTTTGTCTTTACTGTTTAGTAGCTCCATGTTTTTACTTGATGAATTATAGTGACTCAGATTTATTCACCGTCCATTGCATTTACTTTAATGTTTTCAGAAGGGTGATTTCCCATTTGGTCACAAGTTAGCTTAAATGGGTAAATTGCCAGTGACTCCATTGGATTAGCCAAGGCTAATTTTGGGGGCGTTACATGTATGAGGAGGCCTCGGGTTAAAAAATGAACCAAAACAAGACTGCCATTTTTTTCAGTAGTAATACCAAATTGGAGGACAAGGCATAAATCCTGGAGTTTGCAAGGATTCGAACCACTCAAAGATATGACACATATCTGGGACTACTAGTGTAATGTCTCCAAAATTAGTCTTTGCTAATTTGGTGGAGTCATCGGCAATTCACCCAGTTAAGCCAACTTGTGACCAAATAGGAAATCACCCTTTTGAAAACATTAAAGTAAATGCAAGGGAAGGTGAATAAATCTGAGTCACTATAATTCATCAAGTAAAAACATGGAGCTACTAAATAGTAAAGACAAACCTGTAATTATAAGAAAAGCATAATCAGTCAAGTAGTAGCATCTCTTGCCACTTCCATAGCAGTAAGCCAAGTTACCTAAGAATAACAACCGCGTAAGTCTAATGACTTAGTAAGTAAATCTCATACTTAGGTATGACATGAGCCCAATTAATGAAAGTAAATGTGCAATTTGAGTAATAACCAAAAAGAGGGCATTACTTCCGCTGATACACCATTTAATAGGTTTTAGAGTTTTCAAAGCTTATGGTATAAAACCGACGATAATTACCTAAATGTTTTAATGCAGAAAAAGCTAATGCATTATAAGTCATAACTCTCATACATGGTCTACCCAAGATATTACCCCTTCTCAGCAGGGTTGGTGCTATCCCGAGGGACCTATAATACAATGCTAGTGTCCCAGCCATTGCACAACATACCATACGTAACATTAGTGGCATAATTGAGTCCGACCTCGAGTGGCTCATACCAACTAATGACATCCGTCCTATAGTGAACGAATCATTGGGAATGGTTGCACTGCGGTCACAAAACCAATGGATCCAAATTCCCCATATAACACACATTTTACCATAATACACAGTTTATATAGTAAGCCCATGGTCGTTCATCGCACATCTTGGCGTACATGTCTATACATCTTAACAATTAATTAATTAATAACGATTCGATAGTTATAGAAAATAGGCATGCTCATATCATACTCGTGGTCAATCAGCTGACATATCCCATGTTTTATGTAAAAAGGATGTAAGTGTCTACTTATCTCACGCATTCAAGTGAATCCTCCGACCAAGCTAATTCCTGTTATAATGGATACAAGACACCATTATTCTAAGCCTTATGAAACTTAAAAATATAACTAAACCCAAGCATAGACGTGTGAAACTTAAGAACCGGTGCTCTGCCCACTGACCGAACGTCCGGCCTTGATGGCGTACATCCGCTCTGTGTGTTAAGTATACCATTTTAAGATTCGGATAGTGCATATTTCTAATGGCATTCATAGACCCCTAAACCTCTTCTAAACTAGCAAAACAGCACATGCAACACAAGAAATCACAACACAACGATTATTTGAGAAAATCCTTTTAAAACATCATTATCTTTAAAGAACGTTTAATGAACACTTGAAAAATCTCATCAACGCAGAAATACAAGATAAAACAGTATTAAACACAAAGGGAACAGAGCTTACCCTGAAGCTAAGCATGGACATGGTCTCCCCTCCTCGGAAACTCTTCTTTGAAGCTCACTCTCACCAATTTCTCACTCAAAACACAAGGAAAGGATTTTGGCAGCCTAGGAGCATACCAAGGGAAGGAAACAGGCATGAGAAATGAAAGGTGGGATGGGCTATTTATAGGAAAAGTTTGCCACCAACTCTCTGACAAAGCAGCGGACGTTCGGCAACCCTAGCGTATGTCCGGTGGTCTTTGCACATTGATTCAGAGGGTGTCTCGTACGTCCAAGTATTATCCAAAGGGTACCCCAAAAAGTAGCGTCGTATCCCATGTATGTTGTACTATTTGTCCGTCCGGTGGTCCCCGACGTCCACTAGAAACGACATCGTCCACTAGACCTAGCGTACGTCCGCCTCTTGAGGGGGTCAGTGTTTGGCTTTTATTCTCTAAAGGTTTAAAGCTTGATTAGGCTAACGCTAAGGGTTTTTGGGTCTCATTAAATACCTTTATTGAAAACCTTTGTTGATTGCTCCTATGGAAAAGATTTTGTCTAATAAAAAGATTGGTTTTTATCATGGTATTACAACTAGCCGTAGTGGGGAAATTGTTGTACAAATTAAATGTACTCGCAAGTGCACGAGTTGTGTGCAGTATAATGGGGTGCAAGTGCAAGGTCGAACCCACAAGAAATTGTATTTTTGAAAGCTAAATTTATATCTAAACTAATTAAATCATAATCTAGATCCAAAAGAGGTTTTTGAATTTGGTTTTTGAAAACTAAAAGACTAAACATAAAATAAATAAAATAAAATGAAAGATAAAGTTACTAAGGTTTGGGAATTCACACTCACCACTTCATAACAACATACTCTATGCTCATTAATATCAATCTGAAGTTCTCACAATTAAAATCTTAGATATGTTTTACTACGCTTCAAAGAATTAATCAAAACCATCCCATGTATCCATTCATTTATCAAATCACAAAAGGAATCCAAATCTAATTGAAACACTAGAAGTATCCGTAGAACAAATCACAAGGGATATCCAATTTTTATGAGTTATTAAGAACCAAGCAATCAATCATATGAAATTATCTCAAATCATCACATGTATCCTTAAATCACAAGGGATATCCAATTTTTATGAGTTATTAAGAACCAAGCAATCAATCATATGAAATTATCTCAAATCATCACATGTATCCTTAAATCACAAGAGATATCCAAGAATCACTCTACATAATTAATTAGGAGTAAAACAATTAAAACAATAAACTCTATAAAATCAGATTAATAAAAACTTACAATAACAGCAATGGTGTTCTTCAACGGTGAGGCTTCATCCCCAACCTTAGTTGGGGGTTAGCCCGACATACAAAATAAATCCTAAACTACAGAAAACTAAACTAAAGAGAAGCTGTGAGTTTTTGTCTCCCGGCTTATATATCTTTTCTTGAATGCAAAGAGATCTATTTATAGGCTTAGAGAAGTCCTAGAAGCCCTAGTAAACCAAGATAATTTGGAGGTCAGTCTCCCAGTCAAAATAGAAGTCTGAAATCCAGATAAGATTCGTTCAAATTTGCGTTCCCATATTGCGAGATGAATTAGGCATAGTAAATATCCGAATTAGAAAAATCCTATTTCGCAATAAATTGTAGAATTTTGAACTAGCTTTTAATTGCCATTTGAATCACTTCAATAAGATATTTGAGCAGAAAGTTATGGTTAAAACACTGAAACGTGTGTAGAATTCAAATTTGAATCCAATCCAAATTTATCTCCATTTAGGAAAATTTCGATTTTATCCTTCCTTTGATTTGGTCAAGCTTAACCACATCTTCTAGGTCTTCTCAAAGTATGCTTTATTCAGCAACCTACAAAATACTAAAACACAAATCTAACACAAAGCGTTAGTTAACGATACAGCTAAATAATTAACTAATGCAAATTAAGGGGTCTAAATATACAATATTTGGCTCTTATCAAAAATCACGGACAAAAGCTTTTCGAAGTATCATTGAAAGGGTATGGAAGCGGCTCCAAGACTAGAAATTGAAGTTTCTGTCTCAAGCAGGGAAGGAAATCCTACTGAAGGCAAAGTTATACAAGCAATCCCAACTTACAACATGAGTGTGTTTCGCCTCCCAAAAGCCCTATGTTCGGATATAAACTCACTTATGCATAGGTTTTGGTGGGGCCACAAGTAGGAGAAGCGGGTTGCTTGGATGAATTAGAGTCATATGGGATTATCAAAAGCCCATAGGGGAATGGGCGTTAGAGATTTTTCCTGTTTTAATATGACCCTATTAGCAAAAAAATGTTGGTGATTATGGAAAGCACCAGATAGCCTCATCAGATAGATTATGAAAGCCAAATATTATCTCAATTGCTCCATATTGGAGGCCCAACAAGGCACGAGGCCGTCCTTTCCTTGGGGGAGTATCCAAGGTTCATGTAATTTATCGAAGAAGGGCTAATTTGGCGTGTAGGAAATGGAGAAAAAATACGCATTTGGCAAGATAAGTGGATCCCACAACCATCCACCTATCAAATAAAATCAAGGCCTCTGCAATTGGATCCTCAAGCTACTATTCGTGATGTTATGGAGGGTGACCAAAAAGGATGGAATTTTGAGTTGGTGAATCAAATCTTTTCTCAAGAGGAGGTGAAGCTGATACTCTCAATTCCACTGTGTGGGCCATGGCAAGATGATGCTTTCATCTGGCGGGGTACAACGAAGGGAATCTTCTCAGTGCGTAGTGCCTACCACCTGCAACTGGAACTGGACAAGAATGATCAAGCAACAAGCTCGCAGGGAGGCCACAAGCTCAATACGGGACTGGACTTTCATCCAGATAGTTGAGGAGATGTTCCGCAAATGTAATGAGGTTGAAATTCTACAGTTCGTCGGGGTAGCATGGAGAATCTGGCTAATGAGGAATAAGGTTGTCTATGAAGATCTTCTTGATGCTCCCGCGAGTGTAATCACACATACAAAAGAAGCTAATCAAGCTATAATTGACTTTCAATTCGCCCAGAGGAAGGATTGTCCACAGGTAATCCGGATGTAATGCACAACTGGGTCACACCATCGGCTGGCTGTTACGTGGCTCATTAGGATGCGGTGATTAATAAAAGTCAGGGGATCTGGGGTTTGGGAATAATCGTGCGAGACAGTATGGGGACCATGGTTGTAGCGAAGAGCTCTTCTCGGGTGGGACATTTGGAGCCCATGATTGCAGAAGCATTGGGGGCTCTGGAGGCAGCTCAGTTTTGCAGAGGCTTGGGATATAATTGGGTCCGTGTCAAGAATCAAAGAAAGCAAAGAAAAACTCCAAAACAAAGGAGAGGAAGAAGAAGATAAAATGGAGAAGAAGAGGAAATCCTCATTTGCAATATCAATCTCGTGAGTCTTTTTACAAGGGATGATTGAAGCTTATATATGAGCTTACAATCATTAACTAACTGTGAAAAATAACTAACTTACAAAATAAAGAAGTTAAGAGAGTTAGTTAATTAGTTTACAAGAACTCAAATACTGTTCACGCACATCTGAGGTGCTCTATGTGACTGCGATTGATGCATGCGCATGTTCGCACTCAGTATGATGATCGTTCACACTTCTCTTCTAGATAGGCTTGAACAATCTGAGGAAGCGACCGATGCCTGCGCACGTTCGCATCCTGTATGATGATCATTCGCACTTCTCTTCTAGATAAGCCCAAACAAACTGAGGAAGCGACTGATGCCTGTGCACGTTCGCATCCTTGTGGGTGATCGTTCACATTGGGCTGAAAAGGTGTGTTGATATCCCCCCTCAAGATGGATGTGGAGGATGATAAATATCCTTTACATGCATCTTGGACAACAACCTAAAAAAATCTTTGAATCCAAGACTTTTAGTGAAGATATCTGCAATCTGGTTTTGATAAGTAACATGAAGTGTCCGAACAAGTCCAAGTTGAATCTTTTCACGAACTAGGTGACAATCTATTTCAATATGTTTAGTTCTTTCATGATAAACCAGATTTACAGCAATATGAATGGCTGATTGACTATCACAGAAAAGAAGAGCAGCCTGGGAATGAGCAATACAAAAATCTTTAAGAAGAGAGATCAACCACATCAATTCACAACAAGTAGAGGCTAAAGCTCTATATTCTGCCTCAGCAGAAGACCTTGAGACTGTCTACTGCTTCTTGGATTTCCAAGACACCAATGAATCCCCAAGAAACACACATAGACCAGTTATGGATCTTCGAGTGTCCATACAACCTGCCCAATCTGAATCTGAAAAAGCTTTAAGGTGAAAATATGACTTGGCAGAAAAAAGAAGACCTTGAGCTGGTGAATTCTTTAAGTATCTCAAGACTCTATGAGCAGCATCTAGATGAGGTTGCCTTGGTGTAACCATAAACTGACTTAAAATTTGAACAGAAAAAGCTAAATCAGGTCTGGTAATTGTCAAGTAAATCAGCCTACCAACCAACCTTCTATAACTTGTAGCATCTGAAAGGAGAACTCCTTCATCGTTTGAAAGTTTCAAATTCTGTTCCATAGGAAATTTTGCAAGTTTAGAGGCTAATAAACCTGAATCCTCTAAAATCTCAAGGGCATACTTCCTCTGACAAACCGAAATTCCATCAGCAGACCTAGCAATCTCAAGACCAAGAAAATACTTCAAAGGCCCTAAATCCTTTAATTTGAATCTGTCATTCAAAAGAGTAATAAAAGAAGACACTTCTTGTGGATCATTGCTAGCAATAGCTACATCATTAACATAAAGCAATAATGCAATTAAGGAAGAACCCTTTGAACGAGTAAATAAGGAGTAATCAGCCTTAGATTGAAGAAAACCAAGTTCAATCAATGCAGCTGAGAACTTTGAAAACCATTGTCTAGAGGCCTGCTTCAACCCATATAGAGATTTGGTTAACCTACAAACCTTTGTCTCACCCTTAGTGCCAAAACCAGGAGGCAAAGACATGTAGACTTCTTCATCCAAATCACCATGCAAGAATGCATTATTGACATCTAACTGGTGTAAAAACTAGTTCTTAGCCGCTGCAAGAGCTAAAAAGCATCTAACAGTAGTCATTTTAGCAACAGGTGAAAAGGTTTCATGATAATCTAACCCCTCAGACTGAGTGTACCCTATTGCAACCAGCCTTGCCTTGTACCTTTCAATGGTTCCATCATACTTGTATTTCACCTTATACACCCATTTGCAGCCAATGGGATGTTTGTCAGAAGGTAAATCAGTCACTACCCAAGTATTGTTTTCCTCCAAAGCTTTAATCTCAGCTTTCATAGCCTCACACCAAAGTGGATCCTTAACATCTTGATGGTAAAACTTAGGCTCAGATTGTGATGAAATGGAAAGGCAAAAATGCTTATGTTTAGAGGACAGATTATCATAAGAAATGAAAGAGGACAATGGATAGGGTTTGCCTGAATTATCAACATTTGAAGCCGATTGTGGTGAGCAAGAAGAGACCTGTTTACAGTGATAATCTTGCAAGTAACTAGGTTTCTGTTTAACCCTATCTGACCTTCTAAGAATAGGAGTAGGTGCTAAAACTTCTGCAGAAGGATGAGAGTTGAAAGATGAATATGCAGAAGGAGAATGAATATCTACAGATTCTGAATGAGAAAAGGGAGTTTCTGCATAATTATATTGAGAAGGTAAAGTGTTTTCTAAATTAGGAAAAACTGAAGTATTTTTGTTTTGTGATTGAACAATGTTATGTTGATGAGTGTTTGGTGACAAAGAATCTGAAAAATCTATGTCAGGATGCATTGGAAAATGAATGGATGAAGGAACACTTTCATGCATATGCATTGAATGTGAAAAATAATTTGAACTAGAAGCACAAGGAAATATTGTCTCATGAAATATGGCATTTCTGGAAATAAAAGTGGAATGAGTATAAAGGTTGTAGAATTTATGTCCTTTAATGCCATATGGATAACCAATGAAAATGCAAGGTGTAGCTCTTGGATCAAACTTTGTTCTATTTCTAGACAAAGTTGAAACATAAGCTAAACATCCAAACACTTTGAGATGTGAATAAGATGGAACAGCAGAAAAAAAAAGTTCATGTGGAGATTTGTTGGATAAAAGAGGTGTTGGAATCCTATTAACGATATGAGCAGCAGTTAAAACACAATCTACCCAAAAAGGTAAAGGAAGGTTGGATTGAAATCTTAAAGATCTAGCTACATTTAAAAGATGTTGATGTTTTCTTTCAACCACAGAGTTGATGAATGATTCCTTGGGCTGAAAAAAAATCTTTCATATGAAATTTAGTATCATTATCAGATCTAATGCATTTGATTTTGGTATGGAATTGTGTTTGAACCATGTTAGAAAAGGATTGGATTATTGAGGAAGTTTGTGATTTATGTTGCATCAAATGGACCCAAGTGAAACATGAGTAATCATCGACAATAGTAAGAAAGAATCTGGATCCATTGATAGAATTGATGGCCATAGGACCCCATACGTCACAATGAAGTAATTCAAAAACAGAAGTGGAAAAAGAACTACTGATAGGAAAGGGTAATTTGTGTTGTTTTGCCAAATGACAAA
The DNA here is from genome assembly GCA_013348765.1 of Carpinus viminea. NCBI lineage: Eukaryota > Viridiplantae > Streptophyta > Magnoliopsida > Fagales > Betulaceae > Carpinus > Carpinus viminea. The sequence continues at coordinate 37,521,890 of CP054668.1, read as the reverse complement.
TTGAACAAATAGATTCTTGTATACAAGAAATAGAAGGAACAATTATTTGTATCAACTTTATTCTAGAATGAGAAGGATACCCCAATCTGTAATGCCACAGATTACATGAGGGGTCCTTTATTGAATTAAAAGACAAGTGCTTGAAAAATGAAGGAATGGAAGGAGCTGAAATAGATGCATTGGTTGAAACCTTGTATGCTTGCATCAAATAGAATAAACCAGCCACTTCTTCACCCACCCCAATCGTTCTCCAATTGTGTAAACTCTGTATAAAGCAATATACAACAAGAAATATGAGGCAATAGTTTAAGGATTTGATGAGTTTAGTGGCTGAAATCAAATTGAAAGTGAAAGAAGGAACACACAAAACTCCAATTAAAGTAAGAGTTTCTGAAATTGTAACAGTTCCAATGTGTGTGACATTAACTATTGAACCATTTGGAAGTTTAACATGGGTGGAAACAACAGAAGTAATGGTGGTAAACATAGAAGAGCAATTGATCATGTGATCAGTAGCTCCGATGTCTATGATCCAAGTGTGGGTTTTTAGGTTTGTATGAGAAGCTATATTGACATAAGCAGAAAAAACTGAGTGTTTAGGGTTGAGTATACCTGAATTACCAACTGTAAGAGAAGAAGATGGGTGTGGAATTTGGTGCTGATTTAGAAGATTCATCAACAGTTGGCATTGAGCTGAAATCATGGACAATTGAGGACTACTCAACTGTGGTCATTTCCTTGCATCTGCACTTGGTTTGCTGAATGTGGTACTGGTCTGTTTTGAGTAAACTTAAAACCAGGTGGGAATCCATGAACTCTATAGCATTTTTCAACAGTATGACCACTAACTCCACAATGAGAACACATGGGGCGGTCTTTCTTGTAGGGTTGTTTGAAAATTTTAGGTTTTGGTGAGGGTTTGCTCATGTATACAGCAGATTCATGATGAGTTAAGGGAGAATGTTTAGGCAAGAAAGATTTAGTCATCATAGCAAAGGATGTATCATGACTAATGAGATTCACACATATCTCCCTTTGTTTCTCCTCTTGAATGATAAGAGAGAAAACCTTATTTATAGAAGGAAGAGGATCCATTAGTAATATCTGTGCTCTAACAGCAGAGAATGAATCATTTAATCCCATGAGGAATTGTAAAACACGTTCTTGACTATAAAGTTCAAGAATAGACTTCATTCTACCACAATGACAACAACTACAAATGGAAATAGGTCTGTAATTGTTAAGTTCTTCCCAAAGAGTTTTGATTTTGGTAAAGTAACAACTTACAGAGGAATTTTCCTGAGCAACGACAAATATGGCTTTTTGTAGCTGAAACACCCTCGGGCCATTCTTCTGTGTATAACGATCCATGAGGTCCTGCCATACATCATGAGCAGAAGTGATGTAGATGACAGTGTTGTAGATTTCCTTGGATATGGAATTAAGGATCCAAGAAACTACAAGGTCGTTGCATCGAGTCCACGCATGGTAGTAGCTCTCAAAAACAGATGGCTTTGGCAAAGAACCATCAATGAAACAGAGTTTGTTTTTGGCACTCAAGGCAACTAACATCGAGCGCTCCAAGTACTATAGTTTTCTCCGGTCAATGGCTGAGGAACCAAAATAATTCCAGGATTATCACCATTGTGGAGAAAAAGAGGACTAGATGAATCGATAGGACGAGAACTTGCAAATGGATCTTTGAAAGTATTTTGAGGATGAGTGTTTTGAGGAGAGTTTGTCAAAGTATTTGGCAAACCATTTGAGTGATCATCTACCAAAGTGTTGGACAGATTATTTGAAGAGAAAAGATGATGATTTTCAGCCATTGTTGAAGCTTGAAAATCACCTTGAACAGCAGAAGTAGATGGATTGTTGTTTGCCATTGTAAAGAAAATAATAGCAAACACTAGAAAAGAAAAGAAGATTAGATGAATCACAGTATGTGATTATGGCTCTGATGCCATGTCAAGAATCAAAGAAAGCAAAGAAAGCAAAGAAAAACTCCAAAACAAAGGAGAGGAAGAAGAAGAGAAAATGGAGAAGAAGAGGAAATCCTCATTTGCAATATCAATCTCATGAGTCTTTTTACAAGGGATGATTGAAGCTTATATATGAGCTTACAATCATTAACTAACTGTGCAAACTAACTAACTTACAAAATAAAGAAGTTAAGAGAGTTAGTTAATTAGTTTACAAGAACTCAAATACTGTTCACGCGCATCTGAGGTGCTCTCTGTGACTGCGACCCATGCATGCGCACGTTCGCACTCGGCATGATGATCGTTCACACTTCTCTTCTAGATAGGCTTGAACAATCTAAGGAAGCGATCAATGCCTATGCACGTTTGCATCCTGTATGATGATCGTTCACACTTCTCTTCTAGATAAGCCCAAACAAACTGAGGAAACGACCGATGCCTGTGCATGTTCGCATCCTTGTGGGTGATCATTCGCATTGGGCTGAAAAGGTGTGTTTGGGTGATGCAAAATGGTGGTGGATGTTGTGCAGTTGAAGGACCAGGATTGGAGCTGTAAGGGCCACATTATAAGTGCGTTCATGGCAACCATGAGGGAGTTTCCCAATGGCAAATTTCACATGTCCCACAGCAAGCAAACCAAATAGCTCACTGTTTGGCGAAGCTAGCAACTACACGGATCAATCATGGAGCAAGAGTGGTTCACTGACCCACCTGATTGTATTAAGGATTATCTTGCCTCAGAACACATGTCGCAATTCTAGACACTTTCTATGTCAATACTCAACTTTTATATATATAATATAAAATTTATAAAATAACATTGAAATATAAATAGAAAGCAAGAAAAGAAAAAAGAAAAATAAACAAAGAGATAAAGGGAGAATTTGAAAACCTTTTGTTTTGTTATACTTCTTTTTTGTTTTTTCATTAAGACATTAATTGAATGCATTCTAAATAAAACTCATACGTTTTACCAGAAAGTAAGAGAAGATAAAAAGAAAATTAAATCGAGAGAGAGATAATTTTGGAACTTTTTGTTTTTTTCATTAAGACAATTAAATGCATTGATATATAAACGGAAACTAAAAAAAAAATTAAATAGAGAGAGTTAACATAATTAATTAAAAAAGCAACCTATCTAGACATACAAATAAAACCCCTATGTTTTAATTGTTTCACTAAAAGGCTTACATCTAAAACGCCGCGTGTCGAAATTCTAGATACTTTTTAATAGGACCGATTTTAATTGTTTCACATTGAGATATATACATAAAACAAGAGAAGATAAAAAGAAATTAGATATAGAGAGAAAGAGAGAACTTGAAAACCTTTTATTTTCTTCGTTTAGACAATTCAATGCATTACAAATAAAACCCTTATGTTTTAATTGTCTCACTAAAAGACTATCTAAACACATATTTTCATATATTTGTATTAAAAAATATGAACACGTGTCGCAATTCTAAGCATTCTCTACGTCAAAACTCAGATTTTATATATATATGATTAGCATATATAATTGGTTTTCACAATCTCTTTTTATTATGAATTTGTTATATTTTTCACATATAATACAATTTGAGCATTTTTTTCCTTTTATTAATTAGAAAAAATACAACTTGAGCATTTGTGTTGTTGTAAATGGTCTCTTAATGCTTTTCTTTTTCTTTGAAACTTTGAAGGGCCATTTTATAAATGTCTGGTAGTTTGGAGAGCCATTTTATACTTTTCCATTTTATTTATTTATTTATCTTGCTTCCTACTTGAAACTTTTTTTTTTTCTTTCTTCATTTATGCATCCACTAATTATTACTATTTTTTCTTCATGTCATTTTTAGAAACAAACCCATGCATTGCACGGGTTTCAAGCTCGTATACATATAGAGTGAATGCATATATACATACTAAGATAAAAGCATATAAACTTGAGATTAATTATTTAAGACGTGTTGATTTCTCTAATTAATCTTAACTATAATTAAATAAACTACTAATCAGTTTGAATTAAAAAATAAGAAAAAAGGACCTTGGAAAGTCCGTCAGACACAGGCGCGACTGAGAACGATGCTCCAGCCATTACTGTAATGGGCAATAATGGCTGAGAACGATCCTCCACTTGCATCAGAGAACCCACGGGCCAACGATGCAGTCAAGTCACGCCCAAATCGCGCATCCATAGTTCATCATCATCCAGACGATCCGCATCCTCTAATAGGACAATGTCGCTATATAAATAGCTCTTTTGTTTAAAAACTTTTCGATGTGGTACGCTGCACTTTGTTGTGAATAGTTCCCTCCAATCTAACAGTGATTGCTTGGTTTAATCTGCTGCCATTTTTTTTTTTTTTTCTAAGCAAATAAAGGAAAAGGGAAAAAAGGGATTACAAAGGAGGGTCCTTGCCACTCCCAATACAAACAAAAGAAAGAAAAAGAAGTGGTGGGAATGCACCCAAACACAAGGTTTGAGGTGGCCCATCTGGCAACATGGTGTGCTCCAAAATTTGCACACCTTGAAATCTTCAAAGCTTTCCAAGAAGGGATGGAGAGCAGCTGATCTTTGATATCAGTTAGAACCGGATCGATGCTCCAGTCAGAGAACAAGGAGGGGTCATTAACGGCTAGGATAGTAACCAAAGAATCCCCTTCAATGACAAGAGAGCGGCAGCCAAAGGAGACTGCTAACCTCACAGCTAGCAAGGCTGCATGGGCCTCACCCAAATTGGCTTCCATAGAAGGAAGCTTGAGGGAATTTTCAGCAAGGAACTCCCCTTGATGATTTCTGAGAGTAGCTGCTGCCACAGCAAAAGAAGGCCGAATAGCCACATCAAAATTTACTTTGTAAGAACCCAAAGGAGGAGGGGTCCATAACATGGACTTAGAGACACCACTCCAAGCAGAGAGGTGATGTGTAATGGTGGACTTTACAAGCTTGAGGATTACTTGAGGATTCGGTTGAGTCCCTTCATGAATCAATTTATTCCTAGCCATCCAAATGTGATCAAGTAACACCAAGGCTGAAATCTGGAAATTGTGAACATCATCCACATGTATGCCCAAAGAGGAGTGAGGCCGAAGCAAGGCCTTTGTCCATACCTCAATCGGCTGGGAGGAGAAGGCCGTAGTGCTCAGGGGCCAATTGGAGCTAAACCACAAGAGTCTTGCAAAAGGGCAACTCAGAAAAATATGTTGCATAGTCTCTGGGGGACCAAGACAAAAAGGGCAGCAAAGCAACTCAGGATCTGTAATAGAAGCAAATTTAAAAATGTTAGTTTTAACTGGAAGAATATTCCAAGTAATCTTCCAAAGGAGTTGCTTCAATCTAAGCTGGACTTTCAAGTTCCAAAGACACTTCCAATCTGGAGGGGAAAGAGGAGAAGGGTTAAAGAGGGAGCTAGAGGAGGCAACTTCATGGGCTGATTTCACAGAGAACTGGCCAGATGAAGGGGGGGACCAAATCCAACGGTCAGGGGTTGGGGAAAGAGGGATGTGGATAGAGAGGATGGCATTAGCTGATGGAGGGTCAAAAAGAAAATGGATAAGAGGAGAATTCCAGCCCCTAACAGGATAAAAGATGAGGTCAGAAACCTTTAGGTTAGGGAGGGAGGGGAGGTTTTGGTTTGGGGAGGGTTTGAAGCTATCAATGGTAGGAACCCAAGGAGAATCCCAAATGCTAATATCATTTCCAGTAGACACTGACCAGCAAGCACCTTTTCTAACAATGTGGTTGCACTTCAATATTCCTTTCCAAAGCCAAGAGGACAAAGGAGAGGCTTGAGCCGAGAGAAAAGTGGAGGCATGAAGGTATTTGGAAGTAAGAGCCTTAACCCATAAGGAATCCCTACTGCTCAAGATTTGCCAACCCAACTTAGCCAAAAGAGAGGAATTCTGGACTTCCATGGTTCTAAGGCCAGGACCTCCCACACTCTTGGGGGAGCAAATGTTTTTCCAGCCAAGTAGACATAGGCTGTGCTTCTTGTCAAGAGGAGCTCCCCACCAGAACTTCCTAAGACAAGAGTCAATTTCCTGACAGAAGCTTCTAAGTAGCAAAAATAAGGACATTGAGTAGCTAGCCAAAGAGTTGGCCACAATTCTTATAAGGGTAGTACGAGCTGCTTGTGAGAGAATCTTAGCTTTCCAGCCTGAAATTCTGTTGAGAAATTTATTCTTGAGGTCTTCAAAAGCTAGGCTCTTATTTCTGTGGAAAAAGAAAGGGAGACCTAGATGCTTGGCCGAAGATGGGATCAGGCAAAGATTGAGGATATCTTGAATGCTTGAGGAGATTGTTGAGGAAATATTCTTGCTCAGAAATAGAGAGGGCTTATCCAGATTTACTTGTTGCCCTGACCAGGAAGAGAACTTTGAAATACATCTCATAATGCAAGAGGCCTCGTTAGCAGTACCCTTAGAAAAGACCATAAGATCATCAGCAAACAACAAGTGAGAGACAGGCGGGCTGTTCCTGGAAATTTTAATACCATGCAGATTACCAGCTAGCTCTTCTTTGATGAGAAGCCTGGAAAGGGCCTCAGAACCTAGAATAAAGAGGAAAGAGGATAGAGGATCCCCTTGCCTTAAACCTCTGCTAGGAGCAAACTTTCCGAAAGGAAAGCCTTCAACGAGGATTGAAAAAGAGACCGTTGAGATGCACTGATCAATCATATGGATCCATTTAGAACTAAAACCCAAGGAAGAGAGCACCTTAAAAAGGAAACTTCATTCCATACGGTCAAAAGCTCTCTCCATATCTAGTTTAAGAGCCATCAAACCTCCCCTGCCTTGCTTCTTTTTCATAGAATGGAAAACTTCATGGGCAAGAATGGAGTTGTCATGGATTGATCTACCTTGAAGGAAGGCAGATTGGATAGGGGAAATGATCTTGTGTAGGAGAGGCTTAAACCTATTGGAAAGGATTTTTGAAATGATTTTGTAAGTGAAATTTGTAAGGCTGATAGGTCTAAAGTGGGTGAATTTAGAGGGATTGTCAAATTTACGAATAAGGGCTATGTGGGAGTGGTTAAATTCTTTGAGCAAAAAACCAGACCTGAAGAAACCCTACACAAAACTGATGACACTGACACGAACGATACTCCAGTATGTTTTATAAAAAAGGCCAGTAAAACCATCAAGGCCTGGGGCCTTTGTGAGGCCAAGTTGGGAAATGGCTTAAAGAATTTCAGGCTCCTCAGGGATCATACAGATGGAAGTATTTTCATCATGGGAAATCACAAGGGGGAAAAGTGAGTTTAGCTCCCCATCAGAAGAGGGGTTAGAAGAGGCGAAAAGATTGGTAAAAAATTCTGTGAAATGTAAACCAATATCCTTTCTATTATTCAAAAAAGAGCCATTTTCAAGTTCAATAGAGATAGTAGAGTTATACCTGCGTCGGATTGCTGTAGAGGCATGAAAAAATTTGGTGTTCACTTGCTGGTTAGCCATAACTCTCAAAATTTTTGCTTCCAAAGACTTTCTTCTCTGATTAATTCTTCTTGGAGAGCTAGATGCAGGCTTTCTTCTTTAGCCGAGAGGTCCAAAGAAGAAGGAGAGCTTTGCACTAAATTGATTTCATCCATGAGGCTTTTAATCTTATAATGGATGTTGCCAAAATGTTGGATATTCCATAATTTTAGAGCAGCTTTGATCTTGCGGCTTAAAGAGAAAGCTGCAGAGCCATTAATAGGACAACTCCACGCACTAGCTATAACTGAATGGCTTGAGAGATCTCTAGTCTAGAACTCTTCATACTTGAAAGGCTTGGGGAGGTTGGGACAGTTGCTAGTGGTGGACAAAAGGAGAGGGTTGTGGTCAGAAAAAGTAGCAAGCAGATGCTTGACTTGGGCATTTGGGAAAAGCATGAATCCAGTCTTTGTTAGAAAGGCCTTTATCCAGGCACTCTTTGATGTTATGTCTACCTTTCCTCTTATTATTCCAAGTAAAGGGGTTTCTAGAATAACCCAGGTCAATAAGACCATTGCAGTGAACAAAATCCACAAAAACATTGTGAGAAGGAGAGCCAAAATTTCTACCACCTTTCTTCTCAGCTGAAGAAATAATGGCATTGAAGTCACCAATCAAAAGTCAAGGGCCCCTGAAACGTTGGCCAATATTTTCCACGTCAAACCAGAAATTACCACGATCGTTCCAAGCAGAAGGGGCATGGGCACAGGTGACAAGCCAAGAAGAAGAGGGAGGATCTGAGTGAACCAAAAACGAAATCTGGTGGTTACTAAGAGCCACCTGTTCAGCTTCAAATCCAAATTTGCAAGCAACAACAAGACCACCTTTTGAGCCAGAGGAGGGGACTTGAAATTGCAAAGGGAAACCCAAAAGAGCCAGAGGGTTTTGCACGTCGAACATCTTAACTTTAGTCTCGCATAAGAAAATAACATCAGGCTTATGAAGCCTGCACATCGCCCTGAGAATACGAACTGCCGCAGCACGGGCAAACCCACGGCAGTTCCACGAAAGGATCTTCATGGGATTGAAGGGGGCGACGAGACGCCCTCCTCATTGGGTAGAATCTGAAGGTGAGTAACATGGGTGGGGAGTTGGTGAGGGCAAGGGGAAGATGTGAAGGATAAGGGTTTTTCATCAGGGGAGTGGGGGGTCCACTTCCGCAGAGAAGCAAGGGCAAGGGTGAGCTAGTAAGGGTGGGGACGAATATTTGATTTGCGGGGGAATTTTGAGTGGAGTGGGGGTAATTTGGGGATGATGATATTCGAGGCTTTGGAAAGGTTGGTTTCCAAAATTGAGGTGGCAGGAACTTTGGTATGAGTAGGAGTCGGAGAAATAGGGGGATTAGGACAATTGGTGGGCTCCAGCATCAAGTCAGAGATGTCTTCAATGTCAGTTATTATTGACTTGAAGGGGGGTGTGAGTTGGGGATTTGGTATAAACTCAGGAGATAAAGTTTGAAAAAACTGAGGCATGACTTCAAAAGAAGGGGGGAAGCTGAATATGTGGACGTGTTCAACAAGGAATCAGACATGGTATTGTTGGGCATTAATGGAGGAAGTGATAGGGAGTCAATTTCTTCTTGGGAAGTTTGATGTACAGTTAAAGTGATGAGTGAGATTGAAAGGTTGGGTACCTTGGGAAGACAAGGGCATGGGCTCGAGGAAGAGGGATTTGATGGGTTAGGTGAGTCTGAAAACCTGGTTAGCCTGGTTGGGTTGGTTGAGAAGTGAGTGGACTCAGACATGTCCATTGGGCACGGATTGGAGAAGGTAGCTGGCATATTTTTATTTGGGTTCTCTTGGGAGGGCTCGATGATGGTGGTAGAGGTAAGGTGATGAATGGAGGAACTTGCGGATAGGTTATGTTTGTGCCTAGGGGAAAGGAGAATATTTTCTATTTTGAGAGAAGGTGGGGGTTTGGCTTTCATCTTGGGTCCAAAGGGTTGTATAGAATCTGGGTTTTTTTTCCCGAAAAGGTAGTAAATTTCTGAATGGCCCAGTCTGCCACAGAAGAAACAGAAATCAGACAATCTTTCATACCTGAATTGGACCCATGAAGGAGGTTGATTGTGACGCTTTTGGTAGAAACCCGGAGCCAGAGGTTGATTTAAAGGTATACGTACCTTTATTCTTAGGCAAGTTTTCCTTTGCTGGCTAAGATTTTCTAGGCTTCAGACTCCAACAGTTGACCCATCTGATCACCAATAATCTGAGCATTTTGCTGGTTCATCAGCTCCAAAGGTAGGTCGTGCACTTGGACCCAATAATCTCCTTTGGAGAAATCTCACTCATTCAGAGTCATGCCTGCTTCCCAGTGTTTAAGAACAAGAGGATGACCTCTAATATTCCAAGGAGAGAGTTCCATAACTCGTTTCAGTTCATCTTGGTTCTCAAAAGTAAATAGGTAAGTGTTAGGACCAATCTCTTCAAAAGATAGAGAGCTAAGAAACTGCCAAGCATTCTGGATATTTTCTTTGACCGTTCTTTTGGAGATGGTTCGAAGGGAGGTAACACGACCAGCTAAGATGGCTAGGGGTTGTTGATCACCTTGCAGTATGGTGGATATGAGTTGAGGAGAGTTTTCCAACCAGTTAAAAGACTCGGTTTTGGAGATCAACCGGTCTATCTCCTGGGGAATATTGGCCATCGAGGAGTGGGGAAATCTAGAGAAGGGAGAAAAAGCTGGAGGGATGGAGGTGAGAAAGCTGAAAAAAGTGGAAAAGCAAGGTTGGAACATAGGAAAGAGAAAGGAGGAAAAAAAAACCTCAGAAAGTCAATCTGCTGCCATTATGTTCAATAGAAAGAGAGCCATAGAAAGAGAGTTGCTGCTGTACGGATGTGGCAAAAAACATGGGTTTTTTGCCCACCAATCATCACATGACACGTAAGCATTTTAGGAAAAATGTACAAGCTTGAGATGAAAATAAAACAACAAAGCAAAACACAAAGCCATAAAAAAAGGAAAATGCAGCAGCAAAGCACCACCTTCTCCAGTCACCATCATCGCCAGAAAAACAAAACCCTCGTCCGCCGGCCAAACCTAACCGGCAGACCATCATCTCCGGTCACCATCATCGCCAGAAAAAGAAAAGAAAAAAAAACAAAACCCGTTTCTTCTTCATCACCGGCCCGCCAAACCCAACCGGCAGACCACCATCTCCGGTCAAAACCCAACCTAAAAAATCAATTCTAATGCCACAAAACTCGTTTCTAATGCCTCAAAACTTGTTTTTGGATTCCAAAACTAAAATATAGAGGTAAAAAGTTAACCCTAAGGGAAATTTTATCACCCTAAATCGAAGAATACGATTGGAGAAGACGACCGGCAAGCCAGACCCAGTGTTTTCGTCTTTCCGCCGGTTATGGAGAACTCTCAAGACAAAGTTGCAGGTGAGGGGTTTGGGGCCGATGATGGGGCCGCAGGTGTTGTTTCGTTGCCAGTGCCTTGGTATACTCCGCCGGTGACGTCTGAAGGTGGTGTGACGCCATTTTTTCTCTTTTCTTTCTTCCTTCCTCTCTTCTTCTTTCGTTTTTTTTCTTCATCCGGTGGTTCTAATTGTAGGCTCATTTTATGCAATTATTTTGTTTTGGCTTATGTGGCAGTGTAGGATTGGTGGGCATAAACTCGGTCCTTTCCGCTACGACCGAATTGAAGATAAACTCCAATAGAAAACGGAAACAATTATAGAAACAAAAAGAAAGCAATCCAAGCTTTTGTTTGGTATGTACCTATTATTATTCATACCAAAAAGAATGATAGCCCGGCAATATCTCTAGGTTGAAATTTAGCAATCAGCACAATCTCATTTCTTCCATTAGATTGTCATTTATATCACTGAGTACCTACACACACACTATTCAAAGATTACATAATTAGTTGAGTTAGAATAAGATTTCCTACTAAGGCTATGCCGCTAGAGTAGAGCTGGAGAAAAACTGACGCAAAATTGTCCCGCCCGGGTCTCTCCTTTTCTTTGGTTACTCACTTTCACTTTGGGAGAAGTATCTCTGAGCATCAAGTGGTTACTCACTTTCACTTTGGGAGAAGTATCTCTGAACATCAAGTGGCTGCTTCCAGGAGTTTGAATCATCTACGTCATAAGCATTTCCTCCATTCATCGGTGCAAATGCTGTGATAATAAAAATAAAAAAACACGCACACACATCAAATGCATTAGCATTGCACCAAAAACATCCTAATTCAAAATGGTTGTCAAATAGAAAATGTCAAAATTGAACAAAGAACCATTCATCTATTGGGCAATTAGATGCCTTTTTTTATCCCTTTGGGTATGTAAAAAGTATAAAAGAAAGCAACTACACAAAGGCACAGGCAGATATCCCAAGCAATTTACGGCACTAAATACACCCTAAGTTTGAAGGGAGACTAAGTCAGGCATTTAGATGTCACATGATAGTGAAATCCTCAATCTCTGTTTTACATAACATTTGAATCTATGTAGTTTTGTTAACATAATTTATGATCAAATGGTTTATTAGTTTTAGTGGCAGCTAGGGATGTAAACGAGCCGAACTTGAGCGAACTTCTCTTGTTTGGACTAGACTTGTTTAAATTTTATTTGAGTTCAAGTTCAAGCCGAGCTTAAGGACGAGCCAAAAAATCGAGCTCGAGCTTGAACTCGTAATAAGTTGAGCCAGTTCGTGAGCTGACTCTTATATTTTATTTAATTAATTAATTAATTTATTTAATTTATTTATTATAAATTTAAACTTCAAGTACTTTTAAACGGCTCAAGAAACTAGATTGTATATGAGCATTTACTTAATCTGGCTAGCCAAGTATGGAGCTTGAGTCAATACACCAAGACACTTGGTTTCAAAGAGAGATAATATGCATCATTTTTAGGAAAAAAAAAAAAAATCATCAATTTTTAATATTAATTTTTTTTTACGAAACTTACCAACTCCCCCTGAACTTTTGTGCTTTTTGCAGACACTCCCCCAATATTCAAAAACTCACTTTGGTTTATCAAAATTTATTTTACTTCCACTTTTCCCCCTTCGTTAGTATTTTCTATGAAATCCTAACAGACCAATGTTAAATTACTAAAATACCCTTATTAACGTTGGGGGGAAAGTTGAAGTAAAATAAACTTTGATACACCTAAGTGAGTTTTTGAATGTTGGGGGAGTGTATAAAAAGCACAAAAGTTCAGAGGAGGTTAGTAAAGTTTCCCCTAATAATTTTTTATTTATAAATAAGGGTAAATTTGAAATTTTTACAAAATTTAGGGGTATAAAGGTCTTTTACACATTTGACCGTTTGATTTAACTGCAAAATCCTAATGGAAGAGGCGAAGTAAAAGAAAATAAAAATTGAATACACCAAAGTGAGTTTTTAAACATTTGGAGATGTCTGCAAAAAGCGCGAAAGTTCAGGGAGAATTAGTGAAATTTCCTCATTTTTTTTTTATAAATAATTATGTGAACAACTACCAATTCGAGTCTTATACGAGCTACTCACGAACTTAGCCGAATCGAATTGAGCTTACTTCGTTTAATATTCGAGCTAGGATTCATGTTTATGAAACGCTTTATTTAATATTCGAGTCGAGCACAAACTGAGCTTATACGAGTCGAGCCCAAGTTCGCTCGTGAGTGGCTTGCTCTCTTAACACCCCTAGTGGCAGCTATGGTGGCCCTAATCCTAAAAGCGTAAGCTAGGTAATGGGTTTGATCCCTGTAAGCATTTCCCAAAAATGTCTTTGATAGTCATTAACAAAATCTCTGAAGTTTGACACTAATTTCTTCAATTAAACCAAAATAAGGAATAAGGTAGCCCCCATTCTCAACACAAAGCACAATGAAATGATTCCATTTCTACTCTACTAATATAAGAAAATTTAATATTTCATATTGTGGGGCAAGTGAATTAAGCATAATTTAGCGGAAGGTGTGCAAGTGAACAAAAATTGCTTTGTTGCAGTTACTAAAGAGAAGTCAACTATTAGGGACGCTTTTCCAAAGCTATAATCATGATAGCACCATTAAAGTATATGTAATTATAAATCAGTTCCAATTCAATCAGTGAAATGTAGCTTGATAAAACTGGACAGCCAAATTCTTACCGGAAAATTACAATTTTTTTTTTGATAAGTCAAGAAGAATAGATTATCAAAAGCGCAGAAGGGCGCAACCTTTAGTACACAGGAAGTATAAAAAGGGGACTAGGGGGAAGGGGAGAAGTAAGAAAGAAAATCAGTAAAACAAATAAACCGCAGTGCCAACCATCCCGTAGTCCTGGAATAAAGAGTGAAAAGAAAAACATGGAGGAGCTCCTCTCGAGACTTCGAAGAGCCCTCAAAACATCTATTGTTTCTTTCCCTCCAAATGCACCACATAATACAGTGAGGGACCATTTTCCAAACCACAGCGCTCCTCGTATGACCACCCGTCCACCGACTCGCAAGTAAATCTTTAACTGAGCCAGGCATAACCCAACAAAGACCAAACCGGACGGAGAAAGCGTTCCACAACTCACTAGCTGCCACACATTGAAGAGAAGATGATCAACCGACACCCCCTCCTTTTCACATAACCAGCATCTGTTCACCACCACCATACCCCTCCTTCCAAGATTATCCAAGGTAAGGATCCTACTTCGAGCCGCTGTCCAAACAAAAAATGCCACTCTAGGAGGGGCCTGGGATCTCCAAACGCTCTTCCAAGGGAAGGAAAGAGACCCGCGGGGCGAGAACGCTCTATAATAAGACTTGACCTCAAATATACCTTTGCGCGACAGCAGCCACCACAACTTATCTTTCCCATCTCCTATCAACTTACAAGCATAAAGGCACCTATAAAACAAGGCCAACTCCTCCACCTCCCAATCATGGATCAACCGAGAAAGCTGGATATTCCATTGGATCGTACCACTCGAACGCTCCATATTATCCGCAATGGAAGCCTCCTTGAATCTAGCAATGGTAAACAAACCAAGAAACACCTCTTTAAGAGCACTATCCCCACACCAAAACATCATCCCAAAAGCGGATCTTGGAGCCCTCACCCGAATCAAACTTGACATGCCCCCTAAATTCCTGCCACCCCATGCAAATAAATTTTCACAGACCCACCCCATGGGCACCAGAAATATCACCTGAACACCATCCTCCCCAAACAAACCCATACTTGGCCACCAAAACCGATCTCCACCAAGCTCCCTCATTCGCAAAACGCCACAACCACTTATCTAAGAGAGCTTGATTGAATCTCCTCATATTCCAATTCCCTAAACCACCCTTGTCAATGGGCGAATACACCTTATCCCACTCCACAAGATGAAACTTAAAAATCATCATTCATCCTCTCCCCCCCAAAAAAAAAGTCCCGTTGAATCTTCTCTAAATGCTTAGCCACATAAGCCAGGATAGGAAACAACGACAACATGTAAGTAGGCATATTCGATAAAGTACTTTTAATCAAGGTAACCCTTCCTCCCTTGGATAGATACGCCCACTTCCACGGGGCCAATCTTCGCAACATCAAATTCTCCAAACCCGCCCACATAGATTTAAGCTTAAACGAAGCCCCCAACGGTAAACCCAAGTACTTCAAAGGCAAGTCACCAACTCCACAGCCCAATAACCCAGCTAAGTGCCCCATGTTATCTATGGGACCAACCGGAAGCAAAACCGACTTGGACAAATTAACCTTCAACCCAATCACTGCTTCAAAACAAACAAGTAAGGCCCCAATGTGACGGATTTGACTGGCATTAGCCCCACAAAATATCAAAGTATCATCTGCAAACAGGAGATGGGAAACGTTGACCCGAGACTACCCACTTGAGCCCACAAAAAATCCCAAGATCAACCCCCTAGAAGTGAATGCACCAAGCATCCTACTAAATGCCTCCATAACCAAAACAAAAAGAAAAGGAGAGAGTGGATCACCTTGACGCACCCCCCTAGAGCTCCCAAAGAAACCGGAAGGAGCCCCATTAATCAAGACAGAGAAGCGAACAGTTGAAATGCAATGCTCAATCCAAGAGCACCATTTTTGTCCGAAACCACACCTCCTCAGTAAATAAAGAAGGAAGCTCCAATCCACATGATCATACGCCTTCTCCATATCCAATTTGCACAAGACACCTGGATCCTCGGATCTAATCCTGCTATCCAAACACTCATTTGCAACAAGAACCGAATCTAAAATTTGCCTTCCTTTGACAAAAGCATTTTGAGGTTTGGAAATAATCCTATCCATAACCCTCCTCATTCTATTAGCCAACACTTTGGCAATGATCTTATAAACCCCACCCACAAGACTGATGGGACGAAAATCCTTGATCTCTTTAGCCCCTTGAATCTTCGGAATAAGAGAGATGAATGTAGAATTAAGACTTTTCACAAATTTACCTCGAGCATGGAAATCCTCAAGCACTGCCATAAAATCCCCTTTCACCACCTCCCAACAATCCTGGAATAAAGCCAAAGAGAAACTGTTCGGGCCAGGGGCCTTATCCCTATCCATGCCTTTGATAACCTTCCTCACCTCCCTTTCCTCAAAAGGATCTTCCAAACTAGCTGCCTCTTCGACACTCAACATATCAAACTCCAAGTTATCTAACCATGGTCTCCAACTGAAGGGCTCTGAAAACAAAGACTCATAGTAATCGACTATGTGATCACTAATTCTAGTAGGATCCGAGGTAGTCAAACCATTCACAACCATCAACTCAATTGCATTATTCCTTCGGTTAGCATTGGCCACTTGGTAGAAAAACTTAGTGCACTTATCACCCTCCTTTAACCACCTCACCCTCGATGATTTCTGTCTCCAACAAATCTCCTCTTGTAAAAGAGAAGCTTCCAATTCAAAAGCTAGTAACCTCCGCCTCTCCTTCTCCTCCTCCGTAAGCCCTCTCTCTACCTCAGATCTGTCCAGCAGCTCTAATTCTTCCCCCTGAGCCTTATTTCTATTCCCCACATTACCAAGCACCTCCAAATTCCACCTCTTAATTTCCCCCTTAAGAGCTTTAAGCTTTTTAGCCAAAATGAAGCTTGCGGAACCCGTAAAAGAGAAGGAATCCCACCAATTTCTGACTTTATCCACAAACCCCTCCTCTTTAAGCCACATATTTTCAAACTTAAAAGAGGACTTCCTATTTTGCAAACAACCCTGCAACAGAATAATAGGCGCATGATCTGAACAAAAGCGAAGAAGTTTCTTCTGCATCAAACCCGGATAGCTCAATTCCCACTCCGGAGAAACCAAGAAACAATCCAGCCGAGACCATGACATGTTGTTAGACCATGCAGACACCCCTCCTGACATAGGAAGGTCCATAAGACCCTGCTCCGCAATGAACTCAGCAAAAGCAATCACCACACTCCTCATACTAGCTCCTCCTAATCTCTCCCCTAGAAAAAGAGTAGCATTGAAGTCCCCCCATGCACCAAGGCACATCCCATAAACTCATCAACCCTACCAATTCCTCTCATAGCTGCCTTCTAAGGATCTCCCTATTAGGACCATACACCCCTGCAAAAGCCCACACCAAACCATCTTCCACATTCCTAAATTACCCACACAAGTGTCCACCTTAGTCACAACCCTTCTATCCCACATGAGCAAAATCCCACCCAAAGCCCCAATAGAAGCCACATAGCACCACTCCGCATACAAACATCTCCACAAACTCTGCACCAAGCTGGTAGTAATCACCTCTAGCTTGGTCTCTTGGAGACAAACAATATCCACCTTCCACTGATTCAGAAGCCGTCTGACTTTCAAGCGCTTCTTCCCCTCATTTAACCCTCTCACGTTCCATGATAAAATTCTATGCTTCATAAAAACTGCAATCATCCCTCAACCTCATGATATTATCTACATCACCCCCAGCTAAGGAGGAAGCCCCATTCCCATGTTTATCAGCCACAATCTGCCCCAATACATTCTTGAGCTTTCCTTCCTGCCCATCACATGACAAACCTGTAATCTCTCTAACTTCCCATACAAACTTCAATTCCTTCACAGCAGCAGATGACAAAGCTTTCCCCTAAACCTTCCATTCTGTATCCTCAGGCATGCCCTCCAGTTCAGTCTGAGAAAAATGAGCCTCAGCCCTTAAATTCCCCCCTCCTAGTCCTCTATTTCCCCTGGAACTCCTCTCCCTTCAAAGCCACCCAAATTCAAATTTGTCCCACAAACAAACAGAGACTTACCCAGCAGACCCAGCAGAGATGAATCGCCCCTGCCATCATTCCATGCACACCGTTTTGCTACCCGCGACTTCGTGATCTTAGGCGAAGAACACTCCTTCTGCAAGTATACCCTCTGCTGTTTGAGCACCGATTTTGAACCGCTCGTCCCTGTAGCTGTCTCCAGCGGCACAGACTTCTCTGAAACCTTCCCCATAGTAATCTCCGGCAACACAGACTCCCTTGAAGCCTTCCCCGTAGCAGTCTCCGACCGCACGGACTCCCCCGAAACCTTCCCCATAGCAGTCTCCGGCGGCACAGACTCCCCCGAAGCCTTCCCCGTAGCAATCTCTGGTGGCACAGGCTCCCCGAAATCTTTGAACCATCACCATTCTCTTTCTAAGGCACTACGACTAAACCCAAGCATTCCGAACCCAGACAAACTGACCGGCGGGACTCCCCTACCCTCTCTGACAACGTCTCAGTAAACCCAACTACCAGAAGTGAAGGAGACACACCCTCCTCAAGATCGCCCCGACCGCCGGATGAACACCCAGGCCCTTCTTTCGCCCTAACCGGCGCCACGAGGTCGAGGCCCAGCTCAGGAGCTCTCTGGCATGATAGAAGTCGATTTCCCCAAACCTAACGACGCTGTTTCTTCATTTCTCAGAATATTCCAATCAGTTACTCTCTCGGGTCCCTTAAAATTCATCCCAGTCCCTGAACCCACTTAGTCATAGTGCTTGGGCCCACTGTACCCGGTTTCTTAGTATCGCTGGGCTTAAACCCAGTTCCTACGCCTGCCACAGACACAGCACCCAAGCCCACCTACTTACGCTTAAACCATTTCTTAGGTTGTTTAATCCATTTATCCTTCTCATTTGGACTTACCAAGATCCGAGATCTGCTCCCTACCCCGGCCCAGAGCCCACAAAATTTTTAAGTGCCCAATCCAGCCTTGCCATACCTGACTCCACCTCACCCTTTAGTTTCCTCAACGTCTCCCTACACGTCCATAGCTCCTGAACCGCATTAAATGCAGGCAACCCTTCATGATTAGCTTTTCCTTCTAGTCCTATCAACTGCCCATACCCTGTCATCATAGCCTCCTTCCCCACCTAGAATTTGACCTGCGATTGAGAGTTACTCGCTGGTACCTCCCCTATGTCGATTCCCTCTTTCTCGACGCTACCTCCCTTCTCCACCAGACTTTTGCTCGAAGATGAAGCTACCTCCGTCAGCCATTCTCCTCATCCATCATCGGCAAGGCCTCATGATCACAACCCTTTTTTCCCTCCACCACCTCGACAAACAATCTTCCTTCCACCACGAATTGATCCTGATCGATTTCTTTTTTGTGCGTAGAGAACCCCTACTCTTGATGTGCTTGGCCAGCAATCTCGGTGATGAATGCATTGATTCCAAGCATCTATCTCATCCTCTAGTATCACCACTTGTGCGTTTCACCACGCCCAAACTCCGATATTTACATAAATCTCCTGTTACCATTCTCGTTTCTAGATGAACACTATAGACTCTTCCATTATGTGATTCCGGCATGAACCCATCTCCACACTGTCAGTCGACACCTCTTCCAACGACTTGAGAAGCCATATCATTCTTGAGAATCCCATCTCCAAAGATTTGGTTTACCCCTCCCCATTACGTCAACTTGCACCTCTTCCACCGCCTCAAGAAAGTTCAAAGGACTTTGACTCAACGTAAAAGAAACCCAAATACCCCATCTTAATGCCGAACCAGATAACTAAAAACGAATACATGACCTCACGTGCCGCCTTAAGGAGGAAGGGGCGAGAAGAAAAGCAAGAGTTGGAAGAGGTGTCGATAGAAGTTGAACTATCATTTTACAATTAGCGCAGATTTATTGGAGGAAAAAAAAAATAGAAGGAATAATTACACTGTACCCACCAGTTCCGGTCTGATTTACCAGCCTTTACATATTCTTTATTATTTTTTTCAACCCTAAATTGTTAAAATTCGGATGTTTAATTCACTTGTGTTAAAAAGAAAACCAGAAAATACAATACTAGCCTTATGTACAATTTGAATATATTTTGAACTCATGAACCAACCAAATAGAATTAGACCTCAATTGGATAAATTTAACTTTCTAAAACACAAGATAATAAATCAAATTCAAACCAAACCACAAATGGTAAAATATCATAAACCTAGAAAATTGAAAATCATAAATGAAAACCTATAAGTTGAATCAAAGCTTGAATATTGGGCAATGTATCCCAGCTGAAGTATTATGTCATTCAACTTGCTACATTTACTCTAGGAGGAAGATGTGTCATTCAATTTGTCTCTTACGAAGTTCGTAACTCATAGCAATGTCTTTCAGAGGTTCAAGCTCAAAAGCCCATTACCGAAGGTCAAAGCCCACCATGTGTTTAAATACAAAATAGGCCTGCCTCCACAACTTGTGAAACACGTGTTTCACATTAAACCCCCTTTTAAGTGGGTTATGAATTCGCAGGCTAGGGAGGCTCCTACTTCTGGACAAGACCCAGTTGAGGAAGCAGATTTGGAGGTAAGGGATATGAGTCAAATGGATCTGAGCTCTACCCAGCTCTACGGTCCTCCTGTAGGCTTGCCGGCAGCCTTTGATGCCTTGGATGCTGGAGTGCTAGGCACGTAGACCTCTCCGGGGGATATTGACATTGTGCTTGGCCAACCGAAAGGCAGCCCATCTACTGTAGAGCTTCTGCCAAAGCATTTGACTCTCCCCCTCCATCAGATTTTGTCGTTTGAAGATAATTAGAATACAGGTATTAAGAGATTGCATGAAAAGGTATTCTTGGAGGGTGAAGCAAAAATTGAAAACATGGAATTTGAACATTCTCCTCGGCCCTTGCTCCTCTTCCCACTCCTTGCTTCTTCTTCAAACTATGCCCCATTCTCACCCAAACCTCCACTCCAAACGGACCCCTTTTTGCTCTTACTCCAAATACAAACCAACCCAATTCACCTCTTCACCAAAGCCCACCACCTCAATTTAGAGCAGAGTTCAATGTCTCAACGTGATTTCAAGGCCAAGATCATATGAAAAATGTTTGAAATCACAGGAGATGTTTTGAGAGAGAGAGAGAGAGTAAAATGAATATAAAAAAAAAAAAAAAAAAGTGCTAGAGCCGCTTTTAAAACAAGTGTCATTTTGAGGGATTCCCTGAAACGAGAGCAAGAACTGCTTTCTAGTTAAGAGTCTTTTGGAGTTAAGTTTTGGGATCTTAATAGCTAAACGGGAAAACTACACTGACCCTATTTGCAATGTACCCCCAAACATCAAAAAATTGCAATGTCTGCTATTTTACTAGCCCCTTTTAATTACCTCATCAGTTATGATTTTCTGTTAAATCCTAACAAATGAAGCAAAAATACCCATTCGCAAAATAAAATAAAAATGAAGTTTAAAGGGGGGAAAAAAAATCTTTTTTTTTGGGGTGTGAGAAACTCAAAAAGCGCACAAGGACGCAATCCTAATACACAAAATATACAAAAGAGCCCCTAAACTCCAAAAACTTATAGAAATTAGAAGTAAGCAATCTATTAAACGTTACTATCCATGTATAAAGGGTAATGAGCATTTTACAAATTGGGTGATAATGGGCATTTTGGGCATTTTACAAATTAGGTGATATGTGGGTATAATGGACATTTCGTACGTTAGCCATCGTTGTCGATGAAAAATGTCAACAGGCCATCAGAATAGCAAGAGACATTGCAACTTTTTTGAAGTTTGAAGAATATTGTAAATTTAGTGATAGTTTGAGGTGAGGAAGTGTAGTTACCCTAGCGAAAATTTAAAATTTTTGATCTTCTCTTTCGGAGATGCTCTTATGCCACTAAACTACCACCCACCAAAATGCAAAAACTATGGTCGAAACAAAATCCTACCCACCCACTGAAACCAAAAACCTGTCATACAAGCTTTTCAAGATTTTTCCCACAGTTTGTGATGGTGTGGAAATTTCAAGAACCTGTTATACAAACTTGAACCTGCACGAGTTTCCCAGGTGCTTGTGGTGATAAAAGAGGAAATCCCCAATGACGGTAAGATAAGACACACAATCTACAGTCACAGTGTCTTAACGCATTCCTGGAATTTCATGTTGTAACTACTACATTTCAGATTACAAAACATGGGTATTATTGACTTTCCGCACACATTATTGGGATTGATACAGTCAGTTATATATAACTTTTTATACATTTTTTAGTTTTTTTTTCGTATAGACTTGAGGGCAATTCTGACTTTTGAGAGAAGTGGAGGTCACTACGGTCATTTCATAAACACTGCAATGTTATTTAAGTCATTTGAAGTTAAACAATTAGAGTTGATTCATCGTTTTGTATATAAAATAATCAAGTGTATCTCATGCTTTTGTCTATAATCAACCCAAGTACAATATGGTCATTTCATGATCTCATGTGGCAAAATGGTCATTTTGAAGGGCCAAAACTCATGTGGCACATCTTCTATCTAAAATACAGTAGAATTTGACCGCAAAGGAAACTAAAACTGAAACTTCAATTTTGGGGCAATTAAGAGTAGGGTAGTAGCTTAGAAGAGTAAGGCCCGTTTGGTTTGCAAAATAGACCCCTGTAATGAAATAACTATTCCTTTTTCTTCTTTTTTTTTTTTTATGTCGGGGAACCTCTCCAACGCAGGATCCTTCGGATCCACCCCTGTATAATAAACACCAATCCTGTGCACCGCACCTTTGAAAGTTTCCTTACACGGAACTGGTTAAATCGCTAACTTTTCACTATGGGGTATGGCCCCAAGAGATTGTTTGCACCCATGAGGTATTGAATCTTGAACATTGAAGAGAGCAAGCCTTAAGACCAAGGCCTCCACCACTTTGGCCAACCCCTTGGGGTTCTATTCCTATGGAATCCCAAGGAATAGTTATTACTTTGTTTGGTAAGAGTCTATTTCTATGAATAGTTATTCTTGTGAGAATGCATATCTTCTGTCTAAAATACAGTAGAATTTGACCGCAGAACTAAAACTGAAACTTCAATTTTGGGGTAATTAAGAGTGGGGTAATAGCTTAGAAGAGTAAGGACCCATTTGGTTTGCAAAATAGACCCCTAAAATGGAATAGCTATTCCTATAGAATAGTTATTAATTTGTTTGGTAAGGGTCTATTCCTATGAATAGTTATTCTCGTGGGAATTACTAATCTCTTACACACAGGAATAGTAATTGCTCTAAAAAAATTAAAGGAATAGCTATTTCTGAAGGAATTGAGAACTTTTTCCAAAAACCAATTTTTTTCAAAAAGTTTATTTTAACCCTTAAATTTTTTTTACTAAAGAAAAAAACTAGAATTCCAATGGGGTTGCCGGCCACCCCTGCAATTCTATGTGTTTTTTTATTTTTTTTATTTTTTTATTTTAAATGAGTTTTTTTTAAAAAAAAAAGGTTGGATTTTTGGTAATTTTGGTTCAACTCCAATTAGAATACATATGTTGTTACCAAACTAAGGAAAAAGAATAACTATTCCATTCCACTTTCCTCCATTCCTAGTCATATTCCTAATGAAATACTTAATCCACGAACCAAATGAGTCTTAAGTGTAATTTACCTTAATTAAATAATGAACTGGGGTTAGCCTAGTGGT
Source organism: Carpinus viminea (assembly GCA_013348765.1). Lineage (NCBI taxonomy): Eukaryota > Viridiplantae > Streptophyta > Magnoliopsida > Fagales > Betulaceae > Carpinus > Carpinus viminea. The sequence goes on along the minus strand of CP054668.1, from coordinate 37,498,635 downwards.
TGAGGTTTGTGGTCTTAGGGAGTATCACCCCATAGATTCTAAGTTCAAGACTTGCTAAGTGCAAACTCCCCCTTAGGACCACACCCCCTGGTGTAAAAGCCAATGATTTACCATAATCCATATAAGGAAACTTCCGAGAGTGTGATGCATGAATCCGAGGTTTACTCTACAAGGATGGGTTCGAAATGCTCTGCCTTGTCGAGGTTCCCCGTCATAAAAAAAAAATTAAAAAAAAAAAAAAAACATTGTATGTCACACACACCTTTTAACTTCAAAAGCTTTTGATTTTTGCTCATTATAATTTCAGGGCAGATGAAGGAGATTCATATTATATAAATACACACATGGTTAGCAATTTAGGTCAATCACCTAAAAAAGTACATTTTACAAACTCACCTACATGATCAAGTGGTATTTGAGCTCAAGCACATTTAGCTATGAAGCTGAAGACTTGACCTTGAGCTTGGACTCTTAGCTACAAGTTAGGAAGTTGATAGATAAACCTAGCTCATGCTCCTACTTAGAGTATTGTTTTCGCTAACAGCAATCATTTTTTGACTAGTCCCAAGAAGTTGGTGTCACCAAATCATGTAATAAGATTGTGAGCAAAAAAATAAAAGCTCAAACACATTGGACATACCTTTATCTCTCATTCTTTTCTCTCTATCATATTCGAACTTGTCCCGAATTCGGCCGACCATTTCCCGGGTATCACCTTGCATGTTCCTCTTGAAACCCTGGTCCTGCATTAAATCCAGTCATTTGTGTCATAATGTCACACATAAGTAGACTATCCATGAAGTGACCAAAATCTCAATCTGAATTAAAGGATATTTCTAAGCACACAAACACATGCGAGCCTCATCGCAGAATTTACAAAACTGAAACTGCACCCATCTTGCATATATAAGCCTCATACTAGAGATAGATTTTTCCCTTTTCCTCTTTTGAACTATTCTCCCGGAAAAACTAGAAAAAGGCATGATGGAGAGATAGGGGCTGAGCAGCAACCCCTTAGGATTGGTATATAGCCCCTACCATTGGCCGTTGGTAGACGGTCTTTTGTACAAACCGAACCCATCAGTTTGGTTGTTAGTTGCAGTACCAACCAACCAAATTTCAGCGGCCAACACTGTTCTGGAAGCCCTTGCAGTCACGAAGGGAGATTTGATTGTTTTCAAGAATTGGTTCCACTACCAAGCAGAGCCAAGTAGAGACGTTGATGGATATGGATGAGCACAGATGATGATAAGTCAATTAATTGCAAATTTTCAAGCCTTCAATCTCTAGCCTACTTTACTAGTAAGCAACAGCAGCCGTGCTAGTTAAAAAAAAAATAGAATCAACAATGCCTTAAATCACAGCCAAGAAAAAGAAAAGAAATGTCTTTTACACGTTACAAACATGCAAATCTTATTCATTAATAAAAAATGCAAATACCCCTTGTTCTTTTTCTTTTTTTTCTCTTCATGATGCCCACATGAATGCATTAAATCAGACAGTGGGGTCTTTTACCCATGTCTTTCACGAAGAGTTTTTGCTCAGGAAAAGAAAAAGTTTTGCCGTTCACGAAGTATTCTCTCCCAATGTACTTTGCTCCTTCACTGAGTACTACCAACTCCACAAGACTCTCTCTCTCTTGCTCTCTAACAAATTTTTCTCTTGCTAATATTTTTTCTTGTTTTTCTTAAGAGATTTTTTTTTTGGAGTTGAATTTTAGTCGGAAGAAAGTGCTGAAACTTCATCTGTACAAAGGTTTGGTGGACTCGGCCTTGAATTCCATGGAAATGGTGAGGGAGAAGCTTCTACACGTCTCTGGAAGCACAAAGGAGAGGTATGGAAATGGTCTTGTATATATATATACATATATGTCATCAGATTGGGTTTACCAACATCTTAAACCTGACAAGTGATAGCCTCAACGAGTTACCAACCGAACCTTGTTGGTTCAGGTCAGTTCGTTAGGGCCAACACAATGATCCCCTCTAATTGAGATGGTCATATACTCTCCATATAACAGTAAATGTTACTACATTCAAGTCACACTTGAGCCTTCTAGCCAATTCCATCTAGTGAATCATGACTAACAACCATTTTTTTTTCTTTCTTCTAATGGTTTTAGCATAACCGCTAGCCAGAAACACTTATTTGAAGGAAAGAGAAAGAAAAAAAAAATGTATGCTCTAGCGTCAAACACAGCAGGGGAGGTTTTGGCGTCCGATGTTGCCGAAGGGGGGGTCTCTGGGTTGTCGGAGGGATGCGATGTGTCTCAAGCCGCCGGTTTCATGCCGGAGATACGTCAAAGTGGGTCGCAGAAATCCAAGACTGGGTCCGTGGCCCCAGAATGCGCCGATAAAGGGGTTGGGTCGTTCGAGGTAATCCAAAATGGGCTGGGTCTGTCTTCTCCGGCTGTTTCTTTGTCGATGTCCCCTAACTAGAGCTTTCAGTCGATGGTTCTTGGTGAACATCACCTAAAGGTGTTGAAAGACCAAGGTACGGGTTCCAAAAATGTCCCTTGTGCTTACCTGTGGGCGGGGGGGATCGGGTGTCTGACGCTTTGAACCTCGGTCCGGTTTTGGGGTTGTCTTGGAAAGGTGAAGACAAGAAACTTCGGGATATTATTGAAGCTACGGTGCCTAAGGTCAAGGGGAGGAGAGAGCTAAAAAATCTGGATTGTGACATCTCTCCGGTGAAGGACAAGCGGCGACGAGGCTGGTCGGGATCGAAGAATGCACGCTCATTCCCTCCAGAGGTGCACTAGGGTCTCCTTGGGGAAGAACTAGGGCTGTTCTTTTGGGGGTTTTAGGCCTTTGCTGGATTTGGGTTGTGTCGGGTTTTTTTTGTTGGGCTCATTGGTATACTTTTTGTGTACCTAGAGGCATTGGTGTTTTGGGTTTCCTTTGTATGCTTGAGACGCTTTGCGTTATCCTTGTGTACTTAGAGGCGCTTGGCGCTTTTTTTGATATATAATACTCTGACTTATCAAAAAAAAAAAATGTCCCTTGTGCTGTTGTTCTGCCTTTTGATTCTTCTGGGTCTTGTGTTCTGTGGAGAACGGAGGTCGCTTGTTTGGAGGAGAATGTGGACTCGCGGGAGATGGTCCTTTTCGTTCAAGCAGAGGAGAAGATATTTGATATTGCTTGTGTGGGGGATTTTACCGAAACTGCTGTGGAGCAGTGCACTGCTGTAAAGGTTCAGGAGGTGGCACCTCTGACTACGATTCATGGTCATGAATGGTTATATGACAAGGTGAAAGAATTGTGCCAAGTGTGGGGTATGTTGTGCGAGGGGTGCAAGGAGGAATTGAAGGTCTTATATCATAAGATCGAGCGGAATAGAAGGAAAGTGCATTGCCCTGCTGTGTCCCCTACAAAATCTATCTGCAAGGGCAGCCGGGAATCAAGGGGTTTACACAGTTCTGTAAACCATGATGGAAAAATGGGACTTGCTATCAGGGATCAACATACGAAGAAAAGGGCTAGGGGTGGGCGCAGCATTATGTCAAATGATGCCTAAGATATTATCATGGAATGTGAGAGGGCTGAACATGGTGGATAAGAGAATGAAGATCAAAAGCTTGCTACAGGAGTGGAAGGTTCATATAGTGTGCCTCCAGGAAACCAAAGTGCAGAATGTGAATAGTGAGCTGGTGCAGAGCTTATGGGGCTGTAATCAGGTGGATTTGTGTGCTCTTGGGCCGCAAGGTGCTTCTGGAGGTATTTTGCTTATATGGGATAGAATGGTTGTTGAAAAAGTGGAGGCTTGGGTGGGTTGCACTTCTGTGGCATACTCCTTTAGGAGTGTTAGTGACGATTTCAGATGGGCGTTTGCTGGTGTGTATGGGCCTAACATTGACAGTGATAGACTGCTGCTTTGGGATGAGTTAAGCAATATTATGGACAAGTGGGAGGTCCCTTGGTGCATTGGAGGAGACTTTAATGTTATTCGGTTCCCGAGTGAGAGACTTGGTAACTCTAGATTTGTTCCGGCCATGGAGGAATTCTCCCGATTTATTTTTGATCGCGGGCTTGTGGACATTCCTTTGAGGGGCGGTCAATTTACTTGGTCCAATGGTCATTCTTGGTCCAGAATTGATAGATTCCTCTTGTCCTCAGGGTGGGAAGAGAAATACTCTAATGTGGTTCAAAAGAGATTAACCCGCGTTATGACGGATCATTTCCTATTATTCTAGAGAGTGAGGGGACAACTAGTAGGGGAGGTTACTTCAAGTTTGAGAACATGTGGCTGAAATTTGAGGGGTTCGTGGAGCTTGTGGAGAGTTGGTGGAAGTCCTATCAGTTTTTTGTGGATCCTAGCTATGTTCTGGCCCAGAAGCTGAAAGCTCTTAAAGGAGACTTACGTAGGTGGAATAATGAGGTCTTTGGTCATGTAGGAAAGAGAATTAAGGCTATCTCTGATGAAATCAGGGAGATGGACAGTTCGGAGGAGGAGAGGGGGCTGAATGAGGAGGAGAAAAGGAAGAAAGCTTCGCTGTCCATGGAATTGGAAAGACTTCTCTTATGTCAAGAGATTAGTTGGAGGCAAAAATCGCGAGCCTTGTGGCTGAAAGAGGGTGACAAGAATACAAAGTTCTTTCATCGTGTTGCAAATTCTAATCGGGGAGTCAATTCCATCAATTCGCTTTCGATAAATGGCTCAACTTCTTCTAACCCTGTTGAGATTAAGGATCACATGGTCCAATTTTATTCCATGCTTTTCACTGAGAGTTGTGGTTGGAGGCTCGTTCCAGAGGGTCTTTCTTTGAAGTCCATTGTGGAGGAGGATTGTAGGTGGCTGGAAAGGGCCTTTGAGGAAAGTGAGGTGCAGGAGGTTGTTAAGACGATGAAGGGTGATAAGGCTCCTGGTCCGAATGGTTTTTCTATGGGTTTTGTTAAGGCTTGTTGGAGGGTGATAAAGGAGGATGTCATGGCTGTTTTTGGGGAATTTCACAGTAAGGCAAGTTTTCAAAAAAGCTTGAACGCTACTTTTATTGCTCTTATTCCTAAGAAAGTGGGGGCGGTGGACTGAAGACGATGCTGAGTAAGATCACTTCTTTACATCAAAATGCCTTTGTTAAAGGGAGGCAAATTTTGGATTCGATTCTCATTGGTAATGAATGTATTGATAGCCGCCTTCGGTCTGGAATTTCTGGTTTGCTATGCAAGTTGGACCTTGAGAAGGCTTATGATCACGTGAACTGGAATTTTTTATTACTCCTCTTGCAGAAATGTGGTTTCGGGGAGAAGTGGAGAGATTGGATTGCGTTTTGTATCTCCACGGTGCGATATTCAGTCTTGGTGAATGGAGAACCAGCAGGCTTTTTTAGTAGTTCAAGGGGGATCCACCAAGGTGACCCACTTTCTCCGTTGTTGTTTGTTATCGTTATGGAGGCTTTGAGTAGAATGATGAGAATCGCGGAAGATAGGGGGCTGGTTACTGGTTTTTCGGTGGGACCTTTGAGCAATCCGGGTTTGAGCATTTCGCACTTGTTGTTTGCTGATGATACTCTAATTTTCTGCAATGCGGATGAGGAGCAACTTCACAATTTACGGTGTCTCTTCTTTTGCTTTGAAGCTGCCTCTGGCCTAAGGATTAATTTATCAAAGTCTGAAATTGTCGGCTGGCTAGTATTTTTGATTGCAAGGTGGGGGGGCTTACACATGAAGTAGGGCTTCCTTTAGGGGCAAATTGTAAGTCTCCTATAATCTGGAATGGTTTGCTTGAGTTCATGGAGAGGAGATTGGCTGGCTGGAAAAGGGGTATCTTATCCAAAGGGGGTAGGCTCACTTTGATTAAGAGTGCTTTGTCTAACATTCCTTCTTATTTGATGTCTCTTTTCCCTATTCCTATGAACGTGGCTAAGAAATTGGAGAGCATGCAAAGGAAATTCTTATGGGGCAGCTCGAACGAGGAGAAGAAATTTCGCCTAGTTAATTGATCGTTAGTGTGTTCGCCAATGCAAAATGGTGGTTTGAGTTTTAGAAATCTGCACAGGTTCAACCAAGCTTTATTGGGGAAATGGCTTTGGCATTTTGCGACAGAAAGTGAAGCTTTATGGAGGAAGGTGGTGGAGATAAAATATGGTAGCATGGCTGGAGGGTGGTGTACTAAGCAGGTTGGGGGGTCTTTTGGTGTGGGGGTTTGGAAGCATATTAGAAGAGGTTGGGAGTCTTTTTCGAAGTTCATTAAATTTGAAGTTGGGGACAGGTCTCATATTAGGTTTTGGCATGATATTTGGTGCGGGTAGCAGCCTTTGAAGGAGTCTTACCTGGCTTTGTACCGTATTGCTAGAAATAGGGAGGCTTGGGTGAGTGATAATATGCAGATTTTGAACGAGGTTGTCCACTGGAATGTTCCTTTTTTACGAGCGGCTCAGGATTGGGAGGTGGAAGGGGTGGTGGCTTTCTATGGCTCCTTGTATGAGTCCCGTCGACACGTGGGGGGGGTGGACCGGATTTGCTGGAATCCTTCCAAGAAGAAGATTTTTGAGGTTTGCTCCTTTTTTGATATGCTCTCCCCTCCTTCGGCTAGGTTCGAGGGGGGAAGGTTGTCGTTCCCATGGAAGAGCATTTGGAAGGTTAAAGTTCCCTTCAAAGTGAGCTTTTTTGTGTGGACGGCTACTCTTAGAAGGATTCTCACTTTGGATAATCTTCACAAGAGAGGAGTAATTGTGGTGAATTGGTATTGTATGTGCAAGAAGAGCGATGAATCCATCAATCATCTTCTTCTTCATTGTGAGGTTGCTAGTGCTCTTTGGAGTGGTCTCTTTCATCTCTTTGGTGTGGTGTGGGTCATGAATGGCAGGGTGGGGGATCTCCTTGCGTGCTGGAATGGTCAAAGTGGTAATAACATGGTGAAGGAGGTGTGGAGAATGGCCCCTTTGTGCCTTTTTTGGACTGTTTGGAAGGAGAGGAATGCTCATTGTTTCGAAAATACGGAAATGCCAACGGCGGAGCTTAGTAATAGGTTCCTTAAGTTGTTGTTCCTTTGGGTGGGAGTTTTGAATATTCCTCAAGTCTCAAATTTGCAGAATTTTGTGCAATTGTGCTCTTCTTTCTAGCATTAAGGGGTGTTGGCTTTGTATACTTCCTGTGTACTTGGGTTGCGCCCTTGCGCTTTCAATAATATATCTTACTTTATCAAAAATTCTTCATTTACAAATAATTAGTTTGCCAGAACTCCCATCTCAATTACTCACTGAAGTATACCAAAAGAAAAATAACCAGAAGGTCCAGAACTAGCTGAAGAGGCCATATTCATCAGCCTATCAGTATCACTCCTGTTCCCAATCATGGATGTATATTCTGCAACTTTGCTTTTCTTCCTTTAGTAATAATTTTATCCAAGTAAAGAGGAATGTAAAGAGCAAGTTCTAAACTTTATCTCCACAGAAAAACAAAAAGTCCTGAAATTTTTGTGGCAAAGAAAGATGTGTTTTACACCTTAAACCACTAACAACAGTTCATAACTAGAAAGTAGAAAGTAATATGCTTAAATCTTTACAGATCCACAACTCAAACATCAGAAAATCTACCCATACCGGCTTTTGCATTCTTGTTCTCATGCAATGATGTGATTGTGTGCAGATAACTTTTAAATAAAATAGCAATTGCAATCAAGTGTAAGAGCTTGACTCTGTCATTCCTATCTGAAACTAAACTGTCTACCAGCCATAAAGCTTATGTGAGTTTTGTGCATAGAATATTGGGATTACATCTACGCAAGTAAGCTGCAACACACAAAATTGACTCCTCCAAAGCATGGTGAATTATCTGTTTCTAATTTTAGAAACTGTCGTGAAAATTTCACTCCCAGCCTCGATTGATTCTCCGAAAATACATCATAAAATGGTATTTCTTTTGATAAGTAAACAAAATATCATTAAAAGCACAAAGACGCAACTCAAGTACACACAGATTATACAGGAGAAACAACTAGTTAGAAAAAGAGAACAAGTCAAGAAAATCATAAAACTAACAAAGCACATTAAAATCTAGAGCAGCGGCTAATGATGAAGAGTTTTGGAAAAGAAAGCCACCATCCTCTCACTGTTATCAAAACTTGTATTATTTCTTTCCTTCCAAAGACACCGCAAAAGGCAAGATAACATTATCTTCCACACAGCTCTAAGGACTACCTCCCAACCCTCTCTAGCAGGCAAACAAGTCTACTACTCTCTTAGGCATAACCCAAGCTAACCCAATACAACTGGAAATAGCAGTCCACAAGGCATTGGCGATCTCACAATGGAGAATGAGATGATCCACAAACTCCCCACTCATCTCACACATGCAACACCAATCAACCATATTAATATGTCGTTTCCTAAGGTTATCCATGGTGAGGATTTTCCCTAGGGTGGCTGTCCAAAAATAAACGTCACTCTCAAGGGGGCCTTATTCTGTCAAAAACTCTTCTAAGAAAAAGGGCGTTATCATGAGATACAAGGATGTTATATAACGATCTAACATCAAACTTTCCCATCTTGGAGGGAACCCAACATAGCTTGTCTTCATCTCCTTGTCTCATTCTGAAAGAGTAAAGACATCCACTACTCAATCATCAGCATCTCTGATAAAGCTTACATTTCAATGATGGGAATCATTGGATAATTCCAAGTAATCTATCAAAGAAGCATCCTTCACACAAGCAATACTATACAACTCGGGGAAAATATCCTTAAGACCTAAACCCCATACCATTTGTCATGCCATAATTTAATTTTGGAGCCATAGGCCCATATCCCAATTCAAATCTAGTATTGTAACACCCCTGCTCCAAGTGGTATAATATTGTCTGCTTTGGGTCGAGCCCGCACGATTTGATTATTGGGTTTACCCCAAAAGACCTCATACCATTTAGATAGAGTATATTTCATATAAAAACATCATCTTTTCTACACCCAAGCAATACGGGACATCATAATCACCCCCTCTTGGAACCCAACGTCCCTACTGGCGACCCTCGTGCACTTGTGCACGCTCCCCCTTATCTCAAGTTGGGCTTTGGCTCTGATACCATATGTAATACCCCTACTCCAAGTAGTATGATATTGTTCACTTGGGCCAAGCCCGTACAGTTTTATTATTGGATTTACCCCAAAAGGCCTCATACCATTTGGATAGACATATTCCATATAAGAACATCATCTTTTCCACACCCAAGCAATGAGGGACATCACAAGTATGGACTAGAAAATTCACTCCAAACCATCTTGAAATATTTTCACAAACTCATCCCATACAACGCATGAATCTTATTGGAACACCACCCACCCCTACAAGTTACCATATTTAGAATCCACTACAACTCTCCCAAAGACCTCTGTCTAATGCACATAGTGCTAGCGCCATTTTTCCAAAGTCAATGTGGATATCCAATGAGTAGTGGTGTTAAGTCTGCTGGCTTTTCACTTGGAAAAAGTTCTCGTGATCTTGCTTGACAGGTATATCCATATCTTGCTCTTCTTGTTTTGTTTCAGTTACTAGTCCTTGTTTTGGAAGTTTAGTGCTTGCTTCATGGGGTATCTTGATTACGTTTACGTGGAGAGTAAGTCCTTCGAGATTTGATCAGATGTTTGTGGGGGTGTTTGCTTGGAAGAAAGGAGTAAATGTCTATCTCGTTCGGTGATTATGGCTTAGCCTACGATCTTTTGGCTCCTTGTTGCATGGGATTTCCTTACTCCTGTAGAAAAGGCAAGGGAGAAGTGGAGATCGTTCAGGTTTGGAAGCAAAGTTTATGTCCTCCTGCGGAGAAATAATAGATTCGGGAACTTCTTAGAGCTTTTAGAATATGGGGAGAAGGGCAAGAGGTGTTTTGTCATTATTCCAAAGGGTGAAGATGGAAAAGGATAGACTGATTGTCGTGAGCAACTATCCAAGCTGAGCACTTTCATGATAAGCAGAAGCTAGGAGGGTCCTTACCAGAAAGTCACCCTGGAAAAGTTTCAGTTGCAGTAGGGTTAAACAAGGGGAAGGCAATCATCTCTTCAGACCAAACCAGCTTGCAGGGAGTTGAGAAGTCTTATGCTGAAGTGGTTCAAGGGTTGGATCATACCTTGAGTTTGAATTTTCAAACCATGGCCAAAAAGAGCAAGGTTGGTGAAGCTGCCTTGGAGAAATCTAATGGAAGAAACTCTCTGGTAGACACTATGTCAGCAGAAATGGAGGAAAAGGAGAAGAATGTTATCATGACTAGAGAGGAGCAGGTGGGCGTTGTGACAGTCCGTGATATGATATCAAAGTTCAAGAAAGATCTTCTTAAGTCTCTGGAAAGTTTTTTGGTAGGCTGGACCCCTCCTAGTGATGTTGATAACCAGGTTAAGAAAGGGGCTGGTTTTGGGCGGCCCAAGTGGAGAAAGGAGAAGCCCAAACCGCCTGTCAAGCTCACCTATTTCAGGAACAAATCTACAAGACCCAATACTCGTTGGCAGAAAATTGCAAGGCCTAAAACAAGTATGAAGTATGGTTCTGACTCAGGCCCTATCCAGGCAATCAAGCCTTCTGGTGCAGCGAGGCTTTTAGAGAAGGGGGAGGGATCGGGGCAGGGCCGGGTCTTGCTTCCCGGTGAATCTGACTACATCGACGAATGATTCAAGAGGAAATTCCGAAGATGTTGGTTCTGGGTCGCAACTTCCAGCCGGTCTTCTCCAAGTCTGCCTTTCGCTGGAAACCAGTCCGTTTGTCTCGGCGTGCCCTTTGGAAGAGCTACAATCGAGGTGCAGCCCTGGGTCTCCGACGTCTCTAATCGTCGCCACTTCTGGGTCGCCGAAAATCGTGTCACCTGTGATCATCGCCACTTCTAGGTCGCCGGTATCATCTGCTGGGCCCCAATCCCACAAAGCACAGGAGGATGCGCGTCAGTCTCCGCCGGCGAGTGACCTTGTCTTCGTCGACGAGAGGCCCAGTCCTCCGGCAGATTCTAATAGGTGTTCCATTGGTGGCAAGACTCTCCAAGGTTAACCGGTGTTGGAAGATGTGTGCCAGTCCCTGCCGGCGAGAGTCCCTAGCTTCGCCAGCAAGAGGCCCAACCCTCCAGTATCCAAGCTTCCCAATCCGATAGGTGCTCCGTTGACCTTTCAAGACTGTCAGAGATATCCGATGAGTGGTTTTGTCTGTTCAACTCTCTCTGTGTGCCCCCTAGCTTGGCCGAAGCTCCGGCTAAGGGTCCAAACCTTCAAATTATTTCGAGTGAGTTGTTGTTAGCTGTGAATTCAGAGAGTCTTGATGATGCTCTATGCTCTGTTCTGATGAGGTCCCATGTTGGAGAGGATGAAGCTCGGCTGGCGGTTCAGCCGTTGAATGTGTTATATCCCTGTGCTGATAATGAGATGGAGTTCCCTGATTGGGTACTTAAGTGTGTAGAGCGGATTCACTCCAAGGTGGGTATAACGTATATAGGCCAGAAATGGCAGTTCATGGCTCTGCTAACTTTCATTGAAAAAGAGAGATTGAAAGAGTTGGAAGCTCAATCTCTATCTATCAGTAAAAGGAATAGGGAGATCAAGAATCTTGAGAGTTCCATCAATTATGATAATCGAGGTGAGAGGCAGTCTAGCCATGGCAAGCATAAGGGGAGGGGCAGCAAAGTGGTATTATGAAGCCAAAAATTCTAACTTGGAATGTGAGGGGCTGAATGAGGGGAATAAATGTTTCAGGATTAGGAATTTGCTCCAAGATTAGAAGGTGGATATTGTTTGTTTTCAAGAGACTAAGCTCTTTAGTTTGTCTCGGAGGTTGGTGCGGAGCCTATAGCAGTGTAATTATGTGGATTGGGTGTGTCTTGACTCTTGTGGGGCGTCAAGGGGATTTTTGATTTTATGGGATAAGAGGGTGGTGTTAAAGATAGAAGATTGTTTTGGGTTGTATTCTATGGCAGTGAAGTTCAAGTTAATTGAGGATAATTCCATATGGGCTTTTGCGGGGGTGTATGGTCCGAATCACACTAGAAATAGAAGAATCTTGTGGGATGAACTGGCGGGCTTGATGAGCTGGTTGAACATGTCGTGGTGCATTGGGGGGGACTTCAATGTCACCCGCTTTCCTAGCGAAAGATCCAGAGTTGATTGTCGCTTGGCTATGTCAGATTTTTCTGATTTTCTTCATGAGCAGGGGCTGCTGGATTTGCCTCTTGCAGGGGGTCTTTTTACTTGGTCTCTTGCTCAGGATCCTCCGAAGTGGTCAAGGATTGATCGTTTTCTTATCTCTCCTGATTGGGAAGCCAGGTTTCCAGGTGTGTCTCAAAAGAGGCTTCCCTGCATTTGTTCGAATCATTTTTCCTCTCCTTCTCGATAGTGTGAATGGTCCTAGGGGCAAAAGACCGTTCAAATTTGAGAATATGTGGCTCAAGAATGAAGGTTTTGGGGCTTTAGTGAAGCAATAGTGGGATTCTTATCATTTCCAAGGTTCACCTAGTTTTATCTTTGCGTGCAAGATTAAAGCCCTTAAGATGGATTTAAAGAAATGGAATGAGGAGGTCTTAGGTAATATTGAATGTAACAAGAGTAAGCTCCTAGATGATCTCAGGGAGTTGGATGCTATTGAAGAGGTTCGAGCTTTGGATGGTGAAGAACTAGCCAAGAAAGGGGAGATTTCTAGGGAGTTAGAAGCTTGCTTGCTTATGGAAGAGATTAGCTGGAGGCAAAAATCCAGAATCCTATGGCTTAAAGAAGTTGATAAGTGTTCCAAGTTTTTTCATTCCATGGCCAATTCTCACTGAAGATACAACTTCATCGACTCTTTGATGATTGAAGGTAATTTATCCAACAATAGAGTAGAGATTAGTGAGCATATTGTTAAGTATTATTAAAAGCTTTTGAGGAGCAATGTCAGTGGAGGCTCAGGGTGGATGGCCTAGTGTTTGACCAGATTCTTGGCCATGAGGCTGGCTGGTTGGAAAGAGAGTTTGAAGAGGGGGAAGTGAGGAAGTTTGTGATGGCCATGGAGGGGGATAAGGCGCCAGGTCCGGATGGCTTTTCTATTGCAAGTGTGTTGGGAAGTTGTCAAAGAAGACATCATGAAGATCTTTAGGGAGTTTCATGCTGAAGGTAAATTCGAAACTAGTCTCAATTCTACCTTCATTTCGCTTATCCCAAAAAATTCCAAGTGCCTCGGAGATGAAAGATTTTCGTCCCATAGTCTTGTGGGGAGTTTGTACAAAATCATAGCCAAAGTCCTTATTAATAGATTAAAAGGAGTGCTGGATAAGGTTATCTCCAAGACACAAAGTGCATTCATCAAAGGGAGGCAAATTCTGGATCCGATTCTCATTGCGAATGAAAGTCTTGATAAGAGATGTAGATCGGGGGAGCCAGGTATTTTGTGTAAAATGGACATGGAGAAAGCTTATGATCATGCCAATTGAGACTTCTTATTGTATATGTTGAAGAGGTGTGGTTTTGGGGCGAAGTGGTATTCATAGATATCTTTTTGCATTTCCTCAGTAAGGTTTTCAATCTTGGTTAATGAGTCTTCTGAAGGCTTCTTTGACAACTCTTGGGGAATCCGAAAAGGGGACCCCCTTTCCCCATTGTTATTTTTTTTTGTGATGGAGGTCTTGAGTCATATGCTGTTTGCTGGGATTAATGATGGGCTTTTTTTTTTTTTTTTTGATAAGTCAATATATTATATCAAAAAGCGCAAAGGGGCGCAACCCTTGGTACACTGGAAGTATACAAAAGGGACTAGGGGGAAAGAGAGAAAAGGGAAAGAAAATCTACAAAGCTAATCAAACTCATTGAGCCTATCAAACTCAAGGTTATCCAATCAAACCATTAATGATGGGCTTTTAAAGGGCTTCAAAGTTGGCAATGTGACTATCTCCCATTTGTTGTTTGCCGATGACACTTTGATCTTTTGCAAAGATAGCCCCGATCAATTGGCTTATTTACGAGGCATATTTCTTTTGTTTGAAGCAGCTTCAGGGTTGAAGGTCAATTTGGCCAAGTCAGTGTTGATCCCTGTGGGAAACATTCAACAAGTAGACTATTTGGCGAGTATTCTTGGGTGTGAAGTTGTCTCCATGCCTCTTGATTATCTAGGGCTTCCTTTGGGGGCTCTCAATAACGCTTCCCATATCTGGGATGGTACTCTGGAGAAGATGGAACGTCGTTTGGCTGGTTGGAAACGGCCTCTTTTGTCTAAGGGGGGGAGAGTTACCCTGATAAAGAGCACCCTGGCCAACATTCCTACTTATTATATGTCTCTTTTCAAGATTCCCGTTAAGGTTACCAATCACATTGAGAATCAACGTGACTTCCTATGGGGTGGAATTGGAAAGAGTTCAAATATCATTTGGTGAAGTGGTCCAAGGTTTGCTCCCCGCTTTCGGCGGGTGGGCTTGGTTTAAGGGAACTGGTGGATTTCAACCGTTCTTTATTAGGTAAATGGTTGTGGCGTTATGGGCATGAGAGGGAGGCTTGGTGGAAAGTTGTGGTGGAGGCCAAATATGAGAGCATGTGGGGTGGTTGGTGCACTGTTCCTCATACAGGAGTGTCGGGGGCAAGTTTGTGGAAGAATATTTGGTTAGGGTGGGAGTCCTTTTCTAGTCACACTAGACTAGTGCTTGGAGATGGATCCTAGATCCGATTCTGGCATGATCGATGGTGTGGGGATATGAAGCTTAAAGAGGACTTCCTTGTGCTCTACAGTATTGCTCATGAGAAGGATGCTTCAGTGGCAGCCAATGTGGAATTTTTAGGTGAAGCTCATCAGTGGAATATTATCTTTAGCAGGAAAGTTCATGATTGGGAGGTGGATTTTTTTTTTGGATAAGTATGATTGGGAGGTGGATGTTGTTCCTACTCTTTTCTAGAAATTGCAGTCTGTCTCTATTCAAAGGGGGAGTCAAGATAAATTGTGGTGGATTCCTTCCAAAAAAGGAATTTGTTAGGTCAAAGACTTCTTTAGAGTTTTATCTAGGGCAGAAGGGAGAGGTTTCCCTTGGAAGGGTGTGTGGAGGACCACATCTCCCCCAAGGGCTGCGTTCTATGTGTGGTCGGCAGCGTTCGGGAAAATTCTCACTTTGGATAATCTAAAGAAGAGACAAATGGTTGTCATTAATAGATGCTTCATGTACAAGAAAGATGGAGAATCGGTCGATCATTTACTCCTTCATTGTGAGGTGGCCCATGCTTTGTGGTGCAATATTTTTAGCCGGCTTGGTCTTTCTTCAGTCATGCCTAGTAGTGTTTTGGATCTGTGTGCTTGTTGGTGTTCCTCTGGCAAAACTAGGAGTGCCATGGTTTGGAAAATGGTGCCTATTTGTATTTTTTGGTCTATTTGGAGGGAGAGAAACAATAGGTGTTTTGAGGACTTGGAAAGCTCTATGAAAGAGATTCTAGCCTCTTTGTTGTATTCCTTGTACTTGTGGACTGTGGCTTACCTGTCCCCTTTGTTTCTTAGTTATGCGGATTTTCTTTCCCGCTTTTCTTTTTCTAGCTAGGAGTTCCTCTTATATATATTCTATGTACTTTTGGGGCGCCTTTGCTTTTTTAATAAAATCCTTTTGACTTATCAAAAAAAAACAATATACTCAAGTTTCGAACCCCAACCTCCTTCATATATCTAAGAGCAAACCTTACACCAGCTTACCAGGTGAATTTGAACTCATCGCTTATCCCACCTCATAAGAAATTCCACTAAAGATTAATGAAAAAAAAAAAGGACGAGAAATGCATGGGTGAATTAGGAAATGTGCTTTTTATTAAGGTAATCCTTCCACTCTCAAACAAGTACATCATCCTCCCAAATAGCCTTGGCCTTAAAAGGAGCTCCCAAAGGAAAGGTAGGAGGAATAAATCACTCTAGAGTTCCTTGACCCCACAGAAAAGCCTGAGAAAAAGCGCCCATCTACAGTAGCAAATAACATTTTACCCAAAGCCTTCGTAACTCTAACAAAAAGCAAAGGAGATAAGGGATCTCCCTGTCTCAAATCGTGAAACCTACTGAGAAACCAGAGGGAGTGCCATTCACCAAAACAGAAAAGCGCTCTGAAAAAATACAATGTGTATCCAATTCTGCCATTTCTCCCAAAAGCCACACAACAAGTATAATAAGAACTCCCAATTAACATGATCATAGGCATTCTCAATATCCAATTTGCAAAAAAACACCTATAGCTCACCAAATCTAATCCTACTATCCAGACATTCATTTGCTATAAGAACAAAATCTAAGATTGCCTTGCTGACTTTTCTTGAAGAGGGTCATAAGCTACAGCAGTTGGCCTTGCTGACTTTTCTTGAAGAGGAATGACAAATTGAGGCAACGGCTGCCCTTTTTAGTAATGGTTTGAGAAGTAGAAGGGAATTAAAAAATCTAGAGTGCTTAGTCAACTATGATGCTAGAGGTGAGTGCTCTAGTCGTGGCAAAGGCACGGTGAGGGTTTTTCCAATGTTTTTATGAAGCCAAGGATTGTACGCAGTTTATGGGGCTGTAGTCATGTGTATTGGTGTTGTTTGGATCCTCATCATGTGGGATAAAAAGGTGATGGAAAAGGTAGCTGACTGTGTGGGGGAATATACCCTGGCTGGTTCTTTCAGGAACGTTGATGATCATTCCTCTTGGGCTTTTGCAAGCATTTGCTGCCCTATTTCTAATAGGGATAGAAGACTTCTATGGGATGTATTAGCCAGAGTGCTCAGTTGGTGGAATTTTCCATGGTGTATTGGGGATGACTTAACGTCACTTGCTTCCCATTGAAAGATCGGGCGTGGCTCGGTTATGTATTGCCATGATGAGTTTTTTAATAAGTCATAATTTTGGATTCAACTGTTCGGAATTTGAACACCAAAATTAAATAACATATAATTTTATTACCAATATTACATGAATACGACACAGCAGTTGACATCATGAAATTTAATGATATCAGCTATTCTGCCCCTTCATTTACACATAATTTCTATTTAACTACCAAGAATGAAGAATAGGAAGTGAAGTAGTCTTGAAGCTGCAGTAAAGGAGGTATCCTCCAAGACATTCTGCCTAATGTTTTAATAATAGTGTACAGTGGTACCTAGATAAACCCATCAGCCTTAATGAATTCAATTCCCAATTCCAATTCCTACCCTTTTTTCATAATTTATTGTTTATGATATTTCCAACGCAAACAAAATGACATATAGAAGGCAAACCAAACCCATACCTTTACTGGCTCAGTAGCAGATCGCCTGCTCCTGAAAAACAATCAAAACAAAGGAAAAGGTAATTGTTCATTGTCAACAGTAGATACTCCTACTACAAGCCAATTGAGCCGTATTTACTAAAATATTAGAAAATAAGCATATTCTGATACGAGTTGCATTCATCAATGAGTGAAGTAGAGTTGTCTAAACTCTTGCATATTCTGAAAATTCATCCGTAGAAGGTGAAAAGGAAAACCTGTGTGGGGAAAAATCGTGGTCATCATCTTCAGCAGAGTCGTAGTTGGCATGATCCAGCGCAAGTCTCTTGGAGTAACCTTCATCCCAGTACAGCCTCTCCCAGTTTTCTCTAAGCTCATGATACAACTCCATGTACTTCTTGCACCAAGGCTCGTGCTCCTTTATACAACAACAACTTAGAAAAGAAAGAAAGAAAGAAAGAAGGGCATGCCTTAGAAATGAGAGGAATTTGAGGACTCTGACCGATTCCTTGAGGACGAGGCGAGTGCGGCGCATGAACTGCTCCCGCAGCTGCTTGCGGCGCTTGTTAGGGATGTTGTCCCTGGGTATCACGAACCGCTCACGTGGAGGCACGTGATCCCCAATCTCGTGCATCTCGCCGTCCACTATCCACCACTCCGACTTCTCCTCCCCCTTCTTCGCTAGGGACGGCGAACTGGGCCGCCGCCGCCGCCGCACTGAAGATGGGCCCGCCTCTGTCCTGGCCCACCGGAGATGCTGGGCCGCGGAGCGGAGGCATGGAGCGAAGGCCTCCACTCGTTTGCTGAATGAGAGCATGGGGATCGTCCTTAACTCGCTAGGTACTAGAGTATCCGTGTTGGTGCATACGGTGTGCCTACCTTCGGTCGTTATTGCATCTATGCCAATTCTTTTTTTCTTTTTTCTTTTTTTTTTTATTTTTTTTAGATAATTTACTAACTTCACTTTAGTTATTTTTTGCAAACACTTTATTATTCAAAACTCATTTACTTTTGAACTTTAAAAATTATTTTGCATCCGCAATTAGGAAAATTTAAAAAAGACCAAAATACCCATATTTTTCATTTTTTAAAAAACATTTTGGAAGTTGACATTTTAAATAGTGAATTTTAAACGGTGACTTTGTATAAAATTCCAACTTTCGATATTTTTTATTTTTTTAAATAAAAACATGGTATTTTGGTCTTTTTAATTTTGTTCTAATTTGTACTGGACGGGGTGAAAGAATTTTGAAAGTTCAAGGGTAAGTAAGAGTTTTGAATATAAAAATAAAATTTGAGGATTAGTAAATTATAAAATATATATATGATGGCACGTGCAAGGCACTTGCAATTCACTATGATAGCATAATGGCTCTGTTTGTGGGTGGAACAAGCTCTGGGAATGGCACTGTAGCTATAGTGTTTTTTACTATAACTGCAGTTGAATGTCAAGTTAAGTAGGGCTGCTCAAACGGGATGGTTATAATCGCCTCGCAAACCGTTAACTGCTTATAATCACTAACCGTTAACCACTAATAACTGCTAACCGCTAACCACTTTGGTAGGCGGCTATTAAAAACCGCTAACCATATAGCATGTATACGGTTAGCGGTTTTGGAGTAAAACAAGGCGTTTATAATCACTAACAGCTTTTATTTATATATAATAATATAAATACATATTAAATATTTTATATTAATAAAATATATATTAATTTTGTCATTTATATTTGGATTAATGGATTTGGGCTATTTATGATTATGTATATGAAATATATAATGTGGTATGTGATATTTTGGGCTAAACCTTATTCAAAGCTTTTTCTTTTTTTTTTTCTTCTATCTTTGTTGGAACATTTTAGCCGTAAACCTTAAAATAAGCTCAAAAAATAGGCCAATCCCATAAAATAAGCACAAAAAAAGGCAATTAAAGGCCCAAAATACTTAAAAAAAACTCAAAAGCCCATATAAAAAAAGAGATTATAAAACCGCCAATTATTAGATTAAATAACCGCTAACCACCGATTATAAAATAACCGCTAACCACTTAAGCGGTTGCAGTTACGGTTATTAAAAATTGATAACCGTCAAAGGCGGTTGCGGTTACGGTTATTGCCAATAACCGCCAGTTATAATCATTTAAGCACCCCTAAAGTTAAGTACGAGTTTTTCCAAAAAAAAAACTCATCTCTCTGTTTATGCACAGTTTCCGATTGGTGACGTGGCACACTTGTTGACCTTCTGGGTGGACTACTCTGAAAGTGAATGTCTGCATAAGGAAGAAGGTGATAGGGTCAAAGAGAGACCGGGGGTGAGCCGGCAGGGCCATTCTGATGCCTAAGTCAATGTTTGTTGTATGAAGAGGAAAAGAAAGCAATAATGCGTAAAGAGGGCAAGAATTTCGTTACCAAAATGTGTAGTATGATTTGCATTATATAGGAATGGAATGGCAGTCCCTTAACCAATTACTGACTCTTCCCTGATTTGCTGCGAGACAGTCTGTTATCGAGGGATTTGAGTAGTTATCCGTCCCTTGATCTTCGGAGATTAAGATAGGATTTGGTTGTTGGCATTTGAATTTTGAATTCTTATTGATAGAAAACATTTGAATTGGATGGATAAGATCGCGTCGCATACTTCAATGAGTTAAAATTTCCAATCCCTAAGTTCCCGGGTCTCGGATGCAAAGGGCCTCGAATTTGAGAGCCTTAGGATAAGCGGGTCTCGGAGGTCTCAAATTCAAGTCCTTAGTCTTCAGAGAAGGTCTTGAATTCGGGGCCTTGGTCTTGGAGATGCCTCAGTTCGAGGCGTGGTCTCAGAGATGCCTCAGGTTTGAGGCGTGGTCTCGGAGACTTTGGGCCTAAGATGCTCTTGGGCTTCAGCCTGGGCTAGCAACTGTTGGGCTCATGTGAGGTTAATCCATGGTCCAACAATCTCCCTCACCTGTTGTACTCGCTGCACAAGCTATACCTTTAGGCTTTTCCAAAAGTGCCTACCCCATCACCTTTACAACAAAACCACACCAAAAAAAAAAAAAAAAAAGAGCTTTGGACAAAGATTGAGACTTGAGAGTAAAAGAGGGCTTACCAAGTGACACTTGAGGCCAATTTTTTTTTTTTTTAAAGAAAAAAAAAATTAAATGTTTCACTCATTATAACTTATAGCAATTAAATTTTTTCAAAAAAAATTTATAACAATCAAAGTTTTTTTTAAGCGTTTAATTATATATGTTAAATGCACCGTTTTTAGAAAATTGATTTGTCCTTTATTTTATTTTATTCTTATTTTTTCAAGTTTGTTCAGCCTTTTACTCATTATAACATATAACAATTTAAATTCTCAAAAAAAAAAAAATCCATTTTAACAATTAAAGTTTTATTTTAGCGTTTAGTTATATGTTAAATGCATTGTGTTAAGGAAACTGAATTGTCCATTTTAACAATTAAAGTTTTATTTTATTATTTTAATTTTTAAAAAGGAAAACTTATGACATTTATAAATTGAAAGTTATTATTTTTTTTGCCTAGTCAAATTTGTGAAGAAAGTTTTAGGAATGTAATTAAAAATTTATATTGATTAGCTTTTATATATAAATTTCTCCTTTCAATTAATTTTTATGGAATATAATGCAGTTAATGTTATTTAATAGATTATTATACGACTGTATTGCGACTTGAATGATATGGCCATTTTTTGTTTATTTAAAGCCTAATACATCCATATAATAATTTGCAGTGACATGTGCGTCATGCATTAAACTATAATATACAAAACGGTTAACCAAATATCCTTACTAAGGTAATTTCAAGCAAACACCATAATTGATCATAAGGTACTTTAAAAACGACAACAAAATCTAATAAATAATGTATAGCCAAAATAACCGTCATAATACGTCCCCATACAAGCTACTAAAATGGGATCCAAACACTTGTCCATGCACTCTATTGTTCGAAAGTGCCATGTTCCCACATATGGCATCATTGCGTATCGAATTTTGCCCATATATCTCGTGCTATTGCTTGATTGATTTAGGCATAACTCATGTGATATATATGGGACTACTGCCCCTGACTGCAGCACAGTAAGATCAACCCATGGATTCAATTCCTTAAGAGCGTCTTTAAATAATTTGTCTTCCACTCTAGAATGCCTATGAATAAAGTTGTGCATTATAGAACAAGCGATTATAAACAATCGCTGATACCAGAGTAGGTATGGAGGCATTTTCCTAAAGATGGGGAAACGGTTCTTCAACACTCCGAACGCATATTCCACAATTGACCCCAGCGATGGGTGTCTACAATTAAATCCCTCCCTTCTATTTATTGGTAAGCCTCTGTCTTGCCATTCTTGAAGATGGTAGCGTTCTCTTCTAAACGGTTTTAGGAATCCTCGATATAAACCGTAACCTGAGTCTACTAAGTAGTACGCATCTACAAATGAAGAAAAATATATAATTAATCGTCAGTTAATATGCTTTGAAATTTTTAATTGTTATAACAAATTTTGCAACATATTTTTGGTAAATATTTATGGTATGATACCTCCTACTGGAGTCGGGAATTTTAACCTTGAATCATTAACGCACATTGTAAAAATGCATGAGTCATGCGTGCTCCCTTCCCATCCAGCATAAACATACATGAAGCAAAAATCTAGATCCACAACGCACATGACATTTTGAGTAGTTGTACACTTCCTACCTCAGTAGTGAATATGCTTCTTAAGTGATACACGCGCATCTATCTGTGTGCCATCAATTGCTCCAATACAATCCTATGATTAAGAGTAGTGTAAACGGTAAGAACATATTTCAAACAACATAAACAACGTAAAACGATATATTTTTTTATTTATAATTAGATAACTAAGCATATCGTCTTTTTTTTAAATTATAAAAAAAAAACGTAAAATACAGTGATTTGATATCTTACTGCAAACTATGGGTAATACATAGGGTTATTTGTGACATTGGGATGCGGTAACGGAAGGGGATTGGGCTATATAAGTGATTTTCCCATTTAACAAAGTGCTCTAGCCGTTCTTCTAACATAAACACTTACGAAGTACGTTGAGTGTTGTAACCTGTCAGCCACAGATCACGCCGACCAACTATGTGACATGACTAAACAAAATGCTGCCACCTGCTCTGTTACCTGAATAGCTCGAGTAATGCATAAGAACCCATTTTGTTGTAATGTGTTACAAAGAGCAATGTAAGTTTCTAGCCACATTCTAAATCGCTCATAGCATGTATTTCGGTTAGGATTGTGCAACACCCAATGTACCCACATCGATCCCATTAAGCTAGAAGTCCTTTGATGTATATCTTTCTCTCGCTTACATTTTAACCTAGACTCCAATTCATGCAATTCTAATTGCAATCCCATGATTTTTAGCTCCATCTCATAAAGTTTCAAATCTACCATTACATCATCCATGTTGTTATCATCACCGTTTTCACCCACATCCGCATCTGGATCGATGATAGGATCATAAGACTATTCTAGTGTATCGTGCCAATGTTCGTAAGTGTAGTCTACATTGTCAAGTCTCAACTCATCCATGGGTATGTCATCCAGTTCTATGTCATCCACCCAAATATCATCATCGTCTATGTCATATGCATCTATACCCTCTATGAAACCGTCGGTCATGTCCTCCATGAAATCGTCATCCATGTCTACACCTCCTACGACATTTAAATTAAGTGCATTAGTTTTACCGCAAACCATGGGTAATGTATAGCATTTTGTTTGCGTATATTCTAAACATGTGTTGCACCTTGGACCTTGAAGGACACAATCCTTAAGGCGAATGCTTCCACAACTTGGGTCAACCCCTTGGGGTTAAGTTTCATGAAGAGAATATAAACATAAATAAGGTTAATCTAAATGAAACCTAAAAGACAATTTAATAGTGTGTAGTCTAACATGCACGAATACACAACCACTCAACAATAAAACAACTTATAATTAAACCTAGGAGTGCATATCGGTAAAATTAAACGCTTGCAAATTGTCATAAAGCAGTCAATCCTAGTAAGTCAACTCTAATTTAAAGGCTCATTTTACAAACATTGGTTAGAAATTGTCAACCCCATTCAGTAAGACTTACTAAACCATCCCAAATGCACCTATCAAACATGTTTTAGTAGCCAGTTCTTCCTAGATGCATCATTCATTGTAATAATCATTGTCATTTTGTTTGGGTCAGTTATGTAGTCAGAAGCTCGAAAAAAACAATCCTCAGATACATCCAACTCTTCATTAAGCTCTTTCAGTTTCTTCATGGCAGCCGCAACAAGGTCGATTTGTGCGTTAGATGCATGACCTTCTTGATACATCACTCTTAATACTATGAACCTTGCCCATCATATCATCCAACCGGATTTTAAAAGGCTCAACTTCTTTGTCTTCTATGGACACACGCTTACTTGCACGCGAGTCACGCGACCCACTGTATGATACTTTGTGCTTCCCTTTTGCCTTGGATGAACTGTTTCGTACTGGTGCACCGTCACCATCTGACAGGTTAACGACTGGCACTGTATTATTAAGGTCGAACCTGGAATCCCCCTCCTCTGAATTAGGTGGGGTGATAGTACTTGCATGGACATACTCACCAATAGCAGTTGTTTTAACAAATATGCTGCAAATGAGATTATAATATGGGGGTCCACTGGCTCTAAAATGGTAGTACTTCTCTTTGTATTCCTAGAAAATAAGAATCTTTATGGTTAGTTGGAAATAAGTGAGCAGTTGAGATTGTTAAAACTGGTAATGAATTGAGGGAGTTGAGATGAGAGGCATACATATTTCAGCCGTTCCCAATGCACATCCAAGGCAGATACAACATTGGTCATTGGATCCCAGCCAAACCCGGTGATAAGTCTCCCGCTCAAGAGCGTTGAGAAATCCATGTAATTGGTTTTTAATCTTTTGATTTTATTCTTCACTTGAACGGACATGAATTTGTGTGGACGAATGTAAGCATTCAGTAAGGTTGTGATCTCAGTAAGAATTTTTTTGTCGTATGACGATTTTATATTAATGTTTGCCTTGTCTAGTAGGATATATACCAATTGCAGTTCGTGCTCAGGAATCCATTTGGCAACCTCTTTCGGTGCACATTGGTCATTTGCTGGGGATGGGTGTTTGCGGGGTGACTTGCGGGGTGTGTCATGCATTGACATCTATGTGATAGTGTGATAGTGTAAATGGATTATATAGAGTAATTGAGATTATTCAAAACCTAATACAGTCACATGTATCCTTGTAAAAGTAAGAAGTATTATGTAATGTATCGAATTGAGTAATAAAAATCATACCTTGGAGATTGATTTTTGTGGTCGTACAACAGTCAGTGCAGATGGAGTAGAGGTAGCTGGTTTGTCCTTCACCAATGATCGGAGAAAATACCTCACATGCTGCACCATGACAAAGACTATGACGATACCCCACAATAATGAACAAGAAACCCTAAAATACCAATCTCTAGTAACTTCAAAAAACAAACTAAAAATACTAATCCATTCAAACAGTGTCGTCTATAAGCTTTGTTTGTTTTTTTTGACCGATATACATAAGTAAGTTTAGTATAATAGAATCATCCATTATTTTTATTTTTATTTTTATTTTTTAAAAAAGAGAGCCTTAGACCTAACAAATGAGCATGATATTTATACTTCAATGAGAATTTGTGCCACTAACCTTGGTCGAGGATTTGGTTTGGGGAGATGGTCTAGCAGATTGCATCAAGCCCTCTGGTCACATACTATAAAAGGAGGTAGTTCTCTTGAGATGAGAGTGAGAGAAAAGTTCTTTTATTTTATTTTATTTTTCGGTGGATAGGTTGACTGTAAGCCGGAAGAATACACACAATGTTTAGATCAATGCAGATTTTGGGGATGAAAATATGATTCAAAGCAGTGGCGGATATAGGAATTTGAGTTAGTAGGGGCGCAAACAAATAATAAAACATAATATTAGTTAATCTTTTTTCTCCCTTCATGTGATGTATTTATAATAATTTTTTTTTCTCTTGATGTATTGTACCTGTATTATATTACTATAAATACAGTTAAATAATCAAAAATTGGCTATATCGTTCAAGCCGCAATACAATCGTATAACAATCTATTAAATATCATTAACTACACTATATTCCATAAAAGTTAATTTAAAGGAAAAGTTCACATATAAAAGCAAATCAATGTAAAATTTTAATTATATACCTAAAACTTTCTTCACAAATTTGACTAGGCAAAAAAATAATAACTTTCAACTTATAAATGTCATAAGTTTTCCTTTTTAAAAATTATAATAATAAAATAAAATTTGTAATTGTTATAAGTTTTTTTTTAAAAAAGATTTAATTGCTATAAGTTTTTTTTTTTTTTTTAAGATTTAATCCTTATGAAAGGCTGAACGAACTTGAAAAAAAAAATGGCAAATCAGTTTCCTTAAAACGGTACATTTAACATATATAACTAAGCGCTAAAATAAAAATTCAATTGTTATAAGTTTTTTTAAAATATATATATATATATATATTTAATTGTTATAAGTTGTCTTGAGTGAAAGGCTGAAAAGAAAAAAAAAAAAAAAAAAGAACAAATGGGGACAAACCAGTTTCCTTAAAATGGTGCATTTAACGTATATAACTAAGCTATGCGTTTTTCCAAAAACACCATCTTACAACCTTCTTCCAGTTTTCTTTCCTCAACCTTCTTAAACCCTATCTCCCAATCCTAATACTAACACTTCACAAAATCTCAGATTAACAAACCACAGAGCCACAGATTTACAAAGCTCCAAATTTCAAAGCATTAGAGAGACTGGTATACAGAGAAGAGATTGGAACTCACGATGTTCACTTCTGCTTTTGGTGCATGGACAGCGGGCCGAAGACGTCGGTGAATGAACGACCAATTTTGCAACAATGTTTTCCTTGCCTTTAGAATTTCTTCCACCAAAAGAAGTTTATCTTTTTTTTATAGGTTTGAGTTGGGTGAGAATATGAAATTGAGGCGGATGAATGAAGTAAAAGGCTTGAAGAAGAGGTGTGTGGCTAAACAAAAATATGAAAACTGAGTCAGGAGATGGATGAAAAACAGAGAAAGAGAGGGCTTGGTTTATTTTGTAGACTGGAGTTTGTAACTGAGTGAGACTTTGAGGCAAGTTTTCTATGTCTTTTTTTTTTTTTTGGTTTTGGTTTTGTTGCAAATACACAAGGTGATGGGGTAGACACTTTTGGAAAAGGTGTAGCTTGTGCAGCGGGTGAGGGAGAGGTAATTATTTTTTGAAAAAAACGTGTAGTCAACATGACATATGATATACTACAGCTATAGTTCCAAAAAAAAAAAAATTAAAAAAAAAAAAATTGGCCTTGCCTCAAGTGTCACTTGGTAAGCCCTCTCTTACCCTCAAGTCTCAATCTTTGTCCAGAGCTTCTTCTTTTTTTTTTTTTTTGTAGTTTTGTCGTAAAGGTGATGGGGGTAGGCACTTTTGGAAAAGCCTAAAGGTATAGCTTGTGCAGTGGGAGCAGTAGGTGAGGGAAAGGATGAGTTTTTTTTTGGAAAAACTCGTAATTAACCTGACATTCAACTATAGCTACAGCACTGTAACTACAGTGCCGTTCCCAGACCCTGTTCCACCCACAAACAAAGCCAATAGAATATATAAATGTTCATTTGTATTCACTAAAGGAAAAGATTGAAATGATATTTGTTAATCTTAATTTAGGAGATGTGTTTATATCCATAATAATATTACAACACATCAAATAAACTGAAAAGTTCATTCATTTCCTCTTCCATAAATTGCTTGTCTCTAGTTTCCTTAACCAATAGCATCAATCTTCATAATTGCTTTTTTCTATATTAGAGGCAACGTGATAAGGAATAGATGGTTCTTCTGAAGTCTTTGGGATTGGAGGTGCAATCATTTGCTCATTCCTAATAGTCTTTTTCACAAGAGCCTCTTTTTGTTCATAAGCCTCTCTTGCTTTCTTATAGATCTTATCTTTTTGTTCTTAAGATAATGCACTATAAGAGGTCCTTTTCCGTGGCATATCTTTTCTATCACCTTTTCCTAACACAACATAGCAATTAGTTATTAAAGAATATCTAATTTAGTGTAGTAAGCGACTATTGTTGTATTTATATAGACTTAATTGGTTCTGTTGATGTAGGAATTAACATATTGCTCTGATGTGCAACTATATTTTCTTTTGTTTTTTGTAGAACATTTGACAATAAGAAAATAAATAATAATATCATTCCATATTAATAATATAAAGAATAAACCTATCCATGTCTGAGCAGGATATGCTTAATGTATTCTTAAGTAAACAAAAATAAATGGGAAAAAATATAAAATGGTCCTCCAAACTACCAACTATTTGTAATTTATCCCCCTAAAGTTTCAATTGGTATAAAGTAGCCCCCCAAACTACCAACCCCTTATAAAATGGCCCTCTTCGTTAGATGAAATCGTGAAAATAGATGAAAAGCCCAAATCGATGTTGTTTTGGGATGCAGAGTTACTAAAATGCCCTTTTTAGAAGGAAAAAAAAAACCATCTAAAACGTTGTCGTTTCGTCCCAATCAAAAAAACCTCTTCTTCCCCGTGAAGAACCACGAAGAACTGGGTTTTACTCAGTTCTCGATTTTGAGATTTGGGTTTTCCACCCACCCAGTACTTCTCTCTTTCTCCCATGCTTCTCTCTCTCCCCTCACAACTGCACGCCTACCTTCCTTTCTCCCTCGCTCTCCCTTTCAAACGCTCCTTCTCTCTACCTTAGTCCCTCCCTCCCTTGCCCATGTCTCCCTCTCTCCTGTCTCTCTCACTCCGGTGAATGATCCAGTCACCGAATTTGGAGGAATCCGAAGGGTTTGCTCCCAGCACGATGGTGGTTTTGCTTCAGCGGGCTGGATTATCTCCGGCTCTCTCTTAACAGCTTCTATCCTCCACCGGCGACACTCTTTCTCTCCATCACTCCTGTCTCTCATTCTCACTCCACTCAAATGACACTCACTTAACAACTCCTCCATCGATGATGCACTCTCTCCCTTGCTCTTGTCTCTCACTCTCATTCCGGTGACACTCAACAACTTGTAATTTCTCAGATATGGGCGTCGACATTTGACTTCTTTGTTTTCTTTTTTTGATTTTGATTCCATTTGGTGGATGATTTTTTATTTTGGTCAGAGGAGTCTTTGAGGACGGTCATGTACAGTCATTATACACGGTTAATGTCAAATTTGTTTTTTCTTTGATGATTTAATTAGCTCTTTCCATGGACGGTTGTTTGTCTTTGCCATTTTTCTGCATATGCACATTAGCAATATCAAAAACCCAAATTTAGTTGTTTAGACGAGATGGTTCTAGGCAGGGGAACCCAGAAAACATCCCTAGCTATGCACAAGACTGCTACATGGGAGGAGGAGAAAGAAAAGAAAAAAATAAGAAAAGAAAAGGAAACAAAGAAGTAGCATGGGAAAGAAAGGAAAAAAAAAATTGAGAGATGTTTTCTGGTTCTTCACTGGGCTTCATGGTTCTTCATGGGAAAGAAGGGTTTTTTGATTGGGAACAAAACGACACTGTCTTAGATGGGTTTTTTTCTTTTTCTTCTTCTAAAGAGGGCATTTTAGTAACTTTACATCCCAAAACGATGCCGTTTTGAGTTTTCCATCCATTTTCATAGTTTCATCTAATGGAGGGGGCCATTTTATAAGGGGTTGATGGTTTGGGAGGCTACTTTATACTAATTGAAACTTTAAGGGGCTAAATTACAAATGACTGATAATTTGGGGGGTCATTTTATACTTTTCCTAAATAAATGAGAAAGAAATATCAGGCATGTGTGAAACATTAAAAAAGAAAGAAAAAAATTAGAAGCCGATATATTTGTCAAGCATATGCATCATGAAGAAGCTAATTTTTGCATAAAACATTACAAATAGAAATATAACTTGAGTTTTCTACATAAAACATTACAAGTAAAAACATAACACACACTATCATTACCTATAAAATCCAATAGATTGAATTTGCTTGTTGCCTTACTTTTAACGTAGGCTAAGGCTTTGTATATATAATTGAGTTTGTTACAAAGAGATAGAATCAAATACTAAAGCAAATACAATTTGAAATCTATTCTATCAAATATAATTTAAAAGCTATACATGATAATAAGAGTTATCTTATTATTTGAATTTACTATCATTTGAATTGTTGTGATCTTCATCTTCTTTATCTTGAAGAGAGTTGGATAAGGAGATGTCTCTAACACGCCCCCTCAAGCTCAGCGGTAACGGAGTGACATTGAGCTTGTCACAAAGAAACCCAAATCTAATTGAGGACAATGGTTTTGTGAAAATGTCTGCTAGTTGGTCTTTGCTAGACAAAAATTTGATGGCAAGTTTCTTGTGAGTGACCATGTCACGTACAAAATGAAAATCGATCTCAATATGTTTTGTGCGTGTATGAAAAACTGGATTCAAAGATAAATATGTGGGTCCTATGTTATCATACCACAAGGTAGGGACTTAAGTGAATTTCAGACCAAGTTCAAAACACAAAGAAAGTATCCATTGGAGTTCAGCCGCTGTGTTTGAGAATGCTTTGTATTCAGCCGCTATGCAAGACTGTGTGACTGTCTATTGTTTTCTACAACTCCATGAGACCAGATTTTTTCCAAGAAATATATAGTAACCACCGGTGAAACGACAATCATCTCGGTTGCCAATCCAATCAACATCTGTGTAGGCTTGAATTGAATTTGAAGGTGAGCTGTGGAACTAGACACCAAATTGAATTGTGTGTTTGAAGTGCCAAAGAAACTGCTTTACCGATTGCCAATGAATGTCTATAGGTTTATGGATAAACTAAGATAGTTTGTTCACACTGAAGGAGATGTCGGGTCCTGTAATACATAAATATTGAAATGCTTGAATTGTGCTATGATATAAAGTTGGATCTAAAAACAAACTGCCTTCAAAAGTTGAGAGATTCATGGATGTGGCCATTGAGAAGTTGCTGGTTTTGCCTTAGACATTTTTGTCCTCTTCAAAATGCCCAAAATGTAACAATGTTGGGATAACAAAACACCACGATAGCAGGGAATAACTTCAATGCTTAGGAAGAAATTTAATTTGCCCAAATCTTTGACAACAAATTCAATGTGAAGATTTTCAAGTAGCTTAGATACAGTAGCAGGTTTAGAAGAAGTAATCAATATATCATCTACGTAAATAAGCACAAGCATGTATACAGTTCACACTTGAATATAAACAAATAGGTGTTTGATTTTGACCCACAAAAGCCGAGACTCAAGAGTTTATTGCTAAGTCTGGAGAACCAAGCCCTGGGGGCTTGTTTTAAACCATATAATGCTCTTTGTAATTTGCACAAGTGAGATGGAAAGTAAGGGTGTATGAACCCAGGTGGCTGGGACACATAGACTTCCTCAGATAAATTTCCATGTAAAAAGTATTTTGAATATCAATCTGGTGTATTGGCCAGCCAGTTGAGATAGTAAGAGAGAGCATAATACGTACTGTTGTGGGTTTAATTATTGGATTATAAGTTTCTCCAAAATCGATTCCAAGCAGCTGATGAAAACCTTTTGCGACAAGCCGTGATTTGTAGCGATCAATTGATCCATCCACCTTCTGTTTCAACTGAAAGACCCATTTACACCTAATAATGTTTTTGGCTATCAACGGTGGAACAAGTACCCATGTTTGGTTCCTGAGAAGTGCATCAAACTCCACATTCATAGATTTCCTCCAATTTTCATCTTTGACAACTAATAAATAGCAAGTGGGTTCAACCAAAAATGGTGTGGATTCGGCAATGATGTATTTATGGAAGGGGATGCTGAACAGTACCATTTGTGAATTGTTTTGGTTTAGAGATGTTGTGTTTGGCACGAGTGATCATTTGATGAAGAGAGTTGGATTGGATATTGGATGAGGGTGATTCGGTGGGTATTGCATCTTGTGAGAGAGATAGAAACAGAGGAAGAATTTGGAAGAGATTGTGAGTGGGTGGGTAACGTGGGTGAATAAGATGCAGGGCATAAAAATGGTTTACTTGATGACATAGGTGAAGGAGAATTTTGGCTAGACTCTAAGGTTGAATTTTGGCTGGACTTTAAGGCTCGAGAGTGAGATGGGCCAACTGGAGGTATGAATTGGGCTAAGGAAAATGGCCGGATCACTTGATTTTGTGTGGAGAATTCTGAAGGAGACTCAATTGCACAAGGAAAAATTAATTCATTAAAGCAGACATCCCTGGAAATATAAATTTTGCTAGTGGACATATTTAAGCATTTGTAACCCTTGTGTAAAGGACTATAGCCTAGAAAAAGACATTGAATAGATCGAGCTTGAAATTTGTTGGAATTATATGAACAAAGGTTTGGCCAACATGCACACCTAAACATGCAGAGAAAAGTGTAATCAGGAGAGCATTTAAAAAGAATTTCAAATAGAGAATTATTTTTAAGAATGGGTGTTGGCATACGATTTATGAGGTAGTAAGTAGTAGAGAAAGCATCATCCCAAAATTTTGAGGGCATTTTTGCATGAGATAATAAGGCAATACTAGTTTCGACAATGTGTCGGTGTTTGCGTTCAATTGCACCATTTTGTTGTTGTGTGTGTGGACAAGAAACACGATGAGAGATGCCAAATTGAACAAGAATTTTATGTAATGGACGATATTCTCCACCCCAATTAGATTGAACAGATTTGATAGTAGAGTTAAAATAACATTCCACATTGGATTTGAATTTCAAAAAAATAGAGCTAACATCACTCTTACACGACATTGGATAAAGCCACGTATATTTGTTAAAGGCATCTAAAAAAGATACGTAATATTTGGGAGCTAGATCTAGAAAGAACTAGAGCTGGATCCCATACATTGATGTATATTAATTCTAGAGGACATGTGATTGTAGAATGTGAAGAATGAAAGATGAACTACTTGCTTTTGGAGATTAGACAAGTGGGACAAGGAGACATCGCTTTATTTGACGCAACTGGAAGACGCAAATTTGAGAGCACACGACAGATCACACGTGTAGTGACCCAAATAATTAACTAGGTATAAGTAGCTTAGTTAAGAGGATGAATTTGGGCTTTTGGTCACTAAAACCACTTAAGGGGCAGTTTTCAAAGAGTTGGCAGCAGTCCTCTCCTATAAATAGCCCCTACCCCTATGTTTTCTCACACTCTTAGATGCCCCTAAGCTATTAGTAGATTGTTTGTGAGTGTTTTGTGAGGTTTTGTGAGTGTTTCGATGCTGTCGGAGGAAAAGCTTTTGAGGTTTCGCTTCACAGAGATAACGCTCGATTACCTAAATTTTTAATACATCGTTATGCTACTCAACTGTTGTTTTGTGTAGCTAGTTGTAGTCGTTAGCTTAGTTATGCTTTAAATCTTGTTTAGGTTAGTGTTTTATTAATTTAGCGTTATTACGTTGTATGAAAGTTATATTATGAGTTAGAAGGCCTTAGGGAGTCTTTAATAACCCTATGAGTTGAAGAATAAGCGGACAATGGAGAGAAAATGAGGTTCTCCCTGAAATCCTTATAATGGACATACGGTCTCGAGACCGAATGTGTGGCCCTAAGCCTAGACGTATAGTCAGTGTGTGACAGGGGAACTCTATTTTTACCAACCATCTCATAACTCTTGTTTTTCTTATTCTATAGTTGTTTTAATAGAAATATGACTGATAGAAGGTTTTCTACAGATTTTGAGAACTTGGATTAGTTGGATTACTTGGATACGCTATTCGACCCAAATGAGTTTTAACTCACATAATGGTCGATGTTACTTTTTTCATGCACTGCACGTTTATTTTGAGTACCAAGAAAACATGCATATTTTGCAACTCTCACTATTTATACTTGCTGCACATAAACTCTGCCATTTTTTGAGAAAACGTTGTGCTGAATATGTTAATAAAGTGAGACTTGTAAAAAAAACATGCATGTAAAATACAAACAAGATAATTTGTATTGTATAACATAGTACAATGGTACGTGCGGTATAATGGCCATGAGGTTACTATACATGTTAGCTTTATGGTCAAATGTGTTAATTATATGGGCCTTGGATCCAATGGTTGTTCATGGCCGGCGCAACCTTAATAAGCGGTCACTATAGGACGAACATCATTAGCAGTGTAGGCCATTCAAGATTGGACTCGATCGTGTCGCTAGTGTTATGTACGGTAGTGTGCAATGAAACTATAGGTCCCTTGGGATAGTTTCAACCTGTAACACCCCCAAAATTAGCCTCTGCTAATCCGGTGGAGTCATTGTCAATTCACCCAATTGAGCCAACTTGTGACCAAGTGGGTAATCGCCCTTATAAAAAAACGTTAGAGTAAATGCAAAAAAATGTGAATAAATCTGAGTCACTATAATTCATCAATTAAGAACATGGAGCAACTACATAGTAAAGACAAACCTGTAATTCTAGGTAAAGCATAACCGGTCAAGTGGTAACAACTCTTGCCACTTCCATAGTCGTGAATTGGGTTACCTAAAGAATAATAACATAAGTTTAACGACTTAGCAAGTAAACCTCACACTTAGGTATGATATGAGCCCATTTAGTAAAGGTAAATGTGCACTTTGAGTAATAACTGAAAAGAGGGAATTACCTTTGCTAATACACCAATTAGTAGGTTTTAGGGTTTTCAAAGCTCTATGGTGTAGAACCGGCGATAATTACCTATTTGTGTTAATGCAGAAAAGTCTAATGCTTTATAAGTCATAACTCCCATACATGGTCTACTTGAGATATTACCCCTTCTCAGCAGGGTTGATTCCGTCCCGAATGACCTAAATACAACACCGGTGCCCCAACCATTGCATAATATACCGTACCTAACATTAGGCACGATCGAGTCTGACCTCGAGTGGCCCACACCAACTAATGACGTCTGTCATGTAGTGACCGAATCATTGGGAATGATTGCATCAAAGTCACCAAACCAATAGATCCAAAGCCCCGTATAGCACACACATTTGACCATAATACGCAGTTTAAATAATAAGCCCATAGCCGTTTATATCGCACGTACCGGCGTACCATGTTTTACGATGCATCTAAACAGTTTATTTAATATCACAGTTACCGAGTAATTACAGAAAATAGACATGCTCATATCATACGCGTAGTCAGTCAACTGACATATCCCACGTCTTTATGAAAAATGGTGTATGTGTTTACTTATCTTGCACACTCGAGTGAATCCCCCGACCAAGCTACTTCCTGCTATAACGGATACAAGACACCGTTATTCTAAGCCTTATGAAACCTAGAAATGTAGCCAAGCCTGAGTATACACGTGTGAAACTTAAGAACAGGTGCTTTGCCTACTAACCATATGTTTGCCCTCGATGGTGTACGCGCTCAATGTGTTAAGCACACCGTTTCAAGATTCGGACAGTGCATGTTCCTAATGGCATTCACAGACCTCTAAACCTCTCATAAGCTAGCAAAATATTATGTTCAACCTAAGAAATCACAGAACCACGATTCTTTAAGAAAAACCCTTTGAAAACATCATTATCTTTAGGAAAACGTTTAATGGACACTTGAAAACCATTATCAAGGCAGGAACACAAAATAAGACAGTGTTAAATACAAAGGAACAGAGCTTGCCCCAAAGCTAAGCACGGACATGGTCTCCTCTCCTTGGAAACTCCTCTTTGAAGCTCAACCTCACGAAATTCTCACTCAAAATGCTAAGAAAAGGTTATGGCAGCCTAGGGGCATACCAGGTAGGGGTGTAAACGAGCCGAGCTTGGGCGAGCCTAGGCTGTCCGGGCTTGGCTTGTTTATTTTTGGCCTAGGCTCGAGCTCGGGCTCGGCTCGAGTCAAGCCTGGCTTTGCTGCTCGAGCTTGGCTCGACAAGGTTTGAATCGAGCTCAAACTCGAGTCGAGCCCTAAGCTTGAGCTCGATTCCTCTAAAAAAAAAATACGAACAAGAAAACAAAACGCAAAGCAGAAAAAAATGGAGGCTTGGAGGAGCTCCGATAGGCGCGTGAGGAACACGCGCCGACTTCTGGTGGTCGGATGGCGGCACAGCTGGTGGCGGCTGAGAGTTGGACGGCCCAGGATCCCGGTGGAGTGGTGTGTTGATGGATTTGACTTCCTGAAACATACAGATCTAGTTTTGAAAATAATAAATCCAAAAACATCAAAAAAAAAAAAAAGATCTGAGAGAACGAGAGAAAGAGAGAGAACAGAGAACAACTGAGAGAACGAGAGAAAGAGTGATAGGTGTGACGGAGGTAGAGAGGGAGATGAGGCTTATGGAGTTATGGGTATAGAGGAAACGAATGAGAGGGAAAGAGAGGTTGCGGCTGAAAATGAATGAAGAAGCAACTACGTTTGTTTATTTTTTTTAGAAGTTGACAGCCTGACCGTGCAATGCAGCAGTGGTAATAGTGTAATACCAAGGCCCAAGGTAGTACCAACTACCAAGGACCTGAAAAAAATATAAATATGTATAATAATATAAATATATAAATAATATATATAACTAAAACTAGGGGTGTAAATATAAATAATATATATTTATATAAATATTTATATATACATAATATATATAATATAAATATATAAATATTTATATATACATATATATATAAATAATATATACATACGAGCTTATACGAGTTGATTCACGAGCTTAGTCAAGTCGAGCCGAGCTTGCTTCATTTATTATTTGAGCCAGGAATAGGTGTTCACGAAGCGCTTCATTTAATATTTGAGTCGAGCTCGAGTCGAGCTTATGCGAGCCGAGCCCGAGCTTGCTCGCGAAGCGCTTCGCTCATTTAACACCCTTAATACTAGGGGAAGGAAAAAGACATGAGAAATGAGAGGAGGGGCAGGCTATTTATAGAGAAAGTTCGCCACCAACTCTTTAACAAAGCTGCGGACGTCTAACAACACTAGCGTGCATCAGGTGGTCTTTGTACATTGGTCCAAAGGGTGTCTTATACGTTCAGGTATTACCTAAAGGGTATCCCAAAAAGTAGCGTACGTCCAGTGGTCCCACGTACGTCCATTGTACTATTTACAAAGCGTACGTCCGATGGTCCTCCCATACATCCGCACTACAAACAGCAGTGTATGTCTTCCAGACCTAGCGTATGTCTGCCTCCTGAGGATTGGTGTTTGGCTTCTATCTTTCTAAAGGTCCAAAGAGTGTTTTAGGCTAACGCCAAGGGTTATGGATTTTGTTAAACACTTAAATTGGAAACCTTTGTTGATTGCTCCCATGGAAAAGATTTTGTCTCACAAAAAGGGTTGGCTTTTATCGGGGTATTACACTCTCCCCTCCTTATAGAAATTTTGTCCTCGAAATTTAGAGTTCTCAAAACCAAGGGTAAAATGTCCCCCTTTTTTTTTTTTTTAAAGTTTTGCAATTCAAAACTTGGAAAGAGAAAATAAATCGTGCCAAAACTTTGCAATTTGAAAATGGCGAAAAATGTACTAGATAACATGTCACGGCACTTTAAAAGTAAAACAGATCATAAGCATCCTATCAACCATCAAACATAAGCAATCATAAATATACACAAGACAAAACTGCCACCCTAAAAATGGAGGACTTAAGCTGTAGTAAAACACATCCCAAAATTGCTACCGCCACAGTGGACTTAACCGAAAAGAAAAAAAAACACCTAATATGATCAACACTAAACTAAGAGCGGGGTCGTCTCCTTGGAGTTAGCTCGACAGATGCTCGCACCAGTGTCCCCCTTGCACTCGGGTTGCCTCTCATGCCTGGGCTCCCGCGGGCACTAGGACTCCCTCTTGCCTTAGGGCTCCTTCAGCCTTTGCTGAAACTTGAGCTATGGATGCCGTAGTCTCTGACGTCCAAAGGCCCCATGAGGTGCTCACATAATCGGTCTAGGACGGCATGATCCTCAGCTCTAGCCCTTTGCAATGCCTGTAGAGTCTCCTATGTCTCCCGGAGTGAAGCCTCAAAGCGGTCCATGCGCTCCTTCAACCTAGCAGGTGTCTCGCCAACTCGGGCTTCTTTCTGCAATGGCTGTGCCCTCGGCTCCTGCTCCGCCTCCCGCAAGTGAGCCTGACTCACGTTGAGGAAGTGTATGCCCATAGCCCCCTTCTCTGGCTGAATGTCCCTCAGCCCCGTTGATGTACAAATTTAATTGTACTCGCCAATTGCACGAGTCGATTGTAGTAATGTGGTTGTGCAAGTGCGAGGTCGAACCCACAGAGAATCGTGTTTGTCAAAAACCAATTTAAATGCCTAAATTAAATAATATCTTAACCTAGTCCCAATTTCGAACACGTGGCGTGCATAAAATAAAACTAAGCTAAAAAGCGATAAAATAAAGAAATAAAGGCGTGAAAATAAACTAAATTAAAAGCGGTAAAAATAAAGAAATAAAATAACTAAAGTCCCTAATTCACCTCACAATAAATTAATCTACATATAAATATGTTTAGCTCATATGTATTAAACATTTATGCTACAAGGCATATTCTGAAACATTGTTCATATTTTCCGTCTATCGATAAGCACATATGTATATCCTATTGTTGCTACACAATCTTGTCGATCTATCCGAGGCAAACATCACATAAGAGGTCACAACGGATAATGGTCAAGACTTAATATTCGATGTATCTCCGGTTGCAACAATAGTCGGCGTTCAACGATTGGCAAACAACAATCAATACACTTTTGTCACTAAAATGCATTGAAGCGAATAGACATAAATTAAATAGC
Organism: Carpinus viminea; assembly: GCA_013348765.1. Classification (NCBI taxonomy): domain Eukaryota; kingdom Viridiplantae; phylum Streptophyta; class Magnoliopsida; order Fagales; family Betulaceae; genus Carpinus; species Carpinus viminea. Next base: position 37,460,708 of record CP054668.1, on the reverse strand, counting down.
CAGAATAATCTGAACTAAACATAAATATAAATAAATAAATTCAAGTGAAGGACTAAGAGACTAATTAAGCGTAAAATAAAACATAAAATAAATAAATGACAATTTAGAGGGTTTACTGATATAAGCAGGGAGGTTTTTGGCCTCCAAGGGCACCTCAAACGTAAAGAACAAAAGAAAACATAAGGTCCTATTTATAGGTGGCGAGGTCCGGTGCGTTCGAACTCACTACTGCGTTGAGCCACCGATTATTTGTGGTCGAACGCAAGGTGTGCGTTCGATCGCAAATAACTTTGTGGCGGCTAGATTTGGAGCGCGTTCGACCGAGATACTTGCGTTGACGCAGAGCAACCGTTAGGGCGGTGGGCATCGTTACCCACGCTCATGCGTCGTGAGTGCATTCGAGCGCACTCAAGTGCGTTCGACGCACTTGGCGAGAATCGACTTCTTCACTTAGTGCATTTTGCCTTTTGCTAGCCATGATTTAATGCAATGTCCTGCACAACACAAAATACTAAAAACACTACAAATGATTTAATGCAATGTCCACCCCAAAGTGTACCGCAATTTGAGTGATCAGGGCCCCGTATGGCAACGCAAAACCCTTGTCTAGGAGTCAGACAAGCATCATGGTAGAAGTGACTATAGAGCCCTACTCAATGGGAGCCTCGGTCAATAAGGCATATAGGCAGCGTGCCCTCTCTATAGTGATCATCGTGTGGCTAATGACCAAGAGTACTTGGTTAGCCAGGATGTGGTAGATGCGACGGACGTTGTTGCTGAAGTCACTCATCTAGAAGCTACCCTCTCCCTCGAGCTCCATTTGATGAGGGCACCCCTCGATGAAACATGCCACCAGGTCGACATGAGCAGGGAGATGATCGACTAGATATGGGTAAGCTGGGTCACGTACGCGTGGTGCTCCGATGATCTTGCTAATAAGCGTAAGGGTCACCTTTATTGCTCTCCCCCTGAGCCATGTGTGGAACGAGTCACCACGTCTCTGGTGGAGGTTCGCGTAGAACTCCCACACAATGGTCTCCACTGTAGGGTGGTGATCCTTTGCCATGTCGGTCCATCCCTGGGCATCCACTGCCCGTACCCTCGATGCGCGCTCATTGAACTCCTCTATGGCGGCTCCCCTCTCGATGATGATCTTACGCCCATGGTAGTAACGAAAGTATCGGCACCTGGTCTTATCCCTACGGAAACGGGTGTGGTCGTATACCAACTCTGAGTCCTCCTCGTCTGTAGCGGTACTGGTCTCTATAATCAGCTCACCAGTAACTGGCTTGTCTCTGGTGGCATCGTCTCCATCGACATCCTCCATCAAGACCTTTGGCTCAGACTCAGGGTCTTGAGCCTCCTGTAGTTGTGCTCGGCGTGGTTGCTGACATGTAGCCTAAGAAGAAGTGGCTTCACTAGCGTGTGTGCGTACTATCATCCTGCATGGAAAATTCCTATCAATAACGACTCTCAGGATTCCCATGCATAATCCTACTCGTGCAAAGGCCCTAATTCTACATGCCCTAAAATGCAGGTACAGGAAAAAGGAAAACAGAGTTGTGTAGGTGGGTTCAAACTTAGGTGGCTTTTCAATGATGCCGAAATGTTAAGGCCGTTTGGGATATCAAAATATCCAAGACTGGGTTAGCTAGTTAATAAGTACCTAGAAATGATTTTAGGCATATTAAAATTTGGTAAGTTTAAAAGGTCAAATTTGCCCCTTCTAGGAGAAGAAGGGTATTTTGGTAAATCAAAATAACAAGGGTCACAATTCACTAGGTGGTATTAGATCTCATGGTGATCGATTGGGACCTAGTTGAATAGGTTAGGTGGTAAAAGATGAAAATGCCCCTTCTAGGAGAAGAAGGGCACTTTAGTAATTTGTGAAACTTGGACGGGTTTCCAAGGATTAGGTTGACAATTTGAGTTCTTGGGAAGAGTTTACCTTCCAAAGGATCAGACAGGGTTAAATGTCTACTTTACGGGCAAAAATCCAATTCCTTGAGGGTGAGGGGTATTTTGGTAAATTTCACAAAATTGGGCGAAACTTTGGATCAAGTGTCAAAATCGTGAATCGGATTCCCAATTACAATCATGGAGTCATAGGTGGTCCAAAGGACCCAGGGAAAGCCATAAAGATTACAACATCCAAACCTAGGGGAAAATCCCTAAATTCAAGAACTAGGGTTTGAGTCGGTCAAATTGGTGAGTGGGTGGTTCAATTTTAAAAGTGATAAGGGAATCTAAAGAACACATCAATGTTGGGTTTCAAGGGGATTGTAGGAGGTTTCCTCGGGTTTAGGGCGAAAAACCCTATCCTTTGTATGTGAGGGGCATTTTGGTAAATATTTGGATTTGGACCAAAATTCCAATCCGAACAGTCCAAATCATAGATCAAGTTTCAAAATACAAATTTTAGGCTTCAAGTGGTCCAAATGACCGCAGGAATTCACAAAATCAATGAAAATCTGAAACCCCCAATTTCTAAAACTAGGATTTTGACCCAACCTTTTGGTTAATTTCGGGCAAGATAGTGATTGGGTTTTGTTCCTAGGCCATTATAGAAGGATTTAGGCCTTGCTTCATGCATCAATTGCATGAAGAGATCATCAAATCTCAAGAATTTTGGATTTAGGGCAAGAACTCCCAAAATCCGAATAGACATGGTTTCGAAAGGAAAAATGCACCAAATGCATGCACATATAGCCCACAACATGCTCCTAGTTCACAGCCAAGCCAACTAAATGCATAATTCAAGAAAAAATCAAGATTTTAAACTCAAAACCCTAAGTTGCAAAAGATTGGGAAATCTTTGAAAAATCACATACCTTGGGTTTAATCCGAAATGTGAGCTTGAAATCCTTTTGAAATCATAGAGAATTGGCCGAAAATCTCTTTGAAAGTGTTTGGGTGTGAGAAAAATGAGAGCAAATGAGAATGAATAGGGTTTGAGGACGTTCGGCCATTTTATAAAATGCTGGGTTAATAGCGTACGTCCGGCATCGGGGGCGTACGTCCGCTTAACCCTAAAAATGATTTTTTTTTTTTTTAAGTCCTTCAGAAACTTGTAAGGCTCAGAGAAAAACAATTAAAAGTAAACGAGGCGTGCCAAAATGATTTTTTTTTTCTGAAATTCAAGGTACAGTGAAAATTCTTTTGTGCTCTACAATCATCCCCCAGATGTCCAAGCGCCAAAACTCACCACTGCTAAGGGTGAGGAAAAACTTAGCTATCTATCATCTAAAGATTACTACCCCAAGACCTATCATTCCTTGGACGAGTCCTCAGACGAGTCTTCCTCATCCTTAACCAGTGCCTCGTAGTCTTTGTTGATACTGGATAGAAATGCAGTCCTCTGATGATCAGATCCTTCTGGTAATGCTCCCGTTTTTAGCAGTCAAATTTCCTCTTGTTCCAATTAGGCGTATTCATCTGAAATCTGAGTTAGTTGAGTATGCAGGGCTCGCTTCTGCTCATCATTGAGATAGGGGTTAAACCATTTGGAGATAGGTGGAAAATCTCGTATCGCTGAGATATTGCGATACTTAGGGACGGCTGTTCTCCTTTTAGTCATTAAGTGCGTCTCCTTTCCTTCATCTAGCTTAGGGACATGTAAAGACTTCGGCTCCTGGTTCGCCTGGGTAGAAACCCTGCGTTTACCAGAGCGAGGTTGGTATCCGGGTGCATATGTCTGAACTTAACTGGTCACTTGCGTACAGTCGGTAGGCCTCTACAACATCGCGCATTTGAGTATGAAGCAAGATCAGGTGCCTGTAACGCAGAACAGGCAATGCTGTTCATCCCAAGTCAAACAATGAAATAGGCCGTTATAGTGGCCTGCACCCACAAACAAGGAAACTAAACCTACCCTATGCTTCAGTTCTGTAAGATCAAACCTAAATACAACATTCTATGCTTAGATTTACAGCTACAGTCGGCAAGACCGTATGCTCTGATACCATACTATAATGCCCCCAAAATTAGCCTCGACTAATCCGGTGGAGTCACTGGCAATTCACCCAATTGAACCAACTTGTGATCAAGTGGATAATCGCCCTTATAAAAAAACGTCAGAGTAAATGCAAAGGAAGGTGAATAAATCTGAGTCACTATAATTCATCAATTAAGAACATGGAGCAACTACATAGTAAAGACAAACTCGTAATTCTAGGTAAAGCATAACCAGTCAAGTAGTAACAACTCTTACCACTTCCATAGCCGTGAATCGGGTTACCTAAAGAATAACAACATAAGTCTAATGACTTAGTAAGTAAACCTCACACTTAGGTATGACATGAGCCCATTTAGTAAAGGTAAATGTGCACTTTGAGTAATAACTGAAAAGAGGGCATTACCTCCGCTTTTAAGGTTTTCAAAGCTCTATGGTGTAGAACCGACGATAATTATCTATTTGTTTTAATGTAGAAAAGTCTAATGCTTTATAAGTCATAACTCTCATACATGGTCTACTTGAGATATTACCCCTTCTCAGTAGGGTTGATGCCATCTCGAGGGACCTATAATACAACTTCGGTGCCCCAGTCATTGCATAGCATACCGTACGTAACATTAGTGACACGATCGAATCTGACCTCGAGTGGCTCACACCAACTAATGACGTTCGTCTTGTAGTGACCGAACCATTGGGAATGATTGCATCAAGGTCACGAAACCAGTGGATCCAAAACCCCGTATAGCACACACATTTGACCATAATATGTAGTTTATATAATAAGCCCATGGCCGTTCATACCGCACGTACTAGCATACTATGTCTTACGATACATCTTAATAGTTTATTTAATATCACAGTTACCGAGTAATTACAGAAAATAAACATGCTTATATCATACGCGTGGTCAGTCAACTGACATATCCCACGTCTTTACGAAAATTGGTGTAAGTATTTACTTACCTCGTGCACTCGAGTGAATCCCCCGACCAAGCTACTTCCTACTATAACAGATACAAGACACCGTTATTCTAAGCCTTATGAAACCTAGAAATGTAGCCAAGCCTAAGCATACACATGTGAAACTTATGAACAGGTGCTCTACCTACTAACCGTACGTCCGCCCTCGATGGCGTACGTCCGCTCAGTGTGTTAAGCACACCGTTTCAAGATTCGAACAGTGCATGTTCCTAATGGCATTCATAGACCTCTAAACCTCTCATAAGTTAGCAAAATATTACGTTCAATGTAAGAAATCACAGAACCACGATTCTTAGAGAAAAACCCTTTGAAAACATCATTATCTTTAGGAAAACGTTTAGTGGACATTTGAAAACCATTATCAAGGTAGGAACACAAAATAAGATAGTGTTAAATACAAAGGAACAGAGATTACCCCAAAGCTAAGCACAGACATGGTCTCCTCTCCTCGGAAACTCTTCTTTGAAGCTCAACCTCATGGAATTCTCTCTCAAAATGCTTAAAAAGGGTTCTGACAGCCTAGGGGCATACCAGGAGAAGGAAGAAGGCTTGAAAAATGAGAGGAGGGGCGGGCTATTTATAGGAAAAGTTCACCACCAACTCTCTAATAGAGTAGCGGACGTCTGGCAACCTTAGTGTACGTCTAGTGGTCTTTGCACATTGGTCCAGAGGGTGTGTTGTATGCCCAGGTATTACCCAAAAGGTATCCCAAAAAGTAGCGTGCGTCTGGTGGTCCCACGTATGTCTGTTGTACTATTTACAGAGTGTATGTCTGGTAGTCCCCCCCATACGTCTGCACTATAGACAATAGCGTACATCCGCTAGACCTAGTGTACGTCTGCCTCCTTAGGATCAGTGTTAGGCCTCTATCTTTCTAAAGGTCCAAAGGGTGTTTTAGGCTAACACCAAGGATTATGGATCTCGTTAAACATTTTAATTGGAAACCTTTGTTGATTGCTCCCATGGAAAAAATTTTGTCTCACAAAAAAGGTTGGCTTTTATCGGGGTATTACACAACCTTACTGAGATGGGGTAATATCTCGAGTAGACCATACTGTTAAACTATAACTGTTACTTTGTATCATATATATATATATATGTTACTCATAATATAAATTGTCATGGTGGAACTATCATCTTTTTATAAGAATCTGAATTCATTATTAAACTGGCATAGGCATTATTTGCGTTAAAAATTACTAAGTCTTAGACTTCCATTTTATTTATGTTTTCCCCCATTATTACGAATATTTATGCGGTTTAGCTGTACTAAGAGAGGATGTTGTCGGAGCAAACTTGGGTGACTGTACAGGATTTGATTCAGGTCATTTTTTAGGATACAGATCCCATATGGTTGAGAGCTATAATGTCCAATAAGTTTATTAATAGGTTTATTATGATTAAATAAATAATTATGAGCTAATATGTTCAATTATATAAGATTGTTAACTCTTTTCATTTATAGTATGGGTCTTATTGTAGGCCCAAAAGAAAGTGAGTAGCTTAAGTGTCAATTTTTATTTTTGGACCCATTTTCTCCAAAATTCTTTTAAGATAGAAGGGTATTCTTGGAATTTTTGTATATTCCTCTACCTACTTGTTTGACTCACATGATATGGTTCCCTTTCTTGCTTATTCAAACACTTTTTCAGGTAAGGAAAAACAGCAACCTAAAAGTCTCCAACTTTCTCCATCTCTCTCTTTTATTTTTTTTCATCTTCTTCCTTCTCCTTGGCTGAAATATGAGACTTCCAGCCCCCCCCCCCCTTTTTTTTTTCTTTCATCATCTTATGAGAGCTATGGTTTGGATTGTGAACTGAGATTTGTTGATGGAAATATAAGTGATGGGTTAGCACCGTAAGTCTTCTATTTCTCTAAACTTTTCCTTCACTTTCCCATGAATTTGTAATTGATTTTTATGAGTTTGTGAACTCAAAATCTTATTCAATAGGAGTTGTATGGAGCAGTAACTAAGTGGATTTTTCATAATTTTAATTATCTCTCTCTTATGTATATTCTAGGTTTTGCTTGGGTTTGTTTCAAATCAACTCTCTTATCAGTTTTGAGTGTTGGGTAACATTTATAAACGCTAGAGCTTCCATTTTACCGATTAAATTAAGGTAATTTCGAAATTCCTAATTTTTCTTTAAGTTAGGTCAGTTTTGGGTACAGGACTAAATTTCTAAAATTGATTTGGAGCTTTGATAGGTAGTGGGTTGCTACACATTATTTAAGCAATGGGTTAGTAAATTAATGAGTTAAAACCTTAATTTTGCAAGTTGTTGAAGTATAGGCATAAACCCTGATTTTGTAGTTTCTAATAAATTGGGGATTATTGTTATAAGTAAAGTATGCTAGTAATTTGCAATATGATGAATGCAATGAACATTGCAAAGGCTAGGTTGGGAGACCTTTTACAGATGTGTCAAGGATATGTAAGTATTTTACTTACTAAGCCAAGATACTATGTTTTAATGTTTTGTTGATTTAAATGATTTAAGGTTTAGCAAATATTTCTGCTTACTAAGCAGAAAATGATTTTAAAGTGGTTTCCTAAACATGGTATGATTGTTTAAATTTGAGTCAATAATAGTTTATAAGGATATATGATTTATGATTATGTTCAAAGAATTGAATAGATTTGTGAGTTATTGATGATGTCATGAGTAATGATTTCATAAGTTTATGACATGCTACATATGATGTTAGATGAAAGCATGGTACATGAACATGGAATGGAACAAGAAGGGGTGGACCTACATTGAAGGTTGGGGGGTCCCTGGCAAGCCCCAAAAAACCCTTTAAAAAAAAATAGACACAGCATGGCCCTTTCAAAAATGATGGCTGAAAAACCCCCCAAATTTTTTTCCCCTCCCAGGCTTCCCTCATTTCCTTTTCTTTTTATTTTATTCCTCTCCTCTCCCCACCACCACACATTTGTCTCCCATCGATCATCTTTTCTTATTTCTTTTATTTATTTTTTCGTTCTCTCTCTCCTCTCATTGCCGACATTTTTTTTTTAATTTTTTTTTGTCTTCTTCTTCTTTTGTTCTTCCCTAGTTCTTTTCCTTTTGTTCCTCTGTTTTGGACTTTGGTATTAGCCTTCTCTTCTTCTCCCCATCACCTTGGTCGTTTTTCTCTTCCTTTAAGTTCAGCTATGGTCGGTGCTCCATTAATTTTTGTGTATTTTGATTGTTTTTTCCCTAACGAAAAGAATAAGATTTAATAATACCATAAAAATAAATGGTTTTTGAAGTATCGATGAGCAGTTTCAGTACCTTTCCCAATTTTTGTGATATTTGCATTTGGCAACCATTTGTGCTTTAATTATTTATTTATTTATTATTCTCTCACAAATCTACTAAAAAATATGCATCTAAATATAAAAACTTAAAAAAAGAAGAAGAAATATTTGGCATATTCAAGATGCCAAGATGGTGAAATTCATAATCATCATTTTAGATATAAAATACAAAATGAGTTTATACATTTGTTAGCAACAGAAGTAAAAAAAAATATTATTTAAAAAGTTAGAGAATCAAATTATTTTTTAATTATATTAAGATGTGAAATGTGTTAATATTTTTGAAAATCCAATAAAAGTATAAGACAATTTTGTAGAATTTATAACAGTAGATAATACTATTAAATAAGGTCTTTTTAATGTTCTTATAGACGTAATAAAATAAAATAAAAACTTGAATATAAAAATATTTAAATAAATATTATTTAATTAATGTTTTAATATTAAATAAAAAGTCCAAAAGGCCCATGGACCCAGGATCCCCGAGGAAAAAATTCCTGGGTCCATCCCTGGGAACGAGAAACCATGATGGGGTTAGAGTCCCTTAGCAACACAATGAAAAACATAGCTCGAATGCATATGTTTCATAAATTTATAATGATATTTTATGATGTGATTTATATAATATTATTATGCTAGATGTACTTGTATGAATATATGACTGAATGAGACAAAGCATATACATACTTTTACAGTTAGATTGCACATGATGTATTAAATGTTTTCTTAACTACATATTTTACTTTATCAGCTATGAAATGATTTTAAATGTAATATTGGGTAGCTGTTATTGTAAACTGATGTAGAAAGTGAGAAGTCGGCTCATTGTGAAAACATAGTATTTTTTATACTTACTGAGACCATAGACTCATTAATTCGCCTATGTGATTGTGGTTAACTTTACAATCACATAGACAATGTTGATGCTACAGGTGATGATAGTATGGATGAGGATTTAGCGCCTTATACCAAGGCTACTATGATTGAGGTCATAAGATGTCGGATATTTTGGATTTAGTTATCTTTTGTTAGCCTTTCCCTTAAGAGTTGGGATTTTGTGTACGTATATAACACCAAGACCTACGAGATATCTTTTGTATAGTTTTGCTTATGAACTTGTAATTAGTATAATATAAATGTTTAAAAGATACATAGATGTTTATATCAACTCTGTGTGATATGTATTATACTGTATAATTATCTTCACTGCATAGTTATAATCTCTTATGTCCTGTGCTCATATTATGAGAGGGTCATGTATGTATAGGTTATTATAGTGATTTTACCTTATGATTTTAAGGGGGGGTCGTTACAAGAGCTACGTGTAACACCCCTAAAATTAGCCTCGGCTAATTCAGTGAAGTCACTGGCAATTTACCCATTTAAGCCAACTTGTGACTAAACGGGAAATCACCATTATGAAAACATCAGAATAAATGCAAGGGAAGGTGAATAAATCTAAGTCACTATAATTCATTAAGTAAGAACATGGAGCTGCTAAATAATAAAGACAAACCTGTAATTATAAGTAAAGCCTAACTAGTCAAGCAGTAGCATCTCTTGCCACTTCTATAGCAATAAACTAGGTTACCTAGAGAATAATAACCACGTAAGTCTAATAACTTAGTAAGTAAACCTTACAACTTAGGTATAACATGAGTTCAATTAATGAAAGTAAACGTGTAATTTGAGTAATAACCAAAAATAGGGCATTACCTCCGTTAATACACCATTTAATAAGTTTTAGGGTTTTCAAAGCTTATGGTGTAGACCCGATGATAATTATCTAATTATTTTAATGCAGAGAAAGGCTAATGTATTATAAGTCATAACTCTCATATATGGTCTACCTGAGATATTACCCCTTCTCAACAGGGTTGGTGTTGTCCAGAGGGACTTATAGTACAATGTCATTACACAACATACCGTATGTAATATTAGCGGCATGATCGAGTCCGACTTCGAGTGGCCTACACCGACTAATTACGTTTGTCCTATATTGACTGAACCATTGGGAATGGTTGCACCGTGGTCACGAAATCAATGGATCCAAAGCCCTCATATAACACACACATTTGACCATAATATGTAGTCTATATAGTAAGCCCATGGATGTTCATGCCGCAAATACTAGTGTACCATGTTTTACGATGCATCTCAACAGTCAATTAATAGCACAATTACCAAGTAATTACAAAAAGTAGGCATGCTCATATCATACTCGTGGTCAGTCAACTAATATATCCCATGTTTTAAGTAAAAAGGTTGTAAGTGTCTACCTACCTCGCACACTCGAGCGAATCCTCCGACCAAGCTAAATCCTATTATAATGAATACAAGACATCATTATTCTAAGCCTTACGAAACCTAGAAATATGGCTAAGCTAAAGCATACACGTATGGAACTCAAAAACCGGTGCTCTACCCACTGACCGTATGTTCAACCTCGATGACGTACGTCCGCCCAGTGTGTTAAGTACACCGTTTTAAGATTCAAACAATGCATGTTTCTAATGGCATTTATAGACCTCTAAACCTCTCTTAAACTAGCAAAATAGCATATGCAACACAATAAATCACAACACAACGAAACTTTGAAAGAATCCTTTGAAAACACCATTATCTTTGAAGAATGCTTAATGAACACTTGGAAAACCTTATCAAGGCAGAAATATAAGATAAAAAAATAATAAACACAAAGAGAACAGAGCTTACCCCGAAGCTAACCATGGACATGGTCTCCCATCCTTAGAAACTCCTCAAAGCTTACTCTTACCAATTTCTCACTCAAATCTCTAAGAAAGGGTTCTGGCTGCCTAGGGGCACACCAAGGGAAGGAAATAGGCATGAGAAATGAAAGGTGGAACGGGCTATTTATAGGGAAAGTTCACCACCAACTCCCTAACAGAGCAACTGACGTCCGGCAACCCTAGCTTACATCCAGTGGTCTTTGCACAGTGGTCCAAAGGGTGTCTCGTACATCTAGGTATTATCCAAAGGGTATTTCAAAAAGTAGCGTACGTTTGGTGGTCCCACATACATCCGTTGTACTATTTGCAGAGCGTACGTCCGATGGTCCCCTCGTACGCCCGCACTAGAGACAGCGGTGTACGTCCGGCTAATCTAGCGTACGTCTGCCTCCTGAGGGTTAGTATTTGGCTTCTATTTTCTAAGGGTTTAAAGTGTGATTAGGTTAACGCTAAGGGTTTTAGGTCTCATTAAAACACTATTATTAAAAACCTTTGTTGATTGCTCTGATGGAAAAGATTTTGTTTAGTAAAAATGTTGGCTTTTATCGGGGTATTACACTATGTGGGAAGATAGAGGGACTGCTCGTGCGGACATGATAGAGATTTTGATCTCATTAGCCCTACTTAAGCTTAGATCTAGGCTGTGATATGTTGATCCTTTTTTAGAACAATGTTGTTATGTTATTTATGGTCCGTACCCTCTACTTGATGATGGTTTGATAACCAGTACAGTTATATATGTGATGGTGTTGATGTTATTATATTTTCTCTGGTGCATGTTGTGTGATGTTTCAATTACTATCTCTTATTCACATAGTTTTAGTAAAGTCTTTTGCTGCAGCTTTCTCGTTATGATGAGAAATGTTGAAATCCCTGAGTCTTGTTTCACAAGGGACAGAACTGGGAGGCGAGCCATGGGATCAATTATTAGTTAATTGATTTACCCATCGGGGTCGTCACAACATGTAAGGTGGGATGACCTAGCTGGGAATGCCATTGAGAAGTAGAGACTCGCTCACCTATGGGGACAGATGCAAGGAGCTTATTTACGGAATTTGAAAATTGATAGAGACCATGCTTATTCGGGCTTTGGAGCAAGATTTTCCCCAATTTGTGATCCTTCAAAAGAAAGTAATGAGGATGGAATTCAAAAAAGGTATTAGTGTCTTTTGTGAATTTATGAACAGAGATTAAGTTTTTGGGGATAGCATGGACATGTAAAACATTGAAAAGATCAAAGTTTTGAGATGGAGTAAAAATGCGGGTGTTTCCAACGTTTTTTATTGAAAGCCCATTACCATTTCCAACACGGATTTGATCAGAACCCTTGGATTCATCGGCCATGAGATTCAGATTGTCAAAGTCTGAGGTGAGATGATGGGTAGCACCAAAGTTAGGGTTCCAAGCAAGGGCCATTCCACCGGAAGGAGCGATGTAGTATGCATGTAATGGCCGATTGGACTAATCCTTTTGAAGATCTCTAGGATATGCCTGATTGAATCGATTATAATAGTGGAATGCAATATGACTCACTTGATTATATAGTTGGCAGACTGGGTAGTGAGACTGCGACTGAGAGTGATTGTTTGAGGTGCTACGACTTGAAGATGCACCATGTGAGGATTCACGCCCCCTGCCTCGAAACGAATGTGATGATGACCCAAATTGGAAACCTTGGTAGTTGTGGCGTCCTCCACGACCACCACATGGGGGATAGTTACGATCAACAACATTAGCTCTAGGAATTGATAAGTCAATCAAATTGTGGTGTTGTTCTAGGCGCATTTCATGTGAGAGAAGATGGCCATAAATTTCTTCAATCCAAAGAGGCTCAATCTGTGTGGTAACGGAGGTAACAAAGGGATCATATTCAGATCCTAGACCCCCATGGAGAAAGGATTGCATTTGAACGTTAGTGAGAGATTGACCAATACTAGATAACGTATTTGTGAGAGCCTGATATTTCTGGTAATAATTTGCAATGGATGAGTTGCCTTTCTTGAAAGTATTCAGTTGAAAATGTACCTGCATTAGGCATGCCTTAGACTGAGTAGAAAATAAATTCTTCATAGTGGTCTATGCTTCCATAGAGGTGGTGCATCGTGTGACATGGGAAATCATATTGCTGGATAGCAGGTGTTATAGCACCAAGAATAAGTTGATCTTGCATATACCAATGCAAATAGGCAGGATTGGAGGATGTGGTCTCAACTCCATCTGTTATGGTGTTAATTGTTTCTGAAGACACTTTTTAATCTTTTTTTACCAAACAACTACTTTTTTTCCTGCAAATGGGCTTTTTGAGTGTTAAAAGTACTTTTAAACCTCTCAAACATAATCCTAAGCAAGTCCTAAGTTGAAATGAAACCTCTATACAACCTAATCATGCTAAGTTAATAAAATGCTAACCTAAACAAGATTAAAGCATAACTAAAGCTAAACTACAACTACCAACACAAGACAATAATCAAGCAGCATAAGGACGTAATTAAAGAGCTAGGCAACCGAGCATACCTCCTTGAAGTGAAATTTCAAGAACCTTCACTTCACTAGCTTCGAACTCACAAATCTCACACAGGATGGATTTTCGCAGCCTGGGGGCTTAGGGGTGGATTGAGTGTGAAATGGGCGAGGGGATGAGGGATTTTTATAGGGCTTAAAAGCAGTAGACATCTAGTCCTAGGGGCGTATATCCAGTACTATTACACAGTGGTCCAAAGGCTATCTCGTAGGTCTAGGTATTATTCAACAGTCAATCCAAAAAGTAGCGTACGTCCGTGTACTTTTGAGCGTACATTCATGTACTATTCACAAAGTGTGGCGTACTATCTGTTAGCGTACGTCCTGTGGTCCCCCCGTGTACGTCTACACTAAAGACAAGAGCGTATGTCCGATGGTCCCACGTACGTCCACTACTACAGACAATAGTGTACGTTCGGTCCAAAAGCCCAATTTCTCCAAAATGCCCTTCTGGCAGATCTAACTAAGCTACTTAAGCTTAGTTAATTATTTGGGTCACTACATTCTCTCCTCCTTATCAAAATTTCATCCTAAAAATTTTGTAGCCCCAAAACACAAGAAGAAACAGTAACATCACCTTAACGTCCGTAGTTTTACAAGGTTCATGCTCAGCCTAAAAAAAAATCTTATCCCATTTGTTCTTCTAACACTTACCTCCTTCATCCAATGTAAAGCGATCCACACCGGCATCCTCACAAGTTATAGCAAATCCATTTGCAAGTCACCAAGGGTATCGTAGTCGATATTACCCACACTATCTCAATCATCGCCAAACTCAACGATCCCTAAATACACCAAAGCGGAGTCAAGCCTGTGGGTATCTTTGACATGATTCCATACTTCCTAACCGTAAGTAACTTTACCTTAATTGACTACTCTTAGATGATCCAAATGTAACGGTTACCCAAAACTGTAATAGATAGCCATGCAATCGAAAAGAAATTAATCACACAAATAAAATCCTTGAACCTCAATGTAAAGACTGAAAGACATCGTACTCAGTGTTTCCTACACTGTACTAGTCCTCGCCAACCTCGACACCCAAGTCAAGTAATTCCACATATTGCTTGGGTCGATGGGCACCCAAGCCATAACCCTATAAAGGAAAACAAAATCTTTCTTATACAACTATCCTTCAAACCAAAACAAGAATAGGTATACTATCTAAGTATAATCTTGAGAAAAAGAGTTATACCCAATCAAGTCTAGGGGTAAGGCAACCCTGTATGCCAACTTTCCATTCCTTCCCAAATCGTATCACTCCCCTCATGGGTGATATCTTGAGGAATGCACGATCCCCTACTTTGTGTTCTGAAGGTCATCCCTAGTTATCGGCATAACTCTTCTGCCGACTCTAGGATGCACTTATCCTTCATCTAATAGTAAGCACTTTAATCACGTCAGGCCCCAACGTTGTCTCAATACAAGGGTGACTGACACTTACATCCATAAAGTGCTCCATAAGGCGGCATTAATCCAAGCAAGCAATTTTGATTCAACCACCAAGTTAGACAAGTGTGTAGGCGTACCCTCATCTATCACTTCTATTTTCATCCTAATGAATTTCATAATCAACTAGGGTTGGGAATTCCAAGAGCAGTAAGCTCCACTGTTGCCTTTCTACTCAAGGCATTAGTTACTACGCCAACCTGATCATAATCCTTAAATCAGCTCTAGCCACCTCCTTTGTCTTCACAGACAACTACACCCAAGAACTCCTTAGTCCATTTAGGTACAGAAAGATTCTCTAGAATTTCTTAGCTTTAAAGTAACCCAAAATCATGTAATCCAATACAAGATTCATAGGTACAAGATTCACTAATTGCCCTTTACCAGAATCCAAGTCCAAAAACATCATGCCTTAACATACTTCTAATGGGCAATGAACAAAATTAGGAATCTTATCATCAACACATCAACAAAGTGTAACAAACTAACAAAACTCTTAGTTAATGTTACACTTTTAGGTCCAAAACCCCAAATCAAGTGAAAATACAAAACAAAATACAACTGATTGATGTATGAGCAAACATTCAATAATCCAACCCTTAACTACAAAATAAGGCAAACCATATGCCTTAACAACTTTGGTGGTTTCACTTAACTCTTGTCCTGCCATTATTTCCTTCCAGGTGGACCAATACCATTCATTTTGGCCCGGTTGCAGTTCCAAATGAAGTGTCCCACCTTGCCACAATCATAGCACAAATTCTTCCTTGATCTGCATTTCTCAAAATGCAGCTTGCAACATCGATGACACCGACTCTGTTTCTTGCTGGAACGTAACTATTAGGGTATACTCTCCTTAAGCTCCACGAGTATTCCCGATAGAACTCTTCCTTGAATTGAATCCATATAATGGCCTCCTCACTTCCTAATTTCATCACCAGCAAGTTCCTCTTAGTGTACCACAATTGTCTTGCTTCTCTAGAGAACTTGTAGGCTGCATACTTGACTCTTTGCTCCTCAGTGCAGTCTATAACTCGTAGCAGCTCCTCCAAATTCATAAGTCACTCCCTTACTTCTTCAGAGTTCAAGTTCCCCTTAAACATAGGAAAATGATGCTCATAAAACTCCTTAAAAGAGCAAACTTTGCTTCCACTTGATATCCTTTCTCCTCGTACGTTAACCAATGCCTCCACAAGATGACTTGTCATAGCTTCCAATGCTTGGGTAGCGTCTAGAACATTCCTCGTCCTTTCATCAGGTTTGGATGGTCTCCTACCATCAATGCTCCTAATGACGTCGTGTCTTGGTCGTGATGACATCTTTGCAGTCACAACAATCATCAGCCCTTTACTTCGAATCGCTACGCCAAGCCTTGCTCAAGACGTCAAACCTAGTCGCAAACATATCCGTACTAAGCACCTAAACTACTACCACCTTACCCAAAGTCCTAATATAGATCTAAGCTTAAGACCTTATATAACTATCTTAGTACAAATCAATCCTAATCTCCAAGGTTGTATCATCAAAGTCGTCCTAGTCCTGACTTCGATACCATATAAAATCCCTAAAATCCTCAAGATCAAGGTATCAAAATTCTGTATCCCTTATAAACATATAATCCATCCTATGCTCTGGTAGATCATCTTCTAACACCTAATGGATTAGTTCCTATAGTCCAGTGAGCAAAAACCTTTGATGAATCAAGATCTAACTCCTAATAAATCCATTCCTATGGTCCGAAGAGCAACTGCTTTGATACCAATTGTAACACCCTGAGAATTAATTAACTAGTAATTAATTTCACGGTTCGTCTCCCAACCTTATTTCACTCCGAACAAGACTTAAGAACCTCTACTCCTCAAAAACAGAGGATACTAAGCAGCGAAAAGTACTAAAGTTCTATAAACATGGATCATTACAACCAAGCATCTACCAAAGAACATCAAAGTAGCGGAAATCATACTATATATATTATCGTTATAAGTTATCTATGCTAAACTTTAATATGCAAGCATGTATCAAGTCCTAATGTTTACAACATAACTCAAAAGTACTAGTTTTCATAAGTACTCGCTTAAGCTTGCAATAAGTCTTCAAGCAACTCCTGAATCGAATCCTCCAATACAACTGAATGCTTTGCAGTATCCACTATATATAACAGCATAGTTGAACATATGGAGAAAAAAGGGAAATAATGCAAGGGTAAGTTCGACGACTTAGTAAGTAGAAATGCACATAACGTACTCATCATTAAATTTTGAATTCAGTTGTTTATAAAGTACATGCAATATTATGAGATGACAGTTTATCATGGATGTAATATATATATAATATATACTTATTGATGTGGTATTTTGTTGACCAAAATATCAATAATAAAATTACCACTCGCAATAGAACGAATCCCGTAGGATAGGGCTATATTGAGGGTGTCGAACCACAAGGACTGTAAGGGAATGCTATTAAATTTGAAGAACAAGGTTTAACCTAATTAAGAAACAAGATTGATTGTTGTGAACTAGAATGCATAAAATTAAACGCAAGATTAAAAGTAAATATATGAGAGAGAGAAGTAGTAAGGATTTCACCACAATCCACACGACAATGGCAATCGATTTAATTCCAAAACTCGAATATGCATGTTATAAAGAACAAGAAAATACAATATCAAGGGATAAGGATAATCTATCTTGATTGTACGGATCGTCCACCTAACCACTAAGATGTCACGACCCGTCTTCCCTAGGCATAGACTATAAAATCCTTAATATCGTTTCATACAATCAATGGAATAGCATAACCCATCTTGGTTGGCACGGATCGTCTACCTAAATTACACTAAACTATGGTGTAAATCGACCCGTCTTCCCTAGGCATGGCCTATCTTAATCCTATTAATCATATGTCTATTAAAACCATTGCATAACCATCAATCTTATAATCACAGAAAATAAGGTTGATTTGAGTTCAATATAGGCAAAATAATTTCTAAGTCAAGAATAGAATTTCGCAAATATTGAATTTGAATTGAATAACAATTGCATTGAATATTAAGAACAGAAATCTAAAGTTGCAATCCTCACAGTTATGCAATCAACATACATAAATTGAATTAAATGAAATCAAATACAATCACCATTGTGCTTGGAAAGGGTTTACATCGGTACCCCACTAAGGGTTTAGCCAGCCATGATCTTCTAAGCTCCACAGACAAGTTCTGAATTTCACTCTAGGAAAACGGCTCCCTTTTACAATGTTTGAGAGCCTATTTATAGGGATTAGAAAACCCTAGAAACCCTAAAACCCTAATTATAAGTAGAGGTCGGCCTCCCAGCTTGGACTAGGAGACCGAAAGTCGAAGTTCATCTCAAAAAGGTGATTTTGTTCTCGCCTCGAAAGTGCAATCGTTCACGTGAATTGGGCGATCGTCATAGCAAGCGATTGTTCATGTGCTTTGGGCGATCGTCATAGCAGCGATCGTTCACAGGATCGCTCCTGTGTAGTAATGATGCCAACTTGTCCCTTTTAGCCCGATTTCCAATGGAACTCTTGCATTTGACCTTGAAACACTAAAACAACGCAAAATCAAACAAATAACAATGCTAAGGAATTAACATATGCGAGTAAAGGGGCTTGAATGTGCAACATTCGGCGCTTATCACACCCCCAAACTTACATATTGCTAGTCCCTTAGCAATACAAAACAGAAAATAAACTGAAAAACATAAAGATAAATCCAGCTTTCGTGGGATGTACGGTTGCATTTAGCATATGCAACAAGCCTTTTAAACCGCTAGGAATTTTCTAGAGGACGAGTGGAGTCTCGTGAGGGTTTTCCAGAAATGATACCCACAAATATTATGCACAGTTCATGTTATCTAAAAATTAAAGCATCACTCAAAACCATGATTTTCATTCATTAACAAGCTTAAAAGATTAAACTCCATCTTCACAATGAATTGGAAATTAAAGTCTAATTACTTACAACAAGCAAATTGAGGCATCACAAGTTCGAAACAGTGTAAAGTGAACTAGCACAAGACTATGAAGCTTCCAAACAAATTCAATGTGCAAAGTCTCAATATCTCAAGATTCACTGGAAGTCCTATCAGAATGAATGACAATGGCATACTTTTCTTATTTTATTTATTTATTTATTTTTATTAGGCTCTGCAATGCTTAGTTCCCTTAAGCTTTCTAATTGACCTATGTAACAAGTGTTGAGCCAATAACTCCCAAACCAGATGGTTTTAGGGCATTAGGTGTAGAGACACCCCTAAGGACTTATTAACTCAAGTCAAAAAGGCTACGAAACTAAACTAGCCATAATGTTAACTACATCAAAACTCCTCACCTTTTGACGTGAACGCTCAATGCTTAATGAGGCAAGAGATCCAGTTACTTAGTGAACAATTCATCAATGATTATCATCATTTCATTTTTATTTTTATTTTTAATAAATTTAATCACATCAAAGCTCCTCATCTTTTGACGTGAGCACTCACTGCTTTGAGGCAAGAGGCCCAGTTACTCAATGAAGAGTTTATCTATGGTCAAATTTTTATTATTTATGCCAATGTATCCAACCAATAAGTCACCCAGTGTCACCCAAAACATAGAAGCATATACATTAAACCTACATGTTATACCCCACCAATCATGTGCTAATGTGCTTGTGTCAGAGCAGATCAAACATGTGAATTCTCAATTGCCTAAAGCAAGTAACAAACTAAAAAAATCCAACATCAGATCGTGTGTTCAAACTTTTAAGCTCACTGATAAAATCAAATCACAAATTTTTAGGTCAACCAAAATTTAAGGACAACATGAACATGCAAAATTTTTTTTTTTTTTTTTCAAAAACAAGACAAGTGTGTAAATGTGTCTCTCATACCCCCAAACTTGAATCATACATTGTCCCCAATGTATGTACAGAACTGAAAAATGAGGTGAAGGGTATAGGAGTACCTGAGTGAGCAGATGTGGGTATATCATACCCCCAAACTTGTATCCAAAAACACATATCCTGAAAAAAATTTATACTCCAACCAAGAACAATCAAGTGCAACATTGTTGTAAAAGTGATGGGGGGAAGGGGAAAAAGTGACCTAAATAAGTCACGTGAGACATTCTCCCTCGAGGGCGAACGATCGCCCAAGGGTGACGAACGTTCGCACTTGAGTGTTGGTGTGGGTACGGGCTGGGGACGAACGTGCGCCCTTGTGCACCTGGCGAGCGAGCGAACGATCTCCCAAGGGTGGCGAACGTTCGCTTCCTCAGTAGGTTTGACACTTTGGAGGAAGGTAATGCGAACAATCGCCCAAAGAAGTGCCGATCATTCGCTTCCTCAAAATGCCATTCCCCATTTAAGTGAACCACGAAGTTAACTAAGAAAAATATAACAAAAAATGAACAACAATGGATAAAATACCTGGATAGGGATCATGTACCCTGGTGAAGTTAGGATTCAAGTGCACAGGGTTTGCACTTGATCCCTTGAGGTAATGCTCAAAGTAATTCTGAGTCCCGAAGGATCTTACCTCGATCCTTCAGAAGTCCAATCAAGCTCTTCCATCCCTTCTTCTTTATGATCATGTAGCATTCCACAAGGAAGAGAAATCTTCTTATTATTCTGAAACTGCTTCCCTCAGATGAAAGGTCTTGATTCTCCTCATGGCCATGCCTTAGTTGTTTGTCCCGAACTGGTTCCATGATCAACCCTTTGTCTCTGTAGGGGTCCACACAAACTGGGACAACCTGGGAGCTTGCTGAAAATTTGTCCACCCCACTAAAGTCAACTTCAGTAACCTCTGAATGAAGTATGTTTCTTGTGGGGTTGTCATCAGGTGGGGGGGTACTTGAAGAGGGGCATCGGCTCTAGTGGGTTTCTCCATGATGGAGCTTCAGATAGAAACTCAGGCGGTGGTTCTTCAATAGTTTCTCCAATGGCATCCAAGAAGAAACAGGCCTTTTGATCAGGTGCATTCTGAAAGGCAGTGAAAATGTTTAGCCTGATCTTCATATTCCCAAAAGAAATCTTCATTACACCGGTCCGACAATTAATGCATGCATTAGCTGTTGCCAGGAAAGGACGCCCCAAGATGACTGGAATTTGTTTGTCTGGATAGGGGATCGGTTATGTGTCAAGAACTATAAAATCAACTGGATAGTAGAACTTGTCCACCTTGATAATGACATCTTCCACAATTCCCCTGGGTTTCTTGATGGATCGGTCGGCCAGTTGCAAGACAGTACTTGTCGGTTTCAGTTCTCCTAAGCCAAGTTGCTGATACACGGAGTATGGAAGCAAATTTACACCAGCTCTAAGTCGAGGAGAGCTCTCTCAATCAGTGTTTCAATGACGCATGAAATTGTAGGTGCTCCGGGGTCCTTCAATTTGGGAGGAGTGTTGTCTTGAATTAGGGAGCTCACTTGCTCGGAGAACAACTTTCTTAGGAATGTGTTTCGATTCTTCCTCTTTTGAGTGCACAAGTCTTTGAGGAACTTCACATAAGCTGGAACTTGCTTTATGGCATCTAGGAGTGGAATGTTGACCTTAATCTGTTTGAAGGTTTCCATTATGTCTTGTATCTTCTCTTCTTGCTTTCCAAAGTGGAAGGATGCCTTGAGACGCTCTGGATATGGGGCTTTAGGCACATATTGTTCCTCGAAATGGGGTCATATAAAGATGTGTCATTGATCACTTGCTTACCCTTGTCTTGATGCTTAGTCTTAGTTGCTCCTCCTTCTTTTCTTCCACATGATTGTCTACCACTCTTCCACTTCGCAATGTGGTAATAGCTTGAATTTGCTCCAGATGAGAAGTTTCATTTACCATGTATAGCCTCTTAGGATTGACGACTGGCTGACTTGTAAGCTTCCCTTCTTCCATCCTATTGAGGGCGTTAGCTATTTGTCCGACCTAAGCCTCTAGCTTGGCAATTGACTGAGAGTGGGAGTTTACTGTTCAGGACATCTCATCAAACTTTCCATCAATCGCACCTATTCTTCCATTCACCTCACCCAACAAGTTCAGAATTCGTTCATCATTGGATTCTGCTCGCTGCGGTGGAGCAGCCTGGTATTGCTTATGTGGAGGTTGATATGTGGAAGACGAGTTGTAGGGCTGTCTGTTGGACTGAGCTTGATTGTGTGGCCCTGGGTTTGAGTTCTCTGCATTCTGACCCTTCCATGAGAAATTCGGATGGCTTCTCCACCCCGGGTTGTAAGTGTTGGAGTATGGATCATTGCCCAGTCAGGAGAAAGCAGCATTAACCTGTTCATTAGAAATATCAGTGTAATTGACAGCAGAAGGGTAGTTATTTACCTGATGCATAGTGCTAGAACAGAATGAACATGGTTCAGGCTGGGTGTTGATGTGAGCAGCATTAGAAGCAAAACCAGTTATCAATTGGTCTAGCTTCTTGGTGATGGCATCAACTACTTGGGTGGCCATGTCTGCAGAAGGTCCTACTTCGCAAAGACTCTCTGTCTTTGGGGCTTTAGGTGCGGGTTCTCTCCGTCTATTGGAAGCTTCTTATTTACTCAAGTTTTCAATCATCGCCCATGCCTCCTCGTCACTCTTTAACATGAATGTCCCCCCACATGATGCATCTACCGTGCTCCTGCAAGACTCAGTCAGACCATCATAAAAACTCTGCACCAGTTGCCATTTGGGGATAGCATGGTGTGGACATGATCTAAGTAAGTCTTTAAGCCTCTCCCAAGTCTCATGTATTGGTTCACCCTGGTACTGGGTGATACTAGTGATGGCCCGCCTAATATCATTTGTTCTTCCTATGGGGAAATATTGCTTGAGAAAAACTTGTTGCAGTTGATCCCAAGAAGTGATAGAGTTGGGTTCTAAGGACTGGAACCAATGTTTGGCTCTTTCCTTAAGGGCAAAGACAAACAGACGCATCTTTAGGGCATCCTCAGTGAATCCCGTCAATTGAATGGTAGAACAGATTGACTGAATTCGTTGAGGAATTCATAAGGATTCTCATGGGAAACCTAGGAACGCCGGCAAACTACAGTATGGTGCTAGGCTTGATCTCATAGTGAGTTGTCAGAATCGCCAAGACATGAGGGAGTAGTGTATGTGGGTGGAATGTAATGATCCTGTAAAGCTACGTGCGGGATGTCAGCCATGGTGTCAATGGTATTTTCCTTAGACAAACTAGCTTTCCTTTCGGCTCTAAGTTGTCTAAGAGTGTGTTCAATGTCAGGTTCACAAGAAACTAAAGGCAAAGACAAAGATCGGCAACCCAACATAAACTAGAATTGAAAATAAAGCAGAAACTACAAACCAAAACAGAAAATAGCAAACAAAAATTGCTTTAAAATAAAAGGAAACGCTCACAAACGGCCCTGTGGTGCAATGAAGTGTCTGCTGCAGAAAGAGAGCGAATGATCACCCCAGGAGGTGTGATCGTTTGCTTCCTCAGTAGGGTTGGGACTCTGGAGACGAGTTATGCGATCGATCACCCAGGAGGTGCGATCGTTCACACTACTGAAGAGGTGAACGATTGCTGCAGGGCTGCGAACGAACGCACATGAGCTGTGATCGTCGATTACGTAATGGAACCGTGGGTCAATGTGAAACTTAAAAGAAAAAATTAGAATTCAAAATTAAAACTACGAAACAAAAAATACAAATGATGATTAAGCTAAACTTAATCCTTAAAATTAATAACAAACCGTTAACAGGTCCCGACAGCGCCAAAATTGATGTGGTATTTTGTTGACCAAAATATCAATAATAAAATTACCACTCGCAATAGAATGAATCCCGTAGGATAGGGCTATATTGAGGGTGTCGAACCACAAGGACTGTAAGGGAATGCTATTAAATTTGAAGAACAAGGTTTAACCTAATTAAGAAAGATTGATTGTTGTGAACTAGAATGCATAAAATTAAACGCAAGATTAAAAGTAAATATATGAGAGAGAGAGAAGTAAGGTACCGATTTCACCACAATCCACACGACAATGGCAATTGTATTTAATTCCAAAAACTCAGAATATGCATGTTATAAAAGAACAAGAAAATACAATATCAAGGGATAAGGATAATCTATCTTCGGTTGGCACGGATCGTCCACCTAACCACTAAGATGTAGCACGACCCGTCTTCCCTAGGCATAGACTATAAAATCCCTTAATACGTTTCATACAATCAATGGAATAGCATAACCCATCTTCAGTTGGCACGGATCGTCTACCTAAATTACACTAAACTATGGTGTAGTACGACCCGTCTTCCCTAGGCATGGCCTATCTTAATCCTATTAATCATATGTCTATTAAAACCATTGCATAACCATCAATCTTATAATCACAGAAAATAAGGTTGATTTGAGTTCAATATAGGCAAAATAATTTCTAAGTCAAGAATAGAATTTCGCAAATATTGAATTTGAATTGAATAACAATTGCATTGAATATTAAGAACAATCTAAAGTTGCAATCCTCACTTATGCAATCAACATACATAAATTGAATTAAATGAAATCAAATACAATCACCATTGTGCTTGGAAAGGGTTTACATTGGTACCCCACTAAGGGGTTTAGCCACTCATGATCTTCTAAGCTCCACAGACAAGTTCTGAATTTCACTCTAGAAAACGACTCCCTTTTACAATGTTTGAGAGCCTATTTATAGGGATTAGAAAACCCTAGAAACCCTAAAACCCTAATTACGTAGTCAGGTCTCCCGTTGGACTAGGAGACCGAAAAGTCGAGTTCATCCAAAAAGGTGATTTCGTGTTCTCGCACGCCCGAAAAGCGATCGTTCACAGGAATTGGGCGATCGTCGCGGCGATCGTTCATAGTTTTGGGCGATCGAACTTGTCCCTTTTAGCCCAATTTCCAATGGAACTCTTGCATTTGACCTTGAAACACTAAAACAACACAAAATCAAACAAATAACAATGCTAAGGAATTAGCGAGTAAAGGGGCTTGAATGTGCAACATTCGGCGCTTATCACTTATAATCCCGAGTAATAACAATAGTTCAACTATATGGTCTACCTGAGATATTACCACTTCTTAGTATGGTTGACGCTATTCTAAAGGACTTGTAGTACAATGTTGGTGCCCTAGCCATTACACGGCTACCATACATAACACTAGCGGCACAACCGAGTCTAACCTCGGGTGATCCACACCGCTAGTGATGTCTTTTCTATAATGACCATCCATTGGAAATGGCTACATCTTAGTGACAAAAAAAATTGGATTTAAAGCCCACACACACACATTTTGACCATAAAGTTAACCCGTATAGTATGCCCATAGCCATTATATTGCACATACCAGTGTACCAAGTCATATGATGCAATGAGTCTTATTAGTCTTTTACATGCATAGTTTTACAAATCTCATTATTATCTTATTAATTGTCACACGTTTTCATAAAAGAGAGTTCCTAATAGTTTCAAAATGTATTCATGAGAGTTGCAAAATATGCATGTTTGATATATATAAAATAGATATGCAATGCAAGAAAAGTAACAACAAAGCTTTTGATCAGTGCCTAAAAGTGCTTATTTGGACCCCTTAATTTATATTCGTTAGGCCTTTAGCATTGTTAATATCTAATTATTTTTAGTGTTTTTAGTATTTTGTGTTGTGCAGGACATTGCATTAAAACATGGCTAGCAAAAGGCAAAATGCACCAAGTGAAGAAGTTGATTCCTGCCAAGTGCGTTCGAACGTACCCATGGTCGCACGCAGGATCGTGGGAACGACGCCTAGTCACTTAGTCACAAGAGTTTGCTCACGCACGTGTACCTGCGTTCGACCACAAATAACTGGTGCGTTTGAACGCACTCAATGTCCCGCTAGCCTATAAATATGACCTCGTGTATTCATTTGTTTTTCACGTTTGAAAGGCGCCTCTAGGGCCCAAAACCCTCTGTTTTCCACTGTAAATCCCTCTTAAATTGTCGTTTATTTAATTTATGTTTTATTTTACTTTTATTTAGTCTCTTATTCCCTTCACTTTAATTTGTTTATATATATTTATGTTTAGTTCGTATTATTCTGTCTTTTAAGATTT
Source organism: Carpinus viminea (assembly GCA_013348765.1). Classification (NCBI taxonomy): domain Eukaryota; kingdom Viridiplantae; phylum Streptophyta; class Magnoliopsida; order Fagales; family Betulaceae; genus Carpinus; species Carpinus viminea. The sequence continues at coordinate 37,434,685 of CP054668.1, read as the reverse complement.
ATGTTTATTCGTTTCAATGCATTTTAGTGACAAAAGTGTATTGATTGTTGTTTACAAATCGCCAAACGTCAACACTCTTTGCAACTGGAGATACATTGGATATTCGTCTTCGGACCATTATCCGTTGTGACCTCTTGTAACAGTGTTTGCCTCGAGTAGTTTGACAAGATTGTGTAGCAACAATAGGATATACATATGAACTTTATCGATAGACGGAAATATGAACAATGTGTTAACGCTCAGAGTATGCCTTGTAGCATAAATGTTTAATAAATATGAGCTAAGCATGTTTATATGTGAATTAATTAATTGTGAGGTAGATTAGGAACTTTAGTTATTTTATTTCTTTATTTTAATGCATTTTTTGTTTAGTTTATTTTCTGCACGCCACGTGTTCGATATTGGAACTAGGTTAAGATAAGATTAGTTTAGGCACTTTAAAAGTTGATTTTTACAAAGCCGATTCTCTGTAGGTTCGACACTCACACTTGCACATCCATTCTATTACGATCGACTCGTGCAATTGGCGAGTACTATTTTTGGTACGATCAAATTTAATGCCGTTGCCGGGGATTTCGGTGTTTGGTTAAAAATTAATTTTTGTGCTTAGATTAATTTTATCTTTCTACTAGTTATTTTAATTTTTGCATTTATTTTATTTATTTCGTGCTTTTGTATAGATAAAATTCCAAAAAAATTAGATTAGTGTTTTTGCTTACTATTTTGATTATTGAGTCCACGGAATTTCGGCTGTACGATGCGGTCGAAGCAGTTCTTCTTGATCGAACACACTTCAGCCTTTTCAGATAGTGCACTCGCTCACGACCGCGCCTCTGCGTGCGGCGTACGCCCTGTTCAAACAAGCGATGCGATTACGTTGATTCGCTTTGCGTTGAGACGCTGACTCTGCTACATATTTACGTGGCTGCGATTGATCGCCGTTCTGCGCTCAATTTATTTATTTATTTATTTTTTATTCTGCCTATGTTTTGTTATTTACTTGCTGTTTTTAGTTTTTGTTAGTTAGTTTATTTTTGATTGTTTAATTAGTTTTTTGTTTTTTTTATTTTTGTATATTGTTAATTGTTTCACGTGGGTTATATTGAACTGATTGGGTGAAGCATGAGTCTTCCGTTCGATTATTTTAATGTTTCCCCTACCACTTTGCACCCACATGAACCGTGTTCACATTGCTCTAGCTCTTACCATAGTTTAGGTGATTGTCCACATTGGAGACAATTTTCTAATTTTTCAAATGAGCGATTGAACACGGTTTCTCGATCTGAGTTTGAATCTAATTCAAATTTTTATAACCCGGACTGGAGCAACCATTCTGATTTTTCGTGGCATGATCATGCTACGAAAAATTTTGCTCCCCGGTTGATGAACTGCACCACCCTGAATATCCACATTTCGACAACCATTTTTCTTCCCATTCATATGACTATCCTCTTGAGACATCTTCCTTGGAAGACACTTTTAAGGAATTCATGGAACTAGTAGGCCAACCCACCATTCCTGCGTCGCATGAACCATCATTAGAAGATACACTCGAGACGTTTAGGAAAATAGTCAACCAACCTTGTCAAGAAATCATAGGTGCCACTGTGGCAAACACTAAAGAAGTTGCAAGGTTGGAAAGATAGTTTGGTCTTCTAGTTGCCGAATTCAACCTAGTTGAGGAGGAGGAGTTTCAAAGTCATGAGATGGCTCATCCTCCCCAAGAGTCATTAGAGCAACATTTTCCTACTGCTCATGTCGATGATTTCGAAGGGAGGGCGAACCAACTCATGGCAGCCAGACATGCCCATACCCAGCTTTCTCACACTCACACACCTCATCAGTCATGTGAATATTGTTATCATCCTTCTCACCAATTTGATGATTGTCCTTTCATTAATTATTACATGACTGAAGTTAACAAGTCTGCACTTGACAATGCCCAAACCACCACCATACTTGTTGATGAGGAAATTGGAGATGAAATTGCAAGTAAGTGTAGCTTAGAGGACCCTAAGATAGAATGCTTCACCCCAGATGACTGTGACCTAGACTTTGATAGGCTAGTGATGCAAGATGGTGTGTTGCATGATTTGAGTTTAGAGGATCCTGAGATGGAACACTTTGCTCCAGATAGAGATGACCTAGACTTGGGTAGGCAACTTGATCATGTTGATACTTTTAGTGAGCCTAGTCTTGAGGATCCATCGGGAAAGTGTTTTGATCAAATCGAATATGATTTGGATCTAGACAAGTTCCTCGAGCAAGCTGTGAGGTTTAGAGAGCCAAGTCTGGAGGATCCTTTGGAAGAGAGCTTTGCTCAATTTGAGCTTGATTTGGACCTTGACATGGTACATAAGCAAGCTAAGGCTTTATTGGATCCCACTCCTGAGATGCGAATCGAGAATGGAAAAGAGGAAATGAAGGAGCAAATAGAACCCCCGCCAATTTCAAATTGGCCCAATGACAAGGAAGTGAGTACTGAAGCTCATTCTTTCATCACAATCCCTCTCGAGACATATCATTCACATCAAGTTCCATCTTTTCAATGTCTCGAAGAGCCATCTTACATAGAAATCTTTGAGGATTCACACACACAAACTCGCAAATCTAGGAACCGTGTCCCTAAATGGATCCCTCGAAACAAGGACAACTATATAAGATAGCGAAACGTCCTTCCAGAGGGGTATCTAGTTCTAAAGAAGAAATGATGGAAGGGATTGATTGGACACCCTTATGAGCGGGGAAGGTGCGGTATTTTTTCTATTTTATTTTCCGTACTGCATTTTTGATTTATTTTGTGTCTACCAGTCAAAATTGGGGAAGCATTCTTTTATGCTATACCTAAATTGAACCGTCCCCTAGGTTTTGTTTTTTCAGTCACATAGTGGACAAAGTGACATTTTGAGTTTGGGGGTGGAGTAGGCATGTTCTGTAAATATTTTGCTTGGTGTTTGTAAATAGGTGCGTTTTGTGCTTTTATTTTATTTTATTTTGTAAAAAAAAAATTATGTTGCTCTCTACAGTCGAACGTACGTATGGATGTTCGAACGTGTACACGGTGTTGCGTTCGACCTTGCCTTGGTGAGTTCGACCAGCACCCTCACACGCATTACTTCATCGCGACGTATGTCGAACTTACTCACCACACACCCATGCACTGACGAGTACTGAACGCATTATGTACATTCGAACGTACTCGGTTTTAGGTCTTGCATGACCTGTTTTAGGTCACATTTCCCCCCCCCCTCTCCCCCATTTTTCCCAACCAGCCGTACAGCCCGAAACCCCTTTTCTGTCCCTCTCCTCCCTAAATCCAAAAACCACCCACACCCACCTCCAAAAGCCACCTTCCCCACCACCAAAACACCACCGCCGGCCGTTCTCCACCACCCATACCCACCGCCAGCCACCAAAATCCCCTTTATTCCCCATTTTTTCCCACAGAACCCGAAACCCAATTTCTCCAAAAAACCCCAAATTTTTTGATTTTTTGTTCAATCAAAGGGCACAAATCCACTCTTGGATTGTGCCCCTTGATTTTGTGTTGGTATTTTTGTTGATTGCAGGGGGTTGGAATTGATTTTTAGAAGGGTTGTTAAACCCTTTGATTTGGGCTGCACACCAGGTGCTCGACAAATTGCCCCAACGAACCTCTAGCATGCCTAGAGGGCGAGGTTCGTCGTCTCGGTCATTAGGATCCCATGCCACTGTAGCTAGGCCGTCCATGGAGAGCCGAAAGCTCTTGTTGGAGAATACCTTTGCCATCAAAGAGGTGTTCTCTAACAATGAAGCCACAAGTTGGGCCATTGAGGAATTAAAGCGCCGGGGTTTGAAGAGGCTTTTCAAACCCGTCGCCTCCACAGCATACGAGCGGTTGGTCAGAGAGTTTTACACTCATCTGAGGATTGACGGTGACCAGTCGGACACACTTTTCTCTTCCATTGACGGAAGAGAAGTGGAGGTGACCATCGGAGATATAGCGGCTGTGTTGAAGTGCAGCCATGCGCCGCCTGAGTCAGACATCCCCTGGCTTGAGTGCCCCTCCATGCTCACACTCGAGGACATCGTTTTCGATATGTGTGAGGGGCAGTACGCCGATGACCGCCGAAATGCAGCCAGTAAGACGAAGATTCCTCAGAATCTTCTCTTTATTGACATGGTGCTGTATCGTAATGTGTGTCCTTTGGGACACAAGACACAGAGGCGGGACCTATTCCTCAGTGCCCTCTACTCATTCCACCGAGGATTCTGGTGTTCCATTCCTAAGATTATCTGGCGTCAGATCCAGAAATTCTGTGAGGGAGTGCACCATTGGGCGGAGCACACAAAGATGTGGGGATTGCCTTTCCCCTTTCTCATCACACACATTTTGAGAAAGATGAGGATCAGAGGCACACCAGCAGACGGGCCGATCACTGAGAGCCCATACTTTGGCCCTATCTAGTGGCGCCAGAGTCTATCCCACATGCCCAGAGCCGCACTAGAGCCAAGACCACTGATCCAGCCCAGAGCCGTCTGCGAGCCTATGGACATTCCAGAGATGGTAGCTGAGCATGAGATGGCATTTGAGTCACAGAGAGAGGTAGAGCAGGAGGAGCAGCCTGAGGAGTACGAGGATGAGGAGTGTATCACGCTCAGACGCTCAGATCTATTACACTTCCAGGACACCCTCGTGGACATACAGTCCCAAATCAGGGACGTACGATCTCAGTTTGCAGATTTTCAGAGGGACACTCGTTAGAGACACTCGAGGTCCGGGGAGATGTTCGACCATCATGACGTATCGCCTCCAGCGGGACCTTCTGCAGCACCACCAACCCCGTGACGTCTTCATGACGTCTTGGTTTATTTTTATGCCCCTTGCACTATGTTTTTCATTTTCTATATCAGCACACTGTGGACAGTGCAGATTTTGAGTTTGGGGGTATTTTTATCATTGTGTGCACATTTTGTTTTTAAATTATGCATTTTATGTTAGTTATGGTTTATTTTCATTAGTGTACTTAATTTGATGAACATATGATCACATTGATTAAGAGAATTTCAGTTATGTTACTTTCTTGGCATCATGAGATATTGTAGTTCAATTTGAGTTTCAAGAGCACGATTGGTACGTAATTTGTGGATAAAATTTGATTTTGGTCTTGTTAGTTTTGTAAGCTTGAATACAGTTGGAAAACCATTTGGAAAGATAACCGTGGTTCATTTAAAAAAAAAAATGATGATGATCATTTTGAGCTTTCCACCGAGTAACCGGATCTCTTGCCTCATTAAGCAATGAGTATTCGCGTAAAAAGTGAGAAGTTAGACGTGGTTAGCAAAGCTTCGTAGCCTTTTTGATTCGAGTTAGTAGGTCCTTAGGAGTGTTTTTATGCCTAATGCCCTAAAACCATTTGATTTGGGAGTCATTGATTTAACGCTTGATACATGGGTCAATTAGAAAGCTTAATGAAGCTATGCAATAAAAAATAAAAAAAATAAAAAGAGTTTTTGATGAACCTTGGTCGTTCTTCTTGATGAGTTGACAAATGAATTTTGAGTGTCGAAGCATACAAAACTAAAGATTAGCTTTGAAATCCCATATTTTTGTGCTAATATCACTTTCACTAGAATTGATTTTTGTATCTCATTATGCCATGTTTGTATCTTGATTGTTAATTCCCTGAAATTTGTGAAGATGGTGTTTGTTTGATTAAGCTTGCTTTTGAATTTAAACCATGATTGATATATTTTTGCATGATGGAGAATAAAATGTTTGCACAAATGGTTGTGGGTATCATTCTTGAAAAACCCTCACGAGACTTAACTCATCCTCTAGGGAACTCCTAGAGGTTTAAAAGGTTTGTTGCATGTGCTCAATGCAATCGTTCTCCCACGAAAGCAGACTTATGTTTTTATTGTGTTTTTCATTTTGTTTTGCTAAGGGACTAGCAAAATGTAAGTTTGGGGTTATTTGATCGGTGCCTAAAAGTGCTTATTTGGACCCCTTAATTTATATTCGTTAGGCCTTTAGCATTGTTAATATCTAATTATTTTTAGCGTTTTTAGTATTTTGTGTTGTGTAGGACATTGCATTAAAACATGGCTAGCAAAAGACAAAATGCACCAAGTGAAGAAGTTGATTCCTACCAAGTGCGTTCGAATGCACCCATGGTCGCATCGCAGAGCAGAGCAGGGCCCAACGACGCCTAGCCACTCTAGCCGCTAAAGAAGCTATTTATGCGAACATGTACCTGCGCTCGATCACAAATAACTGGTGCATTCGACGCAAGTGCGCTCAACGCACTCAAGATCCCGCCAAATAGGACCTCGTGTATTCATTTGTTTTTCATGTTTGGGAGGCGCCTCTAGGGCCCAAAACCCTTTGTTTTCCACTGTAAATCCCTCCTAAATTGTCGTTTATTTAATTTATGTTTTATTTTACTTTTATTTAGTCTCTTATTCCCTTCACTTTAATTTGTTTATATATATTTATGTTTAGTTCGTATTATTCTGTCTTTTAAGATTTATGTTTATTCGTTTCAATGCATTTTAGTGACAAAAGTGTATTGATTGTTGTTTACAAATCGCCAAACGTCAACACTCTTTGCAACCGGAGATACATCGGATATTCGTCTTCGAACCATTATCCGTTGTGACCTCTTGTAACAGTGTTTGTCTCGAGTAGTTTGACAAGATTGTGTAGCAACAATAGGATATACATATGAACTTTATCGATAGACGGAAATATGAACAATGTGTTAACGCTCAGAGTATGCCTTGTAGCATAAATGTTTAATAAATATGAGCTAAGCATATTTATATGTGAATTAATTAATTGTGAGGTGGATTAAGGACTTTAGTTATTTTATTTCTTTATTTTAATGCATTTTTTGTTTAGTTTATTTTCTGCACGCCACGTGTTCGATATTGGAACTAGGTTATCAGTTTAGGCACTTTAAAAGTTGATTTTTACAAAGCTGATTCTCTGTAGTTCGACACTCGCACTTGCACATCCACTTTATTACGATCGACTCGTGCAATTGGCGAGTACTATTTTTGGTATGATCAGCTTCCATGTGAGTTTGTACTCACCCAAGTCGTAAAGCTCCTCCATATAATTCCCTTGAGGCTACATAACTTTGAATATTAAGAAAATATATATCATTAGTTCTATTTCTATTAAAACAACTCTAGAATAAAGAAACAGGAGCTAAGGGACGACTGGTGAAAATAAAGTTCCTTGTCATACTCTGGATTGTATGTATGGGCTTGGGGCTACACGTCCTCTGTGATCAGGGGCAGACCTACTTGATGGGTTAATGGGACGAATGTCCCCCTAAAAATTTTAAAATCTTTCCTAAAATATACATTTTTTATAATTTTGTCCCACCAAATAATATTTATGTCCCTCTTCTAGCATGTAAAATTGAAAATGTCCTCCCAAAAATTTTAAAATCCTTCCTAAAGTATACATTTTTTTATAATTTTGTCCCTAAAATAATATTTTGTGCAGCCTAAGGGTTACTTTTATAGAAAACTAATTGAAATTGTATAAGAAATGTAATCAATATTATTGACTTGTAAATTCATAATTGCCTTTTATAGGGAAATAACTATTGTGAATCTTTTATTGTTGAAATACAATTCTTAATCAGATTATTGTCTTTCCACATTTATTATCCAACCTCTGTATATGATGTCCTTCATTACCTATCTTTCCATGTTTATTATTCTATCTCCATGGCTCCATATATGTTGCCCCTCATTACCGCTTGCCTTAGGGAATCTTAAAATCCTCCTCCCCTTTTGGTAATCTCAAACAAACAAAAAAATTTTGTCCCCCCACACTAAAAGTCCTAGTTCTGCCCCTGTCTATGATACTTCGGACCATATGTCCAGTCTCATAACCGTACGTCCACTTTGAGGTTTTTAGGGAAAACCTCATTTTCTCCACTTGTCTTCCTATTTTCCAAACTACCTAAGCCTACCAAAGGCTTCCTAAGGTCTTCTAAGTCGAAATGAAACATCCTTGCAACGTGATCGTGCTAAGTTAAAATAACGCTAACATAAACAAGATTTAAAGTATAACTAAAGCTAAAACTGCAAGTATCAACACAAGACAATAATCGAGCAGCATAACGACATAATTAAAGAGTTAGGCAACCAAGCATTACCTCTTTGAAGCAAAACTTCAAGAACGTCTACTCCACTAGCTCTGAACTCACAAATCTCACACAAAATACTCACAAGGAGGATTTTCACAGCCTGGGGGACCTAGAGGGGTTTAGGGGCGGATTGAGTGTGAAATGGGTGAGGGAGTAAGGGGTATTTATAGGACCAAAAAGCAGCGGACGTCTAGTCCTAGGGGTGTACGTCCGCTTACTATTACACATCGGTCCAAAGGTTGTCTCATATGTCTAGGTATTATCCAGCAGTCAATCCAAAAAGTAGCATACGTTCGTGTACTATTCATAGAGTACAACATACTATCTATCAGCGTACATCTAGTGGTCCTCCCGCGTACATCTGCACTAAAGATAAGAACGTACAATTGGTGGCCCAGTTTACGTCCGCTACTATAGACAACTGATAAGCGAATGTTGCACATTCAAGCCCCTTAACTCGCATTTGTTAATTCCTTAGCATTGTTATTTGTTTGATTTTGTGTTTTCAGGTATTTAATAAAGATGCAAGAAAAACCATTAATTTTGGGTTTAAAGCACAATTTGAAAAGACCTAGAAGATATGATTAAGCTTAACCAATCACAATAGAGGATATATATGATGTGGTTAAGTTTAATTAAATCAAGGAAATGATAAAATCGAAATTTCTCCACTAAGAGTCAAAATCGGATCAGATAGAATTTCAGATTCTGAATATATCTCAGTATTTTGGCCCTAACTTTCAAGTCAAATATCAGATTAAGGTGATTCTAGCGGCATTGGAAAGCTAATTCAAAATTCTACAAATCATGCTGAAATATGATTTTCCTAAATCGAAATCTCGCTATGCCAAAATCGCCCCATAAGTGAAGGAGGCAAATTTGGACGAATCCTTTTCCTATTTTGTACATGGATTGACTCCTAATTCGACTAGGAGAATGAATTCCGAATTTTCTAGGATTCCTAGGGCTTCTAGGACTTGTTGCTCCCTATAAATAAGCCTCTATGCTTCAAGAGAAAAGGAGACTTAATTTTAAACAAAAAAAAATTCTTGGAGGCTTAGTGGAGCTTAGCGGGAGTCATGAGCGGCTAAACCCCTTAGTGGGGTGTTGATGTAACCCTTTCCAAGCATAATGGTTTGATTGTATTTAATTTCCAGACTTTCAATTTGTGTATGTTAATTATATAATTGTGAGAATTGCTACAATTGAATTCTATTCTTAATTATTAAATGCAATTGTTCTTAAATTCCAAAATCAATATTTATGAAATTCTTATCTTGTCTTAGAAAGTATTTTACTTTTATTGAACTCAATCAATTCTATTTTCTGTGATCATAAAATTGATGGGTTTTAATAGACATATGATTAATAGGATTAAAATAGGTCATGCCTAGGAAAGACGGGTCGTACTACACCCTAGTTTAGTGTAATTTAGGTAGACGATATGTGCCAACCGAAGATGGGTTATACTATTCCATTAATTATATGAAACTTATTAAAGGGTTTTATAATTTATACCAAGAGAAGACGGGTCGTGCCGTATCTTAGTGGTTAGGTGGACGATCCGTGCCAACCGAAGATAGATTATCCTTACTCTTTAATAAGGTAGTTTCTTGTTTAATTATAGCATGCATAGAATGAATTTCTGGAATTGAATCTGATTAACCATTGTTGTGCGGATAGAGGTGAAGTCAATACCCTACACTCTCTCTCATATTTTAATTATCTTTTATTTTATGTATTTACTTTTAGAAAACAAAATCAAAACAAATATCTTTTTAATTAAGTTAATTTTAATCTTTCGAATTTAATAACAAAACTCCTGCAGTCCTTGAGATTCGACACCCTCTCTATAGCCGTATCCTACAAAGATTCGTCCTATTGCGAGTGATATTTTTATAATTGATAATTTTGATCACGAAATTACCACATCAACAACATTGTACGTCTGGTGTTCAAGCGTACGTCTGCAGAAAAGACAGGAGTGTACGTCCGCCAACCTTAGCGTACTTCCAGTTCAAAAGTTTAATTTTTCCAAAATGCCCTTTTGATAGATCCTAGTGACCCAAAGTCCAAATTAACCTTCTAACTAAGCTACTTAAGCTTAGTTAATTATTTGGGTCATTACAAAGCAAAACAAGGATTGGCCTTACTTTGTAGATGGCACAAGTAGGGGCAAGCAAAGTAAGGACAAAGACAAATGATGTTAAAGGAAAGGTAATTGGTCGTACTTTGTAGATGACACAAGTAGCAATAAGCAAATTAAGAACGGTTCTTGTTTTGTAGATGGCACAAATAGTGACAAGTAGAGTAAAGACAAGGATATATGGTTTACAAGGAAACAAAAATGACAACGATGAGTATGAGCATGCATGGCATATGAATTTTATAATGATGATTTATGATGGTCGCATATGATGATTTTTATGCTAGGTGTATCAATATGCCAATGTGTAGGAAATATAACTAGGCATAATGTATATCGTTACGAATGGTTTGCATATGATGATTTTTATGTTAGACATATCAATGTGCATATTAAATGAGAAATATAACCTTACATATATACATCGTTACAAATAGAGGATGCATAATGACTTTTATTATGTTTTATTGTTAAGCTATGTTATATGAAAGTATGAATGAAGTTGATAGTTTATTTCAGTTAAAACTAATGAATTTTATACTGCTGAGCGTCTCTATTTTATGGAGACAATGGGCTCACAATTATGCATGTATCATGGGTGGTGGTGATTCCCATGGTGCAAACGACGTGGTTAATGTGGATGCAGGTGTAGAGACTTTTGATGATGACCCAATGGCTATGTATCTAAGTTACTTCGATGTTTGGGGAATAGATGCATCAGATGCTTATGTTGTCGGACTAATAGATAATCTTCTTTTGTATAAGCATTCATGGTTATACTTTAATGCTAATATTTTGTATATGGCTTGTGTAACATGTAACACTTTTGATTAACTATTATTTTGTATGTAAGCTTTAATCACTTAGAGCATCTCCAATAAGAGGTATTTTACCTAGTCAAAAAGTACAATTCTTTATTTTAGTTACCCATTTTTAATGCCAACTCCAATAGATTCTCTATTCCATTAGCTACTTGCTTTAAAATATTATTTTTCATTCTTTTTTTATTATATTATTGCCAACACTTAATTTGTAATGACATAGAAAAAAGCGCTAGCCACATCTACGCTATCATCCAAAAATAACTAGTCAATTTGGAGCTTCCCTATAATTAATTATAAAACCCATTTCACCTAGTAACTAGGCAATGTGGGACTTAGCACCTATGACCATCTTTATAAACTACCTACTCTATGTGGACTTCTTCTTATCTTCCCAATATGGGATTGGAGTGTTACAAACTTTCTCTCTTAAATTCATGACATCCTCGTCAGGGCCACGTCATGCAGTGCTCCAGTACTACATGACCTAGTGTTACTAGGTGGCTCTGATACCACTTGTAACAACCTAGAGAAAGCCCTAGCCACATCTTCGCTATCACCCCAAAATGACTAGTCAATTTAGAGCTTACATAGAATTTATTATAAAGCCTAGTTTCACCTAGTAACTAGACAATGTAAGACTTAGCACCTATGTCCATCTTTATAAACCAACCACTCTATGTGGGCTTCTTCTTATCTTCCTAATATGGGATCGGGGTGTTACATAACTAAAGGGAAAAACAATCACATATATAAAAATCATTAATAAAAACAAAAATAAACACATATGAAGAACATTCATCTCACATGGAGGTAGTAATTCTTAAAATTAACAACAAAAATAAATATATGCAATATAACTAATAATTTTTAAGATTGGCCATGCAATTCCCACATGCGTTCCACTAGGTCGGATTGCAGCTGTGAATGAATTTGACAGTCTCTAATGCTCAAATGCCTTTGAATGAATTTAACAAATCCAGGGGTATGCTCGTGAGAAATTTGTTCGGGAAAGGAAAGAGAAGAAATAAATGCAGAGGAAGAAGAAAATAGTTGGAGGGAAAAGGAGGAGATCGAATACCAAAACAAAGAAACAACAATATTGACAATAATATTATATTATACTGGATATTATATTAAATTAAATAATATTATATTAAATTTAATGTGTTATAGTGAATAGCTACAAATTGCTATTCACTATAGCAATTAAGGTATAAGAGCTAATATGAAGCTATTTTGTTTGAGCAAAAAAAAATGGCAAAAATAACTAAATATAGCTAATATCTCCCTTTTAACTACACTACTGGAGATGCTCTTAGATGTACTAATCAGCTCTAATGTGTTAAATTATGTCTAACGTTATTTATATTCCACTGCAAAGATATGAACTATGATAAATCATTGATAATGCATGTAACTCTGTGAGATTTATTATATTGTCAATTAGGTTAATGTATGAGTTCGTGACATGTTGTAGTATCGCCACGCCACTATGATAAACCGCTTTGTTGTGAGTATTTGGTCTTTAAAAAGAAAAAATTTTAATCATATTTTTATTAAGCAGGTCATCACATAAATGAATACATTGTTTATTCATTATATGATCTTTAAGCTATGACATATATTTTCTTTTACATGAGTATTACATAATTGTTCATTGTGCATGTAAAAAGGTTTTAGGATAATATTGAATATAGATAAGGATGTGAATAATGTTGTTATCACACAAGGTTTTAGTCTATAGATCATTGTATCCTTAAAGGCTTAAAGTTAGCAAACAATAGATTGAATTGGGTATTTCATTTTGACAAGACTATTACACATTGATTTACCTTGATCAAGTGAAATGGTGTCTTCGGGATTGATGTGTAGTGTGCTAGGTTCCTAAATCATTGAACAAACCAAGGAGTTGTTTTTTCAAGAAAAATATTGTATATTGAGAAAATGCAATAAACTCCTTAAAATGCTTATTTGGACTATGATTCTAAATTATAAGAAGTCCGTGGATCCAAATATGAAAATGTTAATTACTTAGATGTACCGTAAAGTGGGACCTATTGTCGGTCAATAGAAACTCATTACGTTGAATAATCACATTTGAACATTGTGTGAACACATACTTCAAGAAAAAAATTTAGATCTTTTGTTAGATAGACAAAGAGGTAAGAAAATTCCCCTTAAGATAGGTTTTATGGATATAGTTTTAAAGTCTTTGGCCTAGCATTTTGGTTGGTATACCAAAATATATATGTGATTTATTACATTATGAGAATATCATAAAATTAGTGACTTAATGAAAAGAGTTAAAGAATTAAGTGGCAGTATCTTTGGCCTTAATTTTGCTGTGAAAGTTTTCATGAATGAACCACAAGTTATTATTAAGTTAAAAGGAGTTAATTGTTCTCTAGTAACAATATTTATTGTAGTGCAATCACAATTATTTAGTGGAATTAAAATATTATCGCTTAATGAATGTCGAGGGACATGATTACAAAAATATTTAAGCCAATAATTATTTTTTCCTTTAGGTCCATCACGAAGCTGATATATATGTTAACCATATAATAGGCCCTCTTATTTATATTTGGACTAAGTGTTTTATTTAATTAAAACATGGGCTAGAGATATTATTTAAAGTTGGGCTTAGAATAAAACGCACAAACTTTAAATAAAGCGTAAATGCATAAAGTCATAAATTAATTTATGGGCCTGTATTAAGGATTGCAAAGAAAGGGGCATGGGATTAAAGCTCAGGTCCATGCTCCAAGGCAAGAGAACGCATGGCCCAAGGAGAATTTCTTCTTAAGCCATGTGCCACGTAAGGTGGAGGCTAGGGTTTACCCTAGCCGGCCACCCTAGTGTCCAGGTCTGACTTGGACTCTATTTTCCATCATGTCCTACATTTCTTAGGTTTGAAACTTATCTCCTCAGCTATGCCTATAAATAGAGAGGAGCCTAGGGCTCTTAAAATATTTCATCAAGTGTTATTGATCATAGTTTTCAGAAATTCTTTGAAAACTATTATTTACTTGTGTTAACTCACAAAGAACTTGAGTTTGAGTTTTGAGGAGCCAAACAATAACTCACACTCTCTTAGTTATAATAAGTCATTGGTAAGAAGATCTAGAGGCTACGATCTTTCGCGTTCTTGAATAACAAAAGAAAAATTCTTTTGTCAAAAGCCATAGAATTTGTTGTTGATCTTTCATGTTAGTAGTTATTGTTCTTGATATTGTTAAATAATCATTCGTTCTTCATAAACAATTATTGGGAATGACAATATGATTCCTTTCCGCTGTGCAAATACTCAATTTGCATACATGTTCCCAACACGTTCAATAATAGTTGTTCCTATCGATAGTATTTTATAAAGAGACAATTCTATTATATGTGTAGTGTGTAACACCTACATATCAATCCGAAGCCTCTAACTTCACTTTATGGTACATGAATACTTGATTTGTAATAGTTCTTTGTAAATAGAATTCTCAATTTCATCACCGACTGCGAATTTACTCAAGGTTTAAGCGTACAAGGTTTATGGACAAAGACATTATATAATAACACCGTTACTCACAACACCATAAACAATATTCAATATAATCAAAAGACATTTTCACATGCACGCACACGTATAATTATAATAAACATGTAAGATATTATATGGCATAAGCTTAGATAATTTAACTTGTAAATAACACCTTATATTCATTACAAACTTAAATGCTAGCGTAAAATACTGATATAAAATAATTTGGACTATAGGGCATAATCTCCAACCATTATTAAAAATGAAAACATAAGGATTAGATCCAAATTATGATTTGATCCAATTTAAAATAAAAAGTTTACATATATATTAATGATATTGGAGTGTTTATGTAGATACTAACATGATAAATGTGGCAGATGATTATCGGTTAATATATATATATTTTTTGAAATGGTACTGATTTATCGGTTAATATTGATAATAAGGTAATAAAGGGATATATTTGAAAATTTGGATAAAATTTAAGGACCTTATTATTAAAATTGAAAAATTAAGGAATAAATCCAAATTAGATGAAAATGATTGATTATAATTTTTTCCAATTTAAAATTAAAAGTTTATTTTGATTACAATTTAAAATAACAAGTATAACTTAGGCCTTGTTTGTCAAATAACACCCTATTACAACACATTTCCCCACATTCCACCACACTATTCACTTCATATTTTCCCAAAAAAAATATCAAATCATTTACTATTCAAATAAAAAAATCATTACAAAATAAAATTTTCCACTTTTCAATACCACTTTTCATTTTTCCATATCAATAATTTACTATTTTTTTTAATATGTGAACAATGCATAATAGTGCAGTGTAATGGGACTTGGGGGAATGTGTTGTGTTTAACAAACATATTCCACGAGGTCCCATTACAATGCACTGTTGGGCACTATTCATTGTATTAAAGAAAAAAATAAAATAAAAAATAAATAATTGGTATGGAAAAATGAAAAGTGGTATTAGAAAATGAAAAATTTTGTTTTCTAGTGATTTTTTTATTTAAATAGTAAATAATGTGATATAAAAAGTGAATAATTTGATATATTTTTTTGGAAAAAAATGAAGTGAATGGTGTAGTAAAATGTGAGGAAATGTGTTGTAATGTGGGAAAATGTATTGTATGTTAACAAACAAGGCCTTAGAGCATCTCCAACAGATGCTTCAAACTAACTTTAAAGTTAAATTTAACCCTTTTGTTCCATTTTTTTGCTCCAGTAGATAGAGTACTTTAGAAGCTCTCCTTAAATATGCTATAGTGAACTTTCATATATGAAAGTTCACTGTAGTGACTTCTACTCTTATTTTATCATTCTCTCTCCTCTTTTTTCTCTCTCTTTGGTTCGTCTTCTCCGCAGCACATTTTTTTTCTTCCTCTTCTTCTCTTTTTCTCCCACTTTCTCTTCTTCATAGATTCCTCATCACCTCACCCAAATTTTTTTTCCCTCAACACCTCAATTATAGCGCAATTCAACACACTTACTTGTTCCTCTGCCCCTTATGAGGCTTGTGAACCCCGTTGACGAAGAAATACACAGTCGAAAACCCACGGCGCGTAGTACTCCACCATCACGAATTGATTCTTCTCCACGAACTCGCTGAAAATTCCCTTCCTTTAGAACGATGACGTCTTAGTCGTCCACTTTTGGCTCCTTGTACTCGTCGTCCTTGTAAGCCGACTTGTCAAGATCGGAGAAGTCCTCAAGATTGTCATCATCGACAAATCATCTTTAGGATGACTTAGATCATAGGTGGTGGTGGGAGTTGTCGTCGGGTTCTTCAAGGAAGCTGAGGTCTTCGTTGTCTTTGGAGAGCATTAGGGTGAGCGAGGAAAAGAGGAGGAGAGCGGTGAGGGAGAGAAGAAATGGGAAAGAAAATGAGGGTGAGAGAAATCGGAAAGAAAATGAAAGATAATAAATAATAAAATAATATTAAAAAATGATATTTAATTAGAAATGATGGTTTTAATAGATATTTTGTTGGAGTATATAATGAAAAATAGTAGCTAAAATAAAAAAAAAAGTGAATAGTGAGTGTCTATTTTAGCCAATCTTGTTGGATATGCGGTTTTTTTTTTTTGGGGGAATTTATGTAATCTGATCGATCTCAAGACAGTTGCAATCCAACGGTGCACAAGTGTTTCTCTACAACATTTGGTGTGGCACCAGAACAACTAAGCCCGAACTCCCAGACTCCTTTCCCGCTCTTATTTAGCCAGCGAAATCAGATTCAGAGCTCATAATCGAATAGAAGCGAAAGAGATGTGTGGGAGGGCTCGTTGCACGCTCAGAGCTGAGGACATTCCTAGGGCTTGCCACCGTAACAATTGCCCCGTCCGTGTTGTTCACACGGACCGGTAAACCCCACCTCTCTATCTCTTTCTCTCTATCGGTACACATTTTCTTTAGGAACCGTTTAACTGTATGTTTTTTGAATTTTTGAAAACTCGGTCCTGAATTTATGGAACTTTTACTCTATTTCTTGCATTTTCTTACGCAACCAAACAACTATTTGGCTTTGTTGTTTATTTAGCTGCTTGTTCATGTTGATTGAAATTTAAGTTGAATACTTAGGTACCGTCCATCGCACAATGTTTCACCTGGACATAATCTGCCGGTTGTTTGTAGAGAAGACGGATCTGATGGTGATGGTGTTGCTCTTCGTTGCATGAAATGGGGACTGATTCCCAGTTTCACGAAGAAAACCGAGAAGCCGGATCACTACAAGATGGTAATTATACTAGAGCTTCTTTATGGAAGTTGAATTTGCAAAAAAAAAAAAAAAAAAAAAAGGACTTTATTTCGCTATATACTGCTTGTTGCTTTACACATATTTGTCGTATTAATGAGGCATGTTTATGCCTCTTAGCTTTGGTGCTGGACCGTCAAGAAATTTCTGTAACTGTGTTGCAAAAGATGAACCGCTTTATAAGTGAATTTGAAACCTACCCCTAGTTCTTTTTATAGACTGCAGTTGGTAAATTTTGCACATGCATTCAAAATTGTTAACGGGAATCACATGCAATCTTAAGTAGAAAGTTGTCTATTTGTGACAAAATAGTGGGCACTATAAGATGCTACTTCTTGGGGTTAGTCATCCCCTTTAAGGGTTACTTGAAGTTTGAAATTTTCTTGGAAAGGTGTAAGGTCCTTTTGGATGTTGTAGTTGAACCTTGGCGGTATTGTTGTTATGAAGAGTCTGGCATGATTGGCAGAACTCCAATGAACGTCAAAATGATTAGGGTTTTACAAGATTTTCCTTATGCACCTTCTAAAATATACGCTTAAGTGATGAGAATAGGTTGAATAAGAAATTGATGCATTGTTGAGGAGCTAGAAGTTGCACTTTTAGAAGGAAAATAATGGAGAAAGTCATCCAAGATGGTTGGTTTATGTGATTTAAGATGAATGATTGCTAGCATGCTCATAAAACCTTATGCTCCTAAAAATACAAGAGGAAGATAAAGTTGTGAGACAAATAAGATTGAGTTGAGGCATGAGAGAGACATTGGAGCCTCTGCTGTATATAGATTTGACCTGTGGATGCCTTTACCTCATTCTTTAGGGTGTTGTATTTAGCGAGATTGAGATGGGAAGAAGAGGACAAGCTATGGTGGGTCATTTCCAAAAGAGGGTTGTTTGATATTAAATTTTATCTTTTACAGTGTCATGAGTTGTCATGATGGTTCTATTTCCCTTGAAAGAGTGTTTGACAGACTAAGTTTCCATTGAGGGTGGCATTTTTTGGTTGGTCGGCAGCCCTAGGAAAGAACAGTCCTTACCATGGACAATCTTTGAAAGTGGCGCGTCATTGTAGTTGATAGTTGTTGTATGTGTAAAAGGAATGTGTAGTTTGTGGACCATCTTTTGCTTCATTGTGAGGTTGCTTGTGCCATTTGGAATGTGGAGTCTCGCTCATCCATTCGAGAGATGTTTGCCAATATTTAGAATGAGGAGAGCTGTCGAGGTGGCATATCCCATTATTTCTCCTAGAAGTAATCATTCTTAGTGACTACATGCCAACATAATGGAAAAGTTGATTCTAGGATTCATGACAGAGGCTAAACAATGGATGCTACCTGCATCTGAGAAGGGTAAATCGAGACTCTTGTTGGTGATTTCATGGCTGACCTACTTGAGGTAGAGGAGGTTGTTATGGGGGTGGTACTTGGCCTTGAGTTGATCATTCTTCAACAGATGAAATCATTCTTCAACAGATGATCCGACTCCTACATCACGCTCTTCCGCTTTTGGCATCAGGACTCTTAGTGAGGAAGAGCTTGAAACACTCTGTTGGCTTATGTTATAATTGAATGACCTACCTCTGCATCCTCCTTCTTTTCACAGTTGGGTAATCTAGCTTCATCTCTAAATGCAGCCTGCATTTGTAACTGAATATGATGATCCATAGATGATTAATTCAGGGGCATCTGCCATATGATGGTTTCCATTATCTTTTTGGGTTAAATGCCTTTGAACCCATGTGGTTTGAACGTAGATGGTCCCTCTGTCCATCTTTTGTCCATAAAACTAACATAAATCCACATCAAACCAATCAAAAACTGCCACGTGGCCATATGCCTCATTAAAAATTAAAAAAATAGAAAACTAATAAACTAAACAACTAAAATGTGGCTTGAGCCACCCTCCATGGCTAGCTAGGGCCTTTGGAGGTGGTTTGGCCACCTCCAAATAGCAAATTGGGGGATGTGGGATGCGGGGGGCACCCCCTACGGCTAGTTTGGGGGTGGCTGGCCAAAAGAAAAAAAAATTTAGGGGTTAGCCCTTCAGGGTGGTTCAACCACCCCCATGGCTCTTAGGGGTGGTTTAGCTATCCCCAAAAGTTCAATTTGTTTTTTTGGATGGTTGTCCCCTTCCAATTTTTTATTTTTATTTTTTTTTAAAATTTTATTAAATTTAATTAAAATTTTTTTTCATGAACATATGGCCATGTGACAATTTTTGATTGGTTTGATGTGTATTTCTATTAGTTTTACAGACGGAGGGAGTATCTCCGTTTTTTAGCCTTAAGCCTGAGGTAGGCAAAAATGAAATTGTTAAACAACAAGTACTAAAAATGTATTTAACACTATCTTTTTTCTACATATAATCTTTGTTCAGACAGGGAACACGTTAGAACAGATGATGCTTCCTTGTCATTTGTGCCTGGAAAATGTTCAATCCTTGTAACTCCATGTTTGTTTCTCTCATATGGTTAACATGTACCTAACTTTGTGAATTATCTGTTATCCATTGCTGATTTATTATTGATTTGAACTGCTGAGTGATTTAGTTGGTAGGGACAGTTGTACAGGGACACCACCCCAAATGATTTTTATAGAAGAGTATCGCATTCTTTCTTTCTAACCCAAATAGTGTGTGATTAGCTTGACTCTCCTTCCCAACTTTGACTCCTTATTCCCTTGGAAGAGCATATGAAGGTCTAACGCTCCTTTGAGGGTGGCTTGCTTCACTACCACAACATCTTTAGGAAAAATTCTCAGCATGGATAATCTTTGTAAGCGTCACATCATAGTGATGGACCGATGTTATATGTGTAAGAAGAGTGGGGAAACTCCTGATCATCTCCTCCTTCACTGTGTTTGTGAGAGATTTGTGAAATTTGATATTTCAAAAGTTTGGAGTAGAGTGGGTTATGCCCAGATGGGTGGTGGATCTCTTGACGTTTTGGAAAGGAAGGTTTGGTCGGAATGATTTTAAAATTGTTTGGATTCCTTCATGTTTAGTGTGATGTATTTGGAGAGAAAATAATGCTTGAAGTTTTGATGATTGCGAGAAACGAGTTTAGATGTACAACTTTTTTTTCTTAAATTCCTTTTGAGTGGATCTCTGCTAACACCATTCTCAATATTTCTAACTTCGTAAAATTTTTTGCTCTTTTCTTGTTCTTGATTTGCTAGGTGCTTTCTCTTATATACTTTATGTGTATTTGTGTTACGCCTGTGCTTTTAGTGAATTTAGTTTACTTCAATAAAAAAAGAAAAAAAAGAGATGAAGGCCCTTAAATAATACAGATGACATAGGGAGAAGTGCTAGCTACATCTGTGCTATTACCTTAAAAGGACTAGTCAATTTGGAACTTCCTTAGAATTCATTATAAAACCCAGTTTTACATAGTAATTAGGCAATGCGGGACTTAGTACTCATTACTATCTTTATAAATCACCCAGTCTATGTGTGCTTCTTTTCATCTTCCCAATATGGGATCGGGGTGTTACAAACTACCTCTCTTAAATCCTTGACATTCTCGTCAGGGTGACATTATGCAGTGCTTTAGTATCACTTGACTTGGCATTACTAGGTGGCTCTAATACCACTTGTAATGACTCAAGGAAAAGCACTAGCCATATCTGCACTATTACCCCAAAAGGACTAGACAATTTGGAGCTTTTCTATAATTCATTATAAAGTCCAATTTCACCTAGTAAGTAGGCAATGTGGGATTTAGCACTCATGACTATCTTTATAAACCACCTACTCTATATGTCATTTTCTCATCTTCCCAATATGGGGGGACCGGGGTGTTACAGGTAGGATGCAAATGAGTGTTTACAATGAAGCATATAAGTATATAACTGATGGTTGGTAAAACAATATAAGGCTAGATTGGTTGTGAAAGATTTCAGAAACTTATGGAATAGACTATGAGGAAACATATGCTCTAGTGGAAAAGATGAATTCTATCAGATTCTTACTCTCGTTGGCAACAAACTTAAATTGGCCATTTCAGCAGTTTGATGTGAAGAATGTGTTTCTATATGGAGATCTAGAGGAAGAAGCGTATATATGGAAGTTTCTTGTGGACTTCAAGGTTCTTTGATCAACGATAAAGTGTGTAAGCTGAAAAAGGCACTATATGGGTTAAAACAATATCCATGGGCATGGTTTGAGTGATTTTCCCGAGCCATGCAAAAATGTGAAAGTATAGTCAAGCTGATCACACGCTATTCATCAAATGTTCCTCACAAGGAGAGATAACATTTGTAGTTGTTTATGTAGATGATAGAGTACTGGCTGGAAATGATGATGAAGCAATACAAAAGTTAAGAATATATCATAGCTTTTCCAAGCACATGGGTAAGCTGAAAAAAGGCACTACATGGGTTAAAACAATCTCCAAGGGCATGGTTTGAGCAATTTTCCTGAGCCATGCAAAAAATGTGACTACAAGTAGAGTCAGGCTGATGACACGCTATTCACCAAACATTCCTCACGTTCAAATTGTTTGTGTATGATATAGTACTAACTGGAAATGATGATGAAGAAATACAAAACTTAAGAATTTATCTTGCTAATGAGTTTCAGATAAAGAACGTAGGAAGTTCAAATATTTTCTCGAAGTTGAGGTAGTGAGATCAAGACAGTATATTTGTTTCTAAGAAGAAATATGTTCTTGATCTACTCAAGGAAACACGAATGCTTGGATGCAAGGCTTTTGACAACCTGGTAAAGCAAAATAAGAAGTTAGAAGAGAGTGATAAAAGTGCTTGAGTGGATAAATGCAGATATCAACGATTGGTTTGCGGGTTAATCTATTTTTCTCATACTCGTCCATATATTGCCTATACAGTTAGTGTAGTGAGCCAATATATGCATTCACCACGGGAGATTCACATGGGAATTCCGTTACCTAGTTACAAAATCCCCCAATTTTATGATCCAGATTGGCATGCCAAAATGTGCTACTTCCTTTATCCAGGTTTCCAAAACTGGCAAGAAAGGAAAACTGAGTGGCAAAAAGAAAACATATGAAGGGAAAGAAAGGAAAACTGAGTGGCAAAAACTTGAATTACATTCTCCACTCTTAAGCAACAGTGTGCTGGTTCATCACATTTATGTTGAAATGCTTTCAATAGATTTTATGTGTTTGTAAACTCACACATGTACACGTGCGCACCATGCGCACACACACACACCAAAGTGATCCGAATATGAACTGTGAACCCAAAAATGAAACCCAATCTGCCCAATGTACTGGGACCTGTCTGTACCATAAACCCAGAATTCAATTTTCCAGGTAACTAAACATGCCTTTAGTTTAGAAATTCATTGTTGTTATTTTTGCCAGTGCCTCTAAGGCGCATATTTTATGGATCTTTCCGTGTAAGTTAGTGTAACATCTCACACTTGTTACTTATTGGGGCAAATTCTAACTGTTATCTTCATTTGTAGTCCTTGTACTTCTCCAAATAAAATGTGCTTGGTTTGGATTAATTTATTTTATTATGGAAGTGCTGTATTCATTTGCATTTGAATATGCTTACTTGTTCATACCTTTCCTTGGACTTGATTTTGTTTGTGTCAACTACACTGTCTCAGTTACAATTTTTTTTTTTTGATAAGTCAATGTATTATATCAAAAAGCGCAAAGGGGCGCAACCCTTAGTACACTGGGAGTATACAAAAGGGACTAGGGGGAAGGAGAGAACAAGGAAAGAAAATCTACAAAGCTAATGACTCGCGGGGCGAGCCAGCCTGTAGTCCAAGAATAAAGAGTAATAAAAAAGAAATGGAGAAGCTCCTCTCGAGTTCTCGACAAGTCCTCAAAGCATCTGTTATTACGCTCCCTCCAAATACACCACAAAATACAATGCGGAACCATTTTCCAAACAACAACGCTTCTCGAACGACCCGCCGTCCACCAACTCGCTAGAGCCTCCTTGACAGAGCGAGGCATAACCCAACTAAGCCCAAACCGAGCAAAGAAAGCATTCCACAGGTCCCTCGCTGCCTCGCAATGAAGAAGAAGATGGTCAACCGACTCCCCATCCATTTCACATAACCAACATCTATTCACCACCACCAAACCCCTTCTCCCAAGATTGTCTAGAGTAAGGATCTTGCTATGAACCGCCGTCCAAACAAAAAATGCCACTCTGGGAGGAGCTTTGGGTTTCCAAACACTTTTCCAAGGAAAAGAGACCGACCCTCGAGGCGATAGCACTCGATAGAAGGTTTTAACCTCAAAAAGACCCTTACGAGAAGGCATCCACCATAACTTGTCTTTCCCCTCACCTTGCAGCTTACAATCATATAAGATTTTATAAAAAGAAGCCAACTCCCCCACCTCCCAATCATGAAACAGCCGGGTGAACTGGATATTCCACTGAATGGAGTTGTTGGAGTGATCCATATTATCCGCTATTGACGCGTCCTTAAGACTAGCAATGCTGAACAAACCGGGATACACCTCCTTAAGAGCCCTCTCACCACACCAAACATCATCCCAAAAGTGAATTTTTGAGCCCTCACCGACATCAAACTTAAAGAACCTCCTAAAATCCTGCCATCCCGTACAAATATATTTCCATAAACCCACCCCATGCGAAATGAAATGACTCCACATCATCCTCCCCAATCCGACCCATACTTGGCCACCAACACCGATCTCCACCAAGCTTCTTCCTCATGAGCAAACCGCCATAACCACTTCCCCAAAAGAGCTTGATTAAACCTCCGAATATTTCTAATCCCTAAACCTCCCTCATCAATAGGGGTACAAACCTTATCCCACTCTACAAGATGATACTTAGATTCATCATTCATCCCTCCCCAAAGAAAGTCTCTTTGAATCTTCTCAAGACGCTTTGCCACATCGAGGAATAGGAAAGCAGGGATAGCATATAAGTAGGCATATTGGATAAGGTACTTTTAATCAAAGTAACCCTACCTCCTTTAGAGAGATACAATTTTTTCCACGGGGCTAGTCTTCGCGCCATCATATCCTCCAAACCCGCCCACATAGATTTAAGCTTAAAAGAAGCCCCCAACGGTAACCCCAAATACTTCAAAGGCACTTCACCATACCTACAACCCAACAGACCAGCAAGCTGCCCCATATTCCCCACATTACCAACCGGAATCAGAACCGATTTGGATAGGTTTACCTTCAGGCCGGCAACTGCTTCAAAGCAAACAAGAAGGGCTCCTAAGTGACGAATTTGACTAGCATTGGCCCCGCAAAACACCAAAGTGTCATCAGCAAAGAGAAGGTGAGAGACATTAACCCGATCTTGACCACTTGAACCCACCGAAAAGCCTGAGATCAACCCCCTCTCGGTAAAAGCTCCAAGCATCCTACTGAAAGCCTCCATCACCAAAACAAATAGGAAGGGAGAAAGCGGATCACCTTGACGGACCCCACGAGAGCTCTCAAAGAAACCGGAGGGCACACCATTAATCAGCACTGAGAAGCGAACTGACGAGATACAATGCTGGATCCACGAACACCATTTCTCCCCAAACCCACACCTCCTCAAAAGGTAAAGAAGGAAGTTCCAATCAACATGATCATACGCCTTCTCCATATCCAGTTTACATAGAACACCTGGCTCCTCAGATTTAATCCTGCTATCCAAGCACTTTCGTTTGCAATGAGGACCGAGTCTAAGATCAGTCTCCCTTTAATAAAAGCATTTTGGGGCTTGGAAATGATCTTGTCCATAACTTTCCTCATTCTGTTGGCCAAGACCTTGGAAATGATCTTATACACGCCACCCACAAGACTGATAGGCCGAAAATCCTTGGCCTCCTTAGCCCCATGGATCTTTGGGATAAGTTACAATTTGATTACGTTACTTCTTGGAGCTGCAAGATAAAATTTCTTGAAATAAGTTTAGCCTGTCTTCTTGTGATCAATTTAGCAATGAGACTGAAATGTCACCTTTGAAGTCTGCCCGATATCTCATCATTGCTCTGGAAATTATGTAGGTATTTTGTTTTTATAATACTCCACCTATTTATCAAAAAAAATACTCCACCTCTTTAATCAAACTTCCTTGCATGTTCTATGAATATGTAATTTGTTCCCATGTGTGTGTTTTAACATTATTTCCGGGGGTCAAGATTGACCGCACCCATGAGCTTTTGATTGACGTTTATTGTTTTAGTTGTATCAATTGAGCTCAAATGAGGACAAATAATGGTAGTAAATCACATTATCTACTTGGTAATGTTATTTATATGGTAAATATTTATTCTCATATAATTTACATGGCAGATATGCATCCCTTTTCAATTGTTTTTTATTTAAAATTGGTTGTACCTTGAGATGACTTAAACATCTTAGTACTTCTGTTCAAAGCATTCTTATAATTTTGTGGTTTTTGCATTGCAGTTTAATGCCCGATCTGAGTCCATATGTGAAAAGGCTTCTTTTCGTCGTTTAGTCCCTAAAAGTCGGTGCCTTGTGGCATTAGAAGGGTATACTCTTTTCTCAAAATATAGCACCTGTTTCTTTATTATTGTAATCTAGGAATAATTTTCTGGCAATATATTTACATGTCATGTTTTGATTATTTATGATTAATATTTAAAACTAGGAGTTATAAATGAGAAACAGTTTTGTATTTTAGTTGGAAAAAAAAAAGTATGGTTTATTGAGGAGTATCCTATCAATTCTAAGTTTCTAACACTCTAACCTAGCATTGGTCCTAGGTATTACAATTAACTAAACTAATGGCTGGATTGTCTTCCTTTATGGAAATTCAATGGGCTCACTAATATAAATTTCCCATCATAAGAATATTTTTATCCTTAGTTCAAAAACTGTTGTATGTTTGGATTGTCTCACAACAGGCCCCCCCTTGATCACATTTTAGTTTGCTTGAGCTTCTATTGACTTAATTTGATTTTCCTTGTGATTATTGAATTTATTTTCTCATAGTCTTCAAACTCGTTTATTTTAATTTCTTCGTCGGAGTCTTTTTATTCCTAACTGTGATTCCAGTGTTGTTTGTGTCAAAAGGTGGTTGAGAAAGCCGCCTCCTGCTGATTTGCTTGAACTAAAATAGGTGAAGAGTATTGGAAACTGGTTGCTAGAATTTGATATGGTCTTAAAAATCTTTAAAGAATAATTAAATTCATAGATATACCTTAAATTAATTGAAATTTCATGGTCAAGGCTAAAAGTTGGCTTAGTCCTTAACCCATTTAATTTACCAAATTATTTATAACCACGTATTCAAGGAAAGACTAAACATTGCTTGTGAAAATTCTAGAGATATTACCCTTGGATATAATTTCCTTACCAGTATCAATCCATAATTTAGAAGAAAAAAGGGATCGTGAAACTATCTAATCAGTAAAACATGTTGTCATCCATATATCGCTCAGTTAACTTGTCTCAGCTTAAATGATTGATGCATGGCTGATTCACCACAATGTTGTTCTTATTTGGCTATAGAAATTGAGAGAAGATAGAATTTGTTTCCACATCCCTATGTATCTGATTCTTTCCATTAATAAATAATTTTGAATGGGATTTGTTACTTTATAGTTACTCTTGGGCCAGTTATTGTAATAGTTCTCACTGAGATTTGATTTGACCTCTTCTATGGTATTTTTCCTGTTAGTGTTCATTTTCTTATATTCTTTTATTCTCATATGCTTGGAATCTAACTTGTCATGGATTTTTTTTGTTGTTAAATAAGTAATTTATTGAAGAGCACAGACCGGCACAAACTTAGTACATAGGATGTATACAAAGAAAGGGCCCACTAAAGGCAAAAAGAGGAACATAAAGATTTCTTGTCGTGGAATTGGAATCTAACTTGTCATGGAATTGGTTATAAAATAAAATTATGCACTAATTAGCGATTTCTTGATAATGCTTCATCCTCCAAATCTAGCCAAACTTATTAGGAGTTATTTATAAGGGGGAAATACACTTTACCCCATTGAACTATTCACCCGTTTGCACTTTTAACTCAAATGTTTAAAAAGTTACACTTTACCCCTCCAAAGTATTTGACATTGACACTTGACCCTCATGAAATACACTTTACCACCTTGAAATGTCTTGAATTGACACTTTACACCCCGAAGTAACTAAGTTTTGGGGGGATAAAGTGACAATTCAAAATACTTCAGGGGGGTAAAGTGTGCTTCATGGGGGTCAAGTGTTACTTTTTAAACATTGTGATTAAAAGTGCAAATGAGTGGATAGTTCAGGTGTAAAGTTTATTTTCCCCTATTTATAAATTCCAATCCTTATTTGTAGTTTGTTGGGCATCTTTTTATTTTTTAATTCATATAAAAAATGTCGCGAGCAATAATCTGCCAACATATAATCCTTGAGCAGCATTAAGTTGACTGCAAACAGTTTGGGTACATTTAGATCAGGCCAATTTTTAATGGTACCTTGTACAGCCATGTTGCAAATAGTTCTCACTGAGATTTTTAATGATACCTTAAACTAATGACATGTTTCTTTAAAGCTCCCAATAATCAAACAAGCAGCCACTTATCAGTTGGGTGGCATGAAAAAATGCCCATTGAAGTGAGGTATTTTTCATAGCCTCCATTTGAATTTAATGCCAAATCCTAATGGAGGGGGA
Organism: Carpinus viminea; assembly: GCA_013348765.1. Taxonomy (NCBI): domain Eukaryota; kingdom Viridiplantae; phylum Streptophyta; class Magnoliopsida; order Fagales; family Betulaceae; genus Carpinus; species Carpinus viminea. The sequence goes on along the minus strand of CP054668.1, from coordinate 37,406,656 downwards.
TAGATTGCATTAAATTAAAAGTTCGAAGGGTGAAATTGAAAATTTTTGAACTTTGGGGGAGTGTTCTCAAAATGCGTTAAAGTTTATGAGGCCTTTGTAAAGTTTCCCCTAATTAATAACATGCAGCATTTGAAATTGTTTGGGGTGCTTTACTAGCACATTTTTAGTACACTGCAACATTTAACATAAGGTCTTGTTTGACATTACCTTGTCAACATGTGTACTGACGCCTTATTAGCAGTGATTTTATTGGAGTGACCAGTCTCCATTGGTGTTCTTTGTAGTTTTGGGTCTTGGCCTACATTGGTCAGTGCAATAGACAAACGGTAACCAAATTAAACTTCTGGATACATTAGGAACTCACCTAGCTATGCCATTGTAACAGAAGGCATGAAGATGTTAGACCTTGTTGAATTTCCAACTTGAATTTGACTAATTCAATGTTTAACCAATACAGTGTCCCATAACTTTTTATCTAAATCATTGCTTCAAAACCAGTTTGTGCAGATATTTACTGACACCATCCATATATTCTGGAAGGTGATAATGCAAACAAAATGTCTATCTTTCATTGCCATGTGACTCTGAATATTTCTGCTAAAGTTATATATATATGATGTTTGGTATCAAAGCCTTAGGGTTTAGATCCTTTGTCTAATTGTTTTGTTTGTAGTTTTGTTTTTTCTTCCTTTGGTTAAACCTTTACAACTTGGTTTTGGTGAGTGACCTCTGGTGGCAGCATCCCTATGTGGGACACCAGTGAAAAAAAAAACCCCCCTATCTTTTTCTGGTCAGCCCAACACCCAAACCGTGCAGTTTGATGGTAGTTGGCTATCGTTCAATGGTCGTCTACGTTGTTGGTTGTTGGGGCCTTAGAGCATTCCCAGCAGACTCCCTATATAAGGGAGTCTGCTTCCTATGTATAGGGAATATGTCCAAAAAATAAAAAAAAGGTCATACAACAGATTCCCTATATGGTTCCTTAAACAATAATATGCTATAGTAGAGCCTTAAATATAAGGCTTCACTGTAGCGATCCAGATGAATTTTATAATCATAAAAAAACTCTCTCTCCTCTCTCCTCTCTCCTCTCTCGTCTCTCTCTTTCTCTCGCACCTTCGAAGCTCACCCAACAGTCCTCCTTCCTCACCGTGAGGCTCACCACCTTCACAGCAGTTTGTATTTTGAGCTTTGATTCTTCAATCAACTCCCTCAACCCAAATTCCGAGCAGAAGAAAAAACCCAAGCAGCAGGAAAAAAAAAAAAAAACCCAAAATCAAACCAAACCAAACAAAGAATTAAAACCAGAAGGGGGAAAACGAAGATGAACAGGAGGAGGGGGCGACGAAATGGAGAAGGGAGGGGCTCGTGGGTTGTCGCCTTGTTGATTGTGGGTTGTTGCCAACGAAATGGGTTGTCGTTGACTGTCGGTTGTGGGTTGTCGGCGACGAAATGGGGAAGGGAGGGGCTCTTGGGCTCATGGGTTGTGGGTTGTCGCCGACTGTGCTGGTTGGTGCTGGGTTGGGTGGCAGGGAAAGAGAGGCGAGAATGGGAGAGTTTGGGCTGGAGGGGAAAGGAAGAAGATGGAGGTGAGATGAGAGAGAGAGAATTAAAATAAAGGAAAAAAAAAAGTAATAATATTTTAATGTTATAGGGAATGATTAAGGAAAGCTGTTGTAGTACATTTTGACTTAAGGAAGCAAAAAGTAGTTTGGATCCTTAAATGTAAGGAACAGGACGAGGAAACTGCTGGGAATGCTCTTAGTGGTTGCTTTCTTGGCTGTCTCTGGCAGTTGCTGATCACTTGTGGTGACATTTGCCTGTTTCTGGCAAACTTCCAGCAAAATCTGTCATCCTTTGGTTGTTTTAGTTCTTTCCAGCGGCTGCTGTGGTCTTTTTTTTTTGGTGGATTTTGAGTTCTTTGGCAACTTCGTGTGGTGTTCTAAGGTGTTGTTGGTGGTTTGTGGCTGTTTCCGGTGATATTTGGTCGTCACCAACACATTTCCGGCATGTGGTTGGAGAATATGGTCTCTTTTTGGCTGCTGCTGGTTGCTATTCCTTCTTGAGAATAAGGATATCCTTATTGTGGATCGGGATTACTTAATTGCATTGCTTCTACTTTGGTCTAGTTTATAGCCGGTTCATTTTGTTTTAGACCCGTTCTTTCTAGTTCAGATTGTTTCTCAACGTTTTAAGATTGGCTTAGTTTGATTCATCATATTTCACATTTGGTTCAAGGTTTTTTTTTTTTTTTTTTTTCCCTTTAAATGCATTTCTTGACAGGTCAGTGAGTTTTATAGCCTTTTTCTTCTGTTAAATGCATTTCTTGACAGGTTCAGCGAGTTTTATAGCCGGTTCAGTGGTGTTTGATCCGGTTTAGAGTAGTTTAAAACGGTTTCGACAACTTTCTTGTCTGATTGAATTATTTTTCTGCTTGAATTTATAGGAAGAGATGGATTTAATCATTTAATTTATATTATAATACTGCCCCTCATGTTTGGGCTTAAACTCTCTTTTAATAGGTGAGGCCCAACTTGTGAAATATTTAATTGAATTAGTGGTGAATTAATGGTGTCAGAGTTTGAACTCAGGACCTCTAACTCTAATACCATGTTACATCAAACAAGAGGAGATGAATTTGAGGTTCAGATACAAGCAATCATCATGGCAATAGGAATTTTTAATGGCACAATCTAGGGACCTATGAAAAGCTTAGGTTTTTGGGCTAAAAGTGGTATCCTAATATGTATATTAACTTACTCTAGTTTGACTCTCTATGTGTTTTATCTCACTAATCTTGTACTTGAAAATCTTTAACAAAGAAATTTTTTTGGCTCTCTCTTTCTTCTCTAGCGGTGGCGCATGCAAGCATGTCTTGCTAGAGATCTTTCTGGTCTCGTGAGATGCGATTATTTAGGTTGAGATGGAGCGTCGTTTCATGTTGGAAGCTAAATCCTTCTCGTTATCGGCGAAACCAGGTGAGTCAGAGATTCACTTGGAAGAGAGGCAAAAAGGTTTTGGTGGATCTATTTTGCTAGGGATTTGGTGCTTAGATTGGTTGGTGGACATGGTGGAGGAGGCATTGATGTCACAAGGGAACGAGGATTTTGCTAAATCTTTCCAAGAGGTGGTGGAGGTTTTGATGGTTCGTAAGGGTAGCAACAAGGCTGGTCGGTTCTTAGAGGTGGCTGTTTTTGTTGAGGTGGGCTGGAAAGGGATTATTTGGCTACTTGAGGGCCGTGGAGGGTGGGGTTGGCGTTGTTTCGTGAGCGAATTATGGCACTTGCTAGGGCTTATCGTTGTGAAGGACCGGCTGGTGGTCTCTGGAGTTAGTTCCGGTGGTGGTGGTAGGTTGTCTACTTGGACCTATGCAGCAGTGTTATTTGAGTCTCTTGGTGGAGTGAATCCAGTGTCAGTTAATCATTTAGATTTGGTTCCGATGGCAGTTTATTCTGAGTTGGTGAAGGGTGGAGAGGAGATGAGATCACCAATAAATTGCATTGAGTTTGAGAATGGTGAGGTGTCTAAGAAGGAGAAGGCTGGTTTGTTGCTGGATAGGAGACCTTCTTAGGGAGGCTGCACTTCAGTGAGGAAGACGGTGAGGGTATTATGATCGTTGAAGAGGGTTCTCGAAAATATTAGGGTTGACATGGATTGGGTCCTTTCTATTGGGCTTGGCCTAAAGCCCAAATCATTTTGTGGCTTAACGATGAGGACTGGGCTTAAATGGAAGAATTATTAGGCCTCATCACTTGGATCCGATTCTAGAGTCTGATGTGGGCGATGTGTTGGAATTGGGATCTGTAGAGGGTCTTAGGGATGTATCAACGGAGATGGTGTCTATGGTGGTTCAGGGTGATCTCCTTAGGAGTGTGGAGTCTGTCGTTGAGGCATCAAAGCTAGCTCCGCCGATTTTTGTTGTCTTTGATGGCTTTTCCGATGTACCCAGATAAGGTCTCGCCCTTGTGATGTGTGTTCAGTGAGTACGGACCTAGGGTAGATGAAGGTTGCGGTGGCTTCTGTGTCTCCAGTGGTGGAGGAAGACCCGGTCAAGACTGATTGGAAATCTTCTCCAGCAAAATGTTTGCTCCGGTTGGGATTTTTTGGGTTGAGAACTGTTTCTCGATCTCCACCTGAGGTGAAGGAGGCGTCCTCGTCGACTCTAGCTGATAAGGAAGATTCTTCAATGTTTTCTCTGAAGATGGATCCTCTGATAGCATAGTCACAGGCCGGTCATACAATCTTAACGGCTGCTCACCCAGGAGTTTATGGTGGTTCTACCTTAGGGGCGGCTGAGTTGGGCATGAGACTTCGCCTCTCTCATCCTGTAATCATGGAGAGTGGAGCACCTATTTATTCTTCTATTTCCACGTCTCAGCTGGGTATTCTAGGAGAGTGAAGAATAATATAGGTAAGCAGCTGTAAGAACAAGAAGTTGTTAGCCAAGGTTGTGGCGAATACTCTAGTGGTGGGGGTGGAGGGCAATTTTGAGGTGGTGCTCGACGTGATGGAATTCGCTCCCACTTTGGGATTGACTGTTGGGGGTGATGAGGATCAGTACCATGAAGAGGGAGTTTCTGTTTCAAATACTAAAAGGAAGAGGGAGCTCAAAATTTGGAATGCTCCATTAATTTTGAACTTAGAGGCTGTGGGTCAGTAGGGTGAAAAGCACTAGTAGGGTCAAGGCAAGGGGGCCTTAGGTGAGCTTAGGGTTGTTATGGGTTTTGGGTATCAGGGTCTCTTTAGGCTTCTTTTGGGTTTTAGGGTCATTGTATGGGGACTTTTTGTGGGTTAACGTGGGTTTTCCTATGTATATTCACTGTGTTCTTAGAGGTGCATTGCGCTTTTTTTGATATATACAATATTACATATATATAAAAAAAAAAAAAAATTGGTATCAGATCCAGGGTTAGCTTCTACTGCTATTGATTTGAGTGTCTTGGTTTGATGCGTTTGGTTTGACTCCGGTAAAAAGAGTGTTGGAGTATGTGTGACACTCTTGTGTGAGAGGGAGTTGGGTCAATGTGGAAAGAGACTCACAAGTGAGGTAGAAATTTGTTTTTTTATTTTTATTTTTATTTTATAAGTACAATGGAAAGAACAAACAACAACAAACCAAACAACAAAAGAGGAAAAGAGGAATCAGTCCCATTGTTTGGAGATGAAGAAGAGGGGGGAGGGGTAGGAAAAGGGAATGTTGCTGGAATGGGATTTGGCTGCTGTCCAACGTGCAACTGAGTGGGCATAGAAGCTTGCACTTCTATTAATCTTTCTAGCTTCCGAGGAGGAAGTAGAAGAAATACTATTTAACGAGTCCAGAATAATGGGATTGATCCTCCAGTCTACTTTCAAAAGAGGGTTATTGAGAGCTTGGATAACCATTGCAGAATTACCTTCAAGTATAAAGCAGTCTATATTTAAAGAGCAAGCTAATGAAATAGCTAATCTAGCTGCCAAGGCTTCACCCATATTAGGAGAGCAAGAGGAATTGATTGGAGATGACATGTGAATAATATGACCATCAAAATTACGACAGACAGCTGCCTGAGCTGAGAAAGATTCACGGATAGCCGTATCAAAATTAATCTTAACCCAATTAGGGGCGGGAGGAATCCATTTTTCCACTGGTTTAGCATTTGCAGAATGCCAGGCTTGGAAATGCTCAAGAGAAATTTTGTTAATATGCACAAAAATATTACGAGCATCAAAGGAGGTTCCATCATGAAAAGCTTTATTCCTGTAAAACCATAAAATATCACATGCAACAGAGGCGAATATCTGAAATTTATGGCAATCTACCTGAGGAATGCCAAGAGAGTTACCCGGATAAAGAATTAATTTGATCCAATCTAACATAGATGAGAGATTGAAAGTTGTAGAATCCAGTGGCTAGGAGTGACGCCAAACAACTTGAGCAAAAATAAAGTTAAAGAACAAGTGTTGCAGAGAGTCATCCGCCACTTTACAAAGTGGGCAAGAGATGTTAGAATTGATATGAAATAATTGTCCCAGCCTCTCCTGAGTAGGCAAAATATTCCAAGCAATTTTTCATAGAAATAATTTGAGTATGTCGTTGAGATTTAAATTCCATAAAGAGTTCCAAAACTGAGAAGAAATGGAAGTAGAAGTGATGGGATTGGAAGCTATAATAAGATTATAAGCTGAGGAGACAGAGAATTGCCCAGAGGTCGAAGCAGTCCATAGATAAGCTGGGTTCGGATCAAAGGAAATTCCAGTCTTGAGGATTTCTTGAGCTGAAAAAGGATCAAGTAGAGAAAAGAGGGCTGCTGGCTTCCAACGAGAAAGAATAGGATCAATCAAATCCAGTATTTGTAGTGATTGGAAGTTGCGATTAGAGGGATGCTTTGGCCTAGGCATGCAAGAGGGAATAGATGGGACCCAATTTGTAGACCAAATAGAAGATGAAGAGAACCTAGAGACCTTAAGGCAACGTCCCAGCACTGATAATAGGTTTTATGCACTGAATACCTTTTCAAAGCCAAGAAGCTGAAGAGGGATTCGGCGAAGTTACAAAATTCCCATATTTGATATATTTCTTCTGAAGTTGATTAACTCAAGGACAATCAGCATTTGACAGAAGTTTCTAGCCCAATTTTGCAATAAGAGAAAGATTAAACTCGTGCATACGGCGAAAGCCCAGACCCCTTACTTTTTTTAGTAAACAAATAAAACTCCATGATTTCAAAGATAGATTTCTGGATTTATCCTTAGGGAAACCCAACCAAATTTTTTTGAAGGAAATTGGCATAAAAAACGAGCTCATAGCATAAGAGGGAATAGTTGCAGCCACCGATTTGATAAGCACCTGTACGTCCAGCTTGAGATAAAGTTTTAGCACGCCATCCCTCAATTTTCCCCGAAACCTTTTCCAAAATATCTTTGAAAGCTGAAGATTTAGATTTGCCAAAGAAAGAGGCAAGCCTAGGTATTTGGAGGAAATCGAAGTTCTTTTGAAAGGAAAGATACCACTAAAACTATTGATAGTAGGAGCCGTATTCTTACTGAAATGAATCGAAGATTTGGAGATATTAATACCTAGACCAACAACAATATAAATCCAAACAAGAATTAAGAATGACTGCCTCCGAGGATGTAGCTTTCGCAAAAAGAATAAGATCATCTGCAAATAACATATGAGAAATTGGAGTGTAGTTACGAGCTATTTTGATGCCTTTCAGAAGATCTTGAGATTCTTGACAGATAAGGAGACGGGATAAGACTTCAGTTCCCAGAATAAATGGAAAAGGGGAAAGGGGGTCCCCTAACGAAGACCTCTCTCGGGAGAAAAGAGACCAAATGGACTACCATTGATGAGAATAGAAAAGGATGAAGAGGAGATGCATATTCGAATCCAGTTAATCCAAGTTGGGTGAAAACACAGCTTAGATAAAATGGCTAGAATGAAGCTCCATTTTATATGATCAAACGCCTTTTCCATATCAATTTTGATAGCCATACGATCCCCTCGACCCTTTTTTGAGTTGATGACATTGAAGAGTTCATGAGCAAGAATAGTATTATCCTACATGTTCCTGGAGGGTACAAAAGCTGACTGATAAGGAGAAATAAAGAGATGTAGCGATCTTAGAACCTGTTAGCCAGTATTTTCAAAATAATCTTGTAAATAATATTGCACCGGTTAATAAGTCTGAATTGATGCATAGTAGAAGCACCCAACTGTTTGGGAATGAGAGTAATAAAAGTATGATTTTGTTCCTTGAGAAGCCGATTATCACCAAAAAAATCCCAAATGCTAGAAAGGACCACATCTTTGACAATACTCCAATATTTCTTATAAAAAAAAGCAGTGAAGTCATCCGGTCCCGGAGCTTTTGTAGAGCCAATGCTAGTCAAGACCAAAAATATTTCTTGCTCCGAAGGGATGGCACAGATAGAATCATTAATTTCAGGAGTAATACAATTATCATAGAGAGAAGAGATCTTCATCTAGGATAGGAGCACAGGAAGAGAATACATTCTTGAAATAAGAGGTAAAGCAATTGCTAATAACTTGTCTCTCAGAGGACCAGTTCCTCGAAGGAAGCTTAAGAAAATCAATAGCATTTCTCTGATGTTTGATAATGATAGAAGTATGAAAGAACCTCGTGTTCAAATCTTTGCAGGTAAACTAAATTTCTCTAGATTTATTTCTCCACAGGTGATTCTTCTTGAATGAGAAGGTCATCCAGCTTTTTTTGTAAGAGGGCCTCTTGATCAAAGGTGATAGTTGAAGGAGGAGATTGCTGAATACAATCAAGCTGACGTAGAGAAGAGGCTATTTTTTGCTCAATATTACCAAAATGACTTGAATTCCAAATCTTCAAAGCTGATTTGGTAGCTTTGAGTTTCTTAGAGAGAATAAAAGCAAAGGAGCCTTGAAAGGTTTTAACCCAAGCACTGGAGATGATGGAGTTACATGAAGCATCATAAGTCCAAAATTCTTCAAATCTAAAAGGCCGCAGAAGAGAGATCTGAAGAAGCTGTATCTAAAAGAATAGGATTATGGTCCGAGATCTGAGCAGAGAGGTGATGCACAGCAAAGTGAGGAAACGGATGGACCCATAGGGAATTGACTATACCTCGATCAAGGTGTTTTTTAATAAGATGATGATCATGATGTTTATTGGACCATGTAAAAGGATTTCCACAAAATCCTAAATCAATCATGCCAAAAGAATCGAAAAAGCTATGAAAAGGATCATTTGATGAACAAGCAAAAGGCCTACCACCATATTTTTTAGATTGAGATAAAATCATGTTGAAATCACCAATACATAGCCAAGGCCCAAAGTAATCCTTTCCTCATTCAAAAGAGACTCCCAAAAGCCAGATCTATTTTTTCTTTTTGGAGGACCATAAATACAAGTAAGCAACCATGGTTTGTTAGGGGGATTAGAGTAGCACCAAGCATTTATTGTATTAACAGAAATCGAAAAGCATTCTAAATCCACACCATGCCGCCAAGCCAACAAAAGCCCACCTTTAGCACCAGTGGGAGGGGCATGCGACATCAAAAAGTAAACCAAATTATTCATAATTACAATAGCTTGAGCAGTTTGAGTTTTTGTTTCAGACACTTGTGAGGTTTGTATTCCACATAGAGAAAATATAAAGAAAGAGTATTTAATATACCAAAATATTCTTATCAACAACAAGATGTCACTTAACAAAAAAAAAATAAAAAAATCCTCAAACCTATTGACTCACAAACCCTAATAACTCTTCTAACACTCCCCCTCAAAGTGGAGCATATATATTATATAAGTTCGGCTTGGAAGAAACAAGCAAACGAAATACACTTAGAAAAAACACACTAACAATGTTAAAAAATCTTTTAACTTCGTTGAAATGGTTTCCTGATATGATTTAAGTTGATCTTGCTAGAAATGCTCAGCTTTTGCATCTTTTTTTATGTCTGTTTTCTGCAAATTTATCCATACATTTCTTCGGAGGTTCCATACTATAACTTGACTTTGATTCTTTCTCTAGATTCTATGAGTGGAAAACAGATGGGCCAAGAAAGCAGCCATACTACATCCATTTTGAGGATGGCCGGCCTCTTGTGTTTGCTGCTCTTTATGATTCATGGCAAAATTCAGAAGGTTAACTACATTTTTTTTTTTTTTTTCACATCTTGGAGATGCATTTAATGGAAGACTATTAAATTAATATTTTTATTTGTGCTTAGCTCCATTAACGGATATATTATTTGTGTAGATTGAATTTCAGTGAATAAAATGTCTATTATGCTGTCCATTGTTGTTGTCACTCTTCTTATTTTCAAGTCTGCTATTTGTTACCGGTACTGGCATTCGTTTGGATAATAATCTTCATTTTTTTCCCAGCAGGCGAGATAATCTACTCCTTTACTATTCTTACTACTTCTTCGTCTTCAGCTTTACAATGGCTGCATGGTGAGTCATTCTTGTTTCAATTGACTCATCTTGAATATTCTAATTCTGTTGTATGTGTGGATACTTCAATTATGAACAAGCTAAACAAAAAAGGGGTTAATTTTCCTGTTTGTTATTTTAGTAGGTTTTTAATATGCACCTCAGTGTTGGTTCCTTTCTGCATTTCCTAATGTAATGGAGGAAAATGTGTTTAGAAGTTGTGTAAACCCTAAAAATTATAATTCTTAGATGAACAATCAAGTTTTAAGTTGCATCGCTCTCATGCTTCTCCTTTCTTGCTATTTGGAGCATACTGTGTGGAGTTTGATTCCTATGTATTTGTATATGTTAATTTTCCGGCTGCTTCTTTTGGGTGAGTTATATCTTATATAGAAAGGACAGTCAATGTCCTTGTAATTCACCCCTTATGGATAACCCTTTTGGTCTATGTGTGACAAGCACTGCTTAGAAAAAGGACCAGGAAAAGGCAAACTTTGCCAAAGGTGAAATAAATTTTCAGCTAGAGCTTTGTAATGGTAACTGTTAAGCTAATCTATTTGAATTTATTATGTTTTCACAATTACACATGCAGAAGAGGAATGCCACATTTATATAGAGAAAAAACAGTAATTTTTCTGCTGTTGGGAGTTTTAATAGTGTTTGAATATATGGAAAATATATGGGAAAAATATATAAAAGCCCCATAAACTATCAGTCGTTTGTAATATAGCTCCCTAATGTTCAAAAGGTACTAAAGTAGCCTCAAAACTACCACAATGTATCAAAAAGGCTACTTATTTTTTTGTATTCCTATAATACCCCTATTTTTTTAACAAATAAAATAATAAAATAATTGTGAAAAAAACTAAACAATTTTTTTAAAATACAAAAAAACCAATGGGCGAAAAAATACAAAAAAAATGTTTTTTGGAATAAATAAATAATTAGTCGCTATAGTTGGTCTAAATTACGAATTGATTCATTTTGTATTAACGTAAAATCAATGGGCAAATAAAAATAATTTTTTAACATAATTCGACTCTAGGAACTAATTATTTTTTTGTTTTTGGAATATCTCAAGAACAGTACTTTTTATTTTACTTTAATACGACATGAATAGGCACTGTAGTTGGCCTAAATAAATACCTAAATTATTTATTTATTCCTAACAACATTTTTTTTTGGTATTTATTTGCCCATTGATTTTTTTGTATTTTTTAAAAATTGTTTGGTTTTTTTTTTTTTTTGACAATTATTTTTTATTTTATTTGTTAAAAGAATAGGGTTATTATAAAAATATAAAAAAATAAGTGGCATTTTTGATATATTTTGGTAGTTACTTTAGTACCTTTTGAATATTAGGGAGCTATATTGCAAATAGTTGGTAATTTTGGGGGCTTTTTTTTTAATTTCTTTTTTAATTTTTTATATTATTTTTTAATTTTTTAATTTTAATTATTATTTTTTATATATTTTGGGATTTCATTATGTTAATATCTACTATTATCTATTTATAGGTCGATTCTAATAAAATATTGGAATTGTAATTAAATCAAGAGGATTTGATTACTATACGTGTATTTAGACATTATCCTATAAATAGAGACCTTTGTATTGTGGACAAATCAAGTTGATCAGCACAATGTAGTCCTTAGGGGTATTCCGAGAGGTGGACGTAGGTGTCTAGCACCAAACCATTTGTACATATTTGCGTTTATTTTCTATCTTGCTTTCGCTTTTATTTCCGCATCATCATTATTTCAACATGGTATCAAAGCTATTTTAACATTGTATCAGAGCTACTTTCTTGTGGACTCCAATTATTTCTCTTCTTTGTATTGTTCTATTTTATTATCATTATATTTATTTTTCTTGAGAAAAAGGTGCTGCCAACGTTGTCCACTATGCCTTGCTTGTTTGTCAAGGTCAGCAACTTCCAAAAAAAAAAAAAAACCATAGGCTCTCACGCATGTTGAGAAGTTATTCAGCCCATGCACGGGCCTACTTAGTTCAGCTTGAGCCGTCCAATCCAGGTGGATCATTGACGGCCCCGCAACTTCTCCAGTCGTTCAGTCGGCCGTCATCCCCGCCGTTGTTGTCTTCATCTCCGGCTTCCATACCGTTCAGTTGGCTTTCTAAGGCTGTCTTAGTAAGACATTGGCCGAGTCCCTTTTCCTTTCATTGTTGCTGGCAGCTCACTGTCATCGTTCTCTGACGTGTCACTGGTGCGTCCACCTCCTACGGCTGTCTTCCTTCTTTCGTCATTGCTGCCAGATTTTCCAGACACCGCTGACTCTCCGCCCATTGCTGTCCATCTCCTCGCAGTTTGTGCTTGCTACCAGATTTGGCCATTGATCTCCTATGCCGATAGTGTCGTGTGTGCTGTTTCTCCATTGATGGCTCCTACGGCTGTCTTCCTTCTTTCGTCATTGCTGCCAGATTTTCCAGATGCCGCTGACTCTCCGCCCATTGCTGTCCATCTCCTCGCAGTTTGTGCTTGCTACCAGATTTGGCCATTGATCTCCTATGCCGATAGTGTCGTGTGTGCTGTTTCTCCATTGATGGCGATGAAGTGAGGAGCTCGGCAATGTGCAATTGTGAAGAACTTTTGTGGCACTGCAACTGGGTTGTGAATTGGTGAGTGTGTGTTTGGCTTAATTGTGGAAGAAGGGCTCTGTTTGGTAGCACTATTAATGGGAGTGTCTATTCTAGTTCAGGGATGAGTCTATTCCGTTATAGGTATTCTCCTATTTGGTGAGTGTGCGTTAGGCTTAATTGTGGAAGAAGGGCTCTGTTTGGTAGCACTATTAATGAGAGTGCCTATTCTAGTTCAGGGATAAGTCTATTTCGTTATAGGTATTCTCCTATTCCAGTTTTGGTGTAGAAATGCTAGCTGTTTGGCCATTTGGTTTATGATGGCCAAAAAAAAAAAAAAAGAAGCGGTCTAAGTAGTTTGGTGCGCCGATCTAATAACTGCCCAAGTGGGCTCATTTTCTTTTTATTTTTGGACTAAGTTGGCACTTTTTATGTTTTGGCCCTAGTCAGCCTTGGCCCATTGTTTGCCCTTTTGAAGTTTGGCTCATTGGACTGTTAGTTTGGTGTGCTGATTTGATATTGCCCAAGTGAGCTCATTTTTTTTTGGATAAGTAATGTTTTATTGAAAACGCGCAGAGGGGCACAACCGTAGTACACAGGAAGTATACAAGAGAACACTTAAGGGGGCTAGAGAAAAGAGAAAGAAAGTCAGAATAAGAAATCTCCCTGGGGGCAAGCCAGGCTGCCGTCCAAGTGAAAAGGGTAGTAAAAAAGGAGTGTAACAAATCCTCCCTACTACACTCAGTGTCATCAAAATATCTTCTGTTCCGTTCGGACCATATACACCACATGATACAATGCAGAACCATTTTCCAAACCACAGCACTACGAGGACGACCCCCCAACCACCAGCACTGCAAGAGGTCCACTACCCCACGAGGCATAGTCCACGCCAGTCCAAAACGGTTGAAAAAAGCATTCCATAAGACTTGGGGCCACTCACAATGAAGAAGCAAATGATCAACGATTTCCTCATCCCTTTTACACATCCCACACCTATTAATGAACACCATATTTTTCTTTCTCAAATTGTCTAGAGTGAGGATCTTGCCAAGGGCAGCCGACCAAACAAAGAAAGCCACTCTTAGAGGGGCTTTAGTGCGCCAAATGCTCTTCCAAGGAAAGGGGCGGCAAGCTTTAGAGATAATCTCATTGTAGAATGATCTCAAACTTACCCTTCTTATTGGGAACCCACCAAATCTTATCACCCCCTCCATCCAAATTACAGGAGTACAGGAGACTATACAAAGAGGCCAACTCGTCCACTTCCTAATCATTCAAGGAACGAATGAAACAAACGTTCCACTGACAAGAACCACTAACCATACCCAAGTTGTCCGCAATCGAAGCCTCCTCATTACTAGCAATGCTATACAAACCTGGATGGACCTCCATAAGGGGCGAACTACCACACCACGACTCCTCCCAAAAACTGATTCTGGACCCATTGCCTAGAATAAATCTGATATGAGATGAGAAATGATGCCAATTCTTGCTAATGTACTTCCATAGGCCTCGCCCATGAGACCCGGCTCTAACCCGAGAGCACCACCCCCCTCTTTCCGACCCATACTTTGCCACTGATGTGGTATTTTCGTGAGAAAAAATATCAATAATAAAAATAATCACTCGCAATAGGATGAATCTTTGTAGGATATGGCTATAGAGAGGGTCTCGAACCTCAAGGACTGTAGGGGTTTCGTTATTAAATTCAAAAGACTAATTTTAACATAATTAATAAAAGAGAGTTGATTGTTTGTGAATTTGAAGTGCATAAAAGTAAATGCAAGATTAAAAGTAAATATATGAGAGAGAAAAGTAAGGTACCGACTTCACCACGATCCGTACAACAATGGTAACCATATTTAATTCCAGAAACTCAGAATATGCATGTTATAAAGAACAAGAAAATACAATATCAAGGGATAAGGATAATCTATCTTCGGTTGGCACGGATCGTTCACCTAACCACTAAGATGCGGCACGACCCGTCTTTTCTATGCATAAACTATAAAATCCCTTAATAAGTTTTCATACAATCAATGGAATAGCATAACCCATCTTCGGTTGGCACTGATAGTCTACCTAAATTACACTAAACTAGGGTGTAGTACGACCCGTCTTCCCTAGGCATGGCCTATCTTAATCCTATTAATCATATGTCTATTAAAACCCATTGCATAACCATCAATCTTATAATCACAGAAAATAAGGTTGATTTGAGTTCATCTGAGCAAAATAATTTCTAAGACAAGAATAGAATTTCGCAAATATTGAATTTGAATTGAATAACAATTGCATTGAATATTAAGAACAGAAATCTAAAGTTGCAATCCTCACAGTTATGCAATCAACATACATAAATTGAATTAAATAAAATCAAATACAATCACCATTGTGCTTGGAAAGGGTTACATCGGTACCTCACTAAGGGGTTTTAGCCGCTCATGATCTTCTAAGCTCTACTAAGCCTCCAAGAAATATTTTCTATCTAAAACTAAGTCTCTCTTTTCTTTTCTTGAAGCTTAGAGGCTTATTTATAGGGAGCAACAAGTCCTAGAAGCCCTAGGAAACCTAGAGAATTCGGATTTCAATCTCCTAGTCAAATTAGGAGTCAATTCATGTACAAATCAGAATAGGATTCGTCCAGATTTGCTTCCTTCTATTGTGGGATGATTTTGGCATAGCGGGAGTCCGATTTAGGAAGATCCTATTTCAATATGATTTGTAGAATTTTGAATTAGCTTTCCAATGCTGCTAAAATCACCTTAATCCGATAATTGAGCTGAAAGTTATGGCCAAAATACTGAGACGTGTTCAAAATCTGAAATTCTATCCGATCCGATTTTGACTCTAAGTGGAGAAATTCCGATTTTATCATTTCTTTGATTTAATTAAACTTAACCACATCATATATATCTTCTATTGTAATTGGTTAAGCTTAATCATATCTTCTAGGTCCTCTCAAATTATGCTTTAAACCCAAAATTAATGGTTTTTCTTGCATCTTTATTAAATACCTGAAAATACAAAAACAACACAAAATCAAACAAATAATAATGCTAAGGAATTAACATATGTGAGTTAAGGGCCTTGAATGTGCAACATTCGGCGCTTATCAACCACCACCACCTTTCTCCACCAAGCTTCGGGCTCGCTAGCAAACCGCCACAACCATTTGCCAAGTAAAGCCTGATTGAAGCACCTCAAATTGTGAATGCCTAAACCCCCTTCCTTAATAGGAGAACAGACTTTAGGCCAATTCACAAGATGGAACTTGAACTCATCACCAATCCCTCCCCAAAGAAAGCCACACTGAATAGACTCAATACACTTGGCCACCGAAGCAGGAATAGGGAATAGAGACAATAGGTAAGTGGGGAGATTAGATAATGTACTCTTTATGAGGACAATCCTACCGCCCTTGGAGAGATACAATCTTTTCCAGCTAGACAAAATGCGGATAGACTTTTCCACCACCCCCTCCCAACACGCCTTATCTTTGAACCGAGACCCCAAAGGCATGCCCAAGTAAGGAATGGCAATAAAGCTCCAGGGCTGGACAGGTTTTCTTTGGCTTTATTTCAAGCGTGTTGGGATGTGTTGAAAGAGGACATTATGGCTGTTTTTGAGGATTTCCATGCTCGCGGTAGATTTGAGAAGAGTTTGAATTCCACCTTCATTTCTCTAATTCCTAAGGTGTCTGGTGCTTTGGAGCTTAAAGATTATCGTCCTATTAGTCTTGTGAGCGGGATTAACAAGATTATTTCCAAGGTTTTGGCCTATGTCGGCTATGATGACCCTAATAGGCAAATCAATTAACTAATAATTGATCTCATGGTTCGCCTCCCAGTCCTATCCCTCACGGGACAAGACTTAGAGATTTCAACATATGTCGTCGTAACAAGAAAGCTGTATCAAAAGACTTTATTAAGACTATAAGAAATAGAGATCAATAATTTAACATTCACCAGAAAAATTATAAAATCATCATAGCATAGATAATGCCCAAAATGTATTGGTTATTAGACCATCATCAAATAAGGGTACAAACCATAAGATAACAAATAACATTGTCTTTAAAAAGGATCAACATATCATAGCCTAGATCTAAGCTTAAGCAGGGCTAATGAGATTAGAATCTCGATTATGTCGTTACGAGCAGTTCCTCCATCTTCTCACATGATCCTTAGCCAAACAGGATCCATGTCTTTAAAAATCACACGAATCAGGTCTTGTGCTATTACCTTAGTTGGCTCTATATGCATCCTTGTCTAGGGTGGCTAAACCGCGTAGATATTCGTAATGATAAGGGAAAACATAAATAAAGAGGGGTAAGTCTAAGACTTAGTAGTTGTTAACACAAATAATGTCCATGTTAGTTTAGTAATGAACTCTAATGTTTTTGTAAAACATATGACAATTTTATCATGACAGTTTATATTATGTGTGATATAGATATACAGTATATGCATATGATATAGAGTAACAATCATAATTCAATAGTATGGTTTATTCGAGATATTACCTTTTCTTAGTAGTGTTGGCGCTGTTCCGAGAGACTTGTAGTACAATGCCTGTGCCCCAACCATTGCATGCTACTGTATATAACACTAGTGGCATGACTGAGTCCGACCTCGGGTAGCCCACACCGCTAATGATGTCTGTCTTGTAGTGACCGCTCATTAAGGCTGCGTTGGCTATGAACAACCATTGGATCCAAGACGCATATAACATACGTATTTGATCATAAAGTTAACATATATAGTAAGCCCATGATCATTATACTGCATGTACCGGTGTACCATGTCATACGATGCAAATTATCTTATTTATATTTTACATGCATACTTTTACAAGTATCACTTTATTAACATATTCAGTACAATGTTTTCACAAAATGATCGATTTTATGTGCAACAAGTATAAATTGTGAGAGTTGTAAATATGCATGTTTTCTTGGTACATAAAATAGTCGTTCAGTGCATGAAAAATAACATTGAGTATTATGTGAGTTAAAAACTCACTTGGGTCGTAACATGTCTTCGAGAATTCCAAACGATCTGGGTTCTCTAAATCCTTGGAAAACCTTCTATCAATCATTTTCTAACAAAACAATTCTAAAATAAGGAAAACAATAGCTATTGGATGGCTAGTGAAAATAAAGTGCCCTGTCACATTCTGAACCGTACGTCTGTTGTGATATTTTGGACCATACATTCGGTCTTGAAATAGTACGTCCGCTCCAATGTTTTCAAGGAAAACCTCATTTTTACCACTCGTCCTCCTATTTTCCAAACCAACTCCTAAGACTAACAAAGGGCTCCTAAGGCCTCATAAGTTGAAATGAAACCTCCATGTGATGCGATCATGTTAAGTTAACAAAGTGCTAACGTAAACAAGATTTAATTATAACTAGGCTAAAACTACAACTAACAATACAAGACAAATTGAGCAGCATAACAATGTAATTTAAGAGTTAGGTAACCGAGCGTTGCCTCCTTGAAGCAAAGCATCAAAGTTCCTCTTCCGGTAGCACCGAAACACACAAAACACTCACAAATACTCACAAAAACAGTCTACAGGCAGCCTGTGGGCAAAGAGAGGCGTGAAAAACGAAGAGGGGTAGAGGAGTATTTATAGGGAAGGGATGCTACCAACTCCCTGAAAAGTAGCAGACGTCCGCCCAACCCTAGCGTATGTCCGGTACTTTTATATACAGCGGTCCAAAGGCTGTCCCATACTTTTAGGTATCATCTAAAGGGTATTCCAAAAAGTAGCGTATGTCTGTGTACTTTTGAGCTTACGTTTGTGTACTATTCGCAGAGTATGTCTGTCAACGTACGTTCGGTGGTCACTCACCGTATGGTTGCACTACGAACAATAGCGTACGTTCGGTATTTTTGCATACGTCTACACAAAAGACTAGTGTACGTTCGCTTAACCTAGCGTATGTCCGTCCAAAGGTCCAAAATGCCTCTCTTGTGCCCTTAGTGACCCAAAACCCAAATTAATCTCCTTAACTAAGTTATTTAAGCTTAGTTAATTATTTGGATTGTTACATCGGCCCTCTTGAAGTTTGGCTCATTGGACCGTTAGTTTGGTGCGCTGATCTGATAACTGCCAAAGTGTGCTCATTTTTTTTTTTTTGGGAAAAGAAGAAGAAACGGTCCATGTAGTTCGGTGCGTTGATCTGATAACTACCCAGGTGGGCTCAATTTCTCTTTATTTTTGGGCCAAGTCGACCCTTTTTATGTTTTGGCCCTAATCGGCCCTGGCCCATTGTTGGCCCTCTTGTTTGGCTCATTGGACTGTTAGTTCAGTCCATCGATCTGATAACAGTCCAAGTGGGCTCATTAAGAAACGGTCCAATTAGTTCGATTCGTCGATATGATAACTACCCAAGTGGGCTCATCTTCTTTTTATTTTTGGGCCAAGTCGGCCCTTTTTATGTTTTGGCCCTAGTCGGCCTTGGCCATTGTCAGCCCTCTTGAAGTTTGGCTCATTGGACCATTAGTTTGGTGCGCCGATCCGATAACTGCCCAAGTTGACTCATCTTTTTTTTTTTTGGGCCAAGTCGGCCTTTTTTATGTTTTGGCCCTAGTCGGCCTTGGCCCTCTTGAAGTTTGGTTCATTAGACCGTTAGTTTGGTGCGCCGATCTGATAATTGCTCAAGTGAGCGCATTTTCTTTTTATTTTTGGGCCAAGTTGACCCTTTTTATGTTTTGGGCCTAGTCAGCCCTAGCCCATTGTCGGCCCTTCTAAAGTTTGGCTCATTATCAGCCCTAGCCCGTTGTCGGCCCTTTTGAATTTGCATTCACCAACTGCTATTTGCCACTATCGTTGGCTGCCCAGTAGCCTTTTATCTCCTTTGGCGTAGTCTCCACCATCTACGGCTCGTTCTTGGCTCCTGCCACCGTCGTCATCTTTGTTTTGAATTTCAAATTCAAGGTTCCAAAATATTCCACCTTGAGTTTGAGGGAGAATGTTAGAATATACAGATGCGTATTTCATAATTATGTTAATATCAAATATTCTCTATTTATGAGTGGATTGTAATCAAATCAAGGGGATTTGATTATTATACTTGTATTTAGACACTATCCTATAAACAAGGACCTTTGTATTGTAGACAAATCAAGTTGATGAGCACAATGTAGCCCTTAGGTATTTATTCTGAGATGTGGACGTAGGTGTCTAACACCGAACCACCCGTATATTTTTGTGTTTATTTTATATCTTGCTTCCGCTCATATTTCTGCATCATCATTATTTCAACATGGTATCAAAACTATTTCAACAAATAGAATGAATAGGAGTAATGTTGCCAGCCTGCTATTTGATTGCTCAATGCTGATGATGATTGATGATTTCCTATGTAATTTTGGTAAATGGTGGCATTCAAGTTTATAGATTACAGTATCATTACAGTTTTAAGCTTGGGTTATCTGCTTGTTTCCCATTCTATCTTGTAAGAGTTTGAAATGGGACTTTTTTTTTCCTGCTGCTAAATAATCTATGCACGATGCCAATCTTTGCCAAAGTTGAACGGCTGTATACTAATTTTTGATTGATCTGCCATTATAGACAGGATGCCTGTTATTTTGGGTAATAAGGAATCAACCGATACATGGCTAAATGGTTCTTTATCTTCAAAGTTTGATAATGTGCTTAAGCCATATGAAGATCCAGATCTAGTAAGAGCTTTCTAAATATAAGAAGTATCAGCTTTTTTTATTTTCACATTTGCCACTTTTAAGCATGCCTGGTACAAAATATTACATTATTTCTTGTTTGCCTATCTCCAGGTGTGGTACCCAGTAACTCCTGCAATGGGTAAGTCGTCTTTTGACGGACCACAGTGCATTAAAGAGGTGAGGCTAGTCATCCTTTTCCTTAATGTGATGTATTTTTATCATATGGAGATTAAATTATCAATATTAGAGGTCCAAAAATGACACGTAAAAGGGTTAATTTCACTAAATATGTTCACAGTCCAGGGTACATAAATCATGAGAAGATTTGATAAGGTGTTTCATTCAGCAGCAACGATTGATATATTCTTATTCTAGTGGTACACAAGGAAAGTTTTGCTATTTTTTCTTCTCTCCCTCTCTCTCTCCCCGTTTGGTCTTGCATAAACTTTTGTAGAGGGAAAGTCGAACCCTGATTGGATGACCAGGGTTAATAATAAGAGACCCAATTTTGACTGGGTGTCAATTTATTGGTAACATTGGCGTCCGTTTTCTTTCTTTCTTTTTAATTTAAGTATTGACTAGTAAGCAATATAATTTTTTGTTTTTGGGTAAATTACACTTTATCACCCTAAACTAACACTGCATTCTCAAATACTTCACCAAACTCCAAATCACTATAACTCTCCTCTTAAATTGAAGTTTCAATTTATTTGCCCCTTTGTCAATTTAGCCGTTAATTTGAATGGAAAGTTCAAATTAGGGCATTTTAGTATTTCATGTGACATAACGTTTTCCATCTGAATTAACGGTTGAACTTGATTGAGGGGGGAAAAAATGAAATCAAAACTTTGGTTTAGGGGGTGAGTAGAGATTTGGAGTTTGGTAGTGTATTTGAGACTAGGGTGATGAAGTGTAATTTGCCCTTCTCTTTTTTTCCCTTACCTGTCGCCATTTTACTTGGTTTTCTGAAAAAAAACCATGAAACTTGTTTCATGTTAGATTCTTTTATTTTTTGTTTTGTTTGTATACACTTAGTTCTTGATTTATGACACATGGAAGCCTCTAATTGTGGTTGTACCATCTTTATACAGATACAGCTGAAGACTGAGGTGAACAATCCAATCTCCAAGTTTTTCTCTACGAAGAAAACTAAAAGAGAAGAATTAAACTTAGAGGTGGAAAACTCTTGTGCCGAATCTTTCGAGACTTTCAAGACTGATCAGTCAAAAAGCATGAAAAAAGAGCGTAACACTGAGGGCAACACACCAATTTTATCCTTTACTGAAGGAGACCAAGGCTCAAAATCTACCATCATACATTCTCAAGACAGTACAGCTAAGTGCCAAATGAAGTGGGACAATGGGGAGTTTCAAGCTGATTCAGAGCCAATAACTGATGAAACTATCAAGCTGTGCTCAACTCCAGCAAGGAAGAAGAGGAACCTGAAGAGTGCTAGTGATAAACAACCCACCCTGTTTTCCTACTTTGGGAAAAACTAGTGGTTCCCTGTGCATATTCTGCAACATGTACATAAATGTTATGGATTTTGTTCTACTGTTGGAAGATAGAGATGATAATTTTGGTAAAAGCTGCTTACATTCTGTTCTGCAGGGAAAGGAAGTTTGATCTGTTAAATCTTAAATTTCCAGTGGCCTTTTGAAATTACAGTTTGTTTTTTTTTTTTTTTTTTTTTGCCCCCTTTTTCTAATTTTGCTGAGAAATTATACATTTCCTGCTTTCATTAGGCGCCTAGTGATTTGCATCTCATTTGGACTGATGGTCCCATCCACAGGAATGACAAGGATGCCATGGGTCTCCCAAATGCAAAGGCAAGAGAAAATTGGATTTTTCAGTGCAAGTGCAATTGTATGGTAAGTGATGGAAAAGTCCATATTATCATCCAAGTAGACAAGCATGGCTGTTTAATGCTTTTTTTTTAGTTGAAAAAGGCAGGGTGTTTGAGAGATAAATATTGATGTTTACAGCTTACCCAATGTTAGGCAACTAGAATGCTTTCAAATTTTGTGCTTTGTTTCCATCCTACGCTCCCAATTACTCTCTAGCCTCGCATTCATTTACACCCGATAATGTTGGGGTTATACGTAATCCCGAAGGACCTATTTTTCACTTGATTAACTATGGAAGCACTCAGCATGACAAATCTCTGATGATGGATCACACTTGCTAGTTGGACTCCATCCCAAGCCCAATACTGAGCTATGTCTTATCTAGGAGGGGTAAACAAAACAAGGCTACTTGTGAACATACTCAGGCTCGACTTGATTAAACTCGACTTATGCATGACTTGATTATTAAGTGGGTTTGTTTATGAATACGATGCTAGGCTCGATTATTAAACAATAGGAAAAAAAATACAAAAAAGCTTTTAAACTATCAGTTGTTTGCTATATAACTCCCCAATGTTCAAAAGGTACTAAAGTAACCATCTAAATTACTAAAATGTATTCAATAGGGGTATTATAAGAATATAAAAAAATAAGTAGCATTTTTGATACATTTTAGTAGTTTGGGGGCTACTTTAGTGCCTTTTAAACATTGGTGGGCTATATTGCAAATAATTGGTAGTTTAGGGGTTTTTTTTTATTTTATATTTTTCCCTAAAGAATATATACTTGTATAAACTCTACTTGACTTGGTTAAGTAAACAAATATGAATTATTGTCACTAGATCATATTATCTTATAAATATGTAAGCATGAATTTAGTAACAAATAATCAATATATGATATGTAACAACAATTCATTGGTTACATGTATATTGAGTGGTAAAAAAGTGAATAGTATCAATACTTAATCATATTATCTAATGACATTTTCGATACTTAATCATATTATTTATATAATATAATAGGACCATATGATCATATAAAAATCTAATCTAGTTTGGAGGGAATTTTTATCTTAAAATAAATTCTTTTTGTCTCTTTCAAAACTGGAAGTTCCTTTCAACATTAAATCAAGAAAATCTGAAGGGTGTAGGGATTTGAACTTGTCCCCTCATGCCACTCCAACCTTTAACCATTAAAATTTTAAAAAATAAAGATTTTATAGGTTCCTAATTTATGATCCATAACTCATTCTAATATAGGCCCAAATAGATGGGCCTTTACAATCTAAGCCCAAGACTTTGAGCACACTTAAGGCCTAACTTATTTCTAAAACGAGGGTTAGTTACATTTTCACTTTAATATACAAGGATAGGGAGGTTTATTGTTCATTATAAAAATATACCAAAAAATGAAAAAGAAGCTAAATTGTAACTAGCACTGTAACACCCCAATGAAATCAATTAATTGGTAATTAATTTCACAATTCGCCTCTTAGCCTTATTCCTCTCGTAATTCAGAGATCTCATCATCTCCGAGGAGTGACTACAAGAAAGACTTTAACTAAAAGACAGAGATAATAATAATTTCAAACAACAATCATAACAACCAGAGTGAAATTAAAAACATCATAAAAAGAAAAGTCGTCCAATGTATCAATTAGAGACCCATCATAAAATATAATATAGATTACTTCTACTTGTTCTAGAGAAAATTAAAGCATATGCTTAACAAAATATAACATAAAGATAATCTTGATCATCTCCTGACGAATAGATTAGTCAGCATCCCAAATGGACTTGAGCCAGATAGGGTCTAGCTGTAACACCATGAAAACTTAATTAGCTGGTAACTAAATTATCAATCATCTCCTAGACTTATGTACAAAACTGATAAGTCCATAGGGATCTATTTTCCTCAATCAGAGTAATTACGCAGGGAAAGTCCCTCGATTTTATTTTTATATGTAAGCATTTATTATTACAATCAAAGCATTACTAAAACCTCAGTATAAGTTGAGTCGTCAATTATACATGATACTTACGTCACAGACTATATGCTAATGTGCTCATGATAATTCAACTCAAAACAAGTAAAGTCTCTCTTGCCCAAAAATAAGTCATAGGACTCAGAGTCCTAATGAAATGATCATGTGTTCAACAATTTAAACAAGCCAATGAAGTGCAAATCATAGTTACAGCTTAACTCATATTTAACAACAACATAGCAATTTTTTTTTTTTTTTTGAAACAAATAGCCAAACTAAAAAAAAAAAAAACAAACAGATAGTGTGCCCTTGAATTACACATTGTCCTCAATGTATAATATAGAAATACATTACCAGAAGGAAAGAAACATATGAGTGTGAAAAAGGCAGGGCGTCCCTCAAACTTAAACACCAGATCACCTATCATAAAACTTACAGTAATATTTCCTCACAGAGATGAGCATCATAAGATTAATTGCTGTAAGGAAAAAACAAAAATAAAATGACAAGAAATAAAATGAACAAGGAAAAAGAAATCGTGACTTGAGTTGTAAAGGTGCTTTCCTTGATTATTTGGATGTCCAATCAATCCCTTCAACCATTTCTTCTTTAAAACTTCATAACACTCAAGAAGAGTGTTTCACCATCTTAGGTAGCTCACTTGTTTGCTTAGAAGGATTTTCTTAGGACGATGGCTCCTAGATTTGCGCACTTGTGTGCATAAGTCCTTGAGAATTTTGGCATAAGATAGCTCTTTGGGACATTTAGGAAATGAAACTTGGGGTTCATAATGTGTCTTAAGTGGGAAAGTGATGCAGGAAGGAGTTTTAGTACTTACTTCCCTATCATTGGATAGATTTAGATTTGTCTAGTTCGAGATGCATATCTTGTAATAATTTCTTCACTCTCAAGTGTGGTGGTGGCTTGGACATGCTCACAATAAGAATTCCTGGAATCATCCTCATCAATCATGTAGTGTTCTTTAGCCATGAGTTGACTTTGAAGCTCTTCTTCCTCGTTGTTATCCTCTATGCTCTCATTGTCCCAATATTGATTTATTGGGTCAAGTTGATGTTCAGTTGGATATTCACTAGGGCTGGCAAAACGGGTGACCTGACACGACCCGTTTATGACCCGGTTGACCCGCGACCCGTTTAGGCCAAACCCAAGCACGACCCGTTTAACTAAACGTGTCAGGGCTCTAGACACGACACGACCCGTGAAATTTCATGGGTCACCCGACACGACACGCGAACCCGTCTAAACTAAATGGATTTGATGGGTCACGGGTCACCCGACACGACCCGTGACCCATTTAAGGGTTCACGGGTCGAGTCTAACAGGTCAACACGACCCGTTTAGCTTAAAATGCTTTTTTAAAAATTAAAAAAAAAAATTGAAATAATAATTTTATCAATTCATCTCTTAAAATTAAATTCCTAGTTGGCTAACATCAAATCAAACCACATCATTACAATTTACAATTTACAAAACAAAACAAACACTTAATAAGCCTAATTGGCTAGCACAAAACAAACACTTAATAAACAAAACAAAACAAGCACCAAATCAAATCAAATCAAACAAACCACATCATTACAATTTACAAAATAAACTCCTAGTTGGCTAGCACCAAATCACTTAATAAGCCTAATTGTCTAATAAAAACAAACAAACAAACAAACAAAACAAACCACATCATATCATCATTACAATTTACAAATTACAAATACAATTTGGGTTCCCACTTCCCATATTGTCCACTCCTGAGTCTTGATCTTAAATCTTGATTCCTTGAACTTGAATAACCCACAAGTATGCTCATTTTAGCATGTTCCTGATGAACCTGGAATCTCAAAAATTCGAATGTTACGGAAACTGACACTATCTAATGTCATAACATCATCATCATCTTCTTCTTTTTCTTCTTTACCCACATTCATTAAATTTTGTTCTACATCAAAAGAGAAGAAATTAAATATGCAAATTAGGTTTTAACTTTTAAGTGTTTTACCATTTTTTTAATTTTTTTTTCTTTAGGTTAAAAAAAAAAACTTAAACGGGTCTGGCGGGTCATCCGCGGGTGACCCGTGACACGACCCGTTTAAGTAAAGATAAATGGGTCGTAAACGGGTCAACCCGTTTACGACCCAAACCCGCTTACAGTAAACTCAAACCCGCTAATTTCGTGTCGTGTTCGTGTTGGGTTCATGGGTCGTGTCAGAATTGCCGGCCCTAATATTCACTCCCACTTTGGCCAATTCATTCTTCCAACCCTGTGATAGCTTGAGTGTTGGCATCTTTGGTCTCTTGCGTGGATTGGTCAATTAGTTGCATGAAGGATTTGAGTTTTCAAACGAAGATTGTTGTGGAGGATAGTCTTAAGATAAAGGATGGAAAGATTGGTTATCGAACTGCGGATATTTAGGATGGTGCAAGTCATAAGAGTGGGGAGCATAATTTCCCATAGCTTGAGCTTGCCACGAGAAATCAGAATAGTTGCTCCATTCCATGTTGTAAAGATTGGAATTTGATTCAAACTCTTGGCTAGTGAAATTGGTGTTCCATTGCTCAAATGAAAAATAAAAAAAATTGTACAATGGATGGACAATTTCTTACATGGTGATAAGGATTAGAACAATATGAACATGGTTCATTTTGTGTGTAAGTGAGGAAAATGGGTATGGGCAAACCTAGTTGCTATGAGTTGGTTTGCTCTATTAGATAAGACATCGATCTCAGCAGTTAGATCCATAGAGTTACATTCATCAAAAAGACCTTCAATCTTTTGAGAATTTGTAAATTGTGCCCTACCACTAGTTAAAACATGTTGTGTAACACCCCGGTCCCATATTGGGAAGATGAGAAAAAGCCCACATAGAGTAGGTGGTTTATAAAGATAGTCATGAGTGCTAAGTCCCACATTGCCTAATTACTAGGTGAAACTGGGCTTTATAATGAATTATAGGTGATCGTACCAAAAATAGTACTCGCCAATTGCACGAGTCGATTGTAATAGAGTGGATGTGCAAGTGCGAGTGTCGAACCCACAGAGAATTGGTTTTCTAAAAATCAATTTCAAATGCCTAAACTAAAAATACCTTAACCTAGTCCCAACATCAAACAGGTAACGTGCAGAAAATAAACTAAGCTAAAAATGCAATAAAATAAAGAAATAAAAAATAACTAAATCCCAAATCAACCTCACAATAAATTAATTAATATATAAACATGCTAATTCACACATCCATCATTCAATTAGGCTAAAATGTATGTTCTATTCTCACAATAGTGCACACATCCATCGTACGGCCTAGCTCTACGCATGTTCTTTTGCCCTTTACGAAATCTAGTCTAATCATTTGATGTATTAACCCATAAGCAGTCACGGATGTTGAGTGAGATCGAATCATCCGATGTGTCGCTGATTTACAATGGATATTGACTCGGTTGAACCATCCAATGTAACTTGGATAAATCACAACAAATATTGGACGGAAAACGATCCATAAACAACAACTAATCACAATCTTGTCACGAGATTGTAATTGAACCGAACAAATGTTAAATTAAAAGACAAAAAATATAAACTAAACATGAAAATATATAAACAAATCTATAGTGAGGGAAATAAGAGACAAAAGTGAAACAAAATGAAAACATTTAAATAAAATTGACGTTTAGGAGTGTTTACAATGAAGAATAGTGAGATTTTGAGCCACTGAGGGCGCCTCAACCTGTCTCCCAAGCGTAATTAAAACCCTACACAAAATGTTCTATTTATATGAGAAAAATAGGGTTGCTGCCAGGTCAGGTGCGCTCGATCACATAGGTTGCGTTCGATCTCACTGCGCTTGATCGCGTGGTGTGTGATCGATCGCGCGTAACCGCTCTTGGAATTCCACGGCGCAGGCATGAAGCGATGGCGGCTAGGGCGACGCGTGAAACACGGTCTACGTGGAGTGCGCTCGATCGCTGCTCATGCGCTCGATCGCATAGGCATTCGAGCGCTGCTTCCCGTATTCGAGCGTAGGCGCGCTCTGCTTGTGGTGCGCTCGAGCGCAGATGTAGTGCAATCGAGTACACTAATAGGGGCTTCACACATTTAAGCTCAATTCTTCCCTTTAAGCCACGTCTTCACAACAAGGACCTACAGCACAACAAAACACTAAAATAAACTAAAGCATTAGATATTAACAAAGCTAAGAGCCTAACGAATATAAATTAAGGGGTCCAAATAGGCATTTTTAGGCACTCATCAAATACCCCCAAACTTACATTTTGCTAGTCCCTTAGCAAAACAAAATGAAAAAAAAAACACAATTAAAACAAAAATATAAGTCCGCTTTCGTGGGAGAACGGCTGCATTGAGCATATGCAACAAGCCTTTTAAACGTCTAGGAGTTCCCTAGAGGACGAGTGAAGTCTCGTGAGGGTTTTTTCAGGAATGACACCCACAAACTATTATTTGTTACTATGTTATTAATGGACAAAGCCTTTCACACAAACACATGGTTCACACATCATTAGCAAATTTAACATATTGAACATACAAACCACATCATCCAGGCATCCAAACATCATTTCACTCAAGGTTGGAAAATCGAGACAACACATGCTCCATAAAGTGCAAAGTGTACTAACAACAAGATCATGGGGTTTCAATTATTCTCAAAACGTGTATTCCCAAAAATCATAGGAAATGCAATGTGATTAAAATAACTGAGGCTTGAATTGAAAAATGCAATTTTTTGTGTAGGTTGTGCAATGTTGACTCCCTTAAGCTTCTAAATAACTTATGTAACGAGCGTTGGGCCAATCACTCCCAAACCAGGCGGTTTTAGGGCACTAGATGTAGAGACATCCCTAGGGACTTAATTACTTAAGTAAAAAAGAGCTACGAAGCCTAACTAGCCATACAATATTTTAGTTGGAACTTCTCATCTTTTGACGCGAACACTCATTGCTTGGCCAGGCAAGAGGTCCGGTTACTCAAAGAGAAACTCAACTTATGATTTTTTTTTTGATTTTTTTTTATTTACAGCCAAGGTTTATCATCACACATCACATCAACCAACGAATCTCAAGAAGAACACTCCTCAAATCTAATTTCATACCCCACAGACCCTATGCTAGTGTGCATGTGAAATATCGATCAAACAAGTGGGGTCACTCTAATCCAACACATGAATCAAAAACTGGGATTTCTAATGATAGGCAATGTTCAAAAACGTTAAACACACCAATGACATGCATTTTATAGTTACGATATAAGTTGTGCCCAATCAAAAACATAGCAACAAACAAAAAGAAAAAATTTTATATACAGGCAAAAACAAATATATACAGACAAAAACAACCAAAAAATAGACAAAATGTTTGTCCACACCCCCAAACTTAAATGACACATTGTCCCTAATGTGGCAAGAAATACATTACAGTGGGATGAGAAACCGAAACATGCCAAGGCCAAGGCGCCTCGAACTTGAACATCAAAACACAAAGACTAACGAATCTTTTCTCAAAGATCAGACATTAAAGGTTAATTGCTGTTAGAAACAAAAGAAAACAAAAAGACAAGAAATAAACAAAAAGAAAATGACTAAAAAAATAATAATAATAATAAAGTGCGGAAAATAAAAAGTAACAAAACCGCGCCTACCCCGCTCATATGGGTGTCCAACCAATCCCTTCCATCCTTTTTTCTTTAGAAAATGATACCCCTCTGGAAGGATGTTCCGCCATCTTATGTAGTTGTCCTTGTTTCGAGGGATCCACTTAGGAACACGGTTCCTAGGTTTGTGATTTTCTGTGTGTGAATCCTCAAAGATTGCTACATAAGATGGCTCTTCGAGACATTGGAAAGATGAAATTTGTTGTGTCTCGAGAGGGATTGTAATTAAGGAGTGAGCTTCAATACTCTTTTCCTTGTCATTGGGCCAATTTGAAATTGGCGGGGGCTCACTTTGCTCCTCCATTTCTTCTTCTCCATTTTCAGTTAGCATCTCAGGAGCGGAATCCAATAAGGCCTTAACTTGCTCATGTACTACGTCAAGGTCCAAATCAAACTCAAATTGAGCAAAGCTCTCTTCCAAAGGATCCTCCAAACTTGGCTCTCTAAACCTCACAGCTTGCTCGAGGAACTCAGGGTCCTCTAAGCTACACTCACTTGCAATTTCATCTCCAATTTCCTCATTAACAAGTATGGTGGTGGTTTGGGCATTTTCAAGTGCAGACTTGTTAACATCAGTCATGTAATGATTAATGAAAGGGCAATCATCAAACTGGTGAGAATGATGATAATAATATTCACATAACTGATGAGGTATGTGAGTGAGAGAAAGCTGGGTATGGGCATGTCTGGCTGCCATGAATTGGTTTGCCCTCTCTTCAAAGTCATCGATATGAGCAGTTGGAAAATGTTGCTCTAATGACTCTTGGGGAGGATGAGCCATCTCATGACTTTGAATCTCCTCTTCCTCCATTATGTTGAATTCGGCAACTAGATGACCAAACTGTCCTTCCAACCTTGCAATTGCTTCAGTGTTTACCACAGTGGCATCTATGACTCCATGACAAGGTTGGTTGATTGTTTTCCTAAACGTCTCGAGTGTGTCTTCTAAAGATGGTTCATGCGACGCAGGAATGGTGGGTTGGCCAACTAGTTTCATGAATTCCTTAAGAGTGTCTTCCAAGGAAGATTTCTCAGGAGGATAGTCATATGATGAATGGGAAGAAACATGGTTTTAACCTGCGAATATTGTGGTGGTGCGTTCGTCAACTTGAGAGCAAAATTTTCCGTAGCATGATCGTGCCACGAAAAATCAGAATGGTTGCTCTAGTTCGGGTTATAAAAATTTGAGTTTGATTCACACCTAGGACTGGAGAAACTGGTGTTCAACTGCTCATTTGAAAAATTAGAAAATTGTCCCCAATGTGGACAATCACCTAAACTATGGCAAGGGCTAGAACAGTGTGAACACAGTTCCTGTGGGTGAAAATTGTTAGGGGAAACATCATAAATATCAAACGGAAGACTCATGCTTCACCCAAACAGTTTAACATGCAAATTCCCACAAAAACAATGGTTCCAATTTACAAAAATAAAAATAAAAAAACTAAACAAAAACTATCAAAAATGTACTAAACAAATATCTAACAAAATAACAAACTAATTAATCAAATTAAAAATAAACTAGCAAAAACAAGAAACAGCAATAAAGAACTAAAAACAGGCAGAAACAATAAATAAATAAAGAAAATCTAATAAGTAAAAAGAATAAAAAAAAAAATTAGACTTAGGCGCACTTGGTATGTTGGTGCCGATCTTGTGATGCCGAGCCGCAGTACCATGCTCGAGCGCATAAGAAATATGTGCGTCGATACAAAGTGCGCTCGATCACCACAAGAGTGAGATCGATCGCACAAGTGCACTGTGCCTGGTCAAAAGGCTGCGCTCGCACGCAACTATGTAATATTCGAGCACAGGCATGCAATTGTGTTGTGAATGGTGCAACTACGCTCGATCGCAGAAGATGTGCGATCGAGCGCACTTACAGGGTGTGATTTTCCAGAAACCTTGACCAGACTACGAAACAGCCACAGTAAACACTATAAATTTTTTTTTGATTTTTTTCTACACAAAAGCATGAAACAAATAAAATAATTGCTGAAATTAAATAACTAGTAGAAAGATAAAATTAGTCTAAGCAACAAAGTTAATTCTAACAAAACACTGATTCCCCGGCAACGGCGCCAAAATTTGATCATACCAAAAATAGTACTCGCCAATTGCACGAGTCGATTGTAATAGAGTGGATGTGCAAGTGCGAGTGTCGAACCCACAGAGAATCGGTTTTGCTAAAAATCAATTTCAAATGCCTAAACTAAAAATACCTTAACCTAGTCCCAACATCAAATAGGTAATGTGCAGAAAATAAACTAAGCTAAAAATGCAATAAAATAAAGAAATAAAAATAACTAAATCCCAAATCAACCTCACAATAAATTAATTAATATATAAACATGCTAATTCACACATCCATCATTCAATTAGGCTAAAATGCATGTTCTATTCTCACAATAGTGCACACATCCGTCGTACGGCCTAGCTCTACGCATGTTCTTTTGCCCTTTACGAAATCTAGTCTAATCATTTGATGTATTAACCCATAAACGGTCACAGCGGATGTTGAGCCGAGATCGAATCATCCGATGTGTCGTTGATGACAATGGATATTGGACTCGGTTGAACCATCCGATGTAACCCGAATAAATCACAACAAATATTGGACGGAAAACGATCCATAAACAACCAATCACAATCTTGTCACGAGATTGTGATTGAACCGAACAAATGTTAAATTAAAAGACAAAAAATATAAACTAAACATGAAAATATATAAACAAATCTATAGTGAGGGAAATAAGAGACAAAAGTGAAACAAAATGAAAACATTTAAATAAAATTGACGTTTAGGAGTGTTTACAATGAAGAACAGTGAGGTTTTGAGCCACTGAGGGCGCCTCAACCGGTCTCCCAAGCGTAATTAAAACCCTACACAAAATGTTCTATTTATATGAGAAAAATAGGGTTGCTGCAAGGTCAGGTGCGCTCGATCGCGTAGGCTGCATTCGATCTCACTGCGCTCGATCGCGTGGTGTGCGATCGATCACGCGTAACCGCTCTTGGAATTCCACGGCGCAGGCATGAAGCGATGGCGGCTAGGGCGACGCGTGAAACACGGTCTACGTGGAGTGCGCTCGATCGCTGCTCATGCGCTCGATCACATAGGCATTCGAGCGCTACTTCCCGTGTTCGAGCGCAGGTGCGCTATGCTTGTGGTGCGCTCGAGCGCAGATGTAGTGCGATCGAGCACACTAATAGGGGCTTCACACATTTAAGCTCAATTCTTCTCTAAGCCACGTCTTCACAACAAGGACCTACGGCACAACAAAACACTAAAATAAACTAAAGCATTAGATATTAACAAAGCTAAGAGCCTAACGAATATAAATTAAGAGGTCCAAATAGGCATTTTTAGGCACTCATCAATAGGGAAGCTCCAAATTGACTAGTCCTTTTGGGGTAATAGCGCAGATGTGGGTAGCACTTTTCCTTGGGTTGTTACAGTATAGTATTAGAACGAGTGGAGTCATTGGACATGAGTGCTAAGTCCCACATTGCCTAGTTACTAGGTGAAACTGGGACTTAGCACTCATGACTTTCTTTCTAAATCACCCACTCTATGTGGGCTTCTTCTCATCTTCCCAATATGGGATCGTGGTGTTACAAACACCCCCTCTTAAATTTCTGACGTCCTCGTCAGGGCTACGTCATGTAGTGCTCTAATACCATATGACCTGGCGTTACTAGGTGGCTCTGATACCATTTGTAACACCCCACCTCAATAACACACAATATTGTTTGCTTTTGGTTCTCCCAAACTAGACTCCCCAGGAGGTCACCCATCCTAGTACTACTCTTGCAGAAGCACGCTTATCACAGCTTTAAAACGCGTTGTTGTCATTAAGGGTGTAAGTATACATATAAACACATCCTCATCTCTATACCCTTTGTAACACCCCGATCCCATATTGGGAAGATGAGAAGAAGCCCACATAGAGTGGGTGATTTAGAAAGAAAGTCATGAGTGCTAAGTCCCAATTTCACCTAGTAACTAGGCAAAATGTGGGACTTAGCACTCATGACTTTCTTTCTAAATCACCCACTCTATGTGGGCTTCTTCTCATCTTTCCAATATGGGATCGGGTACTAGGTGAAATTGGGACTTAACACTTATGACTTTCTTTCTAAATCACCCACTCTATGTAGGGGCTTCTTCTTATCTTTCCAATATGGGATTGGGGTGTTACAAACTCCTCCTCTTAAATTCCAGACGTCCTCGTCAAGGCTACGTCATGTAGTGCTCTAATACCACATGACCTGGCGTTACTAGGTGACTTTGATACCATTTGTAACACCCCACCCCAATGACATACAATATTGTCCACTTTTGGTCCTCTTAAACTAGACTTCCCAGGAGGTCACCCATCTTGGTACTACTCTCGCGAAGCACGCTTAACTGCGGAGTTCTGATAGGATCATGACCATCACGACTTTAAAACGTGTTGTTATCATTAAGATTGTAAGTATACATATAAATACATCCCCATCTCCATATCCTTTGTAACACCCCGATCCCATATTGGGAAGATAAGAAGAAGCTTACATAGGATGGGTGATTTAGAAAGAAAGTCATGAGTGCTAAGTCCCATATTTCCTAGGTACTAGGTGAAATTGGGCTTTATAATGAATTCTAGGAAAGCTTCAAATTGACTAGTCCTTTTGAGGTGATAGCGCAGATGTAGCTAGCCGGTCCCATATTGGGAAGATGAGAAAAAGCCCATATAGAGTAGGTGGTTTATAAAGATAGTCATGAGTGCTAAGTCCCACATTACCTAGTTACTAGGTGAAACTGGGCTTTATAATGAATTCTAGGGAAGCTCCAAATTGACTAGTCCTTTTAGGGTGATAGCGCAAATGTGGCTAGCGCAGATGTGGCTAGCGCTTTTCCCTGGGTCGTTACACCACCTATGTTTGGGACTCACCAACACCCAACCCTATTCTTCTTTTATGTTCTCCTATGGGCATGTAGGGATTGGATTGTCTACATGGGATAGGTTTTTGCATAGAATTGTGAACCTAGTGTTGATAAGGATTTTCCGTGCAGGACGATGGTATGGACATGAGCCAGTGAGGCCGCTTCCTTTTTTGCACACCTGTGACAGCCGTCAGGCCCATGATCCATTTCAAGACGCCCAAGGTATTGAGTCCAATCCAAAGGTGGTGATGGAGGGTGTGAGGACTGATAAGTGCCAAAATATTTATATGTTAGCCCTTAATTTACATTTGTTAATTTCTTAGTTTTTGTTATTTTATTTCATTTTTGTGTTTTCTGTGTTTTTGTAGCTCATGGAAATAAAAGCGTTTATAGAAAAGTTCCAAGCTTAAACGGCAATTTGGGAAGGCTTAGAAGATGTGGTTAAGTTTAACCAACTAAAGGAAGGGATTAAATTGGAATTTATCAAATTGGAGCAAAATCGGATTGGATCCAAATTTGGATTCTGCACATGTCTTGCTGTTTTGGCCATAACTTTTAGCTCAAATATCGAATTGATATGATTCCAATGGCATTGGAGAGCTAACTCAACCAGCTACAAATCATTAGGAAATAGCATTTTCCCAATTCGGACGTGAGCTATGTCAAAATCACCCCGCAAAATAGGAACGCAATTCTAGATGAATCCTAATCCGATTTGTACTAGGATTATCACCTAATTTGACTAGGAGACATAATTCCGAATTTCCTAGGTTTACAAAGGTTTCTAGGACTCTCCTAAAGCCTATAAATAGACCTCTAAGCCTCACAATTAGAGACACTTTAATTTCATAGAGGAATTGGAGGCTACTTCTAGGAGCGGTTTTCGGTTCTTTCTTTTCCTTTTCTTTTTAGTTTTATTTTAATTATGTGTAACTAATTATTTTAGTAGGGTTGGATTGAAACCCTAATTATGTTTATTTAATATATAGGTGCTTTTGTAATAATCATATTGTGTTGCTTAGCTTAACTTGATTAATACATGTTTTATTGGAATCCTCATATGTATGTGATTGCCCATTATATGTATATAGTATGGATTAGTTAATTAAATTAATTTGGATGGCCGAGTCCTGGGTTTAATAAGAGTAACAAAATAAATCCATACCAGGTTCTTGGGTTAATCAACATGGGAAACTGGGAGTATATACCATGCCCTAGGCCTCGTGTGTTTGTTGATTTTCACCGATTTATGCTCTCTTAAAGAGAAACTTAGTATACAGCCATGCTAAATCTTTTAAGAAAGAAAATAGTTAGAGTATACACCATGCTTGATTCATTGCGTAGGGAAATCAATAGCTTAAGGAGTATACACCATGCCCTTAGGTTGGCAAACAGTAGGTATTCATAATATAATTAGAGCATTGGCATATTGTTATATTATTTGAATATGATTAGTGGTGGATATCAAAGCCCCACACTTTTATCTTTATTTTTATTTCTTTTCATAATATCAATATTGTGACGAATTGATATTTTAATTTAGAAAATTAATTCTTAGCAAAATTAACAATCCTTGTGGTATTGATCTCGTATTTGCCTGATATACTATCGTTTTGATCTTGTGCACTTGCGAGTAAAACATAGCATATATTATCTATTAATTTAGGTAGTATTTGGCACAACAAGTTTTTGGCGCCGTTGCCAAGGATTGTTTAATTTTGTTTAGAATTTTTTCTTCCTAGTTTAATTTGTTTTAATTTTTTTTCTGTCCTCTGTTTTTTTGCAGTTCTTGTTTTGCCTCTGGAGGTGCACTCGAGCGCCCATTCCTGGGCGATCGAGCTCACCAGTGCGATCGAGCGCTCATACTAGTGCAATCGATCGCACATCTAGACTGCATCACAAAAACTATTTTAATTACAGATCTGATTGCTTTTTTTTTTTTTTTTCTTTTCATGCAGGTTCATTCAAGTCTGTAACCTCGTAAGTTTTTATTTTTTTTTAATTCCCTTTTAATTTTAGTGTCTTTAGTTTATTTTTGTTTTCACACATGTCAGGAAACATTCCGACACCCCATGGACCATGTTCATATTACTATAACCCTTATCACCATGTTAGAAATTGTCCTTCAACAAGACAGTTTCCTAACTATTCTTATAGGCATATGAACACATTATTCTCTAGAGTGGGGGATGATAGCTATTTTGATTCCTACAACCTAGCATGGAGCCAATAGTTAAACATCTAATGGCAAGCTCAAGATCCTGAAATCCATGCTCCACAATTTCATGGATTGCAACCTCAATCATATTAGCAGTTCTATAATCATGCATATTCCAAAACTCAGCCCCACCACCTCCTATTGAATTTTCTGAAGAGATGTTAGATATGATGAAATCATTGATTGCAAAGACAGAGGCCCACCTCAAACAAGAAGCTGATATTCGCAAAGAAAAAGAAGAATAAACGTACCAGAAGGAGCCATCTTCCACCTATTGTCCTCCACAATGCTGAAAGGAGGAACCATCTCCACAGCTTTATGGTTAATCATATTCTTGTCTTAGCCTTAGTCTAAGGCAATCCATTTTCAAGATAGGAGCTCAAGAAGAGGAGTCATCTTCCATATATGATCATTTATATTCCTCTCCACATCAACAATATCAAGAACCACCACCTTCTCCAAAAAGGGTTGCCTTAGAAGAGGCAAGTGCTAGATTAGACAAAACGATGTCAGCTTTTCTTAGCGAAGCAGAGGATGATAGGCAAACATTTAAAAGGATAAATAATTCTATCATGCAATCATCTGAGAAGATGGATGCTCACTTTAAGCAAATAATGGATATCCTCAAAGAAGAAAAGTGTCAAGGTCAGTTGGTGGCAAATCCTAATGAGTACTACAAGGAGGATGAGTGCACTTACTATCATGAGCAAACAACCACCACACCTAGGAATGAAGAAACTGTTGAGGAGAATTTTGTGAGCCAAGTCTTGGAGATCCTTTGGGAGAGTGCTTTGATCAATTTTGTGAGCAAGTTGTGGTTGAAAATCAAGTGGATGAGAGGAAGGAGGAGCAAACTGAGGATCTAGACGAGCCACATCAGGAAAAAGAAGAGAGCACTCTCTTCTTTTTCAACATTAGCTCTTATTCCTAAAACACCAAGAGGCCAAGAGAGAAGTCTAATAAAGCTACCAAATGAGCAAATTGAGAAAATCAAGATAGAAAAGCTCATTGAGTCTTCTTCTTATTTTATTCCAGTTCATGATGAGAAATTGTTTGAGAAGACTCAGAGTGGTCCACCCCGATATATAGAAAATTGGAATCCCCTTGCAATGGGAAGACATCATTCTCTTTGGTGAAAGAGAAGAAAAGACTGGTGCTTCAAGTTTAAAGTGCCACAGTCTAGTTGAAGACGTTAAACTTAGCGCTCATGGGAAGCACCCATAGCATATCCTTTTTATTTCTTGTTTGTTTTTTTATTTTTATTTTTATTTTATTTTGTTTTTTCTTTTGTTTTCCATTTTTATTTTAGTGTTTTGTTTTTCAGGGACAAGTGTGCTTGTGTTCAAGTTTGGGGGGAATGCTTTGAGTCAAACCTATTCCAGATAGTTTCATCCATCTCCCGGGTAAGATCTTTCCATGTTTTACACACATTGGGGACAATGTGTAATTTAAGTTTGGGGGTATGGGGGACACATTTACACACACTTGGTCCCACGTTTTGTTTTTGAAAAAAAAATGTATGTTTATGTTTGTCTTGAAATTTTTGTTGATCTAAGAATTGTGATTTGACTTTCATTAGTGAGCTTAAAATTTTGAACACATGATCTGATGATAGAATTTTTAAGTTTGGTTACCTGCTTTAGACATTTGAAAATTCACATGTTTGATCTGCTCTAACACAAGCACATTAGCACATGATTTGTGGGGTATGACATGTGGTTTTGATGTGTAAGTTTCTATGTTTTGGGTGAAATTGGATGACTTGTTGGTTGGATACTTTGGCATAATTGAAAAAAAAAAAATAGCATATAAAAAAGATATAAAAAGAAAAAGTTGATGATCATTGATAAACTTTTTACTAAGTAACTGGACCTTTTGCCCCATTAAGCATTCAGTGTTCATGTTAAACAGTGAGAATTTTGATTTGGTTAAATTATAACTAGTTTAGTTTCGTAGCCTTTTTGACTTGAGTTAGTAAGTCCTAGGGGTGTCTTTATACCTAATGCACTAAAACCATCTGGTTTAGGAGTGATTGGCTCAACAGTCGCTACATGGGTCAATTAGAAAGCTTAAGGAAACTAAACATTGCAGTGCCTAATAATAAAAGAAAGAAGAAAAGAAAATTATGCCATTATTGTTCATTCCGATAGGAATTTCAGTGAACCTTGAGATATTGAGACATTGCACATTGGGATTATTTGGAAGCTTTATATTTCTGTGCTAGTTCACTTTACACTGTTTCGAACTTGTGATGCCTTAGTCTGCCTTTTGTAAGCGATTAGACTTTAAAATTCCAATTCATTGTGAAGATGGAGTTTATTTTTTTAAGCTTGCTAATGAATGAAAATCATGATTTTAAGTGATACTTTAATTTTTGGATAACATGAATTGTGCATAATGTTTATGGGTAATATTCTTAGAAAACCCTCACAAGACTTTACTCGTCCTTTAGGGAATTCCTAGAGGTTTAAAAGGCTTGTTGCATATGCTAAATGCAATCGTACATCCCATGAAAGATGGATTTATCTTTTTGTTCTTTGTTTTTCATTTTGTTTTTAGTTTTGTATTGCTAAGGGAATAGAAATATGTAAGTTTGGGGCTGTGATAAGTGCCAAAATATTCATATTTTAGCTCTTAAGTTACATTTGTTAATTTCTTAGTTTTTGTTATTTTGTTTCATTTTATTTAATTTTGTGTTTTCTGTGTTTTTGTAGGTCATGGAAGAAAAGAAAGCATTTCTAGAAAAGTTCCAAGCTTAAATGGCAATTTGGGAAGACCAAGAATATGTGGTTAAGTTTAACCAACTAAAGGAAGGGATTAAATCGGAATTTATCAAATTAGAGCGAAAATCGGATTGGATTCAAATTTGGATTCTGCACATGTCTTGGTGTTTTGGCCATAACTTTCAGCTCAAATATCAGATTCAGATGATTCCAACGGCATTGGAGAGATAACTCAACAGGCTACAAATCATTTTGAAATAGCATTTTCACAATTCAAACTTGCACTATGTCAAAATAACTCCGCAAAATAGGAACACAATTATGGACGAATCCTAATCCGATTTGTACTAGGATTATATCCTAATTTGACTATGAGACATAATTCCGAATTTCCTAGGTTTACTAAGGTTTCTAGGACTCTCCTAAAGCGTATAAATAGACCTTTAAGCCTCACAATTAGAGACACTTTAATTTCAGAGTGGAATTGGAGGCTACTTCTAGGATGCGGTATGGATTAGTTAATTAAATCAATTTAGATGGCCGAGTCCTGAGTTTAATAAGAGTAACAAAAGAAATCTACACTGGGTTCTTGGATTTATCAACATGGGGAACTGGGAGTATATACCATGCCTTAGGCCTCGTATATTTATCGATTTCCACAGATTAATGCTTTCTTAAAGAACAACTTAGTATACACCCATGCTAAATCCTTTAA
This sequence comes from Carpinus viminea, assembly GCA_013348765.1. Taxonomy (NCBI): domain Eukaryota; kingdom Viridiplantae; phylum Streptophyta; class Magnoliopsida; order Fagales; family Betulaceae; genus Carpinus; species Carpinus viminea. The sequence continues at coordinate 37,366,356 of CP054668.1, read as the reverse complement.
GGAAGAAAAGAGTTAAAGTATACACCATGCCTAATTCGTTGCTTAGGGCAATCAATAGCTTAAGAAGTATACACCATGCCCTTAGGTTTGCGAACATTAGGTATTTATAATATGATTGGAACATTGGCATATTGTTATATTATTTGAATATGATTAGGGGTGGATATCAAAGCCCTACACTTTTATCTTTATTTTTATTTCTTTTCATAATATCAATATTGTGACAACTTGATATTTTAATTTAGAATATTAATTCTTAGCAAAATTAACAATCCTTGTGGGATTGATCTCGTATTTGCCTGCTGTAGTAACGTTTTGATCTTGTGCACTTGTGAGTAAAACGTAGCAAATATTATCTATTAATTTAGGTAGTATTTGGCACAACATGGACCGATGACACCACCGGCAGCAGGTTAGACTTTGAGGGGCCTGTTAGGGAGGCCAGCACCACCACTGGCGAGGAGGATAAGCACCTTGTTTAGGACCGGACACACTTCAGAAAAGATGAGATCCGGCGCCGTTTCAACCTCTATTATAGTTGGGGATGTTAAGTGAGCGAAGCGTCTCACGAACAAGCTCGGGCTTGACTCGAATATTAAATGAAGTGCTTCATGAACACAAATTTTGGCTTAAATATTAAATGAAGCAAGCATGGCTCGACTCGGTTAAACTTATAAATTAGCTCGTATATGCCGTATATATATATTAGGTATGACTCCTAACAACCCACAAACTAGCTCATTTATTAGGTGGAGATCCACAAACCTGCTAACAACCCACAAACCAACCCATTTATTAACAACCCAAAACAAGGCCAGCCCATTTATTAGGTGGAGCTCCACAAACTAACAATTCCATCCCACAAACTAGCCCATTTATTAATAACCCAAAACAAGGCCAGCTGTCAAGCATTATTAAGTATGCTTACCAGCTATACACATGCTTCAAATGCAAGAAATGGGGTAGCTTTGAATTCTTCCTAACAAGGCCAACTGCCCAGCCATGAGCCATACATGTGTGCCCCCAAATCCCAATGCAAGATATTTTCACAAATCACAACTCCTCTCCTCTTGCATGCAACATACCTTCTGCCCTTCTTCCAATTTTGCTTTTCTTCCTCAACTACTCCCTCTTTGGCTCTCCCACTTCTTTCTCTTTCTTTATTTCTTTCCTATCTCCCTTTCATGTCCCTCATGCAACACTCATTCCCTCCCTCTCTTCTTCTCATTCCTCACACTCACACCCATGGCTCATGCTTTACGCACACTCACGGTTTGGGTGTTTCTTTTTGGGTTTTTTTTTTGGGTATTTTCCTCTCAATAATCTACACACACACTCACGGCCCGAATCTCTCTCTCCATTGGTTTCTGCAATAGTCAGTTTCCTTGCTTTTTGGGTTTTTTTGGGTGTTTCTTGTGTTTGGTTTCTGCAATAGTTGAGCTCGAGCTCGAGCTTGATCCAAACTTTGTTGAGCCGAGCTTGAGTAGCCAACCCAGGCTCGACTCGAGCTCGAGCTCAAGCCTGGCCCAAAAATAAACGAGCCAACCTTGGAAACCCTAGGCTCGACTTCTTTGCACCCCTAACTATAGTAGGCATAGTTATCATTAAGAGAGGAGTAGAGGTGGCAGAGTTCGACAAGCGCACCCCGAGGGTTCGGGCAGTGTTGGAGGCCTAGGGTTGGACCGACATGGTGGAGGATCACTACCCTACAGTGGAAGAGATAGTTTGCAAGTTCTACGTGAACCTCCATCAGAGACGTGGCAGTTCCTTCTGATCTTGGATTAGGGGGAGTATTGTGACAAATGCAAATTCCAAGATCATCGAAGAAATAGAAAAGTGCAGAATAGAAAATAACACAACCACACAAGACACCAAGATTGAAGTGGTTTGGCACAATATACCTACATCCACTAGTGAAGACGATCTAGGAGAAATTCACTAACAAAAGTGGAGTACAAAGAGTAATACAAAAGAGACCACTCAAACCCAAAAGCCCCCAAGCAATGAGACTCAGATTTGAATTGATACATCCTAGGAAAAGCTCACTCTCCTAAGAAAATTCTGGTTTTCTTTCATCAGCATCTCTTTTTTACCTCTCCCAACTTCCTTCATCATCATCTCCAAACATTCCCCAGCTACTGTTCACTAGTTTTTACTTCCTTTTCAAACTCTCCCTGCTAGGTGCTTTCAGTGTTTACTGAGCTCCTTTTTCTTACTTTTCTCTGGTCTGCTCCTCTATAATCCCCTCTAACACCATTGGCCTTCCCCCCTTTTTTCCTTTGATCAACTGTTCCCTTAGTCTGTAAAGCTCCTCTGTCTTGCAGGTTTCCTCTTTTCTTCTCAAGTTCTTTTTCTCTGATTATGGAATCCACAACTCCAAATATTGAATCCCTTATTGCTTAAACTGCTGCACTAACATGGAAGGACCCCTCCTCCCAACTTGAATCTACCCCCCGGGAGCTAGGCAGCTGTGTTGTTGGGAAAGTCATATCCCAAAAAACTCAAAACAACCAGTTAGTGAATGCATCTTTGACTAAAGCCTGGTTTTTTGCCACTCCTTTCTCTTTTGCTATTCTTGGGCCAAATTTGTTTATGTTCAAGTTTACCAAGAAAGAACATGCTACTAGAATCCTAAAAAATGTGTGGAATGTCAATGGTTTCCTCCTATCCATCCAAGTCTAGTCCCCCTCTACTGCTTTAGGTGATCTCACTCTTTCGGCTGCCCCTTTTTGGATTCAAATACATGGTCTCCCCCTACAAAATATGACCATCAAGAATGCCATAGCTATAAGGAAAGGTCTTGGACCTTTGATCATGGTGGAGGAAAACAATGGTGTTGAAGTCACCTTTAGAAGCTTTCTAAAAATTATGGTCAGTATTGATGTCTCAAAGCCATTGAACTCGGGTTTCTACCTTTCCAGGGAGGATGGTTCATCTTCTTGGGTTAGTCTAAAGTATGAGAGGCTGGACATCTACTGCACTGATTGTGGCTTGATTGGTCATTATCAAGCTTCGTGCCTTTCTAAAAAAGAAGACAGAAACCCTTCCAGGTATATCATCTCTCTCAAGGTTAATGTCTTTTCAAATTTGATCCCTTCAAGTTTTAGCTCAAACCATCCTGCAAGCCCTGGTTCTGCATCTCCATCTTCCTCAATCAGAAAACACACATTTCAGCCATTCATGGGAAGCTCCCTCCCCCATGCTGATGGAGATCAAGGCACCACTTCGAAGGATCTCATTCAAGTACCAATTGGGCCGGTTACGAGAGCACGAGCAAAGAAGTTCAAAGATGTACTCAATGGACTCATTCAAGAGTTATGGGCTCAAGCAAATTCATGGAGGCCCATTGAGCATAATCCACGTAGGCAACAAAGAATCGTCAGCTTGATTCAAGTTCTAGAAGGATAATTCCATAACTGATTTCTTTTCTTGGAGGAGAAGTTTTCTTGGAGAAGAAGCTAATTCCATAGGTGATTTCTTTTCTTTGGAGAGAAGTTTTCTTGGAGGAGAAGCTAATTCCATAAGTGATTTCTTTTCTTGGAGGAGAAGTTTTCTTGGAGGAGAAGTTAATTTCAGACAAAATCTACCTTAATTTTAGGATTCTTTTATTTGGGCTTTTATTATTTTCCTTTAATAAGTTGTATTCCTATTTTAACCATGCATTATAAATAGCATGGACTCATTGTAATGAGACACAACATTGATCATTGATAAAATTGGTGAGGTTTATTCTCTTTGGTTCTTTGAAGAACTACTTGAACTTATCGGGATTTCCCGTGGCGTTCATCTCGACTTATCAAACGGAAACTCCATCACCGTTTGTGGCGTCTTCCTTATACCGAGGTTCTTGTTTGTCATAAACAGCGAATTGAGGTCATCCTTCGAATCTGTCCATAGAGCGATCTTGGGTTCCCTTTCGTTGTTGGGTCTCGTTATTCTTGGCGGGTTCACATCATTTGGTATCAAAGCCGGTTTCTATTTCAGGTTTGCCTATCCTTTAACATCTTTCATTCCTTATTTATCTCTTCACTGCTCAATCTTTTGTTTGTTCTTGTTGTAGTCACTTCTTCTAGTTATGTCGAAATCTTATTTTATTATTCTCAAAAGCTAGTCGCTAATCCAGAAAAAAAAAAAAAAAAAAACGAAAAGAGAGATAGACTCATAGAAGAAGGAAGGAAAAAAAAAAAAAAAAAAAACTATTCTGTTCTTCCAAATTCTCATATATTCCTTCTAATTCTAATCTGAAAAAAAAAAAAAAATTCCATATTCTGTTTTCAAAATATGAAATTCCTTCATTAGTGCTTGGTGAATTGTTGCTCTAAACTATTCTAGCTTCCAAAATTTAAAACTACCATACTCCTTCTAATTCCAAGCTGAAAAATTCCATATTCCTTATGTTCAAATCTGAAATTCCTTGATTAGTTCTTGGTGAATTGTTGCTGGAAATTTTGAGTTGTTTGTGTAGTTTCAAAAGAACTAAAAGAGAATTATCGAGTGAAAAGAGGCAAGAGTGGTGAGAACATCGGAGGGTAAGAGCCATATTATTTTGAGTAAAACACGAGGAGAGTGACCAAATTCTTGAGTGTAAACACGTAAGGGAGTGATTTGTGGTCCTTTATTTTATTTATTATTATTATTTTTTTTCTTCTAACCTTTGTTTTGCAGCAATCATGACTCAAGATAGTGGTAAGAGCATTGCCGAAAATGATACAAAATTGACTGATCAAAAAGTGTTTATGGAGGCCATGATGAGTGAGATGAGGCGTGTGATGAAGATAGAGATGGAGCAGGTTCATGAACGGATAGATCAGATGGAGAATAAACGTGAGGAGCAACCATGATGGAGATCAAGGCACCACTTCGAAGGATCTCATTCAAGTACCAATTGGGCCGGTTACGAGAGCACGAGCAAAGAAGTTCAAAGATGTACTCAATGGACTCATTCAAGAGTTATGGGCTCAAGCAAATTCATGGAGGCCCATTGAGCATAATCCACGTAGGCAACAAAGAATCGTCAGCTTGATTCAAGTTCTAGAAGGATAATTCCATAACTGGAGAAGGATAATTCTTGGTGGAGAAGTTTTCTTGGAGAAGAAGCTAATTCCATAGGTGATTTCTTTTCTTGGAGGAGAAGCTAATTCCATAAGTGATTTCTTTTCTTGGAGGAGAAGTTTTCTTGGAGGAGAAGTTAATTTCAGACAAAATCTACCTTAATTTTAGGATTCTTTTATTTGGGCTTTTATTATTTTCCTTTAATAAGTTGTATTCCTATTTTAACCATGCATTATAAATAGCATGGACTCATTGTAATGAGACACAACATTGATCATTGATAAAATTGGTGAGGTTTATTCTCTTTGGTTCTTTGAAGAACTACTTGAACTTATCGGGATTTCCGTGATGCTCATCTCGACTTATCAAACGGAAACTCCATCACCGTTTGTAGGCGTCTTCCTTATACCGAGGTTCTTGTTTGTCATAAACAACGGGTCGAGGTCATCCCTTCGAATCTGTCCATAGAACGATCTTGGGTTCCCTTTCGTTGTTGGGTCTCGTTATTCTTGACGAGGTTCACATCATTTGTATCAGAGCTCAGTTTCTATTTCAGGTTTGCCTATCCTTTAACATCTTTCATTCCTTCGTTTCTTTTTTTTTTTTTGCCCACATTATTTATCTCTTCTTAGCCGAATTTTCTTTACCCTACCGTTCAATCTTTGTTTGTTCTTGTTGTAGTCACTTCTTCTAGTTATGTCGAAATCTTATTTTATTATTCTCAAAAGCTAGTCAATCCGAAAAAAAAAAAAAAAAAAAAAAAAACGAAAAGAGAGATAGACTCGTAGAAGAAGGAAGAAAAAAAAAAAAAAAAAAAAAAAGAAAAAATGAAAAGAGATAGACTCAGTAGAAGAAGGAAGAAAAAAAACTATTCTGTTTCTTCCAAATTCCATATATTCCTTCTAATTCTAATCTGAAAAAAAAAAAAAAAAAATTCCATATTCTGTTTTCAAAATATGAAATTCCTTCATTAGTGCTTGGTGAATTGTTGCTCAAACTATTCTCAGGCTTCCAAAATTTAAAACTACCATACTCCTTCTAATTCCAAGCTGAAAAATTCCATATTCCTTATGTTCAAATCTGAAATTCCTTGATTAGTTCTTGGTGAATTGTTGCTGGAAATTTTGAGTTGTTTGTAGTTTCAAAAGAACTAAAAGAGAATTATCGAGTGAAAAGAGGCAAGAGTGGTGAGAACATCGAGGGTAAGAGCCATATTATTTTGAGTAAAACACGAGTGGAGAGTGACCAAATTCTTGAGTGTAAACACGTAAGGGAGTGATTTGTGAGGTCCTTTATTTTATTTATTATTATTATTTTTTTTCTAACCTTTGTTTTGCAGCAATCATGACTCAAGATAGTGGTAAGAGCATTGCAAAATGATACAAAATTGACTGATCAAAAGTGTTTATGGAGGCCATGATGAGTGAGATGAGGCGTGTGATGAAGATAGAGATGGAGCAGTTCATGAACGGATAGATCGGATGGAGAATAGAGAGGAGCAACCACAAACGTCGTAATTTGTGAGAAGGGGAAGAGTTCCACCAAGGAGGAGGATGAAGAGCGATATGGATCTGGTTTTGATGAAGAAGAAGATCGGGAGTCCATTGTTAACAATAGGAGACCCGGAGGGAGATTTGGAGAAGCTAGGAATCGAAGATAACAACTTGGGTGGTATTAAGATGAAGATTCTCCTTTCAAGGTAGATCTGATCCCGAGGCATATCTTGAGTGGGAGAAGAAGATGGAGTTCGTGTTTGATTGCCACAACTACTGAGACAAAGAAGGTAAAATTAGCCGTGATTGAATTTTCTGAATATGCTATTACTTGGTGGGATCAGCTTGTGACAAACAGGAGGCGGAATAGAGAACCACCAATAGACACATGGGAGGAGATGAAAGTAGTGATGAGAAAGCGGTTCGTTCCAAGTTACTACTACCGAGAGTTGTACAAAAAGCTACAAGGTCTTAGACAAGGGAGTCGAAGCGTAGAGGATTACTACAAGGAGATGGAGATTGCTATGATCCGCGCTAATGTAGAGGAGGATCGGGAGGCCACAATGGCTAGATTTTTACTTGGCTTAAACCGGGAGATCCATGATAAGGTAGAGATGCAGCATTATGTGGAATTGGAAGATATGGTGCATATGGCTATCAAAGTGGAACAACAACTTAAGAGAGGGAGTGGGACACGTGCAGGCCATAACTCTAGTTCTACCTCTTGAAATCGAGTCATGCCAAGCCACTAGACAAGTCACAATTGCCAAAACCCGAACCCAAGTCCGCGACCACCAGCCACGTTCCTCAAGGTAAAATCGAAGCCTCTACCTCTAGGAATCGTGACATTAAATGTTTTAGATGTCAAGGCAGGGGCCACATAGCAAGTCAATGTCCAAACAAGCAAGTCATGGTGTTGCAAGCCAATGGTGAAATTGTGACCGATTGTGAAGATTCCGACACCGATGACATGCCGCCATTGGAGGATGTTTTGAGGAGGAGTATTTAGCCCTAATGCATTGACATTGGTGGCAAGGAGAGCATTGAGCTTGCAAGCAAAAGGAGTTGATGAAGTACAGCGGGAGAACATCTTTCACACTAGGTGCTACGTTAAAGACAAGGTATGTAGTATGATTATTGATGGTGGTAGTTGTACTAATGTTGCAAGCACAATTATGGTTGAGAAATTGGGATTGCCCATGGTAAAGCACCCTAGACCGCATAAGTTGCAATGGTTAAATGATAGTGGTGAGATAAGGGTGAACAAGCAAGTGTTAGTTGCATTTCGAATCGGTAAATACGAAGATGAAGTGTTGTGTGATATAGTACCGATGCAAGCGGGACACTTATTGCTAGGGCGTCCATGGCAGTTTGATAGGCATGTGAAGTATGATGGCTTTATTTAACAAGTACTCTTTTGTACTCAATCAAAGATCAATCACTCTTGTACCATTAACACCGCAACAAGTATACGAGGATCAAGTGAGATTACAAAAGGAGAGTGATCAAAAGAAAGAGAGCGAACAAAAGAAAAAGAGTGAAAATCAGAGAGAGGCCGAAAAAAATGAGAGAGAAAAAGAAAATCAAAGTTCGCCCTTGAGAGAAAATCGAGAGAAAACAAAAGAATTTCTATGCAAAAGTGAGTGAGACTGCAGCAATGTTTTCAAATCAGCCGATGATTGTACTTTTGTACAAAGAGGCACTTTTAAACACTAACGAACTTGACCATGCTTTGCCTAGTTCTATTGCTTCTCTTTTGCAGGAGTACGAGGATGTCTTCCCTGAGGAAACACCACATGGGTTACCTCCAATCCGAGGGATTGAACATCAAATTGATTTTGTGCCCGGTGCAACCATTCCAAACCGACCAGCTTATAGGAGCAATCCCGAGGAGACAAAGGAGCTTCAACGGCAGGTAAGTGAATTATTGGAAAAGGGGCACGTGAGGGAGAGCATGAGCCCATGTGCGGTTTCGGTCTTACTTGTACCTAAGAAGGATGGGACGTGGAGAATGTGCGTTGATTGCCAAGCCATCAACAACATAACGGTAAAGTATCGTCATCCTATCCCACGCTTAGATGACATGTTAGATGAGCTGCATGGTTCTTGCATATTTTCTAAGATTGATTTAAAAAGTGGTTATCATCAAATTAGGATAAAAGAAGGAGATGAATGGAAAACCGCCTTTAAAACAAAATATGGTTTATATGAATGGTTAGTTATGCCTTTTGGTTTGACTAATGCTCCGAGCACCTTTATGAGACTTATGAACCATGTTTTATGGCCATTTATAGGCAGATTTGTTGTTGTCTATTTTGATGATATACTCATTTATAGCAAAACCTAGACGATCATGTAGTACATGTAAAATCTGTTTTAGATGTGCTAAGGAAAGAAAGGTTGTTTGCTAATTTAAAGAAGTGCACTTTTACACCGATAAGCTTGTATTTTGGGATTTGTTGTTAGTGCACAAGGTATACAGTTGATGAAGAGAAGGTACGTGCAATCCAAGATTGGCCGAGCCCCACAAGTGTAGGTAATGTTCGTAGTTTTCATGGACTTGCTAGTTTCTACCGGCGGTTCGTGAAGGACTTCAGTAGCTTAGCCGCACCTCTTACCGAAGTGATCAAGAAGAACGTTGGATTTCGGTGGGGAGAAGAACAAGAGAAGGCATTTCAATTAATCAAAGAGAAGCTGACTAACGCACCTTTGTTGTCTTTACCAAACTTTTCTAAAACATTTGAAATTGAATGTGATGCTTCAGGTGTTGGTATAGGCGCCGTTCTTATGCAAGAGGGACGACCAATTGCTTACTTCAGAGAAACTCAAGGGCAGCCTTAAACTACCCAACTTATGACAAGGAGTTGTACGCATTGGTTCGGGCTTTAGAGACGGGCAGCACTACCTATGGCCTAAGGAGTTCGTGATTCACACCGATCATGAGTCCTTGAAACACTTGAAGGGCCAACACAAGCTAAACAAAAGGCATGCGCGATGGGTGGAGTTCATAGAGACGCTTTCCGACGCTATTCGGTACAAGCAAGGTAAGGAGAATGTGGTCACGATGCACTTTCTCGTAGGTATGCCTTACTTCCACACTTGATGCAAAATTGCTTGGTTTTGAATACATTAAAGAATTATATGTCAAGACCACGAATTTTGTGAGGAATATCGAGCTTGTGAGAAAATCACCGTAAGTTCTTTAGGCTTGATGGATTTCTATTTTAGAAAATAAGCTATGCGTGCCTAATCGTTCTATGAGGGAGTTATTAGTGCAGGAATCACATGGTGGGGATTAATGGGACATTTTGGAGTTGCAAAGACTTTAGCTATTTTACAAGACCACTTCTATTGGCCTCACATGAAACGAGATGTCGATTTGTGGTAGATGTGTCAGTAGGCAAGCTAAATCCAAAGTGCAGCCCAACGGTTTGTATACTCCTTTACCAATTCCTAGTGAGCCTTGGATTGATATTTCAATGGATTTTGTGTTAGGATTGCCTAGGACTAAACGTGGAAGAGATTCCATTTTGTTGTCGTGGATAGATTTTCTAAAATGGCACATTTTATTCCATGTCACAAAACGGATGACGCTCACATGTTGCTGATTTGTTCTTTAGAGAAATTGTGAGATTGCATGGCATGCCTAGGACAATTGTTTCGGATAGAGATGCTAAGTTCTTAAGCTATTTTGGAAGACTTTGTGGCGTAAGCTAGGTACTAAACTATTGTTTTCTACTACTTGTCATCCACAAACTGATGGTCAAACTAAAGTAGTAAATAGGACTTTGTCTACTCTATTGAGGGCAATCATTAGAAAGAACATCAAAACATGGGAGGAATGTTTACCACATGTTGAGTTTGCATATAATAGAGCTGTTCATTCGCTACCAAATTTTCGCCATTTGAAATTGTATATGGGTTTAACTTTAACTCCATTGGATTTATCTCCTTTACCTTTGACGGAGCATGTTAATTTAGATGGCAAAAAGAAAGCTGACTTTGTGAAGCAGATTCATGAGAAAGCACGACTCAACATTGAACGAAGAACGGACCAATATGCCACGCAAGCCAACAAGGGACGTCGCCAGCTGGTTTTTGAACCCGGAGATTGGGTTTGGCTGCATATGAGAAAAGAAAGATTCCCGGCGAAAAGATGTTCCAAATTGCTCCTAAGAGGAGATGGTCCTTTTCAAGTCCTCGGCGTATCAATGACAACGCAACTTAGATTTACAGTGAGTACAATGTAAGTGCCACTTTTAATTCTTGATTTGAGTCCTTTTGATGTAGGTGGTGATTTGAGGCAAATCCTTCTCAAGAGGAGGAATGATGGAGATCAAGGCACCACTTCGAAGGATCTCATTCAAGTACCAATTGGGCCGGTTACGAGAGCACGAGCAAAGAAGTTCAAAGATGTACTCAATGGACTCATTCAAGAGTTATGGGCTCAAGCAAATTCATGGAGGCCCATTGAGCATAATCCACGTAGGCAACAAAGAATCGTCAGCTTGATTCAAGTTCTAGAAGGATAATTCCATAACTGATTTCTTTTCTTGGTGGAGAAGTTTTCTTGGAGAAGAAGCTAATTCCATAGGTGATTTCTTTTCTTGGAGGAGAAGTTTTCTTGGAGAAGCTAATTCCATAAGTGATTTCTTTTCTTGGAGGAGAAGTTAATTTCAGACAAAATCTACCTTAATTTTAGGATTCTTTTATTTGGGCTTTTATTATTTTCCTTTAATAAGTTGTATTCCTATTTTAACCATGCATTATAAATAGCATGGACTCATTGTAATGAGACACAACATTGATCATTGATAAAATTGGTGAGGTTTATTCTCTTTGGTTCTTTGAAGAACTACTTGAACTTATCGGGATTTCCGTGGCGTTCATCTCGACTTATCAAGCGGAAACTCCATCACCGTTTGTGGCGTCTTCCTTATACCGAGGTTCTTGTTTGTCATAAACAACGGGTCGAGGTCATCCTTCAAATCTGTCCATAGAAACGATCTTGGGTTCCCCTTTAGTTGTTGGTCTCGTTGTGGGTTCACATCACATGATAAGGTAGAGATGCAACATTATGTGGAATTGGAAGATATGGTGCATATGGCTATCAAAGTGGAACAACAACTCAAGAGAGGGAGTGGGACACGTGCAGGCCATAACTCTAGTTCTTCCTCTTGGAAATCGAGTCATGCCAAGCCGCTGGACAAGTCACAAATGCCCAAACCTTCCCAAGTCCACGACCACCAGCCACGTTCCTCAAGGTAAAACCAAAGCCTCTACCTCTAGGAATCGTGACATTAAATGTTTTAGATGTCAAGGCAGGGGCCACATAGCAAGTCAATGTCCAAACAAGCAAGTCATGGTGTTGCAAGCCAATGGTGAAATTGTGACCGATTGTGAAGATTTCGACACCGACGACATGCCGCCATTGGAGGATGTTTTCAAGGAGGAGTATTTAGCCCCTAACGCATTGACATTGGTGGCAAGGAGAGCATTGAGCTTGCAAGCAAAAGGAGTTGATGAAGTACAGCGGGAGAACATCTTTCACACTAGGTGCTATGTTAAAGACAAGGTATGTAGTATGATTATTGATGGTGGTAGTTGTACTAATGTTGCAAGCACAATTATGGTGGAGAAATTGGGATTGCCTATGGTAAAGCACCCTAGACCGTACAAGTTGCAATGGCTAAATGATAGTGGTGAGATAAGGGTGAACAAGCAAGTGTTAGTTGCATTTCGAATCGGTAAATACGAAGATGAAGTGTTGTGTGATATAGTACCGATGCAAGTGGGACACTTATTGCTAGGGCGTCCATGGCGCTCGATAGGCATGTGAAGTATGATGGCTACTAACAAGTACTCTTCTCAGACTTAATCAAAGATCAATCACTCTTGTACCATTGATACCGCAGCAAGTATACGAGGATCAAGTGAGATTACAAAAGGAGAGTGATCAAAAGAAAGAGAGTGAACAAAGAAAAGAGTGAAAATCGAGAGAGGCCGAGAAAATGAGAGAGAAAAGAAAATCAAAGTTCGCCCTTGAGAGAAAATCAGAGAGAAAACAAAAGAATTTCTATGCAAAAGTGAGTGAGATCAAGCGAGCAATGTTTTCAAATCAGCCGATGATTGTACTTTTGTACAAAGAGGCACTTTTAAACATTAACGAACTTGACCTTGCTTTGCCTAGTTCTATTGCTTCTCTTTTACAGGAGTACGAGGATGTCTTCCCTAAGGAAACACCACATGGGTTACCTCCAATCCGAGGGATTGAACATCAAATTGATTTTGTGCCCGGTGCAACCATTCCAAACCAACCAGCTTATAGGAGCAATCCTGAGGAGACAAAGGAGCTTCAACGGCAGGTAAGTGAATTATTGGAAAAAGGGCACGTGAGGGAGAGCATGAGCCCATGTGCGGTTCCGGTCTTACTTGTACCTAAGAAGGATGGGACGTGGAGAATGTGCGTTGATTGTTGAGCCATCAACAACATAACGGTAAAGTATCGTCATCCTATCCCACGCTTAAATAATATGTTAGATGAGCTGCATGGTTCTTGCATATTTTCTAAGATTGCTTTAAAAAGTGGTTATTATCAAATTAGGATAAAAGAAGGAGATGAATGGAAAATTGCCTTTAAAACAAATATGGTTTGTATGAATGGTTAGTTATGCCTTTTGGTTTGACTAATGCTCCAAGCACCTTTATGAGACTTATGAACCATGTTTTGTGTGCATTTATAGGCAAATTTGTTGTTGTCTATTTTGATGATATACTCATTTATAGCAAAAACCTAGACGATAATGAACATGTGAAATCCGTTTTAGATGTGCTAAGGAAAGAAAGGTTGTTTGCTAATTTAAAGATGTGCACTTTTTACACCGATAAGCTTGTATTTTGGGGATTTGTTGTTAGTGCACAAGGTATACAGGTTGATGAAGAGAAGATACGTGCAATCCAAGATTGGCCAAGCCCCACAAGTGTAGGTAATGTTCGTAGTTTTCATGGACTTGCTAGTTTCTACCAGCGGTTCGTGAAGGACTTCAGTTGCTTAGCTACATCGCTTACCGAAGTGATCAAGAAGAACGTTGGATTTTGGTGGGGAGAAGAATATGAGTTTGCATATAAGAAAGCTGACTTTGTGAAGCAGATTCATCAGAAAGCAAGTCTCAACATTAAGCGAAGAACGGAGCAATATGCCACACAAGCCAACAAGGGACGTCGCCAGCTGGTTTTTGAACCTGGAGATTGGGTTTGGCTGCATATGAGAAAAGAAAGATTCCCGGCGAAAAGATGTTCCAAATTGCTCCCAAGAGGAGATGGTCCTTTCCAAGTCCTTGAGCGTATCAATGACAACGCTTACAAGCTAGATTTACCTGGTGAGTACAATGTAAGTGCCATTTTTAATGTTACGGATTTGAGTCCTTTTGATGTAGGTGGTGATTTGAGGGCAAATCCTTTTCAAGAGGAGGGGAATGATGGAGATCAAGGCACCACTTCGAAGGATCTCATTCAAGTACCAATTGGGCCGGTTATGAGAGCACGAGCAAAGAAGTTCAAGGATGTACTCAATGGACTCATTTAAGAGTTATGGCTCAAGCAAATTCGTTGAGGCCCATTGAGCATGATCCACGTGGGCAACAAAGAATCATCACCTTGATTCAAGTTCTAGAAGGATCCGGTCAAGGCTAAGAATTGGCGAGAAATATTTTAGGATTATTCTAGAAGGATAATATAATATTATTCTAGAAGGACTAATTCCATAGGTGATTTCTTTCTTGGAGGAGAAGTAAATTCCATAGGTGATTTCTTTTCTTGGAGGAGAAGCAAATTCCATAGATGATTTCTTTTCTTGGAGGAGAAGCAAATTTCAGACGAAATCTACCTTAATTTTAGGATTCTTTTATTTGACCTTTTAGTATTTTCCTTTAATAAATTGTATTCCTATTTCAACCATGCATTATAAATAGCATGGACTCATTGTAATGAGGCACATGGATGATTGATAAAAACTGGTGAGGTTTATTCTCTTTGGTTCTTTGAAGAACTACTTGAACTTATCGGGATTTCCCGTGGTGTTCATCTCGACTTATCAAATGGAAACTGCATCACCATTTGTGGCGTCTTCCTTACACCAAGGTTCTTGTTTGTCATAAACAACAGGTCGAGGTCATCCCTTCGAATCTGTCCATAGAACGATCTTGGGTTCCCTTTCGTTGTTGGGTCTCGTTATTCTTGACGGGGTTCACATCATCGGGTTTATGTTGTCTTGAGCTGCTGTGAAATGGTGATGATTTCAAATCCATGTCTCCTGTATTAGGCTTCAGTCTAGCAAGCCTATCACAATATCTTGGGCATTTTCCTCAAGTCACTAAGTCTGAGGCCCATGGACCTAAGTGTAACATCTCGAAAATTGATTAACTAGTAATTAACACCACGGTTCATCTCCCAACCTTATTCCTCGCAGTACAAGACTCAGAGACCTTTACTCCTCGAAAATAGAGGATATCAAACAGTAGAAAGTATTAAAGTTTTATAAACATTAATCATTACAACCAATGCATCTACCAAGGAACATCAAAGTAGCTAAAATCACACTATACACATAATTATTGTGCTATACCATACCCCCAAACTTAAATTATACATTATCTCCAATGTATATATAGCATGGAAAGATCTCACCTGGGAGATGGAGAAAATTGTCTGGATTGGTATGGCTCATAGCACACCCTCAAACTTAAATGCAAGCACACTTTTCCCTGAAAAACAAAACACTAAAATTAACAATGGAAAATAAAAAGGAACAAAAAAAAATAATAATAATAATAAAATAAACACATAAATAAAATGAAAAACAAGAAAAAGGATATGTTGTAGGGTGCCTCTCATGAGCACTAAGTTTAACGTCTTCAGTCAAACTGTTGTGCCCTCACTGCGATGTAGAAGACGATGCCTCCGAAGCTACTGGCAATCGTGCGAGAATGGACCATAGTAGCTCTTCTTGCTTGTTTAAGCAATGTTCTAGCCTGACTAAGCATTGGTCCACCAAGTACTGGTCCTCATGAACCTCCCGTCTCTGATTAGCTAGCTCAAACCGGAAAAAGAACATCATATACAGAGGAATTGATATCATGAGCGGCTCATGGTGATGGTCTCTTCTTCCTCCTCCTTCTGCTCAACTGCATGGCCATGGATACCTGTGGAATATGAGAATAGCTTTTTGATTCCACTGGATTCTGCCAAATTGCAGGTGCTCGGTGACGGGTTCATCTTTTGGAGTGCCTTTATTTCCCTTTTTTTGAAGTATATGAGTGATGAGAAACAGGAAAGGTAATCCCCATGAATTTTTTATGTCGGCTCCTTGTAGATGCACTCCATCCCAAAACTTGTGTAGATGATTCCAAATGATATCCGAAATGGAGCACCAATAGGATTTATGAAAGGCATAGAGTGCTTTAAGGAAGAGGTATCGTCTTTGAGTTTTGGGTCCCAAGAGACATGCATTCCAATGCAGAATAGAATCCACAAGCTAGAGTTGTGGAGCCATCTTGCTTTCGCCACCTGCATTGCAGTGATCATTAGGGTATTGTCCCCCACACATGTCTCCAATGATATCTGCAACGGTGAGCATGGGGGGTTCCTCTTCAAACTTGATCTTTCTCTGGCGGGTATTCATCATTGCACTTTAGAGCAGCAGCGATATCTGTAGAAGTCACTTCAATGTCAATGCTATCAATGGTAGAGGAGAGGATGCCTGGCCGATTGTAGTCGTAAGTGAGATGCTCGTAAAATTTTTAGACCAAGTGCTCGTAGGCAGTTGAGGTGATTGGCTTGAACAACCACTACAACCCACAACGCTCGAATTCTTCAATCGCCCACCTTGTACCTTCAAAATCTTCGAAGTTACTTTGAACTGCTGATGTGGTATTTTTGCAATAGTACGAATCCCATAGGATAGGGCTATATTGAGGGTGTCGACCCTCAAGGACTGTAGGGATTTGGTTATCAAATTTGTAAGAATTAAAGTTAACTTAATTAAAATGAGATTGATTTGTTTGTGTAAATTTAAAGTGCATAAAATAAATGTAAAAGGAGAATGAATATATGAGAAAGAGAGTAGGGTATTGACTTTACCACTATTCGCACATCAATGGTTAACTATATTTAATTCCAGAAATTCATTCTACGCATGTTATAAATAAACAAGAAAACACCTTATTAAAGAATGAGAATATTTCATCTTTGGTTGGCATAAATCGTCCGCCTAACCACTAAGATGCAATACGACCTGTCTTCCCTAAGTATGAATTATTAATTCTTTAATATGCTTCATACAATCAATGGAATAGCATAACCATCTTCGATTGGCACGGATCATCTACCTAAATTACACTAAACTAGGGTGTAGTATGAGCTTCCGTTCCTCAAAAGTGGGCCGGGAGGAGGTGGCTTGAGTTTCGGAAGATCAAGAGGACAAAACTCGAGCTCTAGGCATTCTGCTGACTAGTTTAGGCCTTTTGTCAAGCAGGTGGTGTGCACTCCAAAAACCAAGTGGTGTAAAACCTCTTTCAAAATGGCTCCAATTGCCTAAAAAACAAAGAATTCCAACACAAAGACACTCAATATGTGTAGAAGCACCCACAGAGTGCCTTTCAACACGAAAAAAGAAAAAAGAAAAAAAAGGGGGGTGGGGTGGGGGAGGAAAGAAATGGGAAGATGGGAAAGGGGAAAAAATGGGGAAAAATGAAGAAAAACAATTGGGGAAAATGGATTGGGGTGGTGCGGTGGAGGTGGAGGGGTGTCGTGGTGGAGTGGGCAGCGGTGTGCAATGGTGCATAGTTAGAGTGGAGGTGCTAGGTGGTGCTGGCTTGTGTAGAAGTTCGGTGGAGGGGCTCACGACGTTGCTAGAAAATGAGGGGGAGAAGGGGAAAATACCTAAAAATAGGTCACATGAGCCTCTGGACAAGTGTGCTTCAGTGCACAACAAGGTGTGCTCAATCACCCTCATGCAAAGGAGTGTGTGCATGGGATGCATTCGTAGGCGCAAGGGCACTGGTGCGTTCGAGTGCATAGTAAGGTCCACTCGATCGCACTCGTGCAAGTGCGAGAGTGTGAGTGCTAGGCTGTTGCGTTCCTACACATAGTGGCATATAGGCAAGAATACGCTAAAGCGTACAACTAGGTGCGCTTGATCGCATTTGTGCAGAACAGAAACAGGTGAGGACATAACTAATTAAATTAAAAGAAAATATAACTAATTAAAAGAAAACATAAAAATAAATTTAAAATTAACAACAAACTAAAATTAAAGCAAACATGATACTCCAACCAAATATCATCAAGCGCAACACATTGCCATAAAAATCTAATCAAAGAAAGAACATGGAACAACAATGGAAAAGATAAAACCTAGATGAAGATCATAGACCCTGGCCTGATGGAGGGCTCGAGTGCACAGGTCCTAGGCTCGAACCTATGAAGCTGACTCATTTAGTCAAAATATATAGGATCTGCAAAGCCAACGGAATCCTTTTCCTTGATGCACTCAATGCTTTTTGAGCCTTCAATTTAAATTTGAAGCAACAATCTTTCCTTTTCTTGGACCAAAGAGAATGAATTTTACCTACAGAAAGGTATTTCCAATTGTCCATAGATCGGGGTGGACCACTTTGAGTCTTCTTAAACAGTTTCTCATCCAGAAGAGAATCATGAACTATAACAATATGAGGAGAATACTTAAGGAGTTTATCTACCTTGATGTCCTCAATTTGCTCATTTAATAACCCTAACAGACTACTCTCCTAGCCTTTTGGTAATTTGGGAATATGAATTGATACTAAAGAAACCTTAATGCTCACTTCCTTGCCTTTTTTCCTGATGTAAGTCCTGTGGGACCTCAATCTGCTCCTCCTTCCCCTCTTCCTCTTGATTTTCGACCACTTCTTCACTCCTTAATGTGGTCATTGCTTGTTTGTGATAGTAAGTACATTCATCCTCCATGTAGTGTCCATTATAATTGGCCACTGACTGACTCTCCTATCTCAATTTGCTCATTATAATTGAAGGGATAAGATATCCCAATGACCAATGGTAGCTAGACATGTGGCAAGGGATAGAATTCCCTTTTTATTTTAAGGCCCTATCTTTTATAATTTGCCATACTACCCCAACTCATATTAATTCATTCTTTCTTAATTTCATATCCCACCCCTACTATTTATTTAAAGTACAACTTACCCATACATATAATTATTTACTACAATAGGACTTATTATTACACTTTGTTATTCTTTATTAACCAATTGCCATACTAACATTATTATTAGTTAATCTCTTTATCACTTAGAACTTATATATTTCATCATTAAATGATATTGTTATTATATTTTTATCACAAACTTATTTTTAGTATTATTATTATATCTATTATTCTAAATCATTCTCATTAATTAATTCAGATTACCGCAAGCTTATTAATAATAAACATAATTATTTTCTCGGGTCTTACAAAGGGTTCGAGTGTAACTTGCTAGATTCCTGGTGGAGTGTGTGTACTTGCACTTAATCGTACTCAGTGTGTGCTCAATCGCATTGTCGCAAGGATGGGCTCGAGCACAAGGGTCAAGTGCTCGAGCGCTGCTTGCTATAAGACCTGATAGCTACTATAATATCCCAAAAAAAAACAATCATTTTTATTACAAAGATTTTATACCCAAAAAAAAAAGGTTAAGAAGGTTTTAACAAAGAACCTAGGCCTATAATTGTAGCCTAACAACTCCAACCCCCCCACCCCCCAAAGTTATTCCCTTGAAGCCTAAAAGCCTAAACCTAATCTATTGAGTTGACATATGATAGGGTTAGCGGACATATGCTCCTATTTCTTGTACAGACATACGTGAGGGGACACCAAGAGACGTACTGTGACGCCCCGCCCGATGGGCAAATCAATTAACTACTAATTGATCCCACAGTGCGCCAACCCAGCCTCGTCCCTCGCAGAACAAGACCTTCGAGAATTTAATTTCCTCATTGTAATGAGAAATCTACAGCGAAAGACTTTACTAAGACTATGGGATGAAGAGACAATAAATAAAGCATCACATAGCAATACCAGAGATAAAGTACTAAGTCATCATAATATCATAAATAGTCACCAAATGTACTAGTCATCAAACCATCAACAGGAAAATAGATACAACCCAAAATAACAAATGTCAACATAGTTCACAAAAGATTAACAGAACAAAGCCTAGACTTAAGCTTAAGCAGGGCTAATGAAATTAAAATTTCTATCATGTCTGCACGGGCATATCCTCTAGTCTCCCATATCGAATGCAACCAAATAGGGTCCATTTCTTCAAAGATCACACAGATCAAGTCCTAAGCTAGCACCCAAGTCTGCTCCGACGGCATCCTCTTCTAAAGCGGCTAAACCATGTAATAATTGCAATGGGAAATAAAACATAAAGAAAAAGAGTAAGTCTAAGACTTAGTGATATTTAAAGTAGATAATATCGTTGCCAGATTAATAAAGAACTCAGATGTTTAATAAGCAAAAGCAGTTCCATCATGATAGCTTATTTTATACATGATATATATATAATAAATTGTATATGCATATGTTGTAAACAATAGTCATACCTCAATAGTATGGTCTACCTGAGTTATTACCCCTTCTCAGCATGGTTGATGCTGTCCTGAGAGACCTATAGTACAATGCCGATTATCGACCATTGCACAACATACCGTGTCGTAATATCGAGTGGCTCATACCAACTAATGACGTCCATCCTATAGTGACTGAACCATTGGGAATGGGTGCACCAGGGTCACGAAACCAATGGATCCAAAGCCTCGTATAACACACACATTTGACCATAAAGCTAACATGCATAGTAAGCCCATGGCCAATACTACCGCACGTACCAGTGTACCATGTCATACGATGCAAATTATATTGTCTGTATTTTACATGTATGTCATTTTACAAGTCTCACTTGGTTAACATGTTCAACACAACATTTTTCTCAAAATGTCAGAGTTCATGTGCAATAAGTATAAACTATGAGAGTTGTAAAATATATGTTTTCTTGATAAACAAAATAGACATACAATGTATGGAAAATAACAATGAACTTTATTTGAGTTAAAACTCACCTGGATCGAAAAGCATCTCCGAATACTCCATTAGATCTGGGTTCTCCAAATCTGTGAAAAACCTTCTATTAGTTCTAATTCCACTAAAATAAACTAAAGTAATGGAAACGGGAACTACGGGACGGTTGGTGAAAATAGAGTTTTTCTATGTCACACTATGACCGTATGTCCGGGCTCAAGGTTGTACGTCCATCGTGTCATGACGGGCCTATGTCCAGTCACGATACCATACGTCCGCTATGTAGGTCCTCAGGGAGAACCTCATTTTCTCTCCACTGTCCGCCTATTCTCTGACTCCTAGGGCTATTAGAAACACCCTAAATCCTCCTAGTCTAGATTATAACCTCCATGCAACGTAACAATGCTAAGCTATCAAAAATGCTACCCCAAACAAGATTCAAAGCGTAACTAAGTTAGCAACTACCACTTAACATAAAACGAGCAGCATAATGATATATTTAAAAAGCTAAGGATCTTACGTTACCTCCTTGAAACAAAACCACAGGAATTCCACCTCATGAACGTTCTGAAACACGTAAACACCTCACACTTGCTCACAAAACACACTCAAAACACTTTGGAAACACTCTAGGAACACTATGGTAGCCTAGGGGCATCTAAAACTTGTGCAAAACACAAAGCGGGTAAGGGATATTTATAGGCCCAAAAAGCAATGGACGTCCGGTCAAGGGGCATACATCCAGTGGTTCTTGCCCAGCGTTTCAAAGGCTGCCTAGTACGTCCATGTATTAACCAAAGGGTATTCCAAAAAGTAGCATACGTCTGGTGGTTCCACGTACGTCCGCCTGTATGGTTTGCAGAGCACATGTCCGATGGTCCCCCTTGTACATCGGCACTACAAACAGCAGTGTACGATAGCCAGACCTAGCGTGCATCTGTCCAAAAGTTCAAATTGGCCTTTTAGTGTCTTTAGTGACCCAAAGCCCAAATTAACTCCCCCAACCAAGCTACTTACGCCTAATTAATAATTTAGGTCACTACACGTATGCGTGCAAATAGTACACGGACGTATGCTACGGACCACACGGATGTACGCTACTTTTGGAATACCACTTGGATAATACCTGGACGTACACTACACCCTTTGGACCAATGACTAAATAGTACTGAATGTACATTCAAATAGTACCGAACGTCTGTTGCTTTTCAAAGGAGTTGGTAGTAGCCTCAACCCTCCTTCCCCTATAAATACCCACCCCCTTCACCCTTTAAACTCACCCATTTATGTCCCCAGGCCCTCTGTGACCACCCTATGTGTGTCTTGTGAGTTTGAGAGAAAGTTTTGTGAAAGCTTGTGTTCTAGCCGATTTCCAAGGTAACCCCTTACCCATTTTAAGCTTTCACTATTGTTTCTTTACTTTCTTAATGTTGTGAGTTTTCAAAAGATGTGGTGTTAAGCTTTTTGCTCATTTCCTTACAAAACAATAAATGTTTTCAAAATAGTTTCAAAAGCTCCTTTGATTTGCATAATGTTAAGTTTTCCTACATTGCAAGTGTTTATTTACTAGCTTAGAAGAGATATAGTACCCTATAGATGATGTAGGAACCTTAAAACTGATTGTTAAGATGCATTGTATGACATAGTACACCAATATAGGTGGTATAACAACCATGGGCTTACTATAGAAACTTAGTGACATGGTCAAATGTGTGTTATATGTGCCTTGGATCCAATGGTTGTTTCATGACTAGCGTAGCCTTAATAGGCGGTCATTACAGGATGGATATCATTAGCAATGTGGCCCACCCATGGTCGTGACCGGTTGTGCTGCTAGTATTATGTATGGTGCGTATACAATATCCGGGGTAATCGGTGTTGTATTACAGTCCCTTGAGAATGAAGAGGTAATATTTGGATAGACCATACATGAAAATTATGACTTACAAAACATTAGATTTTATGCATTAAAATATCTAGGTGATTGCCGCCAATAGTACACCTCTCTTTGAAAACCAAAACCGTACTATATAGTGTATTAGCGAAGACAACACCACCTTTTGAATACTTACTAAAACTGCACGTTTATTTTTGCTTAA
This sequence comes from Carpinus viminea, assembly GCA_013348765.1. NCBI lineage: Eukaryota > Viridiplantae > Streptophyta > Magnoliopsida > Fagales > Betulaceae > Carpinus > Carpinus viminea. The sequence goes on along the minus strand of CP054668.1, from coordinate 37,343,593 downwards.
TTAGGCTCATGTCATACCTAAAATCGTGAAATTTACTTATTAAGTCTTTAGATTTACACTGTTATTATTTTTATAGGGAATCTGTCCCTAAGACCCAAAAGTGGCATGGCCACTACTACAAACTTTGCTTAGAGGTCTACTTGCAGTTATCAAATTTGCTTATATTATGAAATAGATGCTCCATGTCTTTATTTTGAGGAATATACTTGTCCCCATAATGATTTAAGTTTCCTCAGATTTATTTCACATTCCTATACATTAACTTTGATGATGCTTAGATAGGTGATTTCCCATTTAGCCACAAGTTGGTTTAACTAGGGTAATTGCCAGTAATCCTGCCAGGTTAACCAAGGCTAATTTTGGGGGCGTTACAACTACCGACTTGAGTGAGAAATCTAAAAGAAAATAAAATAAAATAAAAAATCACAAAAACAAAACTAAGATTAGAAACCAAACTAAAGAAAAGCATAAAGTAATTAAGCTAAAATTAATCCTTAAAACTTAATAACAAAACTATTAGGCAGTCTCACCAATTGCGCCAAAAATTGATGTGGTGATTTTAAAGCAAAATAGTATCAACAATAATTAACCGCTCGCAATAGTACAAATCTCATAGGATAGGGCTATATTGAGGGTGTCGAACCTCAAGGACTACAAGAGTTTGGTTATCAAATTTATGATAATTAAATTTAACTTAATGTAAAAGAGATTGATTTGTTTTGTGTAAATTCAAAGTGCATAAAATAAATGCAAAAGAGAGTGTAAAATATGAGAGAGAGAGTGTAGGGTATATTAACTTTATTGCTATCCGCACATCAATGGTTGGCCATATATAATTCAAGAAATTCATTATATGCATGTTATAAATAAGCAAGAAAATACCTTATTAAAGAATGAGAATAATCCATCTTCGGTTGGCACAGATCGTCAGCCTAAATAACACTGAACTAGGGTGTAGTATAATTCGTCTTTCTTAGGTATGGTCTATCTAATCCTATTAATTATATGTCAATTAAAAATCATTGCATAATCATCATCCTCATGATCACAGAAAATAAGAATGATTTGAGTTCAATAAAAGTAAAAGACTTTTCTAATACAAGATAAGAATTTTACTAATATTGAATTTGAAAATTAAGAATAATTGTATTTAATAACTAAGAACATAATTCAATTGTAGCAATTCTTATAATTATACAATCAATATGCATATATTGAAAATCTAGAAATTAGATACAATTAAACCATTGTGTTTAGATAGGGTTACATCAATATCCCACGAAGGATTTTAGTAGCTTATGACTTTGTTAAGCTCCAAAGACTATGTTCTAAAATTTAACTCTAAGTAGCGGTATGTCTTTTTTACAAGTTAATAGTCCTATTAATAGGGACTAGGAAAGCCCTAGAAACCCCTAAAAAAAAAAAAAATTTTAGGTCAATCTCCCAGTCCAAGTAGGAGACTAAAAACCTAATTCTAGATTTTCAAAAGTGAATTCGCGCATTCTAGAAGTTGTGTGCGCTCGATCCTTAAGGAGCTTGTACTCTAGCTTAGGTCAAGATGTGCTCGAGTGCTAGTATGGTTGAGCTAGGTAAGGGGCGCTCAAGTGTAGGTGCGCTTGAGCCCTTGGCTGGTAAGCTTGATCTCAGGTCTCCTAAATGCTCCCAAAATGTCCTTTTAAGCCCAATTTCCAATGGAATTCTTGCATCTATTAAATAAAAACCTGAAACACGAAAACAAAACAAAAATCAAACAAATAACAATGTTAAGAAATTAACATATGCGAGTTAAGAAGTTTGAATGTACAACATTCGGCGCTTATCAGTAGAGTACGCTCATTACTATAGAGACTACGTCTGCGTACTATTTACCCAACGGACCATAGGTTGCATTGTACATATAGGCATTGACCAACGGTCAACCAAAAAGTAGAATACGTCGAGTACTATCGAGGCATTCGTCCACGTACTATTTGCATAGTACATCCAATAGTCCCTCGACATACATCCTTGTACTATTTGTACTATTTGCAAAGGACATCCGGTGGTCCCCAGGTGTACATTCGCGTACTATTTGTACTATTTGCAGAGTATATTCGGTACTATAAATAGTTGTCTAGTTAGAAAGGCTAAAATGCTCAAAATACCCTTCTAACTGTTCCTAGTGACTTAAAATCCAAATTAACCTTCTAACTAAGCTACCTAAGTATAGTTAATTATTTGAGTCACCACACTAAGTCCCAAGTTTATGTGTAACAATAGACAATGACTATATTACTTGAATTTGGATGCACACAGAAAATCCGTGAAAACAAACATGTGTTAAGCGCATATCAAATTTTTCCACAATGCACTACCTGTTACGGCACCGTCCAACCAAAATATCTGGATTTTAACCAAAATTCAAGATTCTCCTCGTGATCCGACACTTTCCTTTCGGTGATAACACCAAAAACCACAATGCATATGCAGTGAAGAAATACTAAAGTGTGTGTTTGGTCGATTTTTCTTGTTGTGCGTTTTTGTTTGAGTAGTAAAAATAAGTTATTGATGTGACATATAAAGATGGAATAAAATGCTACTTTTTGTGACATAAAAGTGAATTTAATAATAATAACAATAATTTCAAAAAAGAGTTAATTTTATTATTATTTTTTAAAAAATAAAATAAAAAATAAGGGGAGGAAAAGAGAAGGGCGGTTTGCCAACCCGTGCCCTATTTTCCTATTTTTCTTTATCCTTTTGATTCACAATTAAGGTATTGAAGGCATTGCATGCAAGGACGGACTCGGGAATTTTTATGGGAGGGGACCAAAGCAAAAAATAAAAATAAAAAATTAATTTTTTTTTTTAATTAGGATTTTTTTTTTTTTTTTTTTGGCATCGCGTAATGAATTGGTTGGTTTTTTTTTTTTTTTTCTTCTGCTTTTTCTAATCACTGCTACTTAAATACAATGAGAAATTCAGCTTAGAATTGTGTCAAGTTCTTCAATTATATGTTTAAATTCTAACAACCAATCTTCTCAATATTTAATAACCATAATATCAAAATTACAAGACCACTTTAATTAGGAATTGAGCTTAGACTCAAAAGTGCGACCTGTGTTGAGTTATTTTGCACCTTGTTGATTAACATCATATTCCCATATGTATTTGACTTTCCCTTCATCTACAAATAAATTTACATGAGTCTTTAGAAAATAATACTCATATTCACATAGAATAATCAATATGATTATAAATTATAATATGACATATTAGAACCTAAACCCCATAGACATCAATTTCCATTGAACTTATGAAAGTTTAGGGTTAATTAACACTTTAAATGTAATTAACCCATCTAATTAGCAATCCTAGTGTCCCATTGACAGAATAAAAAGGTATTTATGTATCATTTTATGTTTATTAATGTTAATTGTGCTTTGTGTAGAAGAAAACTCACAAATTTCTTGGAGATGAACAAGAAATCTTCACGTCTTCTTCTAACTGGCCAGCAGCTCTCTCTCTTAATCTCATTATCGCTCTCAATCTCTACATCTCACTGTCTCACTGTCAATCTCTCTCTTTGTGATTGGTATCAGTGACTCAGTGGACTAGTACGCGATTCGAAGCCGTGAAGAAAGCCGAAAGGGGAGGAAGTCTTGGAGGAGAAAGGGCTAAAGGGGTATCACGTATTAGTCTCGTGAGTTTTTTTCACTAAGGTTTGAGGAAGTTTGGGGATGGGCTAATTTTTTAATTATTATTATTTTTTCCATTTTGGGGGAACCATCAACTAAGCAAGTTTTCGAAGGACCAGATAACTTTTTTTTTTTTTTTTTTAGGCTTCAAAATTATTGTTTTATGAATTGGGGGGGGGGGGGGGACCATGGCCCCGATCCCCCATAGGTCCGCCTCGATTGCATGGGCTCAAAAGTCAGTAGGCATATCCATAAAGTCTAGAACTCGATAGTAGTATCGAAAACGATTTTACCAATGCTATGTAATGTTAAAGTTACTTTAAAAATAAAATAGTTTTTAAAATTCTAATTTGCTCAAAATTCAATAATAATCAATAACAAAATTCAATTTAAAAAGCTACATTATTTTTCGAATAACAAAAGAGAAATATAAGAGTGATTTTTAACATTATTCGCCGTGTAAACTTATATCCTTCTCTACATACACTACAAAGCACGCCTCAAATAGTGATGCGTAAATGATGTTTTTCACCCCAAAAAAAAGTCATTTTAAGTAGTGATGTTTTTTCACCCAAAAAAAAAAAAAAAAAGTCACTTTTAAGTAGTGATGTGTGAAAAGCGACGCTTCAACAATTTCAACAATTTCAAAATATAGGAGGTTTACAAATTGGGAATAATGACATTTACTGTTGAAGGGTACTGATTAAGGACATTTTGGTGTACAACGTCACTAATTCAACTTTTTTTTTTCTTTTTTCTGTTTTGGTAGTGATAAGAAAGAATGTAATTCACTTCTGCCAAAAAAAAAAAAAAAATCCAATGTCCATGTGTTAGGCATGTGAGTTTGTAAAATGTGGTGCTAGACTGTTGGCATTGGTAATTTATTAGCTAGAATATGATGTGTGCTTAAGCTAACAAGCATGCATTAGGAACAGGATCCTGTCCATTTCAAATGAAATGGATAATATCCATTTAGTATAAAATAAGGGGTAGTATTGTCTTAACGTTAAAGTTGAAGAACTAATTTTACAATATTACCCATTATTTTACACTAAATGAATATTGTCCATTTCATTCAAATGACAGATCCTATTCTATGTATTACCCCAAAAATACAATAATTAATAATTAATGAACACTAGTCATGATAGTGAGGCCTTACAATATTATGCAGCTGAGGGGTGCTTATGAACACAAATTTTTTATAAATTGGTTTATAGAAAATTCCTACAATTAAACTGTTTTCTTTTCTAAACGGTCGTTTAGGGGTAATAAATTTCTAATAAATAGTAGTAGTTAGGGTCTCCCACGCAGAATGCGTGCATCATGTTTTTACTTCATATTCAAAACCAAATATTGACTCTCTTCTTAAAACGTGAATCGCACCCACTCGATGGGCCCTTCAATTCCAACTGCCCTTCATAGTTTTGGGGTTATTCATAAATAATCAATTAACTTGTCCCACAATCATCATCATATATATTATTAAATTATAGAAGAAAAAACTAGTCATTAATTAATTAATTCTTGAGCCTCACAAAAGAATGATGAAAACATTATTAAATTATTATAGCAATTAGCAACCATATCACGCATATATACACACACATGTTCCCCGTAGATAATCTCTTATTTTACCAACTCATTCCTCTCATTTTGGATTGGGTAGATCAGAGGGAAGAGAAAACTAGTCGTTAATTAATTAATTAATTAATTCTGCAGCCTCCAAATGAATAGTGAAAATATTGTTAAATTATTATAGCAATTAGCAACCATATCACTCATGCACGTTCCCCGTGGATAACCATTTCCATGATCGATCAAGATCGCTACCTACCTACCTCAACTAAAAATTAAAATTAAAATTAAGGAAAAATATCATATCCATCCGTTAGAGTTTTATTTTATTTAGATTTTCAATTTTAAGTATACATTCTTTAGATTTTGTTTAAGCTTAGAATATGTCCATATGCCATTTTACTGTTAAAAAAGTTAACGATTTGTTGTCTGCCACGTGTAAATAAATATATTTGTATTGATTTGACACGTACAACTTAAATAAACACATAACCTGAGAACTTAAAGAACAAGTAACAAAAGACTTCCGTTTCGATAGTGTGACATTATATTGGAGTGTTGAGATCAACATTAAAGTGTTGAATAAGACACTTGTGGTAGATGTCCAACAGTTAAATTTTAAGCGAAACCTAAAGAAAGACCATGTTGTTAAAATTAAAAACACAAACACTAAATCTAAATCGGACTAAATATAATTTTTTTTCCTAAAATTAATAAAAACTCTTTCTCTGCTTGCTTTTTCATTATCCTTTAGAAGTTACAGTCGTAGGCTTTAAGAAAAAAAGATATGAAATCATTATTATTATTTTATTATTAAGAATCTCACTATATATCGAATAAAAAACGTTATCGTGACCGAAAGTGAACTTCTTTAATCGTCCCGTTGGAATTTTCAAAGATCCTTGAACGTAACACTGATTTGGGAAAAAAGTAGTAGTTAAAAACAAATTAAGCTTTTATAATAAAAAAATTGATAATTGAAGCTATATTTGTCAATGTCAGCTGGAATTTGGTCAATTCAAGCAACTCATGCACAAGACAACAATTTTGAGTTCAATGGCCACACTGTCAATGTGGAAATATGATTCTTCACTTCATCGATCACGTGCTCACTTTTCTTTTTTTCTTTTTTCATTTTTTTTTCCATCATGTTTGAATGTGTCCAACCACCTTAAATTAAATTCTTCTGCCTTGGTTTTTTTTTTTTTTTGGAATGTTGTTGGTACAGATCGATTTGGACTGAGAATCGCATTAATCATATATGGACTCCGATTTCTTTCTTTTCTTGATATATCTTTATCTGGGATTCTAACCTAGTTTGTAGGGTAGTCAATCACGGGGACCCGAGATACTTTGGTGATCGTTCATGGTGGAGTAGCTAGCAGATATACTCCCGGCCCTGGGAGATAGATGCTCGTACCGGGAGTGCTACATCACCCCGGAGACTGGAGAGTGTTTATGGTTAGAATGTTTTGGTGAATATAATTTCTAATATCATGGATATTTGGTGGAATTATGGGATTTTATTGGATGGGCTTCATCCAAGGTATAAGGGTGGACTTGGACTCCAACTCAAGTGGACTAAGCCCAACTCAAATTAGAGGATTTATAGATTATGATGTAGGGTTTGTAGTAAGAGTACCCATTTGATCAATCTAGGCTTAACATCTTTCTTAGCAAACAAATATCTCAAAGCAGCATGATCAGTGAATATAATAACCTTAGAACCAATCAAGTGTGACCTAAACTTCTCCAGAGCGAATATGACAGCTAACAATTCTTTCTCAATAGTAGAATTAAGCATCATTCAATGTTCTAGAAGCATAATAAATAGCATGAGGTACCTTATTGATTCTTTGGCCTAAGACAGCTCCTAAGGCAAGGTCATTGGCATCACACTTGAGCTCAAATGGGAGACTCCAATTTGGTGCCATCATTATAGGTGCAGATGTGAGCAGCTTCTTCAATTTGTTGAAAGCATCCATGCATTCTTTAGCCCATTCAAACTTGACATCCTTGGCCAGCAGTGCACAAAGAGGTCTAGAGATCTTTGAGAAATCTTTGATGAATCTTCTATAGAACCCGGCATGTCCAAGAAAACTTCTTAGACCCTTTGCCATCATAGGAGGAGGGAGTTTGGAGATGATGTCAATCTTGGCTTTGTCCACCTCAACACCCTTGCTGGAAATTACATGACCCAGCACAATGCCTTGTTGGACCATGAAATGACACTTTTCTCAATTCAGCACTAGGTTACACTCTTCACATCTCTTGAGGACAATCTTCAGATGATGGAGGCATTCATCAAAATTAGAGCCAAAAACACTAAAATCATCCATAAAAAATACCTCAATGAATTTTTCCACCATGTCCGAGAAAATGCTCATCATGCATCTTTGAAAGGTGGCTAGTGCATGCATAATCCGAATGGCATCCTTCTATAGGCAAATATGCCAAAAGAACATGTGAAGGTAGTCTTTTCTTGGTCCTCAGGTGCTATTGCAATCTAGTTATAGCCACTGTACCCATCCAAGAAGCAGTAGTATCTATGGCTAGCTAACCTCTCCAGCATTTGACCTATGAAGGGCAGAGGGAAATAATCTTTCCTAGTTACCATATTCAACCTTCTATAGCCAATACATACCCTCCAACCAGAGGTTGTTCTTGTAGGTTCCAACTCATCATCTTCATTTTTCACCACTGTGATTCCTCTCTTCTTTGGCACTACTTGAACTGGACTTACTCATTTATACGCCCCCAAAATTAGCCTCGGCTAATCCGGTGGAGTCACTGGCAATTAACCCATTTAAGCCAACTTGTGATTAAATGAGAAATCACCCTTCTATAATCATCAAAGTAAACGCATGGGAAGGTGAATAAATCTAAGAAACTAATAATCATCAAGTAAGATCATGGAGCCGCTAAGCATTAAAGACAAACCTATAATCATAAGCAAAACCTAACCAGGTAGGCAGTAGCAGCCATTGCCACTTCCATAGTAATGAATTAGATTACCTAGAGAATAATAACCGTGTAAGTCTAACGACTTAGTAAATAAATCTTACAACATAGGTATGACATGAGCCCAATTAATGGGAGTAAACGCGCATTTTGAGTAAGAATCAAAAGATGCATTACCTCCGCTAATACACCATTTTAGTAAGGTTTAGGTTTTTCATAAAAAGGTTGTGGTGTACTATCGGCGACAACCACCTAATATTTTAATGTAGAAAAAAGGATAACACATTATAGGTCATAACTCTCACATATGGTTTACCCGAGATATTACCCCTTCTTAGCAGGGTTGGCTCTGTCTCGAGGGACCAATAGTACAATGTCGGTGTCCCAACCATTGCACATTATACTGTACCTAACATTAGTGACACAACCGAGTCTGACCTTGGTCCACACCACTAATGACGTTCGTCCTATACTGACTAGGCCATTGGGAATGGCTACACCGTGGTCACAAAACCATTGAATCCAAAGCCCTCATATAACATTCACATTTGACCATAACATGAAGTCTATGTAGTATACCCATGGCCGTTTATGCGGCACGTATCGACGTACCATGTCATACGATGCATCTTAACAGTTAATTAACAATACAATTACCAAGTATTTACAGAAAATAGACACGCTCATATTATACTCGTGGTCAGTCAACTGACATATCTCACGTTTTAAGTAAAAGGGTTGTAAGTGTCTACTTACCTCGCACACTCAAGTGAATCCTCCGACCAAGCAAAATTTTGTTATAACGGATACAAGACACCGTTATTCTAAGCCTTACGAAACCTAGAATTATGGCTAATCTACAGTGTGCTTGTGTGAAACTCAAAAACCGGTGCTCTGCCTACTGATCGTACGTCCAGCCTCGATGGCGTACATCCATTCAGTGGGTTAAGCACACTTTTGGGTTTTCGGACAGCACTCGATTCCTACATTATTTGTAGACCTCTAAGCCTCTTCTAAGCTAACAAATAAGCACATGCAAATGTAAGGAGTCAAAACACAATGAACTTTGAAAGAATGTTTTGAAAACATCATCATCTTTAAAGAATGCTTAATGAACACTCGAAAAACTCATCAAAGCAGAACTAGAGAATAAAATAGTGCTAGATATGAAGAGAACAGAGCTTACCCCAAAGCTAAGCATGGACATGATCTCCCCTCCTTGGAAACTCCCTTTTTGAAGCTTACTCACTCAATTTCTCACTCAACAACCAAAGAAAGAGTTCTAGCAACCTAGGGGCACACTAGAGGATGGGAATTGGGGTGTGGAATGAGAGGAGGGTTAAGGTATTTATAGGAAAAGATCGTCACCAACTCTCTAACAGAGCAGCGGATGTCTGGCAACCCTAGCGTGTGTCCAATGCGTTTGTATAGTGGTTCAAAGGGTGTCTCGTACATCTAGGTATTAACTAGGGAGTATTTCAAAAAGTAGCGTATGTCCATATGGTCCCATATACATTTGCTGAACTATTTACAGAGCATACGTCCGGTGGTCCCCCCACGTACGTCTGCACTAGAGATAGGGGCGTACGTCCATCTGACCTAGCGTACATCTACCTCCAAAGGGTTAATGTTTGGCTTCTATTTTCTAAGGGATCGTGGTGTGGTTAAGTTAACGCTAAGGGTTTTGGGCATTGTTAAAACAACTTTATTGAAAACCTTTGTTGATCGCTATTATGGAAAGGATTTCGAATAATAAAAAGGGTTGTTTTTATCCGGGTATTTCACTCTCCCCCCTTATAGAAATTTCGTCCTCGAAATTTAAGATTTTTCAAAATCGAAGATAAAATACCCATTTTTGAAAAAGGTTTTACAATTCAAAGTTTGGAAAATAAACCATGCTAAAAGTTTTGCAATTCAAAGCTTAAGGAGGGTAAAGATAACATTAAGCCTACCAAACAGGCACAAGCAATCATAAATATACACAAGCCAAAATTGCCACCCCCATGGTGGACTTAAAATGTAGCGGAATACACATAAAATTGCCACCACCGTGATGGACTTTACTGAAATTACAACCAAAGAAAAACATCAACAACAACAACCTAAAAAGATAAACATACACATCAAAGAAACAACAACTAAGAGCTCACCCCGGTGTCCCTCTTGCTATAGGGCTCCATCTCATGCCTAGGCTCCCTCGAGCATTAGGACTCCCCTTGCTCCAGGGCTTCCTCTTGCTCGACTAAAGCTGGAGTTGGGTAAACCATAGTCCTTGACATCTAGAGATCCCATGAGATGGCATCGTAACTGATCCAGAACAACGCAATCGTCAATCTGAGCCCTCTACAACTCTCGAAGGAGCTACTGTGTCTCACGCTAAGAAGCCTCAAAGCAATCCAAATGCTCTTCTATCCTAGCAGATTCCCCATCAGCTCGGCCTACCCTCGGTGGTCATTGTGGTCTCTACTCTGGCTCAACCTCCTACAAGTGGGCTTGGCTTGCATTAAGAAAATGCACTCCCATGGGCCCTCCCTTAGTCCCGCCATCGGCACCTCCGCGTATTCAGCAATCCTGGTGACTAGGGCCCCGTATGGCAATGCAACTCCCTTGTCAATGAGACGGACGGACATCATCATAGAAGTGACTAGGGAGCCAAAGTGGATAGGAACCTTTGTTAGTAGAGCATAGAGACAGTGACCTCTTTCTATGGTGATAATTGTGTGGCTGATCAAAGGGAGTATCTGGCTAGCCAAGATGTGAGAAATGCATCGGGCTTCATTACTGAAGTCGCTCATCTGGAAACTGCTCTCCCTCCATCTAGTGAGGACGCCCTTCAGCAAAGCACTCCATTAAAGCGGCACAGGCAGGGAGATGGTCGACTGGCCATGGGTAAACTGGGTTACGCACAAGAGGTGCTTCGGTAATGGTGCTAATGAGTGTGGGAGTCACCTCAATTGCTCTCCTTGTTGGAAATGACTTGATTTCACAAGTCTACCGTAGACCCCAAATTTGTTATGGCCATAATTTATTTCTCACTTGCCATTTTGTCTCTCATTCATGAGCTCTCTTCTATAAGCTTTGAAAGAATTGGCTTCTTGTGAATGAGATGAAGCCATTCAGTCAAGGAGAGAAGCAGCAACTACAAAAAGGAAAGAAGAAAAGTTGGCTTCGGTCATTTAAAGAGACATGGAGCAACATATATGAAGGGCAACTGTAGCACCCCAGATTTTAATAGTCATATTTTGGAGATATTTATTTGATAACATTATTCAATGATTTTTTAAGGAGTTTATGGTATTATGAAGGGTGGTAATTAGAGAATGGTAATTGATGGAATAATGTAATAGTAAATGGTAGAAATGATAACATTGGTAGATAGAATGGTAATGGAAGGTAGAATAGTTAAATGGTAGATGTAATAATATTGATAGGAATGGAAGGTAGAATAGTTAAGTAGATGTAATAATATTGGTAGGAATGGAAGGTAAAATAGTTAAATGGTAAATGTAATAATATTGGTAGGAATAGAAGATAAAATGGTTAAATGGTAGATGTAATAATATTGGTAGGAATGGAAGGTAAAATAGTAAAATGAAGGTAGAATTATAAATGAAAGTGTTGTACAAATTAAATATACTCGCAATGTACGAATCTTTTGTAATATAATGGTTTGCAAGTGCAAGGTCGAACCCATAGGAAATTGTATTCTTAAAAGCAAATTTAAATCTAAACTAATTATAATGGTTTGCAAGTGCAAGGTCGAACCCATAGGAAATTGTATTCTTAAAAGCAAATTTAAATCTAAACTAATTAAAGCCTAATCTAATTCCAAAAGGGTTTTGATTTGGGTTTTTTGAAAACTAAAAGACAAAACATAAAATAAATAAAATAAAACAAAAGATGAAGTACTAAGGATGTGGAATCCACACTCACCAAATCATAACAACACATACTTCATGTTCATCAATATTAATCCGAAGTTCTCACAAATTAAATCTTATGTATGTTTTACTATGCTTCAAATAATTAATCAAAATCATCCTTATGTATCCGTTCATTGCACAAATCACAAAAGGAATCCAAACTTAATTGAAACACCAAATGTATCCGAAGAACAAATTACAAGAGATATCCAATTTTTAGGCATATAAAACCAAGCAATCTATTATGTGCAATTATCCTAAATCATCAAGTGTATCCTTGAATCACAACAAGATATCCAAGAATCATTCCACACATTGAAAAGAAGTAAAACAATTAATCTATTAAACCATAAAATCGAACAATAAAGACTTACATCAAAGTATTGTTGTTCTTTATAGGTGAGGCTTCATCCCCAACCTTAGTTGGGGTTTAGCCCGACATAAAAATAAGTCATAAACTACAGAAAAAACTAAACTAAAGAGAAGCTGTCAATTTTTGTCTCTAAGTTTCCTCTCTTTTTCTTAAATGCAAAGATGTCTATTTATAGGCTTAGAAAAGTCCTAGTAAACCCAGATAATTCAGAGGTCAGTCTCCCAGTCAAATTAGAAGTCTGAAATCCAGATAAGATTCGCTCAAATTTGCGTTCTCATATTGCGGGATGACTTTGGCATAGTAAACGTCCGAATTAGGAAAATCCTATTTTACAATAAATTGTAGTATTTTGAACTAGTTTCCACTGCCGTTTGAATCACCTCAATCTGATATTTGAGCAGAAAGTCGTAGTCAAAACACTGAAACAAGTGCAGAATCTGAAGTTGAATCCAATCCGAAATTATCTCCATTTAGGGAAATTCCGATTTTATCCTTTCTTTGATTTGGTCAAACTTAACCACATCTTCTAGGTCTTCTCAAAGTATGCTTTATTCCAAGACTTTGCAATTTTCCCCTTTTTAGATGCATTTTCTCTTCAGCAACTTACAAGACACTGAAACACAAATCTAACACAAAGCATTAGATAACAACACAACTAAAGGATTAACTAATGTAAATTAAGGGGTTTAAATATGCAATATTTGGCTCTTATCAGAAAGGTAGAATAGTATCTGGGTTTTTCCTATAAATAGGGCTTTCCCCTTCACAATTTTACCATTCCTCTCCCTTCTCTTCTTCATATATTCTTCCTTCTTCCGCATTCTACTCGGTCTTTCTTCTTTCGGAAGTGTCACACGAAAAAGAGAGAGAAAGGCGAGACAAAGCGCGCAAGAAAGAAAGAACACGAGTGAGAACGGACTTGAGAAATTAGTTCCAGATAAAATAGTGGGTGATAGTCAGATTGGAGCAACTAGATTCTTTTTAATGCTTTAAGCCTCGGTCTAAAGGTAAGTATATTCATTACCCCTTCTAAAGTTCATGTCATGCAATTTATGTGTGGTTGTAAATACTTATTTATTTTTATATGAAATTATGTGGCATGCATGAAAGATTTGAGAAAACGAATTTTTGTGAAAAAGATGATGATTATAAAATGATAATAAAACCCTCATACATGTTGCCTAAGATGCATCAAAAGAAGTACAATGAAAAGTACAAGAAATGTTATGAATGAGATGTACAAAGAAAAGTACAAGAAATGTTATGAATGTTTATGAAATGAGGGCACATGTATAGAGGAGTATTTTGGCCTTAAGAAAGAAAGAATGAGAGTTCGGTACCGATACTCGGATGGAGGCGAAACCACTGAAGGAGGCTATGTAAGAAGGTGGTATTCCATCAACATGACCGTTGAGTGCACCAAGTAAGAGTTAATTGACGGTCGAGCATGGCTGAAGCCACAGTTCAGTGCCATGGTCACAAGGACCTGCAACCCTTGTGAACAGGGATAATAGTGTACATGGGCCATAAAATGAGAAAACAACAAGATAATTGCATCAATGATTTACTATGATGATTTTCAATGATGATTTATAATGATGCAATATCATGATGATTTGTAATAATATAATATGCTAATATTTTACAATGATGATTTATGACGATTATTACTAGGTGTAATAGTATGTATATGCTACAGAAGATGCAACCGTACATACATATATTATTATGGCTGGTTCGATATTTATTTGTGAAAAACAGTTTTCAAAATTGAGAAGAATGAGTAAAACTATTTATGGTGGTGGATTTTACTTGTCGGGCCCCTTTGGGCTCATTCAGCTTTTATTTCTTGTTTTCGTAGAGAGCTTCTTTGGAATAAGAGGCCAAAATGAAGTGAAATAATTATTAAATTTTCATAGTCTTTTTAAGACCGTTATTGTAATAATATGATATTCCACAAGTTTATGTTTTCTAATTTCTTGTAATAAGATCTCTTGATAAATGTTTTATACATTTATCATACTCTTTGAAAATCAAGTATTCTGATAGACCTTATGGATCTTTGCAAAAATTTTATTGTAAAAGAAGGAAGACGACAAACCTAGCCTTAATGGACCTTTGTTGACTTTGCTTCTTGGAGAAGATTGCTTGGCCTTTTATATATATAGCCATTCGGCTATTTTTGTTAGAGAGTAGAAGCTCCATTTTGGAAGGGGGGACTTGAAAGCTTGTAGAAGCTCCTCATGAGTGAGTTGGAGGAGACATCCAAGTAGGGAGAAATGTAGTGAGGAAAGACTTTGGTTTGCAATGAAGGCAACTAGCCCTTTTGTGTGAGAGATATACCATTTGTCTCACTTTTTGGTGCTTATTTTAAGCTTAGAGAATTATAGAGAAACTTTCTCTTTTGTATTTTAATTTTCTTTTGAGTATTTGTGAGATTTGAGTGTATTGGGACTTTCGGGCTTTTGGGTTTTTTTTTTTTTTTAACCAAACAAAGAGCAGAAAAGAAAAGCCAGCTACATGCTAAAACAGCGGCAAAACAGCAAAGCTGACAGAGAACTACAAAACTAAAACCTATAGACCAACAAGCTACAAGCCAAAAAACCACCCAAGACCAAACTAAGGGGGGTAGAAATGGGGGGGGATCTTTCCCACTACAAATGGGAATGGAGCTGGGGGGAGAGACTAGTGAGGGAATGCATCCCATAAGGAGGAGGGAAGGGGGAAGCTAGCTAGAGTATCTTGAACTACATGTTCAATTTGTCTATCTATAGAATGAGTAGGGGACATAAGAGCAGATATAATTACATTTGAAACTCCTTCTAAGATAAAATTGTTCAGCTACAAGGAGGACACCAAAAATCGGCCAATAAAGAAGGGCTGCAACATAAATAGTATTGCAGAAATAAATCGAAACCATTTTGATGATCACCCCATTGGAGTTCCTACAAACAGCTGATTGGGTGGAGAAGTCTTCACAAGAAACAACATCAAAATTCACTTTGTAGCATTTTGGAGGAGGCTTGGACCAGTTCAGCTTTTGAGGACCAAGCTACATAGTGTTCCATGGCTACTCTTTTGATGTTTGCTGCTAGTTTTAAGGCATCAGGAACGATCCCTTTATAAACTGCTTGGTTTCTGGAAAGCCACATTAAGTCATATAGAACAGTTGCAAATATCTGGAACAAGTGTGAGTATGCAGAAGGAATACCAAGAGTAACATGTGGAGTAATAATACCTTTAATCCAATCTAAAAGGCTAGGCAAGAACCATTTAGAGAATCAAGGGGCCAAGGGGATAATCTCCAAGATATTCTAGCAAAAAAGCAACTAAAAAAGATGTGAGAAAAGAAGTCCTCTTTTACATTGCATAGGGGGCACACTAAATGAGAAGGGGAAATGGGAAAAACAGCATTCAACCTAATCTTGGAGGGGACAATGTCCCAAGCAAATTTCTAAAGAAATAGTTTTCATCTGTCATTAAGGTTAATTTTCCAGAAAAGCCTCCATTGAGAAGGGGAGAGAGGGATTTGAGTAGAAACAATTCTCTGATTGCTAATAAAAGAATGAGCTGATTTAGTAGAGAAATCACCCTTTGAGCTATGAGTCCAGATGAGTTTAGTTTCTGTTTGAGAAGTAAAATTAATCTTGAGAATCTCTCTTATGTTGGCTATGTCAAAGAGAGATTGCAGCAGGGGGATGTTCTGGTTTGAAATTGACTAAGAAGGGTCTAAGCTGAACAGGTTAGAGACAAACAGATTGGGGAGCGGATGAGAAAGCAAAGGAGGAGAGGGGGAAAAAGAAGCAATGGTGGGAATCCAAGGGGAGCTCCATATAGGGAGAGAAGAAGAGCTATGAATTAGGAAACATGCACCTTTGATGATGAAGGAATGGGATTTCATGAGACTTTTCCATAGCCATGAGGAAGAAGAAGGGGAAGGGGGGGGGGGAGGAGAGAAAGGAGCTGGAGTTTAGGTACTTACCTTGCAATTGTGACACCCACAATGAGTCTGAATTGTTGAGCAACTTCCAACCAATTTTTGAGATGAGAGCCAAATTGACTTCTTTCATTTTTCTGGTGCCTAAACCACCTAAAGCCTTAAGAGTGCAAATGGAATCCCAAGCCTTGAGAGAGAGGTTTTTTGATTTTTTGGAAGGGAAACCCCACCAAAAATTCTTGAAAGTTCTGTCAAGCTCTTTGCAGCCACTGTTTGGAATCAAGAAAGAACTCATATCATAGGTGGGGATAGTTGCAGCAACTGACTTGATCAAAACCAGCCTACCAGCTTGTGAAAGAGTCTTAGCCCTCCATTCTTCTATTATGCTGTGCACCTTGTCTATAATGCCTTGAAACCCTTTCTTCTTTGACATTCCCAGTAGAATAGGTAGACCAAGGTAAAGAGATTTTGGGGGGTTTTCATTAAAAGGAAAAAGGATTCTGATGGCTGCAAAGGTGCTAGGTTTGGTGTTTCTGCTGAAATGAATGGATGACTTTGAGGCATTGATGGACTGACCAAACCAACCACAATATTTATCCTAGTAGGACTTAAAACAAGCTGCTTCTAATATAGAAGCTTTCCCAAACAACAACAGATGATGGATAGGAGCATAATTCCTGGCTATCCTTAGACTTTTGATTGAACCTTTTCTTTCCTCACTGAGTAGCAGCCTAGAGAGAACTTCTAAACTCAAGATAAAGAGGAAAGGGGAAAGGGGATCACCTTGTCTCAGCCCTATCTCAGGGGAAAAGTTACCAAAAGGGCTTCCATTCAACAAGATGGAAAAAGATGCAATAGAGATGCATATTTTAACCCCAAGCAATCCATTGAGGGCTGAAACCCAACTATTCCAAAATAGCTAGAAGAAAGGACCACTCCATCCTATCAAAAGCCTTGTCCATGTCCATTTTGAGAAACATAAACCCTCCCTTGCACCTTTTGGACTTGAAAGCATAAGAAGTTCATGTGCTAGAATCGTATTATCCTAGATATTCCTTTTAGGCATAAAAGCAGACTGAAAAGGAGAGATAATCTTGTGCATAAGAACTTTCAATCTGTTTGCTAGGATCTTGGAAATGATCTTATAGACAATACTGCATAGACTTATAGGTCTGAATTGGTGAGCAGTGTGGGAGCCACCAAGTTTCGGAACCAAAGCAATGAAGGAGTGATTTTGGATCCTCTGCAGAAAGTTGTTTTTGAAGAAAAACCAGATGCACTACAAGACATCCTCTCTGACAGTTCCCCAATACTTCTTATAGAATAGTGCTGTAAACCCATCTAGACCTGGGGCTTTAGTAGAACCAAGGCTGGCCAAAGCATCCAATATTTCCTCTTCATCGAATGGAACTAAGAATGGCATTCTCCTCTTAGTTATGATGGGGAAGATATTGGTGAAATAAGTAAAATTTTCACATATAGCAAACCTAGAAGACACCCAAACACCAGAGTCCAGCTTTAGGAAATTTACTACATTTGATCTTCTCCTAATCAACGTAGAAAGGTGAAAATATTTGGTGTTGAGGTCCTTGTAGGTCAGCCAATATTCTTTTGATTTAGATCTCCAGAAAGTCTCCTCCTTGACCAGCAAGTTTTCAAGGTCCACCTTTAAACTGATTTCTAGCTCAAATGAGGTTTGGGTGGGGGCGGAGTTTCTGAGCAAAATCTAAGAGTTTGAGGGTTTCTTTGATCTTCTTTTGAATATTACCAAAATGCAAAGAGTTCCATTTAAGAAGTGCAACCTTTGTGTTTTCTAACTTCTTTAAAAGGCAAAAGGCTTGATGGATGGGCACAAATTTCTGCCAAGCTGCTTTTATGACCTGTCCACATGAAAAGTCTTTGATCCAAAATTCCTTAAACCTAAAAGGTTTATCTAGAAAATAGGAGGTGGAGTTTGTGTTTAGGGATATAGGGTTATGATCAGAGTTATGAGCAGGGAGGTGGATCAAGGAGAATTCAGGGTGAAGATGAATCCAAGAGGGGGAAGCCAGACCCCTGTCCAACCTTTCTTTGATGTTTTCCAAACCCATCTTGTTATTACTCCAAGTGAAAGGATTTCCATCAAATCCTAAATCCGCCACACCAAAGTGATCAGTTGAACTTTTGAAAGGGTAGTGAAAGGAACCAGCAATGGTCTACCTTGCTTCTCAAATTGCACCAAGATAGAGTTAAAATCTCCTATGCACAGCCAAGAGGCTTCATGTCTTTCACCAATAGAAGCAAATGAGTCCCAAAAAGCCATTCTGTCACTTCTGTTGGGAAGGCCATAGACACAAGAAAGTATCCAAGGAGAGGTAGGGCGATCAGAGAAGCACCATGCTGAGATGTTGTTCTTGTTTTGGTCAAAGCATTCTAGTTCAATGCCTAGTCTCCAAGAGAGAACAAGACCTCCACTAGTACCAATAGCAGCAACTTGAGACAAGAGAAAAAGCCAAGTCTGTTCAAAGTAGCAAAGACTTGGGGGGTGGATTTTGGTTTCAAAAAGAAAGAGAATGTTAGAAGATTGATCCCTGATCAATCTCCTTAAAGTTTGAACTACAGCAGGCCTAGCAAGCCCCCTACAGTTCCAAGCTAAAACCTTCATAGTTGCTGGGGAGGCTTAATAAAGCCCCTTTGCTTGCAGAAACCAAATCATAAGCTAACACATCTGATACCATTTTATTCTTTCCTTTTCTAGCAGCTTTAAAGAAAGCTCTAGCAAGTGCCTTTTCTATATAACCAGGGTTGAACACTAGGGAAGATGTAGGAGGTGTGTTTGGGGGGACCTCAATCTCATTTTTAACACCGGGACCTTTTTTAGGGGGAGAGATCAGATCAGAAGAGTTCAATCTTTTCCTGGACTCCTGCTAAGGGGTGGTAACAATAGAGTTTTTGATGATGGATAAAGGCTTGTCTTGTGGAGATGGTGTAGGCTTCTTTGTAGTTGTAGGGATTTTCTAATAATTTTGTTGGGCACGCTGGTTTTGGTGGGGAACAGAGGCGATTTTGAGGTGAAAAGTAGCCGTTATGTTGGCATTCTCAATGGGGAGGAGGGTTCAGGCAGCTAAGGGAAGTTATATGTTGGGAGGGGTCCACCAGTGAGATGATAGAGGTTTAGTTTGGTTTGTCAAACTAGTTAAGGGGAGGAGAACAATGAACAAGCTTTTGGAAGAGAGAGTGCATTTAAGGTTCACTCAATTAAGATCACAGGTCTGGCTACAAGGGTTGAGAAGTGACTAGGGGTGTCTTGAGCATGTGGTTTTTCTGCTGCAGCTGATTTTTGGTTTGTCAGAGAATTTTGGGAACTTGTGAAGATATTTGTTTGGTTTGCATGTGATGTGAACCCCGTCAAGAATAACGAGACCCAACAACGAAAGGGAACCCAAGATCGTTCTATGGACAGATTCGAAGGGATGACCTCGACCCGTTGTTTATGACAAACAAGAACCTCGGTATAAGGAAGATGCCACAAACGGTGATGGAGTTTCCGTTTGATAAGTCGAGATGAACGCCACGGGAAATCCCGATAAGATCAAGTAGTTCTTCAAAGAACCAAAGAGAATAAACCTCACAAGTTTTTATCAATCATCAATGTTGTGTCTCATTACAATGAGTCCATGCTATTTATAATGCATGGTTAAAATAGGAATACAACTTATTAAAGGAAAATAATAAAAGCCCAAATAAAAGAATCCTAAAATTAAGGTAGATTTTGTCCAAATTAACTTCCTCCAAGAAAACTTCTCCTCCAAGAAAAGAAATCACTTATGGAATTAGCTTCTCCTCCAAGAAAACTTCTCCTCCAAGAAAAGAAATCACCTATGGAATTAGCTTCTTCTCCAAGAAAACTTCTCCTCCAAGAAATGAAATCAGTTATGGAATTATCCTTCTAGAACTTGAATCAAGCTGACGATTCTTTGTTGCCTACGTGGATTATGCACAATGGGCCTCCATGAATTTGCTTGAGCCCATAACTCTTGAATGAGTCCATTGAGTACATCTTTGAACTTCTTTGCTCGTGCTCTCGTAACCGGCCCAATTGGTACTTGAATGAGATCCTTCGAAGTGGTGCCTTGATCTCCATCATTCCCCTCCTCTTGAGAAGGATTTGCCCTCAAATCACCACCTTGCTTGTACCGAATGACGTACGGAAACGTCTCTATGAACTCCACCCATCGCGCATGCCTTTTGTTTAGCTTGTGTTGGCCCTTCAAGTGTTTCAAGGACTCATGATCGGTGTGAATCACGAACTCCTTAGGCCATAGGTAGTGCTGCCACGTCTCTAAAGCCCGAACCAATGCGTACAACTCCTTGTCATAAGTTGGGTAGTTTAAGGCTGCCCCGCTGAGTTTCTCGCTGAAGTAAGCAATTGGTCGTCCCTCTTGCATAAGAACGGCGCCTATACCAACACCTGAAGCATCACATTCAATTTCAAATGTTTTAGAAAAGTTTGGTAAAGACAACAAAGGTCGTTAGCTTCTCTTTGATTAATTGAAATGCCTTCTCTTGTTCTTCTCCCCACCGAAATCCAACGTTCTTCTTGATCACTTCAGTAAGAGGTGCGGCTAAGCTACTGAAGTCCTTCACGAACCGCCGGTAGAAACTAGCAAGTCCATGAAAACTACGAACATTACCTACACTTGTGGGGCTCGGCCAATCACGGATTGCACGTGCCTTCTCTTCATCAACCTGTATACCTTGTGCACTAACAATATATCCCAAAAATACAAGCTTATTGGTGTAAAAAGTGCACTTCTTTAAATTAGCAAACAACCTTTCTTTCCTTAGCACATCTAAAACAGATTTCACATGTACTACATGATCGTCTAGGTTTTTGCTATAAATGAGTATATCATCAAAATAGACAACAACAAATCTGCCTATAAATGCACGCAAAACATGGTTCATAAGTCTCATAAAGGTGCTCGGAGCATTAGTCAAACCAAAAGGCATAACTAACCATTCATACAAACCATATTTTGTTTTAAAGGCGGTTTCCATTCATCTCCTTCTTTTATCCTAATTTGATGATAACCACTTTTAAATCAATCTTAGAAAATTGCAAAAAACCATGCAGCTAATCTAACATGCCATCTAAGCGTGGGATAGGATGACGATACTTTACCGTTATGTTGTTGATGGCTCGGCAATCAACGCACATTCTCCTGTCCCATCCTTCTTAGGTACAAGTAAGACCGGAACCGCACATGGGCTCATGCTCTCCCTCACGTGCCCTTTTTCCAATAATTCACTTACCTGCTGTTGAAGGTCCTTTGTCTCCTCGGGTTTATAAGCTGGTCGGTTTGGAATGGTTGCACTGGGCACAAAATCAATTTGATGTTCAATCCCTCGGATTGGAGGTAACCCATGTGGTGTTTCCTCAGGGAAGACATCCTCGTACTCCTGCAAAAAAGAAGCAATAGAACTAGGCAAAGCATGGTCAAGTTCGTTAGTGTTTAAAAGTGCCTCTTTGTACAAAAGTACAATCATCGGCTGATTTGAAAACATTGCTCGCTTGATCTCACTCACTTTTGCATAGAAATTCTTTTGTTTTCTCTCTGATTTTCTCTCAAGGGCGAACTCTTTCTTTTTCTTCCTTCTCATTTTTTGCCTCTCTCTGATTTTCACTCTTTTTCTTTTGTTCGCTCTCTTTCTTTTGATCACTCTCCTTTTGTAATCTCACTTGATCCTCGTATACTTGTTGCGGTGTTAATGGTACAAGAGTGATTGATCTTTGATTGAGTACAAAAGAGTACTTGTTCGTAAAGCCATCATACTTCACATGCCTATCAAACTGCCATGGACGCCCTAGCAATAAGTGTCCCGCTTGCATCGGTACTATATCACACAACACTTCATCTTCGTATTTACCGATTCGAAATGCAACTAACACTTGCTTGTTCACCCTTATCTCACCACTATCATTTAACCATTGCAACTTGTACGGTCTAGGGTGCTTTACCATGGGCAATCCCAATTTCTCAACCATAATTGTGCTTGCAACATTAGTACAACTACCACCATCAATAATCATACTACATACCTTGTCTTTAACGTAGCACCTAGTGTGAAAGATGTTCTCCTCAGTACTTCATCAACTCCTTTTGCTTGCAAGCTCAATGCTCTCCTTGCCACCAATGTCAATGCATTAGGGGCTAAATACTCCTCCTCAAAAACATCCTCCAATGGCGGCATGTCATCGGTGTCGGAATCTTCACAATCGGTCACAATTTCACCATTGGCTTGCAACACCATGACTTGCTTGTTTGGACATTGACTTGCTATGTGGCCCTGCCTTGACATCTAAAACATTTAATGTCACGATTCCTAGAGGTAGAGGCTTCGATTTTACCTTGAGGAACGTGGCTGGTGGTCATGGACTTGGGTTGGGTTTTGGCAATTGTGACTTGTCTAGTGGCTTGGCATGACTCGATTTCCAAGAGGTAGAACTAGAGTTATGGCCTGCACGTGTCCACTCCTCTCTTAAGTTGTTGTTCCACTTTGATAGCCATATGCACCATATCTTCCAATTCCACATAATGCATCTCTACCTTATCATGGATCTCCGGTTTAAGCCATTGTGGCCTCCCGATCCTCCCTCTACATTAGCGCGGATCATAGCAATCTCCATCTCCTTGTAGTAATCCTCTCGCTTGACTCCTTGTCTAAGACCTTGTAGCTTTTTGTACAACTCTCGGTAGTAGTAACTTGGAGCAGACGCTTTCTCATCACTACTTTCATCTCCTCCCATGTGTCTATTGGTCGTTCTCTATTCCGCCTCCTGTTTGTCTGGCAGTCCCACCAAGTAATAGCATATTCAGAAAATTCAATCACGGCTAATTTTACCTTCTTTGTCTCCGAGTAGTTGTGGCAATCAAACACGAACTCCATCTTCTTCTCCCACTCAAGATATGCCTCAGGATCAGATCTACCTTGAAAGGGCGGAATCTTCATCTTAATACCACCCAAGTTGTTATCTTCGCGATTCCTAGCTTCTCCAAATCTCCCTCTGGGTCTCCTATTGTTAACAATGGACTCCCGATCTTCTTCTTCATCAAAACCAGATCCATATCGCTCTTCATCCTCCTCCCTTGGTGGAACTCTTCCCCTTCTCATAAATTACGACCGTTTGTGGTTGCTCCTCACGTCTATTCTCCATCGATCTATCCGTTCATGAACACTGCTCCATCTCTATCTTCATCACCTCATCTCACTCATCATGGCCTCCATAAACACTTTTGATCAGTCAATTTTGTATCATTTTCTGCAATGCTCTTACCACTATCTTGAGTCATGATTGCTGCAAAAACAAAGGTTAGAAGAAAAAATTATAAATAAAATAAAGGACCTCACAAATCACTCCCTTACGTGTTTACACTCAAGAATTTGGTCACTCTCCACTCGCGTTTTACTCAAAATAATATGGCTCTTACCCTCCGATGTTCTCACCACTCTTGCCTCTTTTCACTCGATAATTCTCTTTTAGTTCTTTTGAAACTACACAAACAACTCAAAATTTCCAGCAACAATTCACCAAGAACTTAATCAAGGAATTTCAGATTTGAGCATAAGGAATATGGAATTTTCAGCTTGGAATTAGAAGGAGTATGGTAGTTTTAAATTTTGGAAGCACGAATAGTTTGACAATTCACCAAGCACTAATGAAGGAATTTCATATTTTGAAAACAGAATATGGAATTTTTTTTTTTTTTTTTCTTCCTTCTTCTACGAGTCTATCTCTCTTTTCGTTTTTTTTTTTTTTTTTTTTTTCTTCCTTCTTCTCTGAGTCTATCTCTCTTTTTTTTTTTTTTTTTTTTTTTCTGAGAATAATAAAATAAGATTTACATAACTAGAAGAAGTGACTACAACAAGAACAAACAAAGATTGAACGGTAGGGTAAAGAAAATTGACTAAGAAGAGATAAATAATGTTGGCAAAAAAGAAAAAAAAAGGAATGAAAGATGTTAAAGGATAGGCAAACTGAAATAGAAACCGAGCTCGATACCAAATGATGTGAACCCCGTCAAGAATAACGAGACCCAACAACGAAAGGGAACCCAAGATCGTTCTATGAACAGATTTGAAGGATGACCTCGACCGTTGTTTATGACAAACAAGAACCTCGGTATAAGGAAGACGACACAAACGGTGATGGAGTTTCCGTTTGATAAGTCGAGATGAGCATACGGAAATCCCGATAAGTTCAAGTAGTTCTTCAAAGAACCAAAGAGAATAAACCTCACCAATAATGATCAATGTTGTCTCTCATTACAATGAGTCCATGCTATTTATAATGCATGGTTAAAATAGGAATACAACTTATTAAAGGAAAATAATAAAAGCCCAAATAAAAGAATCCTAAAATTAAGGTAGATTTTGTCTGAAATTAACTTCTCCTCCAAGAAAAGAAATCACTTATGGAATTAGCTTCTCCTCCAAGAAAACTTCTCCTCCAAGAAAAGAAATCACCTATGGAATTAGCTTCTTCTCCAAGAAAACTTCTCCACCAAGAAAAGAAATCAGTTATGGAATTATCCTTCTAGAACTTGAATCAATGGCGATTCTTTGTTGCCCTCGTGGATTATGCTCAATGGGCCTCCATGAATTTGCTTGAGCCCATAACTCTTGAATGAGTCCATTGAGTACATCTTTGAACTTCTTTGCTCGTGCTCTCGTAACCGGCCCAATTGGTACTTGAATGGGATCCTTCGAAGTGGTGCCTTGATCTCCATCATCATGGATCTCCCGGTTTAAGCCAAGTAAAAATCTAGCCATTGTGGCCTTCCGATCCTCCTCTACGTTAGCGAGGATCATAGCAATCTCCATCTCCTTGTAGTAATCCTCTACGCTTCGACTCCCTTGTCTAAGACCTTATAGCTTTTTGTACAACTCTTGGTAATAGTAACTTGGAATGAACCGCTTTCTCATCACTACTTTCATCTCCTCCCATGTGTCTATTGGTCGTTCTCTATTCCGCCTCCTGTTTATCACAAGCTGATCCCACCAAGTAATAGCATATTCAGAAAATTCAATCACGGCTAATTTTACCTTCTTTGTCTCCGAGTAGTTGTGGCAATCAAACATGAACTCCATCTTCTTCTCCCACTCAAGATATGCCTCAGGATCAGATCTACCTTGAAAGGACGGAATCTTCATCTTAATACCACCCAAGTTGTTATCTTTGCGATTCCTAGCTTCTCCAAATCTTCCTCCGGGTCTCCTATTGTTAACAATGGACTCCCGATCTTCTTCTTCATCAAAACCAGACCCATAACGCTCTTCATCCTCCTCCCTCGGTGGAACTCTTCCCCTTCTACAAATTACGACCGTTTTGTGGTTGCTCCTCACGTCTATTCTCCATCTGATCTATCCTTTCGTGAATCTACTCCATCTCCATCTTCATCACACGCCTCATCTCACTCATCATGGCCTCCATAAACACTTTCGGATTAGTCAATTTTGTATCATTTTCGGCAATGCTCTTTTACCACTATCTTGAGTCATGATTGCTGCAAAACAAAGGTTAGAAACAAAAATAAAATATAAAAAAAAGGACCTCACGAATCACTCCCTTACGTGTTTACACTCAAGAATTTGGATCACTCTCCACTCGTGTTTCACTCAAAATAATATGGCTCTTACCCTCCGATGTTCTCACCACTCTTGCCTCTTTTCACTCGATAATTCTCTTTTAGTTCTTTTGAAACTACAGAAACAACTCAAAATTTCCAGCAACAATTCACCAAGAACTAATCAAGGAATTTCATATTAGAATTAGAAGGAATATGGTAGTTTTAAATTTTGGAAGCACAGAATAGTTTCAAGCAACAATTCACCAAGCACTAATCAAGGAATTTCATATTTGAACACAAAGAATATGGAATTTTTCAGATTTGAATTAGAAGGAATATGGCAGTTTTAAATTTTGGAAGCACAGAATAGTTTTTTTTTTTTTTTTTTTCGATCAGCACCTAGCTTTTTAGAATAATGAAATAGGATTTCGAAATAACTAAGAGATGTGAGACCAGACCAATAGTTTAGACATCAAAAAGAACAACGAAGATTAAACAGATAGGGTAAAGGAAATTCGGCTAAGAAGAGATAAGGGAATGAAAGATGTTACAGGATAGGCAAACCTGAACTAGAAACCGTGCTTTGATACCAAATGATGTGAACCCCGTCAAGAATAACGAGACCCAACAACGAAAGGGAACCAAAGATCGTTCTATGGACAGATTCGAAGGGATGACCTCGACCCGTTGTTTATGACAAACAAGAACCTCGATATAAGGAAGACGCCACAAACGGTGATGCAGTTTTCGTTTGATAAGTCGAGATGAACGCCATGGGAAATCCCAATAAGTTCAAGTAGTTCTTCAAAGAACCAAAGAGAATAAACCTCACCAGTTTTTATCAATCATCCATGTGCCTCATTACAATGAGTCCATACTATTTATAATGCATGGTTGAAATAGGAATACAATTTATTAAAGGAAAATACTAAAAGGTCAAATAAAAGAATCCTAAAATTAAGGTAGATTTCGTCTGAAATTTGCTTCTCCTCCAAGAAAAGAAATCATCTATGGAATTTGCTTCTCCTCCAAGAAAAGAAATCACCTATGGAATTTGCTTCTCCTCCAAGAAAGAAATCACCTATGGAATTAGTCCTTCTAGAATAATATTATATTATCCTTCTAGAATAATCCTAAAATATTTCTCCCCAATTCTTAGCCTTGACCAGATCCTTCTAGAACTTGAATCAAGGTGATGATTCTTTGTTGCCCACGTGGATCATGCTCAATGGGACTCAACGAATTTGCTTGAGCCCATAACTCTTGAATGAGTCCATTGAGTACATCCTTGAACTTCTTTGCTTGTGCTCTCGTAACCGGCCCAATTGGTACTTGAATGAGATCCTTCGAAGTGGTGCCTTGATCTCCATCACCCGAGAATACCACAAGCATTAAGCCCACAACATCTATTGACCTAGTGGGGTCGGGATCTACTCTACATATCATTTAGTACAATAATTATAGGAACAATACATATTGATTGCAATTGCATCCTTAGATACTCATTGAGTATGGGAAAGGTTGCGAATCATCTTCGGATTCGTACTGATTGCAGTGGCAATTACTCACCACTCTCGGGGTTATATTGATTGCAGGAACGGTTTTGCATTGACCATAATGACTAGGGAATAGAAATATTAATTCTTCCATTCGTTATGCTCATATTCAGGATTCTCCGCCCGGTCGTCATCACTACATTTGCAAATCCTACATATATAAGGACACGGATGTCAAGAAGACAAGTACATGATCCATCTATACTAGATAATATACAAAACTCATAAAAGAGCTAAATTTACTGTCGGAGGAAGATCCACTGGAAACAACCTGGTGCATTCTCTTAACCTTTGTTCTTGTCTCACATGTTAAAGGAGAAGTAGCATGCAAGATTACCATACCACCCTTGGGCTCACCAAATTAGAAACTGCATCAATAGTTTGGGGCCGTCTATGTGAACAACTTTTCGTTCTTACAAAATTAAAATCCAAAATGGTGAACACAAGGTCCAGAAGTCAAGCTTGTCATGAAGAATCTACAATTAAGGCCAATTAGCAACTGCCACCAGCTCCCCAGATTGGAGGGGATAGGGACCACATCCGACTTTGGAAGCTCAAATGGCACTTTTGGTCCAATAGAATGAGGAGTTACACCGCTGTTTCCCAACTCAATCCCAATCTGAGGTCAGTCAGAATGGGCACTCAAAGGAGCAAGAAAATCATAGCCATCATTCTGGTGGTCACAACCATCAAGGTGAAAGCCGCCATCACCAATGGGGGGACAATCATTGAGAAGATGATCGCAGGGAAGATAACTGGAGAGAGTGAAGTAACCTAGAGCGTAGCATTCGAGAGAATGCTCACAGAGGAGAAAATTCCTGGAAAACGGATGAGCATAAAAAAGACCAACCATTGGGCGGTCAACAGAATCAACTGGTGACTACCCCATAGAACGAGGTCAACATAGCCCTGGTAGACTTGGCAATGTGATGCGAGTAATAGAGCGGAAGGAAAAGCATAAAGCTGCCATGGTCAAAAGCTTTTTGTGGGAACGAAAATGCCATTCACCAAGCAGGTGACCGACCATCAACTCCCCAACAAATTTAAAGTTACTCAGATTCTGAGCTACAGTGGATTCGGATATCTGACCGAACAATTGGAGAATTACCAGATGTACTTGGCAACGCCCAATGAAATAGCATGTAGAGCTTTTCCCATGACATTCTTGTGGAACACTAGAGAATGGTTATGGGGCTTAATGCCCAACTCCATAAGCACCTTCAAAGACCTCGCGCAATTATTTCTAACCCAATTCCTGGGGTCTCATGAGAGAAAGAAACCTTCCAGATATCTTTTAACACTCCATCAACGTGAAGGGGAAAATATGAAAGAATGCATGATCTGATTCAATCTAAAAAAATTGAAGGTGGAAGACCCCATCGATGGCGTGGTATTTTCCGTCATCTACCATGGCATCTCTCCCGATGAGCCGGTGATGAGAAAGCTCACATGAAGACAACCTGACAATCTCCAAAACTTGCCTAACAAGGTGGAGGAAGTCATAAATGAGGAAGAAACTTTGAAGGAAATGAGATCAGCTTGGAAGTTTCCTAAGAAGTTTGAAGACAAGAAAAGGAAGGAAAGATAGAAGATGGATGAACCAAAACCTTTCAAGAAAATGTTTAATGATTATGACTTCTCACCGCTCAATGCCAACATTTTTAAAGTCTTAATGGAAGTCAAAAAGGACTCGGAATACCAAAACCCCTTGAGAATAACGATGGCCCCACCACCTGAAAATCAGCACAAATACTACAAGTTCCATGAGGCAAATGGTCACTATATGGAGGGCTGCATATCATTGAGACTTCTTATCGAGAAGTTTGTCAAAAATAGTAAGTTAGTTCATTTTTTGGGAGATCAGAGGGGAGCAGTCGTCAATAGGGAAAACTATGTTCGTGTGGTAAATTATCGAAACCCTCAAGACCACCGACAATGGCAATGGTACAGAAGTATAAATCTAGCAAAGAATCGCAGAGGTCTGGATAGAAATCCTTAGGAAGGTCGAGGAAGGCGGAGAGAACCTAGACGCGAACATGCACATCAAGCCCGAGAACCTTAGAATCGGGCAACAACCCCCGAAATTCATACCATCATAGGTGGGTTCGCAGGTGAAGGTGAATCGTAAAGGGAAAGGATGGCATATGCCCGCCAAATAAATTTTCATGAATTACATGCCATAGAGAGGCCCATGTAGCAGTCCAGGAGGGACTCAATGGTGATCAGATTCTCCAATGATGACTATTCAAGCATGTCATTTCCGCACACAGATGCCTCAGTAGTTACACTAATTGTGGCTAATCACAACATCCATCGTATTTTGGTGGATAATGGGAATTCAGTAGACATTTTCTATTGGTTGTCATTCAAAAAGCTAAACCTCAGGCAAGAGAGAGTGGTTTCAACTAGCTGCCCTCTGATGGGATTCATAGGAGAATAAGTACAACTAGTTTGATCAATTGAATTGCCAGTCACAACCGAATCATACTCGAGACAAGCCACAGTAATGGTGTGTTTCTTGCTAGTCAATCGGCCATCAGCATACAACGCCATCATTGGGAGAACAACACTTAATAAGCTTAAAGCCAAAAACTCAACTACACTGCTCAAGATAAAGTTTCCAAGACATCAAAGTTGAGAAGTAAAAGGAGAACAATAGGTTGCTTGACAATGCAACAACGTCATGAAGGAGGAAGATAGCAATTACAGGGCAACAAGGCAGTTGAGGATTTAGAAGAATTCTTGATTAGTGAGTTGAATAGAAATATCAAGGTTGGATCTTAACTAGACGCAATGATGAAAAAAGAACTAGTACCTTTCCTTCGAGAGAACAACGATGTGTTTGCTAGAAGCCATGACGACATGCTGAGAATATCGTCCTCGGTGATGTACACAAATTAAATGCCAACCTAAGGCAACAACCAAAGAAGTAAAGAAGTTATAGGACGCTGGGTTTATCAAAGAAGTTCAATATACCATTTGACTAGCCAATGTGGTACAGGTGAAGAAATTGAATGGGAAATGGAGATGTGTGTCAACTTCACCGACTTGAACAAGTAAATGGAAAACAGAAATGTGGCATTCTTTTATATATGGAAGAGTAATACTAATTGCAATGGTGCGAGCATTCACACCATGCTCTATTTTAACTAGTCTTTTTTTTTTTTTTTTTGTAAGAGCACTTTCATTAAAAACAGACACAAATAGGACAAGAGAAAATAAAGACTAAAGGGAAGGTGGATCATGTCCACTACAAATGGGAGGAGAAAAAAGGGAACTAAAGTAAGTGGGAATGCAATCAGAATGAGATTTGGCCGCGGCCTAGTAAGCTACATGGTGAGCATAGAAGTTTGCACTTCGGTGAATTTTTTGAGCCATCCAAGTGGAGGATGCTGGAATGAGGAAGATGGAGTTTAAAATGAGGCCCACTATTTTCCAGTCTTGAACAATTGAGGGGTGTTGATGGGCTGCCAGAGCCTCACCATAATTTGGATCACAGGGAGGGTTGATTTGTGAGATAGCCTTGATTCTAATACCTTTTGAATCTTGGCATACAAGAGAGATGGTCTTTGATTGCAGTGTCAACTTATTTTGAAGGAACCAGCAACTAGAGGAGACCATTTTTCTTTGACTGGATGGGAAGTTGCAAGCCAAGCATTAGGATGTTCCAGGGCTGTTTTTTTTTTTTTTTTTTTAATTTTATTTTATGGGGCTAGCCAGAACCAAAACATTTGGAATCAAACCATCATGAAAAAAAATTTGTTTTTGTTAAACCACATAAGATTACAAAGAACACTTGCAAAAATCTAAAATAAGTGAGACTTAGCCAGGGGAATACCAAAAGAATAGTGGGGGGAAAGGATGCCTTCAATCCACTCAGAAGGGAGAGATTGTCCCACAAGAGAGTCTAGAGGCCAAAAAGATGTTCTCCAAGCTACTCTAGAGAAAACACACCTAAAAAAAAGATGGGATATGCAGTCTGCCTCAGATTTACAAAAAGGGCAGAGGAGGTCTAAGGGGAATGGTTAAGAAAATGAGTTAGTAGATTTGGTTGGGATGATATCCCAAGCTATTTTTCCAAAGAAAGAGCTTCAGCCTATCATTGAGTTGAAGCTTCCATAATTTTTTCCAAGCAAGAGGGTTAAAGGGAGAAGGCTGAATTTACTCTAGGAAAAGTAATTTGATTGAAAGCGCATCGAAGAGAAGAGGCCATTTGCAGAAAAGGCCAAATAAAATTTGGTATAGAAGAAGGGCCAACCTTCAATTTCAAGATTTCTCTAATGGAAGAGGAGTAAAAAATGGAGAGCATGAAGGGGATGTTCCAAGTGTTATATGGGTGTTCCAAGTGTTATCTGGGAGAGAAGGTCATGGATGGAGTGTAAAGAGTGAGAAATATGGCTAAGGTTGATAGGGGAAGGAGTAAAAGTAGGTAAAGAAGGAATCCAGGAAGCTTTCCAAATAGAAAAGGAAGAAGAGGAACTGATTCTATGACAAGCTCCTTGAGCAATAAGGCGTTGAGATTTCAAAATGCCTTTCCAAAGCCAAGAGGTCAAGAATGGGAGGGGGAGAAAAGAACCAATTTGGAGATAGTTACCTCACAATTGGGACACTCAAAGATAGTCCAAAGAAGAGTGGAGCTTCCATCCGAGTTTAGCAATTAGAGCTAGGTTGACCTCTTTCATTCTCCTCCAATAGCTTTAGGCAAATAGATAGAATCCTAGGATTTTAGAGATAAAATTCTGGCTTTGCTAGGAGGAAAACCGCACTAAAAAATTCTTGAAGGTCCTGTCTAAGTTGCTACAAACACTAGCAGGGAGCATTAAAGAGCTCATGGCATAAGATGGGATGGCCGTAGCAACAGATTTAGTAAGAACCAATATGCTTGCTTGGGAAAGGGTTTTTGCTCTCTACCCTTCAATTCTACTTTGAACCTTGTCCAAATTCCCTTGAAAAGCTTCTTTCTTGGAGCTGCCCATTAAAATGGGAAGACCAAGATAGATAGAGTTCAAATGGTTTGTAGCATATGGCAGAATGTTGCAAATAGAAGAAACAAAGCTAGGAATGGCATTCCTAATAAATCAGATGGACGATTTGCTACATTTATGGATTGTCCAGACCACTTGCAATACTTGTCCAAGCAGGATTTAATACTGCTAGCCTCCTTCAAAGAAGCTTTCCCAAATATCAAAAGATCGTCAGCAAATAGAAGATGACGAATGGCAAGGCAATGTCTTGCAATTTGTAAATCTTTCAAATTCCCAACAGATTCTTCACTGAACAACAACCTTGATAGAACTTCTGAGCCAAGAATGAAAAGGAAAGGAGAAAGAGAATCCCTTAATCTTAAGCCTCTCTTAGGGTAGAACAAACCAAAGGGGCTGCCATTTAGTAAAATGGAAAAACAAGGAGAGGAGATGCATAGCTAGATCCAATTGACCCAAGTAGCATGGAACCCAAGTTTTTCCATAATGTCTAGGAGGAAACTCCATTCCATCCTATCAAAAACTTTCTCCATGTCCAATTTAAGAAACATAAAGCCCCCTTGCCTTTTTTTGTTTTTGAAAGAGTGCAAAAGCTCATGTGCAAGGATGGTATTGTCTTGGATGTTCCTACTAGGTACAAAGGCCAATTGGAATGGGGAGATAATTTTGGGAAGTTGAAGCTTCAACCTATTAGCCAAGATTTTGGAAATGAGTTGTAAGCAATGTTACAAAGACTAATGGGCCAAAATTGGTGCACTGTATGGGAACCACTTTGTTTAGGGACAAGGGCAATGTGGGTGTGATTTTGTTCTACTAAAAGGTGAATGTTCTGGAAAAAAATCCTAGACACAATCCAATGCATCCTTTTTGACAACGGACCAGTTTTTCTTATAACAAAGGCCTATGAAGCCATTAAGCCTTGGTGCTTTTGTAGAACCTATACTAGAGAGGGCTTTGAACCCCTCCAATTTAGAGGGAATAAAGCATAGAGCAAGGTTGTCGTCACCAGAGATGGTGGGATGAAAAAGACTAAGGAGATCCTCTTCTAATGAGGGAGAAGAGGAGGTGAACAGGGGGAAAAGTGAGACAAAAGCACCTCCAATGGCAGGCATATATGAAATCCATGCCCTAGAATCCAACTTCAGAAAATCCACAGCATTAGACCCTCTTCAAATGAGAGTAGGTATGAAAGTATTTTGTGTTGAAATCCTTACAGGTAAGCCAAGATTCTTTGGACTTGAAGTGCCAAAGAATCTTTCAAAAGAAGATCTTCCAAACCACCTTTCAAATTGATTTCTAGAGAAAAAGAGGAATGAGAAGGAGCGGAACATTGAACCTAGTTAATTCTTCTCATAGTGGATTTGATCTTATTTTGAATATTCCCAAAATGGAGATGGTTCCATCTTTTCAAAGCAACTGTAGCATTCTTGAGTTTGTTAATTAGGCAAAGAGTAGGACTGCCAAAGACAATGAGCTTCTAGGCTGTTGCAATAACATGTTCACAAGCAGGGTCTTTAGTCCAAAACTCCTCAAACTTGAACCGTCTAGAAAGGAAAAGAGAGGAGCCTAAAGTATTGAGGAAGATGGGGCTATGATCCAAATAGAAAGCTGGAATGTGAAGAAGAGAATATTTTGGATGAATGTGAACCCAATAAGGTGAAGCCAAGCCTCTGTCAAATCTTTCTTTTATGGGGAAACTACCTTTTGCCCCTATGAACTGCCAAATGTGCTACTTTGCCCCCATAAATTACCATTTTGTACTCAAAAGCCCCCTCTATTAGTCAAAGCCGTTAACTCAAACGGTCTCTCCGTTACTTTGCATCACTTTTGCCTCCATGAATTACAATGCATTGTCACTTTGCCCCTATGAACTACAACACATTGTCACTTTGCTCCCATGAACTACAACGCATTGTCACTTTGACTGTTTGAGTTAACGGCTTTGACTGACGGAATGGGTTTTTGGGCACAAAATGATAATTCATGGGGCAAAGTAGCACCTATGTGTTATGGGAGGAAAGTGCCAACGATTGTAGTTCATGGGGCAAAAAGTAGTTTCCTTCTTTATAGTAGCAAGGCCACTTTTGTTATTACACCAAGTATAAGGATTTCCAAAGAACCTCGATCAACCATACCAAAACTATCAACGAAGTTTTTGAAAAGGTAGTTAGACAACTAGCAACCGTCTACCACCCAACTTCTTAGATATCACCAAAACATTATTCAAATCCAATACAAAGCCAAGGGCCATCAAAATTTCACCAACAAAGGCAAAGACTCCCAAAAATAGATTTATCTCTTCTATTTGAAGGACCATAGACACACAAGAGAAGCCAGGTGGAGTTAGAGGGTCAAGTGCACCAAGCCAATTGTTGTTTTTATTAGAGGCAAAGCAATCAGACACAACTCTAGGTCTCCGGACCAACAACAAACCTCCATTAGTACCAAAAGTAGCACATTGAAACAACAAGTAAAACCCAAGTCCATTGAGGATAGAGGAGACCTTAGGGAGGAGATTTAGTTTTGATAGAAATATAACATCCCACTAACATTCCGGATCAAAGCCGCTTAGTCATGGATTGTAGAGGATGGGACAGCCCCTACAATTCCAAGACAGTAGTTTTCATGGACTTAGTGGGGCATGACCAGTCAAAATGTTAAAATGGAAAGAAAAATGTTTTGTATTAGGCTCATTAAGGTGGTACATTTTATTGAGCATTGTTCACCCATAAAATAGAGAGAAAAGAAAAATCAAAATATATAAAAGAATGTATATGATTTTGGAGAAAAATAAAGAATTTTTTAAAAATATATTTCAACCAAATAGTAAAAGTGGATGTAGGATCACGTAATGATGTAAAGAAGGTGTTGTGCAAAAACACATGATCACAATTACAATTAAATAAGGAGAACAATCACACAATAACACAAAGATTTAAGTGGTTCCTCAATGTAGGTACGCCCACCGCAAAGGCGATCACAAAGAAATTCACTATGAAAGATGGAGTACAAAAATATAGTAGAGAAAATCACTCAAACCCAAAACCCCAATACACCCAAATCTCACTATCACAATAGAGATTATTCTCTAAAGAGAATACAAAAACAAGAATACAAACTCTTCTTCTTTTGTCGATACAATGGCGCTTGGTCTCTCGATATACAAATTTAATTGTACTCACAAGCGCATGAGTCGCTTGCAATATAGTATGTGTGTAAGTGTGAGGTCAAATCTACAGGAGTCGTGTTTGCAAAAATCAATTTTCTAATTTATACCAATTTTATCTTAACCTAGTTCAAATTTCGAACTATGTCGCAAAAAGATAAATTAAATAAAACTAAAATTAAATCAAATGAGAAAAAAGAACTAAGATTTTCAGAATCCACCTTTCCAAATTAAAGCATACATTCTCATGTTTTAATTCATATATCTAACAAACAATTAAACCATATGCAAGTTCTATTGTTCCTATTGAAAGATTCAATGAATCCATCCATATAACAAAAGACAATGCATATCCAATTTAGTTCAAAAGATTTAATGTATCCATGCTTTGCACAAAAGACAATGGATATCCAAAGTAAATCAAAGATGCAATTTATCCATCGGATGAAACACAATGAATATCCAACTTCGGCACAATCAAACACAATTTTGTTACATAATTGAATTGAAACAAACACACATTACATGAAGGTTGGAATTGTACGAGCAAAACATGAAACATAAAACCAATCAATGGCAAGGCTTCATCTTCAACCTTAGTTGAAGAATTAGCCTCTCATGACAAAAGGAATCATAAAAAACTAATTAAATTCATTAAAATCAAAGTACTTACAAAAGAATTGAAGTTCGTGGCTCCAAAACCCATAAAACACGAATACAACCAAGAACGGCACCCATAGTGCATCTTCGGACATTTACAATAAAAAATATGATATTTATAAGCTAATTTTAGGGTTACAGTACTGCTAGGTTAGATGATGTGCTCAGTTGCACTCTCGATGTGCTCAGTTGCACTCTAGGTGTGCTCGATCGCACTCGAGCATGTACTTTCCACTTTCGATGGGCACAAGTGTGCTCGATTGAACTATATGTGCCCTCAAGCGCACTACCTTTAGAATTAGCCACCTCTTTTAAAATATTACTTTATAGATCTTTGAGTTAGCTTTCCAATGACGCTAAGATTGCTTCAATCCAAGCTTTACAACTCTAGATATGGCCTTTTTAGTGTGACTCGTCGGGTGCAAATCATCGCTCAATCCAAATTTGCTGCCAATACTGCCTAAAGTGTCATCAATCCCAGAATTAATGGAATGTGTTGGAATTTTCACTTTAAAGCCTCATTTTTCTCTTAACAACTTGCAAATCACTAAAACACCAAAACTAACCAAAACATTAGAAAATAATAAAGCTAAAGGCTTAGCAAATGCAAATTAAGAGGCTCAAATATGCAATATTTGACACTCAACAAATGCCCCCAAACTTATATTTTACTAGTCCCTTAGCAAAACAAAGTGAAAAACAACATCAAAACATGAAACATAAATCCATTGTCATGGGAGAGACAATTGCATTTAGCATATGCAACAAGTGTTTTAAAACCCTAGGTATTCCTAGTGGACGAGTGAAGTCTCATGAGGGTTTACCAGCAATGGCACCCACAAATAATTTTATAGCACTATGTTGTTGAAAAGAATGAAATTTCACACAAACCATAGTTCTTACTCATGAGCATGCTTAACAAGAGATAAACACCAGAATCACATCATCAGGACATCCAAAAGTGGCAATTGAGACAACACACACTTCATTAAGTGCAAAGTGAGATTAACATACAATCATGAGGCTTTAATTCACTCAAAGTTCGTGTATCTCAAAATTCATAGGAGTTCTATCAGATGAAGACAACCAAGGCTTAAGTCAAGATATGCTGTGCAATGCTCGACTTTCTTAAGTTTTCTAATTGACCTACGTAACAAGTATTGGGCCAATGACTCCTAAACCAGGTGGTTTTAGGGCACCAGATGTAAAAACATCTCTTAGGGCTTACTAACTCAAGTCAAAAAGGTTACGAAGCCAAACTAGCCATACAATCAACAAAAATTGAATTTCACACCTTTTTACGCGAACACTTAATGCTTAATGAGGCAAAAGGTCTAGTTACTCAGTGAAAACTCAAAATAATGATTTTTCTTTATGCCAAGGTTATTTCATTGACAAGTCATCCAACAAATCTCAATATAACACACAATTCAATTCAAATTTCATACCTCATAGACCCTATGTTAATGTGCATGTGGTAATCAACTCAAAACATGTGAAGTCTCTCTAAGCCAAAAGAAATTAGTCTTGCTGACATGATGTGTTCAAGATGTTAAACAAGCCAATGACGTGCAAACCACAATTGCGGTGTAACTCATGCTCAATCAACAACATAGCAAATTTTTTTTTTTTAAAAAAAAAACAAATCAAATAGACAAAATAAAACAAACAAACAGAGTGTTGTTCCACACCCCCAAACTTAAACGACACATTGTCCCCAATGTGTTAAGAGATACAATACCATGGAATGAGGGAACCAGAGTGTGCAAAGGCCAGGGTGTCCCCCAAACTTGAACACTAAAACACCTATCAAAAATTAACAGCAATATTGTCTCACAGGAACAAATATCAAAAGGTCAATTGCTATTAGAAACAAAAATAAAATGACAAGAAGAGAAAGAAAGAAGATGTGTAGAAATTAAAATGGGGAAGAAATTTTACAGTGCTTTCCCTAATCATTTGGATGTCCAACCAATCTCTTTCACCCTTTCATCTTTAGAATTTGATACCCCTCTAGAAGGATGTTTCACCATCTTATGTAGCCAATTTGCTTGCTTCAAAAGATTTTCTTGGGATGGCTATTCCTAGATTTGCATGTTTCTGGGGCATGATTCTTTGAAGATTTCAACATAAGATGGCTCTTCGAGACATTGAAAAGATGAAGCTTGTGGTTCATGTTGTATCTCAAGAGGGATTGTGAAGAATGAATGAACTTTAGTACTCACTTCCTTATCATTGGACAGATTTGAGGGCTCAATTTGCTCCTGCTCAACTTTCTCCTTTTCCTCCTCCTCGTGGTTAGCAACAATGAAAGGCTCAACTGCTAATGAAGATGGGATATGGATTGATATCTTAGTGGTTTTCTCGTTCTTAATTCGTATCTCAAGAGTGGAATCCAATAAGGCCTCGGCTTGCTCACGTATCATATCAACATTTAGATCAAATTCAAAATGAACAAAGGACTCTTCTATAGGATCCTTCAGCTTGGCTCATTAGAAGTCTTAGCTTGCTCAAGAAACTTGTCAAGATCTAGATTGCATTTAGATTGAGCAAAGCGCTCTTCCAACGGATCCTCTAGACTTGGCTCACTAAACATCACAACTTGCTTGAGGAACTTGTCAAGATCCAGGTCACATCCAATTTGATCAAAATGCTCTCCTAACGGATCCTCAAGACTTGGCTCATCGAAAGTCTTGGCATCATTAAGTAGCTTTTCTAGGTCTAGGTCACCTCCAAATTGATCAAAGCACTCTTCCAATGGATCCTCAAGGCTTGGCTCACAAAAAATCTCCTCAACAATTTCTTCATTCCCAGGTGTGGTGGTGGATTGGACATGCTCATGATAAAAATTGCTAGAAGCATCCTCATCAATCATGTATTGCCCTCCCACCATCTCCTTACTTTCAAGCTCTTCTTCCTCGTTGTCATCTTTAATGCTCTCATTGTCCCAATATTGAGTCATTGGATTAAGTTGATGTTCAGATGGATGTTCATTCTTACTCTAGTCATTTTTCCATCATCGTGGTAGCTTGAATGTCAGTATCTATGAGCTCTTGCATGGATTGTCGTAATTCTATGCCCTGGCTTTCTATTTCCCTTAACGCATTAAGAGCATCTTCCAATGAAGATTGTTGAGGAGGATAATTGCACGATGAAGGGGTAGAAAATTGGTTGTCGAACTGTCGATATTTAGAATTGTGCAGTTCGTCAACTTGGGGAGCGTAATTTCTCGTAGCATGAGCTTGCCATGAAAAATCAGAATGGTTGCTTTAGTCCGGGTTATAAAAATTTGAATTTGATTCAAACGCAGGGCTTGAGAAACTGGTATTCATCTGCTCATATGAAAAATTGGAAAATTGTCCAAAGGATGGACAATTTTCAACATGATGATGAGGGTTGGAGCAATATGAACATGATTCATGTGGTTTAAAAATGTGAGAGTAGTTAGTAGGAGCTGGTGTCCTACAACTAGATGAAGCATAAAATTACCAAATGGAAAATTCATGATTCACCTTCACTATTTAAAACAAAACACACCTCCACATGAAACACTAGCCAAAATATATATATTTTGTTAGATAAACTCAAAATCAAATAATAAATAAATAAATAAAATGTAAAAAAAGAAATCTAAATAAACTAGTAGAAAAATAAAATCAATTTAAATAAAAATCAATTTTCACAAACAAAACAACTTCCCAAACAGTGCCAAAAACTTGATGTACAAATTTAATTGTACTCACAAGCACACGAGTCATTTGCTATATAGTGTGTGCAAGTACAAGGTCGAATCCATAGGGAGTTGTGTTTGCAAAAATCAATTTTCTAATTTAAACCAATTTTATCTTAACCTAGTTCCAAATTTCAAATTGTATTGTGCAAAAGATAAATTAAATAAAACTGAAATTAAATCAAATGATAAAAAAAGAAAAAAGAGTTAAGGTTTTCAGAATCCACCTCACCAAATTAAAGCATACATTCTCATGTTTTAATTCATACATCCGACAAATAATTAAACCTGTATGTTCTATTGTTCCTATTGAAAGATTCAATCCATCCATATAATGAAAGATAATGCGTATCCAATTTAATTTAAAAGATCCAATGTATACATGCTTTGCACAAAAGACAATAGATATCCAAAGTAAATCAAAAGACACAATGTATTCGTTGGATGAAACACAATCAATATCCAACTTCAGTACAATTGAACACAATTTTGTTACATAAATAAATTGAAATGAACAAAACATGAAAACATAAAACCAATAAATGGCGAGGCTTTATCTTCAACCTTAGTTAAAGAATTAGCCTCTCATGACAAAAGGAATCATAAAGAAACTAATTAAATTCATTAAAATCAAAGTACTTACAAAAGAATTGGAGTTTAGAGCTTTAAAACCCATAAAAACATGAAAATGACCAAAACAGCTTCTGCGCATCTCCATCGTTACAATGAAAGAAATATGATATTTATAAGCTAATTTTAGGGTTACAGCGCTGCCAAGTTGATTTGAGTGGGCTCGATCACACTCGAGCATGCACTTTCCACTTTCAATGGGCACAAGTGCACTCGATCACACTATATGTGCACTCGAGCACACTACCTTCAGAACTAGCCACCTCTTTTGAAATATGATTTTGTAGATGTTTGAGTTAGCTTTCCAATGACACTAAGATCACTTCAATCCGAGCTCTACAACTCTAGGTATGGTCTTTTTAGTGTGACTCGTCGGGTGCAAATCATCGCTAAATCCAAATTTGCTGCCAATACTCCCTGAAGTGTCTTAAGTCCTAGAATTAATGGAATGAGTTGGAATTTTCACCTTAAAGTCGCCTTTTTCTCTTAACAACCTGCAAATCACTAAAACACTAAAATTAACCAAAACATTAGAAAATAATAAAGTTAAAGGCTTAGCAAATGCAAATTAAGACCCCAAATATGCAATATTTGGCACTCAATAGTCTCTATTTCTTTTTTTCTTCCACAATAGCACCTTTTTCTCTTTCTCTCTCTCTTGTTTTGGCTCCTCCAAAACCAAGAAGAAAATAGTATTGGTGCTTTTTGATTACTTGCATTGCAATGCTCCTCAGTTATTCTCTCTTGTTTCGATTCATTGAAACCAAGAAGAAGACATGTGGCACTTCACTGATTCTCCTATTGTTCCACATGACTACCAAAAACTATAAAGAAAGCAATAAGCTATGCGGCACCCTTCTACCTAGTTGCAATTCACAAAGGCCGAATATACACTCTATATATAAGATGCTATAGTCAGTTAAACAAAACTCCTAGCACAATTTGCACTGTCTTCCAATTCAAAGTTGGAGAAAAGTTGCCAAAGCACACTAGGAAAGGAAACCAGCAAGGCCCACCCAATTAATGGGTGTAAAGGCACACCATGTCAACAATTTCCAACTTGACTTGAAACCCAGCAAATCTCAACAATACAAATCTCCTTCTGATGCCTCCGCCCAAGCCCCTAAAGGCTATCATATTCCAAAAGTGGCACTCAAGTCCAAGTACCTCTTGAACTATAGAATAGGACCTGGTTTAGACAGAATACCATGCTTCTCTGCTAGTCCTCTAGGCCACACAACTTTCTCTGTTGGCTTATTCTTTTTGTAGACCCATCTGCACCCTTTAGCCTTCTTTGCCTTGAGCAATTATGTCGATTCCTAACCTTTCCCTTTCTATAGTAACTCCACCTCTATCAGCATGCCATTCTGAACAGACAATAAGTCTTAACTACCAGCTATTAGAGCAAAGAAAACCATATCCTCAAATCCACACCTCTCCAGTGCTTTTCGATCATGTTTCTCTTTGCCTCTTTCTAAAGAATAAGGCTCTTCTCAGTGCTCTGAATCTCTTGAAGATTCTTATTCATCACATATGCCCATGAGTGAACACTGTTCTTCAAGCTCCACCTCCACGACTGCTTTGTAATGCCCCAAAATCATCCTCGGCTAATTTGATGGAGTCATCGGCAATTCACCCAGTTGAGCCAACTTGTGACCAACTGAGTAATCACCCTTATAAAAAATGTAAAAGTATATGCAAAGGAAGGTGAATGAATCTGAGCTACTACAATCATCAAATAAGAACATGGAGCAACTACGTAGTAAAAACGAACATGAATAATAAGTAAAGCACAACCAGACAAGTGGTAGTGTCTCTTGCCACTATTCATGGCGATAAGAAAAATTACCATTAGAATAATAACCACGTAAGTGATGCAGATCAGAAGGCAGTTCGGAGCCTTTCTGTTACTACGATCGATCTTGTGATCGATCGCACGATCGAATGCCCACCTACGTTCGATCGCTCCCACACTAGTGAACGATCGCAGAACTTGCACCCAAATGCCCAAAACTACTAAGGAAGCAACCGATGGCAGGGTTCGTGCGCCCTGATCGATCGCCCATTTGCGAACGATCGCACCCGTGCTGCAATCGATCATACACGGGGACTCTATGTTATATTTCTGCGTTTTTAATTGTTAAACCCGATGTTATTTAATTGTTTTAGTAGTCTTAGGGTTTTAGGAGTGTTTATTTCGTATTTTTATCAGGTGTAGGGTTATGAGGGTTATTTATGTAATCTTTTTAATAGGTTTAGGGTTTGTGGCTATAAATATATGATTATAGCCTCCAAACAATTCAGTTTATGATTATTATTGATTTTATGAATGAAAATTACCCATAGTTGAGTTTTTTTTCCCCTTTTTCCTTAAAAATGCTAGAGAGTATCTAGATTTTCAAGAAGAGTTCTCAGATCATTGATAGACTCAAGATCTGGAATTATTTATCCACTGCGTTATTTGTTGTTCTTCGCTGCAGCCCACTAAGTCGCGCTGCATCAGTTGGTATCAGAGCCAAGACAAGGTGTACGTGCACATGAAGACAGCACGTAAGGAGCAACCAGCAATTCGTTTGCAGCACATGAGTGGTGGGTCGGACAGTTGTCGTCGCCAACCAAGATCGCGATTCGCGGGGGCAGAAGGCAAATTTATCGCTAAACATTGGCAACACAAGGAGGATCAATTCCGGGCTATTAAGGATCAGATTGAAGACCTTACCACCCAATTATCCAACTTGCGTGGTCCCAAAGGGAGTGGATCTAGGAACTCGTGTAGAGAGCGCCGAACGCAGGGACATCAGCACCTTGCGCAAGCTCCTACAAATCGGCGGGTGAGTAGATTTGAACTCAACATTCCAGAATTCCACAGGAAATTCCAACCTGAAGAATTTTTGGATTGAGTGTTAGCAGTTGAAGAGGTTTTTGAGTTCAGCGGAGTGCCTGATGAATGACGAGTCTCTTTGGTGGTACACACATTCCGAGAAAAAGTTACTGTGTGGTGGCAACAACTGAAGCAAAATCGAGTGCGAAAAGGCAAATT
The DNA here is from genome assembly GCA_013348765.1 of Carpinus viminea. NCBI lineage: Eukaryota > Viridiplantae > Streptophyta > Magnoliopsida > Fagales > Betulaceae > Carpinus > Carpinus viminea. The sequence goes on along the minus strand of CP054668.1, from coordinate 37,299,769 downwards.
GAAGATCAATAGCTGGGAACACCTATTGAAAAAGATGCGAGCCACTTTCTTGTCCCATAATTATACCATGGAGCGACAGCCACAAAATTGGAGACAAGGGTCTACGGCTTTGATGAAAAAAACTGAAAATTTGTACAAAAAAAAGGCGTTTAGGGAAACATGGGGTAAGGCAAAGAGTCCAAGACAAGTCAATTGGATCCCTACTTACCAACCACAAATCCATAAACTGAATCCATATTCTGTGAAGGAGGAGGAAGAAGAATCTGTGGATGGGGAGTGTCAAGAATCCTATTTCGTTGAGGAAGAGTTCGAGCTTAAGGGTGTTGAAGATAAAGATCCTTCACAAGGGTTTGTAGATTGGGATACTCCACCAGTCTATGATGATGATGACAATGAAGAAAAGCCAATTGAAGAACCTTTGGCATCCGACCTAGAGGGAGAGTACGAAGAATATGGGTTGCATCCTATGTTTAGCGGCCTCTACCCCGATGAAGATGACCAAGTGGAAGATGAAGAGCCCACGGATGTCATCGCCGATGAAGATGACCAATTGGAAGATGGAGAGCCCACGGATGACATCGCCGATTATGAAGAAAATGAAATCACCGATTATAACGAGGTTGAGTATGTTGATTTCCTTTGTGTTGAAGATATTTTAAATTCTCCTAATAATGATGTTGATGAATTTTATACGGATGAGGAGAATTATATATTCATAAGGGAAGTAACAGCTGATCTGTTCATGAGCATTTTCATGGCACGTGGGAGAGAAAAGGAACAAGAAAAATATGGCAAGTCCAAAGAATTGACAAGTGGTGTGTGGGGCATTCACGACAGACATCAAGGTATTCGATGAAGTGTCATACTTATTTTGGGATGTTGCCTTGTTTTAATCTTGAGGAAGGGTGACTGGAACGCGTTGACCAGACATCCGAAAGACCGTGGAAAAGATTGGCCGAATTCAAAGACGAATTCTCTCAAACCTGGGGAGGATGATGCAGATCAGAAGGCAGTTCGGAGCCTTTCTGTTACTGTGATCGATCCTGTGATCGATCACATGATCGAACGCCCACCTACGTTCGATCGCTCCCACACTAGTGAACGATCGCAGAACTTGCGCCCAAACGCCCAAAACTACTGAGGAAGTGACCGATGGAAAGGTTCGTGCGTCCTAATCAATCGCCCATCTGCGAACGATCGTACCCGTGCCGTGATCAATCGCACACGGGGACTCTATGTTATATTTTTTGCATTTTTAATTATTAAACCCGATGTTATTTAATTGTTTTAGTAGTCTTAGGGTTTTAGGAGTCTTTATTTCATATTTTTATTAGGTTTAGGGTTATTTATGTAATCTTTTTAATAGGTTTAGGGTTTGTGGCTATAAATATAAGCTTATAGCCTCCAAACAATTCAGTTTATGATTATTATTGATTTTATGAATAAAAATTACTCATAGTTGAGTTTTTTTTTCCCTTTTTTCCTTAAAAATGCTAGAGAGTATCTAGATTTTCAAGAAGAGTTCTTAGATCATTGATAGACTCAAGATCTGGAATTATTTATCCACTGCGTTATTTGTTGTTCTTCGCTGCAACCCACGAAGTCGCACTGCATCAGTAAGTCTAACGACTTAGTAAGTAAACCTCACACTTAGGTATGACATGAGCCCATTTAGTAAAAGTAAACGTGCACTTTGAGAACTAACCAAAAGAGGGCATTACCTTCGCTAATATACCATTTAATGGGTTTTTAAGGTTTTCAAAGCTTATGGTGTAAAACCGGTGATAACTACCTAAGAGTTTTAATGCAGAAAAGCTAATGCATTATAAGTCATAACTCACATACATGGTTTACCTGAGATATTACCCCTTCTCAACAGGATTGATGCTGTCCCGAGGGACCTATAATACAATGCCAGTGCCCTAGCCATTGTACAACATACCGTACGTAACATTAGTGGCACGATCGAGTCCGACTTTGAGTGGCCCACACCAACTAATGACGTCCGTCCTATAATGACCAAACCATTGGAAATGGTTGCATCAAGGTCACAAAACCAATGGATCCACAGCCCTCACATAACGCACACATTTGACCATAATACGTAGTTTATATAGTAAGCCTATGGTTGTTTATACCGCATGTACCGGCATACCATGTCTTACGATACATTTTAATAGTTCATTTAATAGCATAGTTACCGAGTAATTACAGAAAATAGACATGCTCATATCATACACATGGTCAGTCAACTAACATATCCCACGGTTTACGTAAAAAGGGTGTAAGTGTTTACTTACCTCGCGCACTCAAGGGAGTCGTCCGACCAAGTTAATTCTTGTTATAATGGATACAAGTTATCATTATTCTAAGCCTTATAAAACCTAGAAATACAGCTAAGCTAAAGCATACACGTGTGAAACTTAAGAACGGGTGCTCTACCTACTGACCATACGTCCGGCCTCGATGGTGTACATCTAATTAGTGTGTTAAGCACACTGTTTCATGATTCGGATAGTGCATGTTTCCAATGGCGGTCACAAACCTCTAAACCTCTTCTAAGCTAGTAAAAGCAGGACATACAGCATGAAATCCACAGAACCATGATCTTTTGAAAACTCTTTGAAAACATTGTTATTTTAAAAACGTGAACACTTTGAAATCCTTATTAAGCGAAACACAAGATAACAAGGTGATAATGACAAAGGAAAGCAGGCTTACCACGAAGCTAAGCAAGGACATGGTCTCCTCTCCTCGAAACTCTTCTTGAAGCTCTCTCTCATGGTTCCCTCAAAACACTAAGGGAGGTTACTGGCAGCCTAGGGGCACACCGGGGAAGGAAGAAGGCGTGAGAAATGATAGGAAGGGAGGGCTATTTATAGAAAGTTAGCCACCAACTCTTGACGAGCAACAAATGTTTGACAACCCTAAGCGTCGTTGGTGGTCTTTGCACATTGATCTAGAAGGTGCCTCGTATGTCTAGGTATTATCAAAGGGTATCAAAAAGTAGTATCGTTCGGTATTGGTCCCCATTGTACATCGCCTTTCTGAGACAGCGTCGTTAAGCTAGACCTATAGTACGTATGCTCTCGAGGGTTAATGTTTGGCCTCTATTTTTCTAAGGGTTTAAAGTGTGATTTGGTTAGCGCTAAGGGTTTTGGGTCCCGTAAGACACCTTGATTGAAAACTTCTATTAATAGCTCCTATGGAGAAGATTCCATCTAATAAAAGGTGGGTTTTTATCAGGGTATTATACGTTTCCCTTTCTGGCTCTCTGTTGATGCTTCATTCTCACCCTTTCTTAACATATAGGCCTCATCAAATACCACGTCTCTGCTAACAATCTTCTTCCTTGAGACTGGATCCTAGAGCCTATAGCCTTTAACACCAGATTCCAAACCAAGACAAATATTTTTTTTTGACTTTGAATCTAATTTCGATCGTTCTCTGCTCTGCACATGAACATATGTCAGACAACATAGAATAATTGTAACACCCAAGGAATTTAATAGGATGACTAAGAATGCTTTAGTATAAAGTTTGGTCTTAAGTTAAATCAAATATACTAGGAAAATATATTTGATGTCTAATTTCTGAACTGAGAAGTAGATAGTTAAAACTAGCTCTAATTCCCATTATGAATTATATGGCATTTAAGATTTACCTAATTAAATGCACAAGAGTTAGTAGTAATGGTAGTGCTTAGTGAGAATTGGAGATTTTCACTTTTGCCTTTCATTAAGTAAAGTCAGGGCGCTACAATATGATATCAGAGCAATTGGCTTTGAGGACCATAGGAAAATGGATCTTATTAGAAATTAAATCTCTAGGATCTATGTTGGAATCGATGCCAGAGCATAGGCTATGATCAGTCTAAAGGAAAAATAAGTTCGATAGGTCTACTTGTTAAGTAGAGCAGTCAATCCTGAAAGGCTTAGCAAAATGTTTGGACTATGCCATTAGCCAATTTAAGGCATGGAAATAAAATGATCAGCGTGAGTAGAAGGGCTTGATACTTAGTGTCACTTTTGAGGTATAGTCATGAAATAATAT